>CM062819.1:320294233-320894233 GCA_031772625.1 Pinus tabuliformis
CAGGAATTTTGAAAAAGAGCTTTGATTCTAGGCATTTCATTAGACTAACTTGAAACTTTGTTGAAGTATATAGGTGGTCTACATAGTTATTTGATACATACCATTCTCATGTTTAACCCTACTAGCATAGATGAGGTATCTGTCCAAGCCACCCATCTAGAGGCTAGAGGCAAGAATGTGGTCCCAGAGATTGAGGGATCATCCAAACCCACTGAAAGTAAGAACAAGGAAAAGAGGAAGCAGAAATGGAAAGAGAGGAAGGCTAATGTTGTACAAAATACCAAACTTTCTTGCACTCACTACAAGAAGGATGGGAATGATGATGAACACTGCTGGATTTTGCATCTGGATCTGAGACCCAAAAAGTTCGATGGCAAGAAGAAGAAAGTTGCTACTGCTATACAAAAATATTTGGGGTCAGACTCAAGTGATGAAACAACAATTGCAGCCACAAGTATACAAGGTAAAAATTCTGAAGCATCTTCTAGTAATTCTACCCAAAATATTGATAGTGAAGAAAATGAGAGAAGAAGACATGAGCTTTTTCATACTAGAGTTATTTCTAAGCATCAAAAGATTGATACTTTGTTTGATAGTGGCTCACAAGTAAATTTAATTTCTGAAGCATTTGTAAAGAAACTAGGATTGCTAACCACACCTCACAAGAAGCCATGTCCATTAGGTTGGTTATGTGATAAAGAAAAACTACAAGTGACTAGACAATGTAAACTTAGGTTTGCCATTGGTTCAGTGTTTGTAGATGAGGTTGAGTTAGATGTCATTCCCTTGGATATATGTGGAATTGTTTTAGGAAGTCCTTACTTGTATGATAGAAAAGCTATTTTATATAGAGCCAAAAATAAGTATCAACTCACAAAAGAGGGAATATAATATATTGTAAGAGCTCATCAGATAAAAAATAATTACACTCTCATAAACTCAAGGCAGATGAAAAGGATTGTAAATTCATGCAAGGAATTTTCACTGATGGTTGTAAAGGAAAACAAACCTGAATGAACCAATATATTTGAGGGTTGTGATGCTAAATAGCAAGCTGATTTAGAAAAAGTTGTTTCAGAATATGATATATTATTTCAAGAACCTAGAGGTCTGCCACCAAAAAGGGAAATTCTACATGATATTAATTTGCAGCAAGATGCTCCATTGCCTAACATCGGAATGTACAGATTATCGACTTTAGAGAATGCAAAAATAAAGAAGTAGGTACAGGAGTTGCTCAAGAAAGGGATCATAAGACCTAGCACATCACCATGTGGATCTCCAATCGTGTTGGTGAGAAAGAAGGATGGCTCATGGAGAATTTGCATTGATTACCGAGCACTGAATAAAATAACGATCAAGAATCGTTATCCCCTTCCTCGCATAGATGATCCATTGGATCAGTTGAAAGAAGTTGTTTACTTTTCCAAGTTGGACCTACGTAGTGGTTATCATCAGGTCAGAGTAGCATAGCAAGATGCATGGAAGACTGCTTTCAAAACAAAGCAAGGGTTGTATGAATGGCTAGTTATGCCTTTTGGCTTAACTAATGCTCTTGCCACTTTCATGAGAGTAATGAATGATGTACTCAGGCCTTTTATTGACGATTTTGTAATTGTATATTTGGATTATATTCTTGTATTTAGTAAAACATGGGAAGAACATTTGCAGCATGTAAAGCAGACTCTAGATGTTTTGAAAAGGGAAAATCTCTATGTTAAATTATCAAAATGTGAATTTGGAATAACATCTCTAAATTATTTGGGTCATATAGTAGGGGGTGGTGAATTGAAGATAGATCCCTCTAAGGTTGCAGTCATTGTAAACTGGCCTAAACCCAAATCTTCTATTGAAGTTAGAAGCTTCCTAGGGGCAGCACAATATTGGAGAAAGTTTATTGCTAACTTTTCCTTAATTGCAGCTCCTTTACATGCATTGACAGGATTGAGTGGTCATGGAAGAGAGATTCTTCTTCTCCTTTTTCTTTGGAGTGTGATGAATATACATCTTTACCTTTCTTAAACTCCCTATAAATTTCCTCTACCATGGACCTCATGGCCAAGAAACTATCTATAAATTGGGGGTCTGGTCCCAAGGGACTTTCTTCCGACATTTTCTTCTTAGGACAGACTCTTCCAATTTCCAGGTTAGTTTCGACCAACTCCCCTTCTCCTAATTTAAGCTTTGATCTAGTTAGCATTCAACAACAAAATCCAACACAAGCTTGTCTAACCTTAAACAACCTAGGAGCTCTGATACCACTTGATCTGAAATCACTCGTGAATGATCTCAGTTAACTAATGAAGGTATTACAGACTTATGTGATGGGATGTGCCTATGTTATTTTATGCAACGGATCGAAAAGATTGTGAAATACACGGACACTAAAACAGTAAGAAAACACATAAAACACAACAAGCTTAATAAGGAGTTCACCCAATCCTCCTGGGTTACATCTCCTGGTCCAGCCTTCAATGGTGGCCTTTCTATTGTGTCTTAAAAAGCAGAGTTTTACAACAGTGAGCTCAAATTGAGTCTCACTAAACAGATGATGATCACTAGGGCTGTACTTGGATCGCCCAAGTCTCTAAAGTACACAAACTAACCTTACTGAAACTCGACCTCAACTGGTCTTAGTTGTATGAGTGAAATTTGGTACTCAATACCTGACAGGTATACACAAAAGAGTTGCTTTAACCTCTCAAGCCTTCCCTGGAGTTCATTGACTCTTGGACTCTCTATGTCTTTGTCTGCTCGATGTTGCTGCTCTGCAGGTCAACTCAGCTTCTCTGTTCTCTGGAATTTTGCTTTGCTCTCTCTCTCTTTGCTCTCATTTCCTACTTCCCCCTGCTTCCTCTATATGTTCGTGGCTTAAAGCCAATCTGCTCCTTGATTGTTCATTTCTGCTTCCTGGCTCTCTGGATCTCCTACCTCTATCCACTAGAATTCCCCTACTTTGTGTCATCATCACTGTAACGCTTCACAGAGAGGTGGCCACTTGTTTCCTCACGAACTGAGTGTCAGTTCTCTTTGAACGGTCGTTATTTCCATTGCTCCAAGATTGCCCGTGAAATTGTTTCCTCTGCCAACTTATCAGTCATGCCGGATCTCAAATCTTATCTGCCTCAGCCTATTTCCCTGTCAAATCCGATCATCCATTGGATTGCTTCTCCGCCATTGATCTGGGGCCTCCAGATCCTACGGTCTTCGTCCATATAGGGTGGGTAAGTAGCATGCCCTTTACCCGCGGGATGTGAGCAGTTTTCTCTCTCATCCGCCAGATGCGTGTCACCCATTCTGTGGCATCAAGCAGGACTCGGTCGAACCCACTTACCACTTGCGGTCCTTTCGATATCCTGCCAATTTTAGCGTGGGGCCCACCTTCTAACGAAATCGGTGATTTCCGTATGGTTTTATACTTCCCTCGTGACCGAGCGCTCGGGGCTTTCCTTCACTGAGCTGGACGCCCTGCACGTATCAGAAACTGCCTCTATTTTTGGATCTGACCTTCGGTTTGCCAAGTTGCGCCAGCGCGTGGTTACCATGGGCCAATGGTCTGCGCACTTTGACCGAGGGTCCTTGTTGCTTCGTGTTTAACACAAATTGCCATTGTTCAGAGGTTATTTCTGAAAAGCTCGACATCCATAGCACTTTGAAACATCGGTATGAGTTTTACAGAGTTCATGAAACTGTAAGAGTGTTTGAGGATCCAATTCAGATCACAAAATCATGGTTTGCTAAAATGTGTAAGGTGGGTTTAGATTAATTGCAATTAAATTAAATTTTCATTCAATTAAAATATTCAATTTAAAAGTTCCAAAAATGCAATTAAGCTAAACAGACTTTACTCATTCAATTAAATTTTCAATTTAAAAATTTGTTTTTACTTTACAAAAATACTTTAAATTGAATATTGGTAAAAAGACATTGAAGAAACATTTAGTTTATAACCATAATAATAATAATAATAAAATTAAATAAATGATAAAAAATTAAAAACTCTCTAAATTAAAAATTAAAATAATTAATACAAAACCTTATAATATTTAAAAAATAATATATATATATATATATATATATATATATATATATATATATATATATATATATATATATATATATATATATTTTTTTTTTTTTTAAAAATAGAACATAACATTATTTTTCTTATTATATATATATATAATAAAGAAGAATATTTTTTATTAAAATTAAATTGATTTTTAACTTTCTAAATTTTATGTTTATATTTAAAACACACTGCTTTAAAATTACATTTATTATATTTAAAAAAATTATAATAATAATGATTAAAATAAAAATAAAAAACATTTATATTAAATTAATTTCATTTTTCATTTACTCTATTTAAACAAAGTACTTCTGGATACTCTTTAATTAATTGAAAATTTACAAAAGATTTTTCGGTGAAGATCACATGAGATACCATTTGTCGACGCGTTTCGAACCAATCAGTCTGGTACATTGTCAGGACAAGTTGAAGAAACAGATCCAGCTTAGCAAGTTAAATAGAGTGAGCAGAGCCTCCAACGGCTAGCTTGACCAACAGCTACTTTTTACTATTGGACCGAGATCAAAACTTTTTTTAATAATTTTAAGAGAAATAAGTTATCTTAGGGGACCAATCCCTTAAAATATATATATAAATGATTTAAATTTATGATAATAGTTAGTTAAAAAGTATTAATAAATAATAAAAAATTGGTATTTAAATTAGTATTTAAATGGAAATTAGTTATAAAAAGGACCTTTTCTTATATGAATAAATTATATGTATGTACAAGTTAGCTAGAAAAATACATAATTAAATAAATCAATTAAATGTAAAAAAGTAAATAAAAAAATAAGAAAGAAATGGTTAAAAAAAAATGAATAAATAAATAAATAATAATGAGAAAAATAATATAAGTCAACTTAAAAATAAATAATAATAAAAAACAAAAATAAAAACGAGAAAAATAAAATAAGTCAAAAAAAATAATAAAATTAAATAAAAATAATAAAATAAATAATAATAATAATAATAATAATAATAATAATAATAATAATAGATAAGAGTAAATAAAATCGAGAAACTAACATTAAGTTAACTTAAAAATCCTTAAAAAAATAAATAAATATATTAAGTTGATCTAAATAAAAATAGATAAATTAGTTAAGAAAGTAGATGGTTATAATAATAATAAAAATTAATTAAGAAAGTAGATGGAATATACTAAAAAAGGGGGGGGAGGGTGGGCGGTGAAGGGAGCGGAAAAAATGACTAGGAAGAGAGTGCTGGGACCCACTGATTTTCCAGCCATCTTCTCTATTGAGATTGCTCAGCCTCTTTTCAATCTCAAGTGCTTCCCTAAATTTCCGATGATGGAAGTGTGAAACCTTAGCAATAACAGTAGCCTCCTCAATGCAAACATGATGATTGGTTTTCTCAGCATGCTCAGCTAAAGCGGAAGACTTAGTTCGCCTATGCTTAAGGTCTGTTGCATGCTCACTAATCCTTTGATTAATGGAGCGACCAGTCTCCCCAATATAGGGGGTCCCACAGGAACAGGGGATCATGTACACACCTTTCATATCTTTAGGGTCGATAGGATCCTTCACTGATCTGAGGGACATGTGAATGGTGTTCAGGGGCCTAAAGGTCACAGGGACACTATGCATCCTGAGAATCCTTCCAATCTTATCAGTAGTCCCCTGAACATACGGAAGATGGACACCTAGTACTCGTTCCTTCCGTTCCCTTTGAGCCAGAGAATTCTTGGAAGCTTTAAGGAAAGCCTTCTGACCCATGTATCTACTATAACCATTCTCAACAAAGACATCAAGGGGATGGGATTTTTCCTTCTCAAAACTCTTCTTATCTGAGATCCTTAGGGCCCGTGTAGCAAGGGTATTGAGAACACCCATCTTTTGAGCCAGGAAATGGTGGGAACTAGCATGAAGATACTACTCAGTATGCGTTTTCTTCCGAAAAACTTGGTGGGCGAGGGAACCATCACTATTCTTAGAAATAAGAATATCGAGGAACGGAAGGAAACCATCAACTTCCTGCTCCATAGTGAACTTAATGGCTGAGGATTGATTGTTGAGATGATCAAAGAAGAGACCTAATTCTTCTTGGTCGTGAGACCAGATATCATTGGTGTCATCCACATATCTTTTCCAAAGCTTTGGCAAGAGCCGGGAAGAGTTTAGAGCCTTAGACTCAAAATCTTCCATGAAAAGATTAGGAACGACAGGGGAAATGGGTGAGCCCATGGCAACCCCGCAGGTTTGCTCGAAGAACTCTCCCTCAAAACAGAAAAAGGTAGAGGTGAGACATATCTCATCTAACTTAGTAGTGTCAGGATCTGTTAGGCGGTTGATCACCTCCATGGCCACATTAATAGGGATGCAATTGAACAGGGAAACAACATCAAAACTAACAAGAATGTCCCCAGGGTCAAGCTTGATGTCCTTGAGCTCCTCAATAAAGGAAGTAGAGTCTTTAACGAAGGACTTCGTACGACCAACCAAGGGCTTAAGCTTTAACGCAAGGAACTTACCAAGAAGGTAGGTAGGACCTCCAATGGACAAGTTAAAGAAACCTGATTACCACAACAAGATGTTGGATCATCTTCATAATAGTGGTAGCTACAAAAATCTTCCCAAGAATCCTTTAAAGAAGGTTGCTAGGAATGTGGCACTTGCCATTAAATCCTTTAGCTTAATGAGTTCCCTGCACCATAAACTCATTGAAAGCAACCCTATCACTCCTAGAATCTATGGTCTCCCCAAGATTCACAAGGATGGAACTCCCTTAAGGCCCATTGTCAACTCCATTGGGGGTCCTACCTATTCTTGCTAAGTTCCTTGTGTTAAAGCTTAAGCCCTAATCCCTAACTCCCTCACTTTATTTAACATTTGTAATTTCAATACACTAAAATTTGGCAATCTCTCCAATGGTGGAAGCTCTTCCAGTTGGTCACAATTGATCAACCACAAGTGCTCCAGTCGTTCAAAGTCACAAGTACAATTGGGAAAACTTATCCCTTGATATCTAAAGAGACCAAATGTCTGCAAGTTCTTCATGTTTTGCATGTCCGGGGGAAGATCCTCCATTACCTCAAGCTCATTCCTATCAAATTGCAATACCAAATGCTTCATCTGCAACCAAGTTCCCATTGGACCCACTTTTATTCCCCACCTTTTTCCATCTACTATATTTCCTACTTTGACATGTACACTGAGCTCCATCAAATTTGGAAAATTTGTAAAATCCTTCAAACTGCACATACCACTCTCAGCTTCATCCATGCCCAGCACAACCTTTCCCATTAACAAGAAAAAGCCTAGCTTGTTCAATGACGTAAGTTGAGAGATCCCACATGGAATCCCCGCTAACCTCTCACAATAATCTAGATCTAACTGCTTGAGATTTTTCAACTCTCCTATTGTACATGGCAACGATTTTAGCTCTCGACAGTGTCGAAGATGCACAAATTGCAATCAAGAAAGATTGCATACCTCAGCAAGCAGAGTACTGATGTTGGTGCCATTCAACCCCAGAAACTCAAGTTGTTTGAGTTGCCACATCGACTCTGGCAACGATGTTATATTGGTGTCGCTAAGATCCAAAACCCTTAGAGAGGGGAGATTGAGTAAGAAGCCATTTGGAACTTCTCTTAAACCCTTATTTTGGGCTAAGATCAAAGTTCCAAGTGTTGGACATCTGAAATCTGTGGGCAGAAATGCAATATCATTATAATAACGAATTGTTATTCTCTTGCAATCGTCCATCACTTGTTCTCCAAGAAACTAGTCTAGCTTTTGACTTGTTCTAAATGAGCATTTCTCTTCCTTTTCACTAATATGAAGCACCATATCATGAATAATTTCATGAAATTTTATCCACTTCTTTTAGCCAATGACATTATCATTGCTAACATGCTCAAACAAGCAACGTTCTACTAAAAGATTTACATATCTACCTCCTACTACCATTAATTGGCTTTTGTCTATGCTACTAACCAATCCCTCCCCTATCCACATCTCCACCAATTGCTCCACTCGAATGCTTTCATCTTCGACGAAGAAAACACTAGCAATACATGTAGATGTCAAAGAGAATTGCCCCAAATGCAATACACTACATGGAACACAAGTCATGAACCATACCACTTGAGCTAAATTCCTTTGACTATTATTTAAATAAAATGCAAGATATAAAAACATCAACATTTTAAATTATAATATAAAATAAATATAATTTTAAAATAAATATTGATTAATATATTATTATTTATAAAATCATTTAAATAAATAAAATTTCGTTTTCAAATATTTATTTATTTATACTAATAAAAAAACAATACTTCACTTTATTAAAATTCAAATCTATCATTATTTTAATGGATGAAAATCACAAATCTAATTAATTTTTTTTTATCTCTTATTATTTAAGAAATTATTAAATATAAACATGTTTTTTTATATTTTTACATATAAAAATTTGAATCCAATTTCCTTTCCAAATATTAAGTATTCTAACATTCTATATTAAATAAATTCCTTATGTAAATAACACATCTAAATATAAATAAGTTCTTTATATTTTGAATGCAACGTGAAAAATTTAAATACACATTAAATTTTATTTCGGCATATTAATTCCTCTCTCATTTTAGATTAAATAAATGTTCATAAATAAATAAAATCATTTTTATGGAGTTAATAACCTATTAAAAAAAGGTTATAAAATATTAATTAAGATAGAAAAATTAATAAAATCATTTTTACAGAGTTGATAACATATTAAAAAAATTATAAAATATTAATCAAAATAGAAAAATTAATAAAAAGTAATATGATTTATGTATAAAATAATTAAACTATTTTATTAAAATATAAAATAAAGTGTAAAAACAGAAATTAATATTAAATATAATATTTAAAATATTTATTAAAAAATTTAAATGAAAAACTTAATAGTGATTTTTTTAACAACCTTTTTCTTTAATAACATTAAGGATAATTGTGAAAATGGAATATATTCCAGGCCAAAAATAAATGAGTTGTAATAATAATTCTTTCTTTAATTATTCATTTACATATGACATTCTCATATTTTCTTTAATTCTAACTATTAATAACATTTATTATAAATGTTATTATTACAATAATTTGAGCTTTTCTTCCAAGCAGATTTTTATGTTATGATCTGCCTGAATGGATCTTTCCCATACACCAGCGTCAATTTCTATGTCTTTTAAATTTGAAAGCTTCTCGATTCCTACCGGCAATCTCTTGAGTGCCCTGCAATACTGTATATTCAAGAGTTGAAGCTTGGGCATTGTACCCTCCGTCCACGCAACATTTGATGATGAGGAGGAGCTTGATATATTCTCTAACACCGGCATGTTCCACATCTGCAAGCGCTCCAACATCGGAAATCCACCAACGCTTCCCCTAATCCCCAACTCCCTCACTTTATTTAACATCTATAATCTCAATACCCTTAAATTTGGCAATCTCTACAATGGTGGAAGCTCTTCCAGATGGTCACAACTGAACAAGCACAACTGCTCTAGTCGTTCAAAGTCACAAATACAATTGGGCAAACTTATCCCTCCATAACTGAAGAGACCAAATGTCTGCAGGTTCTTCATGTTTTACATGTTCGGGGGAAGATCCTCCATTACCTCATGCTCATTCCTATCAAATTGCAATACCAAATGCTTCATCTGCAACCAAGTTCCCATTGGACCCACTTTTATTCCCCACCTTTTTCCGTCTACTGTCTTTCCCGCTTTGACATATATACGGAGCTCCATCAAATTTGGAAAATTTGTAAAATCCTTCAAACTGCACATACCACTCTCACCTTCGTCCACGCCCAGCACAACCTTTCCCGTCAACAAGCCTAGCTTGTTCAATGACGTAAGTTGAGAGATCCCACGTGGAATCCCCGCTAATCTCTCACACTCATTTAGATCTAAATGCTTGAGATTTTTCAGCTCTCCTATTGTACATGGCAACGATTTTAGCCATCGACAGTCTCAAAGATGCAAAAATTGCAATCGAGAAAGATTGCATACCTCAGCGGGCAGAGTACTGATTTTGGTGCCATTCAACCCTAGAAACTCAAGCTATTTGAGTTGCCACATAGACTCTGGCAATGATGTTATATTAGTGTCGCTAAGATCCAAAACCCTTAGAGAGGGGAGATTGAGTAAGAAGCCATTTGGAACTTCTCTTAAACCCTCATTTTGGGCTAAGATCAAAGTTTCAAGTGTTGTTGGACATCTGAAATCTGTGGGCATAAATGCAGTATTATTATAATAGCGAATTGCTATTCTCTTACAATCGTCCATCACTTGTTCTACAGGAAATCGATCCAGCTTTTGACTTGTTCTAAATAAACATTTCTCTTCTTTTTCACCAATATGGAGCGCCATATCATGAAGAATTTCATGAACTTTTATCCACTTCTTTTGGCCAATAATAGTATCATTGCTAACGTGATCAAACAAGCAATGTTCTACTAAAAGATTTACATACCTGCCTCCTACTACCATTAATTGGCTTTTGTCTATGCTACTAACCAATCCCTCCCCTATCCACATCTCCACCAATTGCTCCACCTCAATCTCTGCGTCTTCGGCAAAGGCACCACAATATAGAAAACAGTTCTGTAAGTTACGATCGTAACTCCATTTGAGTCGCCCATAGAGATCTTCATCAATGCCACTGTACAACTTTAGAAAATCAGGATCTACATTTTTCATTTGAGTTAGAGCAAAACTCCACTCATCAGCAGAAGTATTACCCTTCATTGTTGCTGCAACAACATTTATCGCCAACGGTAGACCTTTACACTCTTCTGCAATTTCTCTAGCAATATCCTCTACAATTTTTGTAGGAGCATGGCCTGCATTGAAGGCAACTCTGCCAAACAATCCCCATCCTTCTTCCATGGATAGGGGTTTTATCTGTATGGAGTAGTCATCATTTGCCCCCATTTTTCGAATCACTTCTTTGCTGCAGGTAGAGATTACCACTCTACTACCTTTATAATTTCCCAAGGGGATTCCCAGTTCTTCTTCCAGGTGGATTTGATTCCACACATCGTCCAGAATGAGCAGAAATTTCTTCTCCTTGAGATAATTAGAAAGTTCCCTCTTTTGCATGTCAAGAACAGTAGAACTGCTCTCAGCATTAGAACTGTCCATCCCCAAGTTTAAACTAATTTCTTTCGCAATAACACTCTGCAACTCCTGAATGTTAAACTTTTCTGAAACAGTTAACCAAATCACGTTTTCAAACACATTACCTTTCTTGTGGGTGTTAAAGACCATTCTCAACAACGCCGTCTTGCCAACGCCACCCATGCCAATGATGCCTATTACCTGAAATTGATGATCTTCCGCATCTTCAAGCCTTCTATTCAGCCACATCTCCGCTTCTTTTATCCCAGATCCCACAAAGCCAGACTCTGGTACTGGCTGAAGTAATGCCCCTGCTTCCAGTGGCTTAGAAGAAACAATCCCTTGAGTAGAACTTCTGGTTGAAATGGCATTTTCAAGATTGTTGCGGTGCTCAATGATATTTAATTTGCATTCTCTAATTTTTCCACACAATCTGGGCTTGCAAAAGCGGTAATCTAAGTAACCTTTCCGTTTTTGGGAGTGTTGTATGACGCTCTCTGCATCTTGTAGGGAAATTTGGAGCCTTTCCAACCCATCATTCAGAGGGGGAGGGATAATTCTTTGCTGATGTTGAAATTGGTTGACTATGTCATCTAAGAAGACTCTGACACTACTTAGCTTTTCTTGCAGAAACTGTGTGTTTCTTTCCAAGTGAATAACATCATCTATGGTTTGGACTAGTGGAGAAATAACAACGCTAACAACATTGCTTATGATGTTGGCTATTGCTCTAGTGCAAACGACCTCCATGGATTTTGCAACGACAAAGCAAGCAGAGGGAAAAAGCAGAAACAATATGGAAAATAAATTTTGCAAATAGAGAAAAAGCACAAGCAATATGAAAAAGCAGTAGATATTTGCAGACAAAATAATATGTATGGAAGGTGAGGTGAATAGGTACAACAATGAATCCAATTAATATAAAGCAAGCAGTGGTCATTTCTCCTGATTTTCTTTGGGCAGAATGTGATGGAAAAAAGGAAAAGTGAGAATAAAAGGAAGGAAGGAAGCAGTATGAGTGTGACCAAAGAAAAGAAAAAGCAGGAGAGCTGAAAACCATGAAGGCACATGAGTGTGACCGAAGAAAGAAAAGGGGGAGAATAATAAACAAGCAAGGCTAGCAATGCAACGGAAAACAAACTTGCAAACAGAGCAAAAGTAGAACGAATATCGAAGGAAGGAAGGAAGCAGTATGAGTGTGACCAAAGAAAAGAAAAAGCAGGAGAGTTGAAAACCATGAAGGCACATGAGTGTGACCGAAGAAAGAAAAGTGGGAGAATAATAAACAGGCAAGGCTAGCAATGCAACGGAAAACAAACTTCTTATACATATACATATATACATATACATATACATATACATATACATAGACATATACATATACATATACATATACATACATATATATATATATATATATATATATATATATATATATATATATATATATATATATATATATATATATGAACAAAAAGTATATGTTTTACACAAGTGAAACGAACACTCAAGTAGAGATTTTACTAGTTATATTGGTTTTTTTTTTCAAAAAATACAAATTTGTAAGTATCAATTTTAACATAGTGCTATTCTTTTTCAAAAAAAATATTACAAATTTGCAAGTATCAATTTTAACATAGTCCCTAAGCATATAGATATTTTGAAAAATCATGTAAAAACAAAGCTACACATGTTTGATATCTATGTCCATATTGTTCTAATGGACTATGTCAATGCCTGAAATTTGGAGTTGTTTGAACCAATTCACCATCACTCTATACAATTGACCATGCAATTAAATGCATCTAGTTTTGAATCATGCTTTGAAAGCTCTATATCTCATCTATAGTCTTTTAGAGAAGGTGATTCCATTATTATGGAAGATTCCCTATCTAGTGTATCTTCTTGAGTTCTAGGCTTTCACAGTGACAATGGCATTTTTGTATAAGTCCAATCTTTTGAATCTTCAATTATTTTTTGACCTCTTAAATTTCACATGTAAAATATTTGTCATCATGCTTACACCCAAACAATACCTATTTGATAAAGGAGTCTTATTAGTCCACGCATAAAGCTTTGACTTCTGACTTAAAGTCTAATGTAAATTACTAAACTCAAGTAATTCTAATAATAATAATAATTTAAAACAACAAAGGATGAAAAGTTATAATTCCAAACTAAGGCAAATTTCTTAACTCCTATAAACACAAACATGAAAAACTTCCAGCAAAAAAAATTTAAACATGTAAAACAAAAACAAAAATCCACAACAAAACCAAAAACCAAAGAACAAGCTCCATCAAACCGAATTTAAAGTCCTTCAAAGTATTGAGATCTCCAAACATTATGGAAGCCCAAACACTAGTATTAAGGAGAAATCTCCTATAAGGATGAAGGAAAAGGACAATTGATTGTATAAAGGTATTAATGGGCCTTTAGATATGAACTGAGGATAGAGTTTTGTTTCAAAGACTTGTTTTTTAACGTGTCTCCTTCAAAACACATGCTTTTTGGGGTATAATATGCCTTCCTATCCAAGATTCTTAAGATATGATAGTATTTCATCTTATATAATTTTGTTTTTTCTTTCCTTATTCTTTATATATTTTTTAATAAAATTATTCTAATTTTATCAATATTATTTACTGCACTTTTAATTATAAATTTGAAATTTCCTATTAATTTTAATCCCATATATAAATGCAAAACCTCAATCTCATTATTAGTTACTCATCCTAAATCCCATGCAAATGATATTCTTTCCTTTCCTTTGAGATAATAAACAATCTCAATCCCTCTATCTTACCATTCCTATTTAAAGAAATTACCATTCATATATAAAGAAATATATATTTGTAGATGTCAAAGTAAGGATGAAATTTTATTTCAAAAACCGATGTACCTTAATGTGGTTTGGTCGAGCCACATACTTCTTTACCCTTTTTATCGTCTCAAATCTTATTTATTTTTTCATTATTCTCTATACATTTTTAATAAAATTATTCTTTACCCTTTTCGTCATCTCAAATCTTATTTATTTTTCATTATTTTCCATATATTTATAATAAAATTATTTAACTTGAAAATAATTTCCAAAAACCTAATATCATAATACTGCAATAAATTTAATTGCATATAAATGAGCTTAGAAACCTAATGAATTAGATTTAATCCCATTTATACGGCCAAAGTCTCAACCTCATTATTATTAGTTTCTCTTTCTAAATTCTTTCCTCGATCTCATTATTAGTTTCTCTTTCAAAATTCTTTCCTTTCCCTTGGGAAAGTAAACAATCTCCTGTGTCCTAGCGCTGTTAAGTTAATATGTTTTTACTTTAAAAGATATCAATTCTTTTTTTATTGAGCTTTTGGAATAATTTTTTAACGTCGCTATGGTGTGCATATATCAAGTTGATAATGATGTCGATGTCGGAATCATCTTAGTTGATATGTTAGCATCATCCATATCATATCAAATCCTTGATCTTTGAACAAAAATATACAGTCACGTTAAGAGCATTATGTGCAATATTAGAAATTTAGATGATTCTGTTACAGTGAGTATGGTTAAAGCCACAGGGTTCCACTCAAGTCGCTAAGATTAGCCCTAAAATTCAGAGTTATCCAAAACACACTTTTGTCACAAGATAATTTTGGCAAATATAGAAATGTAGGCTACCAACTTTTATTATGGGGGGATGTGCTTTAATTATGCTAAACTCCCTTTGATGTTCAGATTATGCGCTGGACGATTCTGAAAACAAATTACAGGTCAAAACAGAATGTAATATAATTGTATAGTCAGATCATTTCAACAGGGGTTACTGAAAGTGGTAAAGGTGTAGGGTACGTCTCAGCAGAGCTGACATGACAACTGCACTTAGGTACAACCAGCAAAGAAAACACGTTGAAATGCAAAGAAAATCTGAAGTGAAGGTAGCAGAACAACACTTCTGTTGTGCTGCTGCAGGGTATAAAAAGGTTTTTAATAAGGCATAGTCTATAATGCTACTTTTTGGAAATCCATTCCAAAATAGATTTTTCTTTTCTCCTGGTTGATGTGACATTGCTTGGGGTTTTCTCTCTGGTCACTAGATGTCTCTTGTCCGTCGCCGTCAGTCGACCGCCGCTACGCCCTCCAGGTGGTTTAGTCCCCATAGCATAGTATGTCATTCATGTAAACCCCATAGCATGCCATTCATGTATGGATACATTGTCCATGAAATTTGAATTCTTTTAATTGTCGCGCTTTACCTGAAATCTGTTTTGATTTTCAATTGGGACCGAGGCAGAGGGTCTCCTCTTGCCAACATTCCATTTCCCCAAACATCCAAAGACTAAACCTGAGTAAACTGCAGAGAGCGTGTTTTTACAATGAATGTGGATCCGATCCTACACGTCTTGCAATTTGGGGACAAGGCCAGATTTTAGTTAAAAGAATTCGAACTTCCGCTCTCAATCTTGTCGATTTTAAGAGACTCGGGAGGCATATTCAAAGGTACCGATTCCGATTTTGCGCTACATGTTTTCCTGCTCTTCAAGGCTATTTGGGGGGACTTGAAGATGTTATCATGAGATTACTCTCCTCTATTATTTAGTAAATTTATTATTAATATTATAGTAAATTTATTTATAATATCAAGTGTAATTATGTTTTTCATTTATTTGTTTGTTTATAATTAATAATGAATATAATCTATGTTTTAATTTTTGAAATTTTATTACAAATCGTAAATAAAATTATGAAATAACGAGTAACACAAGAAGTTACTAATAGCATGATTATAGTTGAAATAGATGGTTGACATTTTTATAATTTTCAGTTTATGAATAGTGAATTAAATGAATGGACTTAGATTCATATAAGCTTTCGTTTAGAATGGCCATATTTGCTTGATTATGCAATATTTCATCATGTAGGATTACCATGTATTACAATAATACGAGCACGTGTTATTCTCATTATGTTTTGGTTAACTATATATATGTGAGAGAGAAATATAATGGTAATATATGATAATTTTGTTATATATATTTTTATGATAGAATATATATATATATATATATATATATATATATATATATATATATATATATATATATATATATAAGAAGATTATTATAAATTTGATTTATAATTTAAAAATAGATATATATATATATATATAGGTACAATTTTCTCATAAATATATATAGCTATTGAAAATATATAAAATTCCTTTATATAAAAATAAAAGTTAAAAGTGAGAAAATACATCCAATTAACTATTTATTCACATATTCCTAACACTAATTTTTGATATATTCTGAATGGTTTCTTTGGAGAGCCTATCTTAAACCACTAGCTTAGAAGTAAAATGATCACTATACCACACCACTTAATATGAAAAGATTGAATATATTTAGCAATTTCCAATGTGATATTTCACAACATTTATTCACATATTCCTAACACTAACTTTTGATATATTCTGTATGGTTTCTTTGGAGAGCTTATCTGCCAATTAAACTACTAGCTTAGAAGTAAAATGATCACTATACCACACCACTTAATATGAAAAAATTGAATATATTTCCCAATTTTCCAATGTGATATTTCACACAATTTATTCACATATTCCTAACACTAACTTTTGATATATTCTGAATGTTTTCTTTGGAGAGCCTATCTGCCAATTAAACCACCAGCTTAGAAGTAAAATGATCACTATACCACACCACTTAATATGAAAAAATTGAATATATTTCTCAATTTTCCAATGTGATATTTCACATACATATTCAACTCATCTCTTTGTCATTATGCAATATTCTTTATTTACTTAAAAGAAATTATAATCAAATCTATAAGCGCACCCTCCAATTTATAGGCTTGGTCCATAATGTGTAAATTACACAAATTTTTTTATTTTTTTGGTAAATAAAATATATTAATGCATTATTATGTAAATCAATTAACTTTTTAATTTTATTAAAAATTATAAAATAAAAATGTGAAATAACCAAAAATAAACATTTTTAACCTATGAGGCCAATGAAAAGTTACATAATTTTGTTGACTAGCTCCAACAACCCCTTTCATTCAAAACCAATCTCAGTTAATCCAATCATTAATTGTCATCTTGACATTGAAATCAACATATTTTGCAGTAATTTATTTGTCTTTCTTTTCATTTTATCATTGTGAAATGGTAATTTATGTGAGTAATCTAGGTGAGGTCCAAGATCCAATCTAGCTACTACTACTATAACAAAAAGAGTGTCCCATAGCTTGTAATATCATACTTAGTAAGATTTGATACTATCACAATGAGCTCAAGATGTCCCTCTTTTGGGAGGTCCAAAAAACTCTTTCCTTATAAATAAGATGAAAACCTTTTTATTTTGAAAAACTTGTTAAACAAAAGAATATAAGCCATTTGATTTTTTTCAAGGTGTCTACTAATTTTGTGCTCACTTGTTCTCATGTTTGTCTATTAGGAATGCATAATTGTTTATTAAGGGTGGAGGGATAATAGTATTTTATAATTATGTCGGTTATCTCCATTGAGGGATTGGTTAGCTAGGTTAATTTTTTGTTTCCTTTAGTTTGGCTTCTTTATTTTACTTATTGGTAGTTTTTTCTTATATTTTTTATAACTTTTGCATATATATCTTGGAGTATTGCATACCCACGGTAGTTGTTAGCTAGAAAGTCTAAGTTTCTTCCGGAAAATTATCAAGTTCATTTTTTTAAGTATTTAAAAAATTTCCTACCTTGATAGGAAATTAACTAGTTTCCATACCTACTTCTCCCAAGTGATAGGGAAAATTTGAAGACCTATTTACACATAGGAGATGGTAAGGAAGAGCTAAAAACATAGGATAGGAAGAAAAAAATCAAATTTTTCTATATTTTATGTGCTCTTTGTATTTATTTAGTTTTGATAATTAATCACACCCTATTCTGGCTACATTAACATTTGATTTCAAATCAAATTTCATTTGTTTTCCAACACTTCATCCCACTAACAAATGAAATGGTATACTTTCTCTTTTCACATGGTGGCTATGTAGCCCATATTGAACTTCAACCCCATTTATTTGGGTTGTGTAATATAATTTTCTTTCAATTTTTCTTTAAATTCATTAGTCTAATTTTCTTTCAATTTTTCTTCAAGTTGAAATTTAAAAGTGTGTAGCTCAATCATTGGTTGTTAGTTGGGTTTCTCTCCATCATACATCATGTGGTTACTGTAAATTTTACTACAGAGGGTTTTTTTGTAAGCTTAACACGACTACATATTCAACATGTCCAATATATCACCCTAATCGGGGTGGGGAATTGAAATAGGGAATTTACATCAAAGAGTGCCTTAATAGAGCACTCGATCGCCATCAATACAAGACCTCATGGACATGGATGAAAGGGTTTTTAATCTAGTTAGTCTTTGTGAATTTATAGAATCATAAGATTTAAAATTTTAGTTAGTATTTTTTATTTTAACCCTAAAAGGACATGCATGTGAAAATAAAAGATGATCTTACCATGTGGATGAAGTGGTTTTTAATTTAGTTATTTTTTGTGAATTTAAAGAATCATAAGATTCATTGTTTTAGTTAGTATTTGTGAATTTATAGAATCATAAGATTTAAATCTAAGGAACCCCCATAAATATGGTTTCGTAAGCTCAATCTCTTAGACTTTGTAAATTTATAGATTCATAAGATTCAAAGTTTTAGTTAATCTTTGTGAATTTATAGAATCATAAGTTCAAAGCTAAGTAACCCCCATAAATATGGTTTTCTAAGCGTAATCTCCTTAATATTGAAAGAGTGAGATTTTATTTCTCATTTATTATTCACTAGTTTGGACAATGATTGTCTTAACATTGTTTTCAATACTAGGTATGTTGAACTATACTCCCTTAGGAAAGTATTGAAATACTACCTTTGTGCATGTATCCCTCTTCCATTAAGGTAGTTGTAATATTATTAAAGTGGTAGGGATGAGAACGGGTCAGCCCATCCTTTGATTTGCATGGAGCACTCTCAATTTTATCCAAGAAAATTTCACTACGAAACTCTTATACTATGTGCAAATGACATATTGCGAGATAATAGTTGTGAACTTGAACAATGGGACCTTCAAAATTCTATGATAATCTTGTTTCTATTTTAAATAAGATAATTTGCTTATAAAAATATTACATAAATAATTCTTTAGCATTTTTCTATCTACCCTACACATGTCAAATTGGTTACAAGGCAAAACAAAAGGTTATTTTAAACTTTAATATTTAGAAATGAATTTCCAGTAACCAATTCATTTCAAATATGATGCCAAAATATCTAACAAATTCATAAATCCATTTTCTAAGTATTTTATTCTCCTCATGCTTATTCATTTAAGGCTAAAGAATCCTATTAATAAGCAAATTTTAATTTCCAAATTCAACTGACTTGACTCAATCTTTGTAATAGCCTCCTCGCAACTGGTCAACTGGGGTAAACATGTGACAAAGAGTTACCATGATATGATTCAACTTCCTATGCAATAGTTAAGGAAGTGGAACCGATGGAACATAGACAAGCTGACCTTCCACACATGCAACATAACTCGCAGGAGCCATCTAGGTGAACAATCCCTGAGACAAACTGAAATTTTGCTGCCTTAAAGCCTTAGTCTCTCCCTTGACATGGGCATGCATGCGATTGGGGACTTTTCCAGGTAATTTTGTGCCAGTGACTCCAGATTTTGGGCCACTTTTTTACGGCGAGGACCCAGGCCACTGCACAGAACTCCATGAAACTTTCAGAAATGAAAAGTAACATCAAAACAATGGTACAAATGCAAATACTTCAACAAGGACTTGATTCGACCCTTACTAGCCATGACAAGCATTTCATCAAACATGTCACAAATATGCATTCTACACATTTAAACAACATATCTGAACATGGGGGTCTGATACTTATCTGAGAATCACTAAGAATCATTGATGCCTCATCACAATAACTGAATTACCATCTATTAAGTCATATATTCATTGTACATTCAATGATTAACCAAAACATGATGAGAGCCATACATTATTACTGTCGTAAAACTCATTCAAAACCAACATATCAACAACATAAATATCAAGGATTTAACCGCCATATAAGCCACATATAAACAAGTATATTTACCCATAAAATATCAAGGAGAAAGAGAGATCTTATCGATGAATGCAAAGGCCAAACAGGTTTGGGACTTTCATGTTCCACCTGACCATAGATTGGATGAACCAAGTCTCGCTTCATCCAATCACCCCCGTGCCATATTCCAAGCATGAATGTGGGTTCTCATAGAATAAATCTATCAAAATCAAACTAGGCAACTGTAATGACAGTTTGAAGGAAACTTGAGAAGATCGGTAGCGGAAAGGACCTTGCCGTGAATTGGAGCAAAGAAAGAAGAATCATTGGGAAATAAACTCTATTAAAGGAACTATCCATAAGTGACTGTTGAAAGAGGAAGAGATATCATGGTAACCCTTGCAGTAGAAATTGAAAATATCAGAG
Source organism: Pinus tabuliformis (assembly GCA_031772625.1). NCBI lineage: Eukaryota > Viridiplantae > Streptophyta > Pinopsida > Pinales > Pinaceae > Pinus > Pinus tabuliformis. Next base: position 320,314,987 of record CM062819.1, read on the forward strand.
AATTGTCTAGGGAAAGAGCAAGTGAAGCTCTTGAGAGTGTCAAAGGCTAAAGGAGTAGAGAAAGCTAAGAAGGATTAACGGAAGAACTAGTGTTACCAAAAGGCCAAGTTTAGAGAGAAGTTTGGTGAGCTACTTGTAGCAGGGTGAAACAAACTTGTTATTGCAAAGGCTTAGTGTGGTTCACAAGTGAACAAGGTGAAGTTCACATAGGGAAAAGTGAAGATGGCTATTGATAGTCACGACAAGGATTTTAGTGAAAATTATAGTAGGATGGAGGAAGATGTCAAGGAAAATGGCATGAAGATGAAGATGATTCCTCAAGAGGAAATTGAATGAGGAATATTTGATATGAAAGTACAACTTAGCGTACTAATGGAATTATCACAAGAAAATGCAAGAATATGTGGATGGCAAATGAAGAACAAGGTGAAATGGGCTATTAAAAAAAATTGCAAGGAAACTAAGGAAGAAGATGAGGCACGTGATGAGAATCTGGTTGAAGGAAGAGGAACTCCAAATAACTGAGTGCAAGGAAGACAAAGTTTACTATTCAGAACCAGATCAAGGACCATTGCTTGGGGAATATAATGATGAGGAGGACTCAAATCAGCATAAAGGCTTTAAGATGAAGATATCAAAGGAGGATTTGCGTATGCATACATATATTGTTGTAGTAAACAGAGAAAAGTTTCCTTATGATGATAGTCAGAAAGAGGATCAAAGATATGAAGAGAATCAATCATACACTATGCTTGAAGAGGAAGTTAACTTGTTAAAGAAGTTGATGAAAGAACCCAAGAATGACATTTTATTTCATTCAACACAAGAGGGTGATAACATAAATGAGAAGAGTCTAGCATGTGAAGCAAGAAGTGACAACCTCATAAATGCATATTTAAATGCAAAATTGAGAATGTTAGAAAAAGGGTTGGACAATCGAGTACAGAGTGTGAAGTAAACAAAATTATAGTCGATTACAACAATTCAAAGGAAAATAAAGACAAGTTTTCCATGAAGGAAATAGAACACTTAGTGACAACAACAATAATCAATCCCAACATAGATCTAACACCTTTTAAAAAGATGAAGGAATGCATGAAATGACTAAGGAATCTTCAAGCATCAAGATGCTAGTGGAAAATAACAACAACAATGTTACAAGGAAGCAGTAATTCATACAAGCGGGAGGAGAAGTTGGACATAAAAATTGAAGTGATGAGGAAGATGATGTTGAAAGGGCCTCAAAAAAGCTTTATTAAAAAGATAAAAAGGAAGGATTACAGTGATTCCAAATGACTGAAGGAAGATGGGAATTGCAACATAAATTTTGGAAGCCTAGAAGGAAAAAGAAGACAACAATAGAACAACAACAACATGACCGAACAAATGCTCAACGACAAATTGTAGTTTGGGATATTGGAGGAGTTTAATCTGTTTATGAAGACATAAGGTCAGGAGACCATGACTTTCTTTTACATAGGGAGTATGATGTAGGAGCATCTTACCTAGGGTTTCATTTCATTGAAAGAGTGGTTTCTAAAGTTTGATTGAATTAATGATTTGAGGCTTCTGTGATCTGTGTTCTGTGTAGTGTTATTTTCCGGAGTCATCGCAATCATGTTTGTTGGAATCGATGTTTCGAACCAACCTCAGTGGTTCATCTTCAGGAATAGATCCAAGAATGAATAAGTCAGAACTCAATAGGGTTTCTAAATAAGGTTAGGGTTGGTCTGGAAATGAATACTAGCCCACAGGTTTAATTCAAATTTGTTTATTTTTAATTTTGTTGTTAATTATATAATTATTTTTATTTTTATTTTGTTGTTAATTACATAATTATTTTTATTTTAATTATTGGTTTTATTTTTATTTTCATTTTTATTTTTAGTTCCTAATTAAATGTCTAGTTTTTTTTTTCTTCTTTAAGATTAAAATTAGGATTAGAAATTTATTAATTCATAATTAACACTAATTAGTGATTATAAACTAATTAATAATTATGTGTATTATTACTTAATTTTTATTAATTATATGATTATTTTGATTTTAAGTTATGTTTGAATGATAAAAATAATAAATAATAATTAATACCTAGTGGTTAATAATTATTAACACCCATAATTAATGTTAATTAGTGATTATGAACTAATTAATCATTGTGTGTATTATTGATTAATTTTTATTAACTATATGATTATTTTAGTTTTATGTTATGTTTGAATGATTAAAAATAAATAATAATTAATACTTAGTGACTAATAATGATTAACCCAATTCATTATTATGTCTTAATAAATTAATTTATGTTATGAATGTATTTAATTTTGTTAAATTAAATTAAATAAAAACTTTTATGTTCTTTCTATGTTTAGTGAATGATGCTGCAAATTTAATTATATTTCTATGCTTTTAATTGTTTAGTTGGAATGTATTTTCGTATTTTCTAGGAGAATTGTATGAGAATGATAATTATTGTAATTAGATCTACTCTTTAGGAGATATCTTGAGAATATTTGGGAGATCTAGAGAGATTTGAGGATTAGGTGAGGGTTTTATGGATAATGGGAGGATTTTTACAATCTAGAGAGATTCTTGGAGTTAGTTTAGGGTAGGATTAGGTGAGGATTTTGTGTATCATGAGAGCATTTTTAGGATCTAGAGAGATTGTAGGAGTTAGTTTAGGATCTAAAACCAAAATTCGTTTCAGATTTACTTTTATAATTCTACATAAGTCTATGAGGCATGTCAGAGTGGAGAATAAGAGAAAGTGTGTAAGCAAGTAGTCAAGCACAAAATGATGTCTGTATTGTGAATATGGCCAAATTTTACATCTTTTAAAGTGAATAAAAAGTGTGCTTTTTAATTTTATTTTATCTAAGGTGTGTGTTTGTTTGACCTCTTTTGGTGTTAATGTATGGTCATTTATTTGAGGGTTTCGACTTGTTGACACCAATTGTGAAATCCTAGAGCCCAAAAACCTCCATCCTTATTTTTACTATATTTTATTTTATTTATTATTTATTAAGTATTAATTTTGTTTTGTTTTTAAATGTAATTTAAGCATTACATAAGAATACCATTGACACACGGAGAGGCGCTGAAAGGAATTGAACACGGGACCAAGAATCGCTTCAAAACTCTGTCCAGCATCTCCTGCTCGGGGCTTCTGTAACTTCTCACTGCCGCCTAAATCGCGTCAATTTACCGAAACAGCATTTCCCAAGCCCACCTCGAAGCCATGGAGAAATTCGGCATCAGTTCATCAATCAAGAGCCGAAAGGCGAATTCCCCGTGTGATGTCATCGGCCCAAACCGTGACCCAGAAACAGGACGAGAATCAGAATGGGAGTGTTAACCTGGAGGCGGGGATAGTTCCCAAGGACTTAGTTTCTCTGCCCAGGCCTCTGTCTGTAACGGATCTTGCTACATCGCCAAGCCATGGTTCTCAGGTTCATGTGGCTTACCAGGAATCGATCCAGGAACCGGTTCTGAACATGAACCCTAGCTCTTCCGTCGATGCTGCTTCGTCACTGCCGCCGCCTCTGGTCTGCCATTTCGGAGCTGAAGAGATGCGTACCAGACCAGGATTACGGGACTATACTACCAAGAAACGCCCAAACACACTGCATCCACCTGCACAAATCAACCCAGATCTGATCGATCCCCCTATTTGCCAGGATCTGACAAGTATGGGTTACACCCAGAAGTCGAGGATTGTCGATTACCCTAGGATCGGCACAAGCATTTTGAGCGAGGGAGCGTTCTTCAATAAAAACGGAGCCTTCGGGATGGAAAAACGCAGCTTGTTTTTAAGGTATGAAGGAAAAACCCATTTTATAGTTCTGTTAATATATGATGTAGATTTGAGTACCTACATACCATGGGGCTCTGCCTGGGAGCCATTGCCAAGGGACAGCCAGATCTGGAAACCCTATGGGATGGACAAAATAATAAAAACAGGGGACTGCCAGGGTAAAGATTGGATCCAGATCTTTATCAAACAGACAGGGGGCAGCCACTGTTGCATGCGACTCAGCAAGAATTCAAACATACAAGAGCTAAAAAACAAAATACAAAATCAACCTGGAATACCCACAAGACACCAGAACCTGATATGTGCAGGGTGTAGCTTACAGGACCATCTTACTCTACAGGAATATGGGATCTGTCAGGATACAACCATATACCTTAACCTAAGACTGCGTGGAGGCTGCAACGGATCTGGCTCAAAGACCTCAGGCACCTTTCGTGATGCAGTAAAGGGGAAAGGAAAAATGCAGGATAAACCAATGTTACCACCAGAACAACCTGGGCCACATATAGTAGAACAAAAACTGGAACATGCAATGCTCCAAGTTACTATACGAGAGGTAACTGCAATACACTCTGACTTCACAAAACATGCTGTAATATGTAGATTTAATGGTTTCTGGCCAAAATCAGATGCTTTACGTCAATGGATACATTCTCGCTGGACACCAGAATGTAATGTATACCTAGTTTCAAAAGGTTTTTTCATTGTTCACTTCCACACAGAAGAAGTAAGGGACAGCATCATCAATGAGGGGCGTTGGTTTTGGGGTAGTGCAGGCCTCTTTGTTACCCCTTGGTTTGCTGAATTCGACCCAAATACTATGAAAATCACAACAACACCTGTTTGGGTGAGGCTTCACAACCTCCCATTACATCTTTGGCACCCCATAGTATTATATGCCATTGGGAATTCCTTGGGGAAACTCCTAAAAGTTAATGAAGACAGATATAACAGAGGGATATACACATTTGCCAGAATTTGCGTTGAAGTGGACTTGAGTCAGGGGTTGCCTGATAAAATATCATTAATCTATAATAACACTGAGAGGATACAGCCCCTAGACTATGAAAACACAGCTTTCAGATGCCGCAATTGCCAGCAAACAGGACACCTTCAAAATACTTGCCCACTGGCCAGAAAGAATACAAAAGGAAACAAGAAACAACCAAAAAAGCCAAATGGGTGGCAGAATACAGAACCGCTGGAAGAAGAGGACAATTAGCCAGAGCATAAAGTGAATCAAGAGGAACCAGATATAAATATGGAACAGAATGGCACACATGAATAAAAAGCACCAGACCCACAAATGGAGGACCATGTTCAGCAGCAGGAAACGCCACGGCCGGAAGCTAGTGGCAACAAAAGAACCCATGGATCAGAAGGATCAGAATCCGACAAAGAACCACCAGTGAACATGCAGGAATACTCACAGGCCATCATTGTTCCCCCTTCCGACTCGCAGGGTTGGCGTAGGGTGGAGAAGAAGAAGGGCAGAAAAGTATAGGCTTTGATGTAATTGTAAACTTTTTTTATTCTTTTTACGAGTGTACTTGTCCTATTCATGGACAACTATCTGCATATGCTCTAAGCATCTACAAAATTTAATTTATTTCAATATGAATATAAATTACGACTTTTTTCTACGTGAAAAAAAAATAAGAATACCATTGGAAAATCCATTAGTTGTGAAAACCTAGAGCCCAAAAATTATTTTATCTCATTGTTATTAAAATTATTAATTTTACTTTATTTTATTTTTAGTTTTAATTTTTTTAATGTAATTTTACCATTAGAGAAGAATATTATGGGCAAAATGATTTAAAATCACTCGTTAATTAATGAATGTATTACAGACTTATGTGCTGGGGTGTGCCTATGTTATTTTATGTAACAGATTGATAAGATTGCGAAATACACAAACACTTAAACAATAAGAGAACACAATAAGAAAACACATAAAACACAACAAGATTAATAAGGAGTTCACCCAATCCTCCTGGGCTACGTCTCCTAGTCCAACCTTCAGTGGTGGCCTTTCTATTATGTCTTAAAATGTAGAGTTTTACAACAGTGAGCTCAAATTGAGTCTAACTCAACATTGATGATCAGTGGGACTGTACTTGGATCCTCCAAGTCTCTAGAGTACACAGACTCCTCTTACTGAAACTCGACCTCAACCTGGTCTTAGTGGTATTAGTCCAATTTGGTACTCAATACCTGACATATATACACAGAAGAGTTGCTTGAACCTCTCAAGCCTTCCCTGGAGTTCATAGACTCTCGGACTCTCTCTATCTCTATCTGCTCGATGTTGTCTTTGCTCTGCAGGTCAGCTCGGCTTCTCTGTTCTCTGTAATTTTGCTTCTCTCTCTCTCTCTTTGCTCTCTTTTCCTGCTTCCCCCTCCTTCCTCTATTTGTTTGTGGCTTAAAGCCAATCTGCTCCCTGACTATTCATTTATGCTTCCCAGCTCTCTGGATGTCCTACCTCTGTCCGCTGGAATTTCCCCGCTCTGCGTCATCATCACTGTAATGCTTCACAGAGAGGTTGTCACCTATTTCCTCACGAACTTAGTGTCAGTTCTCTTTGAACGGTCGTTATTTCCATTGCACGAAGAGCACCCACAAAACTGTTTCCTTTGCCAACTCATCGGTCATGCTAGAGCTCAAATCTTATCCGCCTCAGCCTATTTCCCTATTGAATCCGGTCATCCATTGGATTGCTTCTCCACTGGTTATCTGGGGCCTCCAGATCCTATGGTCCAATCCATATCGGTCGGGTAAGTAGCATGCCCTTTACCCACGCGATGTGAGCGGTTTTCTCTCTCATCCACCGAACGCGTGTCACCCGCCGTATGGCATCGAGCGGGACTCAATCGAACCCGCTTACCACTTGAGGTCCTTCCGATATCTTGTTGGTTTTAGCTTGAGGCCCACTTTTTGACGGACTCAGCGAATTCTGTACAGTTTTATACTTTCCGCATGACCGAGCACTCAGGGCTTTCCTTCAGTGAGGGGGACGCCCTGTGATATCGCTCATCGACAACTGCCTCTGTTTTTAGATTTGATCTCCCGTTTGCCAATTTGCGCCAGTTCGCGGTTACCATGGACTAACGGTTTGCGCGCTTTGACCAAGGGTCCTCGTTGCTCTGTGCTAACCACAAATTTCCATTGTTCAGAGGTTATTTTTGATAAGCTCGACTTCTATAGCACTTGAAACTTCAGTATGAGTTTTACAGTGTTCACGAAACTGTAAGAGTGTTTGAGGATCCAATTCGGATCACGGCCTTCCCATTGAGAAAGCTTTTGGACCACCAAAAGTTGGTTTTCAAGCATTGACTAAGTGAGGGTATAGCTATCTCACTTGCCCAATCTCCATCCATTTTGCACTGCTTGGCTTTGAACCCTTGAGTCCAATCCTGAGGTACTCAACATCTCCCATACACGTTATCCTCACCTTCCTGTCCAGAACTGTGATTTCCTGTAATTCATTGAGATATTCAGGTAACAGATCATCAATAGAAGGCAATTGACTTTGCTCTTTGGGATCTTCAATTAGTGAAGGTTCAAATAGCGTCAAGCTATCTGCATTAACGATTGAGTAGATGTGCATGTAAGCTGGTAAATCAAGGTGAAAAGCATTCTCACCAATTTTCTCAAGTATCTTGAAAGGTCCATACCTTATTGGCTTTAACTTTTTACCTTCACTTTGCATTTTGTCCTTGCTAATATACAGCCAGACTTGATCACCATCTTGGAAACTATGCTCCATCCGATTCTTGTCATGCCTTGCCTTATACTTTTCTTGGCTCTTTTCCAGTCGTTCATCTACTGCCTGGTGAATCTCCTGGAGTTGTTCAATGAACTTCATTGCCTTGTCCACATCACTATGTACATCAACTATTATGTCTTTACCGAAGACAAAATCCAAGGGAGACCTTGGTGTGAAACCAAAATAGGTCTCAAAAGGAGATCTCTGTGTAGAAGAATGCTTAGCTCGGTTGTAAGCATGCTACACATAACATAAATGTTCATCCGAAAGTTTGGGATGCTTGTTGCAATAGCCTCTGAGCAACTGGATCACTGTCCTGTTGACCACTTCTGTTTGGCCATCTGTTTGAGGGTGAAAATATGTTCTCTTCTTCAGTTTGGTGTCCATCAGTTCCCACAGACTTGACCAAAACTTCCCAACAAATTGGGTATCTCGATCGGATATAATGGAAGTGGGTAATCCAAAATGAACCCATACATGCTGAAAGAACAACTTTGCAGTTTGTTCAGCTGTAATCTATTTATTACAATGTATCAAAATACACATTTTACTGAACCTATCCACAACAACATATAAATAGTCATGACCTTTCCTAGATTTAGGGAGTCCTCCAACAAAGTCCATGGAAACACTTTCCCAAGGATAAGAAGAAATTGGTAGTGGAGTGTACAAGCCTAATTTTTGATTGCTGGGCTGTCTTTTAGCACACATGGTACACCCTCTTATATATCTAGAAACGGTCTCATTCATTTTTGGCCAATAACAAAATCTTTGCAGCTGTGAAACCGTTTTACTTACACCAAAGTGACCTGATATTAGAGAAGTGTGTGCTTCTTGAATTATCTTTACTCCTTCAGTTTGTGGAATGCATAACTTTCCCAAATGATGATTCGGTCCCTATATCTTGAGCATACTGTTCAATATAACTCTCTTGCAATACCGAATTATGCTTAAGTATAGTGGATGCATTTATAATTAGTCTAGATAACATATCTGCAACTTTATTGTGTATGCCCTTTTTATATCTAATGACTAAATGAAATTGTTGTAGAAAAACCATCCATCTATGCTATCTTGATTGCTACAACTTAGTTTCGGAGTGTAGATATTGAAGTGGTTGATGGTCAGTATGCATAACTCTCTCTTTGCCCATTAAGTAATGTTTCCACTTTTTCACTCTGTACGAATGCATACAATTCTTTATCATATGTGGGATAGTTACCTATTGCAGAATTAAATGTCTCTAAATGATAACATATGGGTTTACCATGCTGTATCAACACTGCTCCCATGACATAGTCACTGGCATCTGTTTGGATCTCAAATGGTCTTTGAAGATCAGGCAGTGCTAGTACTGGTGTTGTACTAATCTTTTCTTTCAAGGTGTCGAAGGCTTTCTGCTGTTTGCCTCCCCACTGAAACACCTTGTTCAATCCTATTAAATCATGTAAGGGAGTTGTAGTTAAGGAAAAGATAGAAATGAACCTTCTCCAATATTGCGCTGCTCCTAAGAAGCTTCTAACTTTCATAGCAAATTTGGGCTTAGGCCAGTTTACAATGACTGCAACCTTAGAGGGATCTATCTTCAATTCACCACCCCCTACTATATGACCCAAATAATTCAAAGATGTTTTACCAAATTCACATTTTGAGAGTTTAACATAAACTTTTTATCTTTTCAAAACATCTAGTGTCTACTTAACATGCTTTAAATGTTCTTTCCATGTTTTGCTAAATATAAGAATGTCATCCAAATATACAATAACAAAATCATCAAGGAAAGCTCTGAGTACATCATTCACTATTCTCATGAAAGTAGCAAAAGCATTAGTTAAGCCAAAAGGCATAACCAGGCACTCGTACAATCCATGCTTTGTTTTGAAAGCAGTCTTCCATGCATCTTGTTCTGCAACTCTAACCTGATGATATCCACTATGCAAGTCTAACTTGGAAAAATAAACAGCTTTTTTCAATTGATTTAATAGATCATCTATGCAAGGGAGGGGATAACAATTTTTTATCGTTATCTTATTCAGTGCTCGGTAATCAATGCACATTCTCCACGAGCCATCTTTATTTCTCACCAAGACAATTGGAGACCCACATGGTGATGTGCTAGATCTGATGTGTAATGTCCCTTAATAATAAATAATAAATAATATAATATAATATTAAAATACAAGAAAATAAATAATAAACAATAAAAAATAGTAATAATAAATAATAACAAAATAATAAATAACAATACTAAAGCTCTAAATAAATATAAAAAGAAATAAAACAGGAAAGCAGTAAAAATCAGTAAAGCTATCAAAAAGTAAAAACAAAAGAAATAAAATAAGAAAGCAATAAAGTTGCATGTAGATACATGGATTTTTTGCATGGGGTTCCCCTTCCAATGTTTTCTCTATTTAATAGATGGTGAGGAAGATGAGAGGCATTCCATCATTCCATGATTCCACCATCCATTATCTCGGGAGAATAGTGTTGTGAGACAAAGGATACCCTGGGAGTAGTACATTTATTGAGGGCTCGGGGGTGGCCAGTTGTAGCAAAATTTTGTACAATTGAGCCTACGGTTGGGTGGAGAGTTGTCCCCAAAACCTTGTTCTAGTTAACAAACTTCAACTGAAATTACAGGTAAGTGTCTCTACTCATAGTTTTGAACTTTGACATTAATCAGTGGATAATTTCATCTTGATTACTTGATTAATCTGATTAATTAAATCTTTGTTTTGGGCTATTACATATTGTATCAGAGGCTTAGGCTCAACCCTTAGGGCCTATAGGCATCTTAAAAAAAAAAAATGTTTTTTGTGTTGGGATTTTTTAACTCAACTTGTTCTGAAAGTTTCAGGATTGTTACTTCAGGGAGGCCGCATGTCCCTTTTGTTCTACAAACCCTCGTTGTACACATAATTTTTAATTTCAGGGTTTTCAAAAAAAATAAAAAACTAAAATCCAATCTAACAGCTAAAAGCCATTAAAATATTTGATCTGCTCTTTAGTGAGGAATTTAATAAATAAAATCCTTTGCAAAATTTTCCAGGAGTTCTTCTAACATTCATCGTGCAAGACTAGTTAATTTTCTAGTGAAGCCAACGGTTCTTCTTCCTCTTAATTGACCAAGATCTAGCGGAATATCATCGTATTAGGAGTTTTAAGAATTTTCTCTGGCATAACCGAAAGGGTTGTAAGGAGTGAATAGTAAATTTCTTACAGGGTTTATCACATCTCTAACATCTCTGCCATCCATCATATTTTTCACCTTTAGACCAATATCTCTTTTCTTGATCTTGGATTTCAGCCCATAATATTTGCTATACCCATTTTTCATCGCGGGTTTCAGGTCAATATTTTTTATCCGATGTCTCATCTTTTGTTATTGTTATTTTCTAGCCAAAGCACTAAATTGTTTTTATATCATAGATATCACTATTTATGTCTTGTGTCAGACCAGCCATTTTTGGCTTGCTTTAGGTTTTTTTTTTAATATAAACTTATGCTAAATAGCTGATTCGTAAGTTGTTTTTGCAATAACTGTGATCTTATTTGATTTTTTTGGTCAGGTCTATTTTATGCAAAATTTAGTAGAAATTCTTAGTTTGCACTCATTTATATATTAACTATACCTTACTACTTAATTAGGTTTTGCTATCCAATTTGTCAAGAAACGCCTTAATCGTAATTCAATCTGATATATCAATAGTGAACTAGAGAATCTTCAAACTTCACATATTTTAGGATTTGCTTTGTAATCATACTTTTAAGTCCAGCTTCTTTGACACATCGAATACATAAATCTCCACAGTTGCGCATAAGCAAATAAATATAAGTTACAAAGTAAGGTACCGTTTAGATGATATATTGGAGGTCTATTAATGATTTAGTGAGCTTTTCTGTATGTAAAAACCCTGAAATAAAAACACATAATTAATTGGATTAATGAAGCGATTTATAATCAAAAGCACTTTATCAACTAGTTAACATTAAATTACAAAAATAATGAGTGAAGAGAGAGACAACTTACCTATGGAACGCTAGTTGAATTTTGCTACCTGCAACAAAGTCTTGGGGACGACTCTCCACCCAACCATAGGATGCCTGCCTTGGAGCAGATGAGGTCTGAGTCAAGCGCGAGCCTTGGACTAGGATACAGACCGAAGAGGCTTATGTCTGGTTCCGAAAGTGGGAAAAAGGGCAGATATTCCTTGAGATTTCCCAGGTGTTGTGAAACTTTTGATGCCTGCTGGTTATACTAGTTCAGCAAAGGGTGTCGGGTGAACATGAAGTAATAAATAATAGTAATAATAATAATTCAACTTAACATCGGGATGAAGTTCCTTAAAGTGGGAGAGTATGTAATGTCCGTCCCTTAATAATAAATAATAAGTAATAAAAATAATAAATAATAAATAATAAATAATAATAATAAAAATAATAATAAATAACCATAATATTAAAAAAAATACGAGAAAATAAATAATAAACAATGAATAATAAAAATAATAAAAATAAAAATAGTAATAAATAATAAATAACCATACTAAAGCTCTAAATAAAAATAAATAGAAATGAAACAAGAAAACAATAAAAAAAATAGTAAAGCTATCAAAAAGAAATAAAACAAGAAAGCAATAAAGTTGCATGTAGACACATGGAGTGTGTGCATGTGGTTCCCTTCCAATGTTTGCTCTATTTATTAGATGGTGAGGAAGATTGGAGGCATTCCATCATTCCAAGATTCTATCATGCATTCCCTTGGGAAAATAGTGTTCTAAGACAAAGGATTCACCAGAAGTATTACGCTGATTGAGGGTTCGGGGGTGGCCAGTTGTAGCAAGACCTTGCACAATTAAGCCTACGGTTGGGTGGAGAGTCATCCCCAAAACCTTGTTGCAGTTAGCAGACCTCAACCAAAATCACATTAAGAGTTCTACCCATAGTTTTGAACCTGAACCGTGGGTGGCAATCATTGATCTACGACATGAGGGACCGGAGTTGGCAGTGGTTGCCAGAAAAGAGGGCTTACATGCAAACTAGATCACAGTTGAATGGGCGAAACAATCTCATTGGAATGCCTTATGAACCTAGTCTTGCAGCAAAAGTTTAGAATCTTACTTTATAGATAACATGCATCCATTTCAATGCGTAAATATTTAGTTTCAACTTTCAACATATTTATTCTACTAACCTCTAACTTGGTTGTCTCTTGGGCATTGATAACTACATTGCCCTACCTTTCTCAAAAGGGGAAAAAGGGCATTTTTCCCAGTGTCCCACTTTCTAATGTCATTCTTACAAATTCTCAGGTTTTGTATTTCACTCAAGAGCCAACATTCAATCATGTTGAAGGCTCACTATTTTTGTGTTTTTAGACTGGTTTAAATGGCATTGGTGGATGTCAACCAAGATTTTGTCTCTTACTGTAGTCCTTGGTGGCTGTGAAACCAAGACTACCATTCCTTGCATATCAACTTGTGTGCAATTTGAAGTTTGTGATGTGAGGATTATTTAAAGATGATGAGAATACTTTGGCAAGGACTGAATCAAATATATTTATAATGAGGGGTCTACAGTGGTGCATGAGTAGAAAGCTCTGCTCAGGAAGGTACTTGACATGCCTAATTTGAGAATGCATTGGATGTGTACTCACAACATTTGAGAAAAGTTTGGCAGCCCGTATAATTTATTAAGACTGTTTAGGCATTGGAGGAAAGACTAGCATCTGTCATGATCAAGCTTTATGGAAGTTTGTGCCCTATGTAATGCCCAACGTGTGCAGAGGAAATTTCCATGGAAGTTAGTGCACTGTGTGACACCAACTTGTACAGAAGAAGCCTTTTGAAGTTCTTTACTTTTCTGGTTGCAGAAAAAATGACTTTGAGCTCTCAATTTTAGCATTAGATCATTTTTATTTATGTGTATTCTATTTGTGCTAATATGGCTAGTAGTGGGTATTTTCTTTAATATTGGAAAAAATGTACTAATGTCATTCCTTTTTTTTATAACATGGTGAAAGTAATTTTTGTTACTAGGTATGTAATCTTCCTTCCCAAAGTATAATTCTTGATTCAGGTAAATCATTATAATATTATACACATGCATTTGCATTTTTTTTTATATCCAACTGACCTATCTATTGAAAGGCATTTATCATATCCATACCCAAATATACAGTCAGTTGCTCCAATGTACCCAAATTGTCAAATTAACACCACTAAACTTGATGATTAATTCATTGAAGGAAGGACATTGGAGGTGCTAGTAATTGAGGGGAGGGAGCTGCACACTGCATTCGCTTTTCACTTTCATAAACAATTCATGCTTCGGGGGTTTAACCCATAAACATGCTTGTTCTATATTTATTTCCTTTTATTGGTGTCAAATTAAATATAATCTTGTACGATTGCTTTTAAATAACTCTGGTTTTAATGGAAGACATTTTTTTATTATTCTAATACTCTAGTATGCTAACTACCAAAATTTTCAATTTTTCGTTAATTTTAATCTTCTTTTCTTTTTCTCCATACTCTTCTATCAAAATCTTATTCGTACTGAATTATTATGATATTTCAGAAGAAACACTTAATTTTAGCAAATGCAAAATGCAATTCTTCGAAATTACTATGTTAATCTCATTATTAAACTGTCAATCCTCTATTTTGTAGTTGCAATTCTTCTCGGAAATTTGTTTTTGCATAAAAGTTATTTGATCTCCATTATTACATAAAGTGATCTGATATCATATGTAACAGCCCTGAAATAACAACATATAATTGATTGGATTATTCAAGCAATTTATAATCAAAAGCACTTTATCAGCTAGTTAACATTAAATTATAAAAATATGAGTGAAGAGAGAGACAACTTACCTGTGGAATGCTAGTTTAACGCTAGTTGAATTTTGCTACATGCAACAAATTCTTAGGGATGACTCTCCACCCAACCGTAAGCTCAGTTGCACAAAATCTTGCTACAACTGGCCACCCTCGAGCCCTCAATCAACGTACTACTGCCAGGGATCCTTTGTCTCATAACACTATTCTCCCAAGATAATGGATGATGAAATCATGGAATGATGGAATGCCTCTCATCTTCCTCACCATCTATTAAATAGAGCAAACATTGGAAGGGGAACCACATGCACACACTCCATGTGTCTACATACAACTTTATTACTTTTTTTGTTTTTACTTTTTGATAGCTTTACTGATTTTACTGCTTTCTTGTTTTATTTCTTTTTATATTTATTTAGAGCTTTAGTATTCTCTGTTATTATTTTATTATTATTTATTATTACTATTTTATTATTTATTATTTATTATTTATTTTCTTGTATTTTAATATTATAATATATTATTTTTTATTTTTTATTATTATTATTTATTATTAAGGGACATTACATACTTCCCCACTTTAAGGAACTTTGTCCCGAAGTTAAGTTGAGTTATTTAATATTTAGTTATTTATTTATTTATTACTTCATGTTTGCCCTACACCCTCTGCTGAACTAGTATAACCAGCAGGCATTGAAAGTTTCACAACACCTGGGAAATCTCAAGGAATCTTTGTCCTTTCTTCCACTTTAGGAACCATACATAAGCCTCCCTAGTCTGTATCCTAGTCCAAGGCTGGCCCCAAGGCTCGCGCCTGACTTAAACCTCATCTGCCCCAAGGCAGGCATCCAGTATGGTACTCAATGACTCTGGGCATCTCGCAAGGCTGGCCCACTCCCTCCACAACTACTAAGGTGCACAACCCCAGACGTCGAAGTCCTTACACCCCCACTAGACTTCGGCATCCCAATCCAATAACAAGCACCTAGCCTGGAACATCAGGCACTTGGCCTCCTCAAGATGGTCCCATAGCCCTTCAAGAGCTACACAAGACAAAGGAACCACTGGCATATGTAGTGTTGATTGAGTTTGTCCCCATCCCATATGGTGTTACATATTCTCCCTCGCATGTATGGGCTCCTACGAGATCATCAAATAAACTAGCCCTCTCAGCCCATTTGTGATTTCCTGCCAATCACCACATCTCAATATGCAATCAATGCATTAGCTATACCATCATAGTATCATAAAATTAATCCACATGCCAAGTTTTTCATGTCATCATGAGAACATTCATCATTGTTAATTGCAACATTATGAATAATAACGAACTCCATGCTCATGCATGTCATAAATTTGTATTCAACTATCATATGCTTTACGTCATGAAATACCATCATAAGTTATAACGTCAACATATTTGAATCAAAGACATATCATGACTTCACATAATAAATGAACCACATGTCAATAAACCTCATATTATAGCATCATAATTCCTATGCCACGTTATGCATATCATATCCATCATGAGTATTCAACATTAAATACCTATCATCACGTAGTAAATGAATATGTCAATATACCTCGACATAACATCATAATGCATATGCATATCAGCATCATCATAAGGATACATCATCACTATAAGAATCACATGTGCATCATTATCCTCATACCATAATATCATGAAACCTCATCATAAATATGAGAATCATCTCAATACACATAAAATATAGAACAATAATACTATAATTATTCTTATTATGAATCAATTATGAATACCAACTATGAAATAAGATTATTCAACGTCTCCATAGGATCTAGGTTATTTCACCAATCTTATTAGTGTCATGTTTTCATCAAGATACTAATTACTTTTTGATAATCATTCCCACTTTTTCCAACTACTAAGCTGCCTATTTACCCCATAGGTGTACTCATTTTAAGTACATCATTAAATTTTAAATGGCCTATAACTTTTAGCCATGTATTCTTCTTTCTCAATGAAATTTAGTGAAATTCATCATTAAGATATTATTTGTTGCACAATTATTTTTTAAATGTTCAACACCAAAATTAAAATTTCATGATCACTATTCATATTTTGGTTATCCATTATACATCCTCAAATGTGCATATTCTTATTGAAGTATCATTTAGAATTTCCAACAACATATGTTCTTATGCTTCTTGTTCAATGTTTTCTCATTAATCCACCTAGTTTAGAATTATTCACAAATTCCAATGTTGACACTTCAATTTTGTAAGTCATCATTATGACTCCTAGGTTGTGACTTGTAAATTATAATCACTAACCTAGATAAACATACCATATTTGTGAAGAGACGAGAAAAGATAAAACCTGTATATTGTGAATCAGTAAATACATGAGCTTGATAACTAATTAAGTGAAAGTCGGAGAATACTTGACAACAATAAAGATTACAAGGCTGTATAATGTCAAAATAATTGACAACAAGAGAGTTTATAAATGTGTTGTATTCCTTTTGTCTAAACTGTAAATGATATTATGAATTTCAATATATATATATATATATATATATATATATATATATATATATATATATATATATATATATATATATATATATATATATAAGGCCATAAAAGATATAAAAGAAAATATCATAAGTTGGCGCAAGCATACTATCATAAATCAAAAGGGCATATCATGCATAGCTACCCTACTACATGTATAGCATGTTAACAAATAATATACAATGAACAACATACTATTACTAGCCTACTAGGCTTCAACCCCCTATAAGAATGGTAAATTGAGAGTAGACCCAAAAAATACAGCATTAGTCCCACAGTCATAAATGAACTACATTGGCAAGATCTAGTGCAAATGACTCGTAAATCCCATGGTGGATTGTAAACAAGTGGCATTTGGAAAAATGGCAGTAACCCCACTACAGGGATACAATGTTAACAAATACAATATAATGTGAAATAAACCACCAATAGGCTTTAACCCCTATTAAAATGGGAAATTGCAAGCAGAATAAGGAAATAGTGCAGTAATGCCATAATCATGAACTTGTGAGCAATCATAAACTAAATGGCGACACTACAACATACAAAATACAAAATCACAAAAGACATACTTATTACAACCAGACAATGAATGATTGCTTCACTCCAATGCAGTGCAATAATCTTGTAGCATCATTAGTTGCTCTACATATGAGACACTACACAAACCTCGACACAATTAATGGACCATGCACAAATTTAATTGCATCATTCCACACACCCCACAATCAAAAGTCATCAAGGGCTTGCTAGAAAGCTAGAGCAAGAAATCCACTTCTAGAAATTTCATTTTTAGACACGATTGCATGCCATAAGGTCCAATTTTAGAAACTCAGGATAGCCAAAACAACCATCAATTAGCACATAGGTACTACAAATTTTATAAACAACGACATTATTTATGTCTCTCAATAATCCTTGAAATACTGATATTTGAACAACATATTTCGTATCTCTACGAGGCTCATTTGGTAGACTACAATTGCAATTGATTTTGATTAATGCTGGAATTGCTAATCTGCTATTAAATTCCAAATCTCTGTTTACATGGTTCGTCATTCTTCTTTGAATTCCCAATCTTTTGTGAGATTGCAGAATTTTGAGTTCCCACAATTAGGCTATTTTAGTTGGTCTTCCTGATTTTTTTTATCAGCTTGCAGAATTTTAAGAATCTATATTATTGTGGATGGCATTTTGGCCCAAGTGTCTTCATAGGCTGTAGATATTAATTACCAAAACTGTTGTTTTAAATAGCTATTTCACTTGTCCATTGTAAGATTCTCGTTATACTCATTAAATTTCAAGTATCCAGATTCTCTTAGATGCTTGCTTGAGGTTTTGAGCTATCAGTGAAGTAGTTGTTTTCATTAGCTTCGCATTAACAATATTAGAAATATTTTGGAGCTGCTTATGAAACTGAAATCCTTGGTGGGTTTATAAAATTTGCAGTACCTATGTGCTAATTGATGATTGTTTTGGCTATCCCAAGTTTTTGGTATTGGACCTTATGGCATGCAATAGTGTCTAAAAATGAACTTTCTAGACGTGGATTTCCTACTCTAGCTTTCCAGCAAGCCCTCGATGACTTTTGACTGTGGAATGATGCAATTAAATTTGTGCATGGTCCATTAATTGTGTCGAGGTTTGTATAGTGTCTCATATGCAGAGCAACTAATGATGCTATAAGGTTATTGCACTACATTGGAGTGACGCAATCGTTCATTGTCTGCCTGTAATAAGTATGTCTTTTTGTGATTTTGTATTTTGTATGTTGTAGTGTCACCATTTAGTTTATGATTGCTCACCAGTGCATGATTGTGGGATTACTGCACTATTTCCTTATTTTTCTTGCCATTTCCCATTTTAATAGGGGTTAAAGCCTATTGGTGGTTTATTTCACATTTTATTGTATTTGTTAACATTGTATGCGTGTAGTGGGCTTACTGCCACTTTTTGAAATGCTACTTGAATACAATCCACCATGGGATTTATGAGTCATCTATACCAGATCTTGCCAATGTAGTTCATTCATGTCTGTGGGACTAATGCTCTATTTTTTGAGTGTGCTCTCAATTTCCCATTCTTATAGGGGGTTGAAGCCTAGTAGGCTAGTAGTAGTCTGTTGTTCATTGTATCTTATTTGTTAACATGCTATACATGTAGCAGGGTAGCTATGCATGATATGCCCTTTTGATTTATGATAGTATGCTTGCACCAACTTATGCTATTTTATGCTAATTTTATTTTATATCTTTTATGGCCTTTTACATAATATATATATGTGTGTGTGTGTGTGTATATTATATAAATTTTGAAATTCATAATATCGTTTACAGTTTAGACAAAAGTAATACAACACATTTATAAACTCTCTTTTTGTCAAGTATTTTGACATTATAAAACCTTGTAATCTTTATTGTTGTCAAGTATTCTCCGACTTTCACCCGCATATGCATGCGATGATAGCCAAACACTTACAATTGATCCTCCAAAACAAATGGTGATACCCTTGGAATTTCAGGTCTCACTTCCATAATTTAATATCAGACTTTTGTAATGATTCTACTGTAAGATCAAAGAAATAAGCTGGCTGTAGCTAGTTTCATAGGTATATCAGTCTACCAAGCCATATCAGTTATCAAAATGTGATGAGAAAGAAAGTTGATAAACTGTAAAAAAAAAAAGAAAAGAAGGTTGATGTAGAGACCTTGTATGCTCAAAAGACACCATTGGAATAATGCAACAAAACATTGTGATAATACTATAAGTCACTCAATATCAAGATTCATCACTGAAGAAGCATAAAATAAGAGCCAAGATACTTAGATTATTGTTGTGATAATTATGTAGTGAATTTTTAACTAGATATGTTTTAACCATGCCAAATTTATTCAACAAAGTTTTGAAGATTCTTGATTCATTTCAATCTCCTATTTTGTAGATTTTTCCCCTAATGCATGGCATGCAATTAGACCATTACCAAATTTGAAATTGTTTGGTTGATCATGCTAGTTATCAATTCAGCAGTGTGATTTGACAATATTTATAAATTCTTGCTCTATAGTTATGGTCACGCATAATAAACTCATGGATGGTGATAATCTACGCATAAATGACGATGTAAAATTCTCTTAAAGATCGGTATATTTTCTGTCTATCAGCTTATTTTCACATGTAATTTTTATTTTTATTTTAATCTAGTGTTATTCATTATGTCATATTTATGCGATTAAAAAAAAAAATACATACAATTCATTTTCAAATTTGATTCCACCGTGATCATTATTTACCCTAATTATACAGGTCGGACCCAGATAGCCTCTTAAAGTCAGAATTTTCTTTTCTTATCCATTCATGTTTTTTTTTAATCTCTTCTTGAATCAAAATTGAAATAGATAGAAAAGTGAATTAAATCTGAAATTGGTCGAGGAGAAAGAAAAGTATAAGGGGATTTAATCAAGAATTTTGATAAAAGAAGCTAGATTTTTAAGATCTTATTATGTGATCAAGATTAATAGGAAATGCGATTTGATTAAAGATAGATTCCTTTTTGAGGTTTTCATTATTGAAATTGATTTTCACCCTAATCTATTTTTGGTTCTATGCTGAAGATGTTTTATGGAAAGATTGCAGTAGGTCAAATCCTAAAGCAAGAAGAAATATTGCAAAAAGTAAACAAACACTCACGACAAAAATTCAAAGGAATCTTATACAACAAAAAAAAATAGGGAAAGAGCACATAATGTGTTTCCTTCTGATTGTTGGTTGTCCAATTGAATAGAGCACCATAAAACACTTTGTTATTGCTTCCTCGGACGTCCCTATGTTATCTTTTAATGAAGATTGCTATTTAGTCTCATTCCTTCGTCATTTTCTAGCCACCCAAATATCCCTTGTGCAAGGTCTGAGAGTCCCACTTAAAATAAGCTCAGTTACTTTTATAACTACCTATTACGTTTGTTTCTTGCAATACATTTTTTTTTATTTCACTTCCAACATGTTCATGTTTAAGATGGATCATGCCTTTTCTTTCCCAGGATGATAGATCTCGTCATCTTGCTCATGGGATGTTATAATGCCATTTCGATTAATTCTACCATATATCGTTTACTATTTTCGGTGGCATCGTTTTTTCTCACTCGTCAAAAATTTAGCATACCTTCACTTGGTGCTAAGTTAAAATTTACTTTATTGGTCCGCGCCACATTCATGAATGGTGGACAAGGTGTCCATAAGGTTTGAACTGTTCTCATCATAGTAAGCACCTCCTACTTACTGTTCAAGTTTCAAATTTCTTTCTCATCACATTTTTATAACTGATCTGGATTTGGTAGACTAATATACTTGTTAAACTAGCTACAGCCAACTTATTTCTTTAGAATCATTACAAAGGTTTGATATTAAATTATGGAAGTGAGACCTGAAATTCTAGGGGTATCACCATCTGTTTTGGAAGATCAACTGTAAGTGTTTGGCTATCATTGCATGCATATGCAGGTGACTTGATTTTACTGTTATAAATCTGATTTTTCTTAGAGATCTCATATAGGTCTGATCTTGACATTACAATGATACATTACCTTTGCATTTGGTACTAAGCTTGAATCTAGATCATTAGTACTCCTTATCTTGCATTCGGTGATCATTTGAGAAGTGATTTGGTGGACTGATTGGATCATCTAGTGACTCACATCACATTGCAGTTTTTCTTTAATTAGTTATTGATTTTTGGTATCTAAGGACAAATATATTCTTGGCAATAAGCTACAACAATCGGATTTCATGACAGCAGACTAACGTTGTTATAACTTAAAGTTTGGTGCATTCATTAGCTCCTCATTGGTTTTCTCATACATTATTGTGCCATTTTATAGACAACAGATTGATATTTGCATTAGTATTGGAATGAGCCTCCTTTCTTATTTCTCTGGTTTGGATACCGGCCTTTTCCTCTGTGGTTATCTGCTCTTATTAGAATCTCATTGCATGGTAAAACCACTGATAGAAATCTCATTTTCTTGAGTTTTTTGTGCTTGCATCCTCTTACCATTTTCTAAATGTTGTTTCACAAAATGAACAGTGTTATAATCAACTACAAAAACTAAAGGTGTGACAGTGCTTCACTAATCTAAAAGTTTATTAATCCAAGGTGTTTCTCACATAGCTCTTTGTGGACAGCTTGTTTATCTCTAGCTACTTGTGCTTGTACACTTTATATTCCATTACAACCATATAACAAAGCAAAATTCTAAATGAGTCACATGATTAAAGGTATATAGTTTTGTTGTGACTTATTGATTCATTGGAAAAGTTTTTTTGTAATATTGTAATCTTGGATAGCAGGTTATTCAATACTCTTGATCTACATTGTCTCATTAGAGCATTTTCATTGCATTTCAGTCTTGCATTTTCTGGTTGAATATTTGGTTTAATATTAAGGGCAAAGTCTTCTTTAGAGCAAGCATCCATGTGTCTCGAGTTATTTAGATGGGAGTTTAGGAACATCATAGACTATTTAAATCACAAGCATGAAACATATATTCTGCCCAGAAATGGTCCAGCCCCAAAAATACTCATTTATATCAGTCATAGTAAAAAGATACCCACTTAGAATATCTTAGAAATTTCCACAAAGACATATGAGTTTACTTGTTGGTTCGCTGTGTTATTATAGCAGTTGGTAGACAATATACTGTAGGTGTTTCTCTTCCAAATTGTGATTAAAATGACATACACAGTACTAAGCATACATAAAAGAGATATTCGAGAACAATTGATATACACCTTACATTAAATTTAAAAGTGCACACACCACTGAAAGTATACAGTCCAACAATAGTATGATTTCTGAGGTTCGAAATGATGATTGCTTATCAAAGTTATCAAAATTTTCATTGATGGATTGCTTACTTAGCTAAGACGGATACTTTTATGGAGCATATAAAGCATGTTTTATTGTTTAAACTTTATGATACATCTAAATCATACACTATGATTTCAGTTTAGTTTAATTAACGGTTATGATGTTGAGTATGATGTTACATGAGGTTTCGTGATTCAAGGTTAATTGCATATGTTGGATAAAGTTGTCTAAGGAGAAATGGAAATGAGAAACTTGCAATTTTTCTAATGATGATAACTAATGTGATTATGGTCAACTTGGATCAGATAAGTTGTGTGCCTGACAACATCTATAATAGTTTTTCCCTCTAATGGGAGAGCCACATTGTAAAGTTTTCCATAGGTTACTAACTATGAATTATGGATAACAAGATGTATGATAAGGAAATTTTATTATGTTGATGTCTTAAAATAGGAAATGATAAGCAGATTACATTTGGTAGCCATCTTAATGAATTTATTTATAGGGTATTACCCAAGTTGGGGAATAGTAACAACATTTCCAAAGTGTATCAATGCTATGCTTCTAAGAGAGAAGGAAAAGAAACCACAATGACTGGAGGTGAAAAATTAAAGTCAATTTAATAAAATAGAATGAAGTGAAGAAGTTTCCATTTTTGAAGCTAATAGACATGGAATATTAGGAAATTAAAATGAAGAAAAAAATAAAAATATATCTATGAATATTGGGTAGGAGGAAATGAAGGGATTTTCTATTAAGAAGAAAGTTATTTTAAGGGTATTGATGAGTGGACTGAGAAACATGATTGGTAATGGTCATGGTGATGATCTACATAGTTTAATAGTTGAAGTATAGAAGGAATGTTTCTAGAAATTTTATAAGGATACCTTGAGAGGGATTGTGTACATATTGACAAAAGAAGTGAGAGTCAATTAATAGAGGTTGTACTTGACTGATTTGCACTCATTATTTCATGAGTGGGACTTCACATAGAGAAACTTATCAAGTTTTGTTCCCATAGCGTTAAAATAGGTTGTTCCCACAGAACACCACACATTTAAATTTTTCATGGACAATGATGGTAGTAGTGTTTCCAACTGTTTCAAAATCTAAAATAAAGATACTATTTAATGAGCAAGAATCTCTTGTCCAACTTGAAGAAGGGTGAATTTACGATAATGCAATCAAGTGGTATTGAGATAGGAACATGACGAGATAAGAAATATTTTTGTAGATGAAAATGATAATTGTTAAGTGATGTATGTATAAGTCAACATGGATCAACAAACCCTCATGCAAGTAAATTAAGCATGCTATAAAATTAAATCATGATGACCTAGTTTTTATATGCAATTTCATATAGCGGTATTGGAATCAGTAAGCCAAAGGGTAAATGGATGTAAAACCAAGGGATTTTAATTTTGAGATAGATGATTTAAATAATGATTGTATGACTAGTAATATCTTAGCAATGAATCTCACCAGAATTTCCTTTGGGAAGGAAGAATATATGATGAGAGATTAAGACTCAAGATGATGAGGCTCATGTGAAATTTAACGATGTACTTAGATGATTATACCTATGGTGTAAATGGCCAACTTCCTAGTTGAAAGAAGTGGAAATGAGTATTGAAAAAGTAATTGGTATCTTGATGAAAACATAACACTAATAACACTGATGAGATAATATAGATCCTAGATGGGTGTTGAATAATCTTAGTTCATAGTTGAAAGTTTGTAAAGTAAATGAAATTGATTTTTCTGATGAATCATGATAAGAATGCTTATAGAGTATTATTCTATATTTGATCAGTATTGAGATGTTTCTCATATTGATGATGATTCATGATATGATGGTATGAGGGTGATCATGCACATGTGGTTCATATTTATATAGTTGTTACAACAGTGATGATGTATCCTTATGATGATGATGATATGCATAGGTATTATGATGTTACATCAAGGTATGTTGAAATATTCATTAACTACCTGATGATAGGTATTTAATGTTGAATACTGATGATGGATATGATATGCATAACGTGGCATAGGAATTATCATGCTATAATATGTGGTTTATTGACATGTGGTTCATTTATTATGTGAAGTCGTGATATATATTTGATGTAAATATGTTGATGTTATAACTTATGATGGTATTTCATGAGGTGAAGCATGTGATAGTTGCGTACAAATTTATGACATGCATGAGCATGCAGTTCGTTATTATTCATAATGTTGCAATTAAAAATGATGAATGTTCTCATAATGACATGCAAGAATTGGCATGTGGGTTATTTTCTATGATACTATGATGGTATAGCTAATGCATTGGTTGCATGCTGAGGTGTGATGATTTACAGGACTCCACAAATGGGCCGAGAGGGCCGGTTTATTTGATGATCTTATGCGAGCCCATATGCATGAGGGAGAATAAGTAACACCATATGGGCTGGGGAGAAACTCAATCAACACTACATATGCTAGTGGTTCCTTTGCCTTGTGTAGCTCTTGATGGATAGCTCTTGAAGGGCTATGGGACCATCTTGAGGAGGCCAAGTGCCTAATGTTCTAGGCTAGGTGCTTGTTATTGCATTGGGATGCCAAAGTCTGGTGGGGGTGTAAGGACTTCGATGCCTGGGGCTGTGCACCTTAGTAGTTGTGGAGGGAGTGGGCCAGCCTTGTGAGATGCCCAGAGTCATTGAGTACTATATCGGATGCCTGCATTGGGGAAAATGAGGTCTGAGTCAAGCGTGATCCTTGGGACCAGCCTTGGACTAGGATACAGACCCGGGAGGTTTATGCCTAGTTCCAAAGGAGGGAAAAAGGACAGAGATTCCTTGAGATTTTCCGGGTGTTGTGAAACTTTCGATGCCTGCTGGTTATACTAGTTCAACAGAGGGTGTAGGGAAAACATGAAGTAATAAATAACTATATGTAATGTCCCTTAATAATAAATAATAAATAATAAATAATAAATAATAGATAATTCAACTTAACTTCGGGATGAAGTTCCTTAGTTTTGTAGACCACCTATGTACTTCAATAGAGTCTCAGGTGAGTCTAATAAAATTCCTAGAATCAAAGCTCTTTTCCTAAATTCTTAGGTGTAACCTTGTACAATTTGCCCTTTCAATTGGCGAAAAGTTTACCAGCTCATCATGGCTTGCAGCATGTAAGCTAGTGGATAGAACTACTTTTTGATTTTAGAAACAAATTTAATCAAGACAGAGAGAATCTTACCATGTTTCTTCATGTCAGTTTGTGTCCTGCCTTCCCACCATACCAAGGCAATGCCTCCAAGGCATAGGCTGGCCAACTGAATCTTACTCTTGTCTGATTCGATACTTTGCACTCTACAATAAACATCAATATGTCTGATCCAATTATCCATCTTCTTTGCATTCAACTCTTCATCATATATTGGTAAATCAAATTTAACATCTAATTTAATCAAAGACGTCTTCTTTTTATGCTCAGGGCTATTAGGAGGTGTGAGAAAGTTTTCTTCTTTCCCTTTGCCTTTTGAGTGGTCATGTAGGAGAGGTTATTCTTCTCCTTTTTCTTTGGAGTGTGATGAATCTACATCTTTACCTTTCTTAAACTCCCTATAAATTTCCTCTACCATGGACCTCATGGCCAGGAAATTATCTATAAATTGGGGGTCTGGTCCTAAGGGACTTTCTTCTGACATTTTCTTCTTAGGACAGAATCTTCCAATTTCCAGGTTAGTTTCGACCAACTCTCCTTCTCCTAATTTAAGCTTTAATCT
Organism: Pinus tabuliformis; assembly: GCA_031772625.1. NCBI lineage: Eukaryota > Viridiplantae > Streptophyta > Pinopsida > Pinales > Pinaceae > Pinus > Pinus tabuliformis. The sequence continues at coordinate 320,341,609 of CM062819.1, forward strand.
AGTTAGCATTCAACAAAAAAATCCAACACAAGCTTGTCTATCCTTAAACAACCTAGGAGCTCTGATACCACTTGATCTGAAATCACTCGTGAATGATCTCAGTTAATTAATGGAGGTATTACAGACTTATGTGATGGGGTGTGCCTATGTTATTTTATGCAACAGATTGATAAGATTGCGAAATGCACAGACACTAAAATTATAAGAAAACACATTATGCAAACACATAAAACACAACAAGCTTAATAAAGAGTTCACCCAATCCTCCTGGGTTACATCTCTTGGTCCACCCTTCAGTGGTGGCCTTTCTATTGTGTCTTAAAAAGCAGAGTTTTACAACAATGAGCTCAAATTGAGTCTCACTCAATAGATGATGATTAGTAGGACTGTACTTGGATCCCCCAAGTCTCTAAAGTACATAGACTCCCCTTACTGAAACTCAACCTCAACTGGTCTTAGTGGAAGGGTCCAATTTGGTACTCAATACCTGACAATTATACGCAGAAGAGTTGCTTGAACCTTTCAAGCCTTCCTTGGAGTTCACAAACTCTTGGACTCTCTCTGTCTCTGTCTGCTCGATGCTGCCTTTGCTCTACAGGTCAGCTAAGCTTCTCTTTTCTCTGCAATTTTGCTTCTCTCTCTCTCTCTTTGTTCTCATTTCCTACTACCCCCTACTTCCTCTGTCTATTTGTGGCTTAAAGCCAATCTACTCTCTGACTGTTCATTTCTACTTCCTGGCTCTCTGGATCTCCTACCTTTATCCACTGTAATTCCCTTGCTCTGCATCATCATCATTGTAACGCTTCACAGAGAGGTGGCCACCTGTTTCCTCACGAACTGAGTGTCAGTTCTCTTTGAATGGTCGTTATTTCCATTGCTCCAAGATTGCCTATGAAACTGTTTCCTCTGCCAACTCATCAGTCATGCTAGATCTCAAATCTTATCCACCTCAGCCTATTTCCTTGTCGAATCCGATCATCCATTGTATTGCTTCTCCGCCATTGATCTGGGTCCTCTAGATCCTACGGTCTTCGTCCATATCGGGTGGGTAAGTAGCATGCCCTTTACCCGCGCGATGTGAGAATTTTTCTCTCTCATCCATCGGACGCGTGTCACCCGTTGTATGGCATTAGGTGGGACTCAGTCGAACCCGCTTACCCCTTGAGGTCCTTTTGATATCCTGCCAGTTTTAGCGTAGGGCCCGCCTTCTGATGAAATTGACGATTTCCGTATGGTTTTATACTTTCCTCGTGATCAAGCGCTCAGGCCTTTCCTTCACTGAGGGGGATGCCCTGCGCATATCAGAAACTGCCTCTATTTTTGGATTTGACCTCCGGTTTGCCAATTTGCACTAGCACACGATTACCATGGGCCAACGGTTTGCGCGCTTTGACCGAGGGTCCTTGTTTCTCTGTGCTGACCACAAATTTCCATTGTTCAGAGGTTCTTTCTGATAAGCTTGACATCCATAGCACGTTGAAACTTCGGTATGAGTTTTATAGAGTTCAAGGAACTATAAGAGTGTTTGAGGATCCAATTCAGATCACAAAATCATGGTTTGCTAAAATGTGTAAGGTGGGTTAGATTAATTGCAATTAAATTAAATTTTCATTCAATTAAAATATTCAATTAAAAAGTTCCAAAAATGCAATTAAGCTAAACAGACTTTACTTATTCAATTAAATTTTCAATTTAAAAATTTATTTTTACATTACAAAAATACTTTAAATTGAATATTACTAAAAAGACATTGAAAAAACATTTACCTTATAACCATAATAATAAAAAATAAATTTAAATAAATGATAAAAAAAATTAAAAACTCTCTAAATTAAAAATTAAAATAATTAATACAAAGCCTTATAATATTTTAAAATATATATATATACATATAATTTTTTATTTTTTTTTTTTAAATAGAACCTAACATTATTATATTTAAAATAATAATAATAATAATGATTAAAATAAAAATAAAAAACATTTATATTAAATTAATTTCATTTTCATTTACTCTATTTAAACCAAACACTTCTAGATACTGTTTAACTCACGGAAAATTGAAATTGAAAAAGCATACCATTAAAACACTTCTAGATACTATTTAACTCATGGAAAATTGAAATTGAAAAAGCATACCATTAATTGATTATAGAAATTCTAAACCTGCAATACAATTTCCTAATAGCATTTAGCTTAAATGAACTCACCTTAATCTGATTAGGGCTCGGAGAAATCTTTTTAAATAGAGAATAGAAAAGAAACCAATTGTTTTGTTTAACTCTCATGATCAAATTATTAAAATTTATGGCATGTATTGCAAATCGCATCACGATAGATGGCAATATTAAAGATGATTTATATTATTGTGAATAGCGCATTATGAGTTACAGCCGGAGTTATGATAAATGACAATATAGATAATGAGTACAGCTCATTGTGAGTAACAAGTAGAGTTACGTGCGATGGGAGAAAACAGAAACCAGCCCATTGAAATCAAAAGGATTTATGATCTTTTGGATTGGGTTATGATTATCTGCCTTCCACCTAAGTAATGGAAACCTCGAGAATCTCAAGAACTCGAAAATCAATATTCAAAAGATGAACACATAAACCTGACAAATGCATTCCGTGTGACTTGACAAATGCATTCCGTGTGACCTGTCAAAATACCAAATTACACAGACCAAAGAATATACAGGTTCCCTATTTTTTGGGGAAGAATACAGAGGTTGTCTATAATTATTATTACACCGTAAGGCGTTCCCTCTGAAATGAATTCCCCTCCCTGACCTCTGAAATGAAAAGAACCGACAACTATTCCTTTAGGAGTATGCATTAAACGCCTGGTGGTATCCAAGATTTCAATGGCCCAACATATCATATGAGTGTAAGGAAGTATTCAGGGATGAGCAATTAAATATTTTGCAGCATATTAAGAGTGACCTATCGAGATTCCCTTTAGCCCCTTCTTTATCTGGTTGGAATTGCAATCATATTGGTGAAAACGAAAGGGCATAGCTAAGAAAATGATAGGATTTTATATGTTCAGAGAAGGGAAAACTCGACGGGAATTGTACACATCAAGTGCCGTGAAGCGATCTGTATCTCGGTGTTTTAAAATGGGTAATTGTGAATCCATTAAGATATATCTCACGAGACGGGGAAAGCTTCAACAAAAATTTCAAATGTTACTATTATCAAAGTCTTTGTCTTGGCTCGAGAGTTCAGGAGCTATTAACGCTACAATAATACAACCGGGAATTTTATGTCCTGAGACAAGAAAAAGAAGACCAACAATTGGTGACGCGATAGATGCTTTAACATATTTTTGAGATTTTTACGCCGTAAGGCGTTCCCTCTGAAATGAATTCCCCTCCCCTCCCTGCCCTCATGTCATCTCTCCCCTCCGTCTGATGAAAATGAATTCCTCTCCCTGCCCTCGTGTCATCTCTCCCCTTCGTCTGATGAATCGTTAGATGATTGGAGTGTTTTCAGCCGTTGATTTAACATGTCAAATTCGGTTCATCTTTTGCCCAGTTGATTGAACATGCCAAATCCTTTCTGTCTTTCCCCAATGTGACGTAATCGAGTTTTGAGGTGTCGGCAAGGACGCAATGCAAAGAGAAGCACTCTGGCTACTCCGGCATACCATGCAGCGATGTGTCCATGGTCGGCCGAGACACAATGCAGAGAGAAGCACTCTGGCTACTCCGACATAGGATGCAGCGATGAACAAGCGCTCTGGCTACTCCGGCATACGATGGAACGATGTGTTCATGGTCGGTCGGGACACAATGCAGAGAGAAGCACTCTAGCTACTCTGGCATACGATGCTCCTAAGTTTGGATGGGGAAATGAATGAATAGAACAAAATTCACTTCAGTTGCAAGAAAAATGATATTTCCAATACGAGTCTTGAGATCCCGAGGTCAATTTCTTCGGTGCACTCACTGGGGCATTCAGCTTGAAACATCAGGTATATAGAGGGCTCTACCATCTATACTTAGAAGTTACATACTCAATGGAATGGCTCTGCCTACTGCTTGAATCGTATCTCTGACGATGCTGCAGGGAATAAATGGTCTTGTTCACAGATAATTCTATCTCCTCCGATCAAAAGAATAAAATGCTCCTGAACCTACTCCATCCATTTTATCCTGTGACGGGTCAATTTTCTGGTTCATATAGCCGACAAGGAGGTCGAAGAATGGAGTACTGTTCTGTTGACAAACCACAAAAGTTCCTGCAATATGATGGCGGAATTTCTTGGTTGTTTATGGTGTTTGCTGTGTTGTTGTTTTTCTTTTAATTTTATTTTTGGCTTTCTGTTTCCAAGGATTTTGGTGTTGCGGGCCCTCTGGTTATTTTGTTCTGAATTTTAAGCATGGCCATGTCGATTTTTGGTTTGATATCTTGTTGTTTCTGTTTGCTTTCTCCTTTTGTCTTTTCTATTATCTATTGTTTTCACAGTTTTTATCCTTTGGGATTAATGGATGGAAAATGAAAGTGGTACAAATAACCTAGCTGATACAAGCTCTACTGATTCTACTGATGCAATGGGCAGGTATGATTGCTTCATTTGTCTCATTTTAAATACAAATTGTAATGTGTTTGGTTTTAAAGTTTGAAACCTATGCAGATTACACAGATGCAAGGGGGGTGAAGGCGAGGGCCTCGCATACCTATCCACCATTTTCGCACAACGTCGTTAGTACAACATCCGTTTAAACCCACTCAAATGCGCTGTCGAATAGAGAAGGGTCCGGTGTTTGCATGGAAAAAGGAGAGAGGAGGATGGGCCGACTTTTGCCTCTTCTGTTTCAGGGGAAGTTATCTCTTAGATATTTACCAAAGCTAGAAAGAGATCCATCGCAGGAGACGTCTTATGTTATTCCCTTCTGTAGAGATTGGGGGAAGGTATCCATCTCCTCCTGCTTTCGGAGCCTATCCAGATGGCTAAGGTATGCTTGAATTATCATACGATTTGTTTTAAAGTTTAGAACAAGGAAGGTGAAGGAAGGAGCTGTTTAATATTTTTGTCCTCTTTTGAGACAGAAGGTCGGTCCTGTTTTGGTTCAAGAGAATTTTTGAAATTTTTTTAATATTTTTTCAAGATTTTTTGGTTTTATTTTTCGTTAGGTTCAATGCGCTGGAAAATTATCTCTGGCCATAGCAAAGGCTGATGAAGATTTCACAAGTCACAAATCCAGTGTGGGCAGGGAAGGCGAAGGAGGAGGTACAGTGGAGCGGGGGAAGAAAGGGGAGGTACAGTGGGGCAAGGGAAGGCGAAGGTGAAGGATGAGGTATTTTCAGTTAAATTTAACTCCTATTTTGCTACATAATTATATTAGAAGCATTTTTAAGAATTTATATCACGTCCCTTGTAATGTAGGTAAAGAAACATGAAGGAGAAGGTATAGTGGGAAAAGGGGAAGGTCCAAGAGGAAATATGTGAGCTTAAATTTGTAGCATATTCTGCTACATTATTCTACTCCAAGAGGAGATGTGTAAGGTTAAATTTAACTCATATTCTGTTACATTATTCTACTACATTATTATATCAGAAGTTTTTTTAAGAATTTATATCACGTACAGAAAGGTGGATGTGAACCTCACAACATTACAACAACATCATTTCCATATTCTTTTTCATCTTCAGATTTCCTTGTACATGTGGTCAGTCCAAAACCACTAATTTCCTTCATCTTAGGACCTCTATTTGTAGCCAGAACATTTCTGGCACTAATTTCCAGGCCGAGCCTACCTCTTAACAGGCTTGTAACAAAAAATTCTAAATTTCCTACCCAAGCAAGTCCTACATCAAGAATATTGCTACTTGCTTTTACAACTTCAGCTTCGCCGACCTCAAATTGTGCCAAGGCAATAGCAGATAGCGTGCCAACCATGGAACCAACTATGCGATCAACAGCTGCAACATGGATCAGATTCCCTGCCACTTCTTCAATAAAGCCATTTCTAAATACAATGGAAGAGAGAAGCAGTCCTAATCTTTGATAGCTAAAATCTATCACTCCCAAACAACATTCATGCCGTTCCAAATCTATAACAAAATAGTGAGGGCATGATGGCATTTTCTTAACAAAAAGTTAAATTCCATACCATACTCGTGTGAAAATGAGAACTTAAGTTTGAGCAATGTGACGAGACAATATAAACTAATTTTAACATACTAGATTGTGAAATTCCTCTGATTATGTAGCTAAGCTTCATGAGCTCTTGGCAACTTCTGCTTACAAACGGCTCCCTAAAAATCCTATTAATTATATCACTAACTTGGTGATCCAAGCCATAAAATATTTGTCCACTGATCCTCTTACTCGCTAACATTTTCACTATGACCTGGAGTTTGATGTGCATTATTCTGCACTTTGGCAGTTGGGATATTCAAACCAGAAAACATTTCAATGCTGGAGATACTCGTGATGTCCGCTAATTCACCAGTTAAACCTTTGGATGCAGCTTCAGTATACTTTAGTGTCTTTGTTTTCACAAGGCAATAGCAGATAGCCATGCCAACCATGCAACCAAGTATGCAATCAACAACTACAACATGGATCAGATTTCCCACCACTCCTTCAATAAAGGCATTTCTAAATACAATGAAAGAGAGAAGCAGTCCCAATCTCTGATGACCAAAATCTATTACTCCCAGACAACATTCATTTCGTCCCACATTTATAACAAAATAGTGTGGGCATGACGACATTTGCTTAGCAAAAAGTTCAATTCCATACCATACTCCTCTGAAAATAGGAACGTAAGTTTGAGAAAAGTGGTGAGACAGTATAAACTAATTTTAACATACTAGATGGTGAAATTCCTCTCATTATGAAGCTAAACTTCATGAGCTCTTGAGCTCTTGGCAACCTCTGCTTACAAGTTGCTCCCTAAAAATCATATTAATTATATGCATATAGATATAGTTGTTGTATGGTTAATGTTGTTGTATGGTTATAGTGGCTGGCGTAATTGTAAAAAAAAATTGTACTAACAGATTTAATTCAACGCAAGGTCAATTTGATGGCCTCTTCTAGTGGGACGACATGCATTCTTGGAACTTCCACACCCAAAGGGATGGCATTGGTTTGGCATACAAGGGTGATGATATCCAGTTTAATGCAATCTATGAATCCCTTATGGAGAGTTGACAACTTGAGTAATGAATTATTCATGACAATCAATGAGGATATGATGTCGTATTTGGTCATCACAGTAAGGAATTTCATCCCCTCCGGATTTGGATGTGATTTGTCCCTTTTCAGCGAGTAATCAAATTCAAATAGCAGGCAGAAACTAATCCAAGACTCTACAAAATAATCCAAACCCATTGCTATTTTGTTTCAGACATCCACCAATTGTTATTTCACAGTACGTTCAAACCGAAGAGTTGGGTTTGCATGTGTCAAGTACTACTGGGTGCACTGCATTTGCATGATATTTACAGGCCAAACAATGCTCATGCAGTTCGTGGTAGTACCCATCATGAAAGTTCACAGCATAGCTTCCAGCATCATATTTGAATCCCTGAGATGGCCTTGCTGTAGCTATCATGTTTCTCAACTTGGCTCCCTAATTTCCCAGGGTTAAGGCATGATATTTGCAGGCCAAGTAATGCTCATGCAGTTCTTGCCATCACCCATTATCAAAGTTCAGAGCATAGCTTCCAGCATCATATTTGAATCCCTGAGATGGCCTTGTTGTGGCTATCATGTTTCTAAACTTGGATCCCTAATTTCCCAGGGTTCCACATTCCCTTTGCTATAACCACATGAGAATTTCAAATGATATTGCCATTAATATTGGAGTTCTGCAGGGAAGGAACTATGTGCCAAGAAAAATGCATATATTAGAAGCCAACAGTGAGGTCTCAGACATGACAAGGGTAATGGCAGGGGAATCTTGTGAGAGTACTATCCCCTGTGCAGACATTTCCTAAACCTTTGACATGGTCCCAAGGGCACTGAGAGGAGTTTTTTCCAAAGTTTCAATCAATTTCAGAAGAGACTATATAGAGCCACTAAGAGTCTTGAGAAACACAGAGTACTTCATAATAAAAAACTGTAAAGTCCCAATGGTGGTCAGCTATAATTATAACTTTAAAGAGAGGGGCCTGCTTTCTGTTCCGTGGTAATCAAATTCACACATCAACTTTGACGAGTATTAACACTATATTATGATTAATCTTTTAATGATTTTAAACAATGACACAAATCACAATTATTTAAATTATTTTCACAAATCAAATAGAATGGGTAAAAATCAATTTTAAAAATCATGTAAAGAGTAGTTTAAAAATAAAATTCAGAGATTCGTTTTTCAATGTTAAAATATTCTTTTTTTCTATTTTTCTTCAGATTTATATTGTTTGTTCTTTCTAATATTCGTAGTTGTTCGTTGTTTCTTCTTCCTCCCAATTTATTCTATGGAGCCTAGACTAGGAACTGAATTGCATGTACTATATACCACAAATTTCATTAGATCATTCCCACAACTCCTATGGCAAAAAACTCCCTCCGTAAATTTATAGAACGGATAGCCTCCACCTGCAACACTAATTATTTCGCAGTTTTTACTTTGCTTGGTCCAATCATCACTACTTGCTGGACACACAAGAATGCAGATGCAACTATTTCCTTTTGATATTGAATATATACGATGAAGCATTTCAAAGGCTGTGGTAGGGGATTCTGCCTCATTCTCGGTGACATGCAACAGGTCCTATTTATATCCATGACAGCCATTTGTTAGGAAATTTGAGCATGGAAATAGGCACCAGGAAATAGAGTCTTTAATGTACTAGGCATCCGAAGAGCAAACGTGGTTGTGATCTCTTCTATAGTCCGGAATGCAATGCATTGACATCTCTATTCCTCTGCAACAGAGACTGTCTGGAATGCAATGCATTGACATAAGCAAACCTCTACATGGAATGGTGCAGACCCTAAAGGAAGGAAATTCAGGCCTATGGAATCCACACCATGGGAATGCCAGATATACTTCATGAATTGCTTCATAGAGGAACTCGGCGTGTGACCTCACAACATTACAACAACATCATTTCCATATTCCTTTTCATCTTCAGATTTGCTTTTTCATGTGGTCAGTCCAAAACCATTAATTTCCTTCATTTGAGGACCTCTATTTGTAGCCAGAACATTTCTGGCACTAATCTCCAGATCGAGCCTACCTCTTAACAGGCTTGTAACAAAAATCTCTAAATTTCCTACCCAAGCAAGTCCTACATCAAGAATATTGCTACTTGCTTTTACATCTTTAACTTCGCCAACCTCAAATTGTGCCAAGCCAATAGCAGATAGCGTGCCAACCATGGAACCAAGTATGCGATCAACAGCTGCAACATGGATCAGATTCCCTGCCACCTCTTCAATAAAAGACATTTCTAAATACAATGAAAGAGAGAAGCAGTCCTAATCTTTGATAGCTAAAATCTATCACTCCCAAACAACATTCATGTCGTCCCACATCTATAACAAAATAGTGAGGGCGTGATGGCATTTTCTTAATAAAAAGTTAAATTCCATACCATACTCATGTGAAGACGAGAACTTAAGTTTGAGCAATGTGACGAGACAGTATAAACTAATTTTAACATACTAGATTGTGAAGTTCCTCTGATTTTGTAGCTAAGCTTCATGAGCTCTTGGCAACTTCTGCTTGCAAACAACTGCCTAAAAATTCTATTAATTATATCACTAACTTGGTGATCCAAGCCATAAATCTTTGTTCGTTGATCCTCTTACTCGCTAACATTTTCACTATGACCTGGAGTTTGATGTGCATTATTCTGCAGTTTGGCAATTGGGATATTCAAACCAGAAAACATTTCAATGTTGGAGATACTCGTGATGTCCGCTAATTCACCAGTTAGACCTTTGGATGCAGCTTCAGTATGCTTTAGTGTCTTTGTTTTCAAAAGCCAATAACAAATAGCCATGCCAACCATTCAACCAAGTATGCAATCAACAACTACAACATGGATCAGATTTCCCACCACTCCTTCAATAAAGGCATTTCTAAATACAATGAAAGAGAGAAGCAGTCCCAATCTCTGATAACCAAAATCTATTACTCCCAGACACCATTCATTTCGTCCCACATTTATAACAAAATAGTGTGGGCATGACGACATTTGCTTAGCAAAAAGTTCAATTCCATACCATACTCCTCTGAAAATAGGAACATAAGTTTGAGAAAAGTGGTGAGACAGTATAAACTAATTTTAACATACTAGACTGTGAAATTCCTCTCATTATCAAGCTAAACTTCATGAGCTCTTGAGCTCTTGGCAACCTCTGCTTACAAGCTGATCCCTAAAAATCATATTAATTATATGCATATAGATATGGTTGTTGTATGGTTAATGTTGTTGTATGGTTATAGTGGCTGGCGTAATTGTAAAAAAAAATTGTACTAACAGATTTAATTCACCCCAAGGTCAATTTTATGGCCTCTTCTAGTGGGACGACATGCATTCTTGGAACTTACACACCCAAAGGGATTCCATTGGTTTGGCATACAAGGGTGATGATATCCAGTTTAATGCAATCCACCAATCCCTTATGGAGAGTTGACAACTTGAGTAATGAATTATTCATGACAATCAATGAGGATATGATGTCGTATTTGGTCATCATAGTAAGGAAAGGGAGTAGATTACTAAAGTGGAAATAGATAACAGTATAACAGTGAATTTCATCCCCTCCGGATTTGGATGTCCTTTGTCCCTTTTCAGCGAGTAATCAAATTCAAATAACAGGGAGAAAGGAATCCAAGACTCTACAAAATAATCCAAACCCATTGCTATTTTGTTTCAGACATCCACCAACTGTTATTTCACAGTATGTTCAAACTGAAGAGTTGGGTTTGCATGTGTCAAGTACTACTGGGTGCACTGCATTTGCATGATATTTGCAGGCCAAACAACTCTTATGCAGTTCCTGTCAGCACCCATCATCAAATTTCATAGCATAGCTTCCAGCATCATATTTGAATCCCTGAGATGGCCTTGTTGTAGCTATCATGTTTCTCAACTTGGTTCCCTAATTTCCCAGGGTTAAGGCATGATATTTGCAGGCCAAGTAATGCTCATGCAGTTCTTGCCAGCACCCATCATCAAAGTTCAGAGCATAGCTTCCAGCATCATATTTGAATCCCTGAGATGGCCTTGTTGTGGCTATCATGTTTCTCAACTTGGATCCCTAATTTCCCAGGGTTCCACATTCCCTTTTCTATAACCACATGAGCATTTCAAATGATATTTCCATTAATACTGGAGTTCTACAGGGAAGGAACTATGGGCCAAGAAAAATACATATATTAGAAGCCAACGGTGAGGTCTCAGACATGACAAGGGTAATGGCAGGGGAATCTTGTGAGAGTACTATCCCCTGTGCAGACATTTCCTAAACCTTTGACATGGTCCCAAGGGCAATGAGAGGATTTTGTTCCCAAGTTTCAATCAATTTCAGAAGAGACTGTATAGAGCCACTAAGAGTCTTCAAAAACTAAGAGTACTTCATAATAAAAAATTGTAAAGTCCCAATGGTGGTCAGCTATAATTATAACTTTAAAGAGAGGGGCCTGCTTTCTGTTCCGTGGTAATCAAATTCACACATCAACTTTGATGAGTATTAACACTATATTATGATTAATCTTTTAATGATTTTAACCAATGACACAAATCACAATTATTTAAATTATTTTCACAAATCAAATAGAATGGGTAAAAATCAATTTTAAAAATCATGTAAAGAGTAGTTTAAAAATAAAATTCAGAGATTAGTTTTTCAATGTTAAAATATTCTTTTTTTCATTTTTTCTTCAAATTTATATTGTTTGTTCTTTCGAATATTCGTAGTTGTTAGTTGTTTCTTCTTCGTCCCAATTTATTCTATGGAGCCTAGACTAGGAATTGAATTGCATGTACTATATACCACAAATTTCATTAGATCATTCCCACAACTCCTAAGGTAAAAACAATCCCTCCATAAATTTATAGAACTGATAGCCTCCACCTGCAACACTAATTCTTTGGCAGTTTTTACTTTGCTTGGTCCAATCATCACTACCTGCTGGACGCACAGGAATGCAGATGCAAATGTTTTCTTTTGATATCGAAGATATACGATGAAGCATTTCAAAGGCTGTGGTAGGGGATTCTGCCTCATTCTCGGTGACATGCAACAGGTCCTATTTATATCCATGGCAGCCATTTGTTAGGCAATTTGAACATGGCAATAGGCACCAGGAATTAGAGTCTTTAATGTACTAGGCATCCGAAGAGCAAACATGGTTGTGATCTCTTCTATAGTCTGGAATGCAATGCATTGACATCTCTATTCCTCTGCAACAGAGACTATTCTGAATGCAATGCATTGACATAGGCAAACCTCTACATGGAATGGTGCAGACCTTGAAGGAAGGAAATTCAGGCCTATGGAATCCACACCATGGGAATGCCAGATATACTTCATGAATTGCTTCAGAGAGGAACTAGGCGTGTGACCTCACAACATTGCAACAACATCATTTCCATATTCGTTTTCATCTTCAGATTTCCTTGTACATGTGGTCAGTCCAAAACCACTAATTTCCTTCATCTTAGGACCTCTATTTGTAGCCAGAACATTTCTGGCACTAATTTCCAGGCCGAGCCTACCTCTTAACAGGCTTGTAACAAAAATTTCTAAAGTTCCTACCCAAGCAAGTCCTACATCAAGAATATTGCTACTTGCTTTTACAACTTCAGCTTCGCCGACCTCAAATTGTGCCAAGGCAATAGCAGATAGCGTGCCAACCATGGAACCAAGTATGCGATCAACAGTTGCAACATGGATCAGATTCCCTGCCACTTCTTCAATAAAGCCATTTCTAAATACAATGAAAGAGAGAAGCAGTCCTAATCTCTGATAGCTAAAATCTATCACTCCCAAACAACGTTCACGCCGTCCCACATTTATAACAAAATAGTGAGGGCATGATGGCATTTTCTTAACAAAAAGTTAAATTCCATAACATACTCGTGTGAAAATGAGAACTTAAGTTTGAGCAATGTGACGAGACAATATAAACTAATTTTAACATACTAGATTGTGAAATTCCTCTGATTATGTAGCTAAGCTTCATGAGCTCTTGGCAACTTCTGCTTACAAACGGCTCCCTAAAAATCCTATTAATTATATCACTAACTTGGTGATCCAAGCCATAAAATATTTGTCCATTGATCCTCTTACTCGCTAACATTTTCACTATGACCTGGAGTTTGATGTGCATTATTCTGCACTTTGGCAGTTGGGATATTCAAACCAGAAAACATTTCAATGCTAGAGATACTCGTGATGTCCGCTAATTCACCAGTTAAACCTTTGGATGCAGCTTCAGTATACTTTAGTGTCTTTGTTTTCACAAGGCAATAGCAGATAGCCATGCCAACCATGCAACCAAGTATGCAATCAACAACTACAACATGGATCAGATTTCCCACCACTCCTTCAATAAAGGCATTTCTAAATACAATGAAAGAGAGAAGCAGTCCCAACCTCTGATGACCAAAATCTATTACTCCCAGACAACATTCATTTCGTCCCACATTTATAACAAAATAGTGTGGGCATGACGACATTTGCTTAGCAAAAAGTTCAATTCCATACCATACTCCTCTGAAAATAGGGACGTAAGTTTGAGAAAAGTGGTGAGACAGTATAAACTAATTTTAACATACTAGATTGTGAAATTCCTCTCATTATGAAGCTAAACTTCATGAGCTCTTGAGCTCTTGGCAACCTCTGCTTACAAGTTGCTCCCTAAAAATCATATTAATTATATGCATATAGATATAGTTGTTGTATGGTTAATGTTGTTGTATGGTTATAGTGGCTGGCGTAATTGTAAAAAAAAATTGTATTAACAGATTTAATTCAACCCAAGGTCAATTTTATGGCCTCTTCTAGTGGGACGACATGCATTCTTGGAACTTACACACCCAAAGGGATGGCATTGGTTTGGCATACAAGGGTGATGATATCCAGTTTAATGCAATCCACAAATCCCTTATGGAGAGTTGACAACTTGAGTAATGAATTATTCATGACAATCAATGAGGATATTATGTCGTATTTGGTCATCACAGTAAGGAAAGGGAGTAGATTACTAAAGTGGAAATAGATAACAGTATAACAATGAATTTCATCCCCTCCAGATTTGGATGTCCTTTGTCCCTTTTCAGCGAGTAATCAAATTCAAATAATAGGGAGAAAGTAATCCAAGACTCTACAAAATAATCCAAACCCATTGCTATTTTGTTTCAGACATCCACCAACTGTTATTTCACAGTACGTTGAAACCGAATAGTTGGGTTTGCATGTGTCAAGTACTACTGGGTGCACTGCATTTGCATGATATTTGCAGGCCAAACAATGCTCATGCAGTTCCTGCCAGCACCCATCATCAAAGTTCACAACATAGCTTCCAGCATCATATTTGAATCCCTGAGATGGCCTTGTTGTAGCTATCATGTTTCTCAACTTGGCTCCCTAATTTCCCAGGGTTAAGGCATGATATTTACAGGCCAAGTAATGCTCATGCAGTTCTTGCGAGCACCCATCATCAAAGTTCAAAGCATAGCTTCCAGCATCATATTTGAATCCCTGGATGGCCTTGTTGTGGGTATCATGTTTCTCAACTTGGATCCCTAATTTCCCAGGGTTCCACATTCCCTTTGCTATAACCACATGTGCATTTCAAATGATATTGCCATTAATACTGGAGTTTTGCAGGGAAGGAACTATGGGCCAAGAAAAATACATATATTAGAAGGCAGCGGTGAGGTCTCAGACATGACAAGGGTAATGGCAGGGGAATCTTGTGAGAGTACTATCCCCTTTGCAGACATTTCCTAAACCTTTGACATGGTCCCAAGGGCAATGAGAGGAGTTTGTTCCCAAGTTTCAATCAATTTCAGAAGAGACTGTATAGAGCCACTAAGAGTCTTCAGAAACACAGAGTACTTCATAATAAAAAACTGTAAAGTCCCAATGGTGGTCAACTATAATTATAACTTTAAAGAGAGGGGCCTGCTCTCTGTTCCGTGGTAATCAAATTCACACATAAACTTTGATGAGTATTAACACTATATTATGATTAATCTTTTCATGATTTTAACCAACGACACAAATCACAATTATTTAAATTATTTTCACAAATCAAATGGAATGGGTAAAAATCAATTTTAAAAATCACGTAAAGAGTAGTTTAAAAATAAAATTCAGAGATTCGTTTTCCAATGTTAAAATATTCTTTTTTTCTATTTTTCTTCAGATTTATATTGTTTTTTCTTTCGAATATTCGTAGTTGTTCATTGTTTCTTCTTCTTCCCAATTTATTCTATGGAGCCTAGACTAGGAATTGAATTGCATGTACTATATACCACAAATTTCATTAGATCATTCCCACAACTCCTACGACAAAAACAATCCCTCCATAAATTTATAGAACTGATAGCCTCCACCTGCAACACTAATTCTTTGGCAGTTTTTACTTTGCTTGGTCCAATCATCACTACCTGCTGGACGCACAGGAATGTAGATGCAACTGTTTCCTTTTGATATCGAAGATATACGATGAACCATTTCAAAGGCTGTGTTAGTGGATTCTTCCTCATTCTCAGTGACATGCAACAGGTCCTATTTATATTCATGGCAGCCATTTGTTAGGCAATTTGAACATGGCAATAGGCACCAGGAATTAGAGTCTTTAATGTACTAGGCATCCAAAGAGAAAACGTGGTTGTTATCTCTTCTATAGTCTGGAATGCAATGCATTGAAATCTCTATTCATCTGCAACAGAGACTGTCCGGAATGCAATGAATTGAAATAAGCAAACCTCTACATGGAATGGTGCAGAACCTAAAGGAAGGAAATTCAGGCCTATGGAATCCACACCATGGGAATGCCAGATATACTTCATGAATTGATTCATAGAGGAACTGGGCGTGTGACCTCACAACATTACAACAACATCATTTCCATATTCCTTTTCATCTTCAGATTTCCCTGTACATGTGTTCATTCCAAAACCATTAATTTCCTTCATCTGAGGACCTCTATTTGTAGCCAGAACATTTCTGGCACTAATCTCCAGATCGAGCCTACCTCTTAACAGGCTTGTAACAAAAATCTCTAAATTTCCTACCCAAGCAAGTCCCACATCAAGAATATTGCTACTTGCTTTTACAACTTCAGCGTCGCTGACTTCAAATTGTGCCAAGGCAATAGCAGATAGCGTGCCAACCATGGAACCAAGTATGCGATCAACAGCTGCAACATGGATCAGATTCCCTGCCACTTCTTCAATAAAAGCCATTTCTAAATACAATGAAAGAGAGAAGCAGTCCTAATCTCTGATAGCTAAAATCTATCACTCCCAAACAACGTTCACGCCGTCCCACATTTATAACAAAATAGTGAGGGCTTGATGGCATTTTCTTAACAAAAAGTTAAATTCCATACCATACTCGTGTGAAAACAAGAACTTAAGTTTGAGCAATGTGATGATACAGTATAAACTAATTTTAACATACTAGATTGTCAAATTCCTCTGATTTTGTAGCTAAGCTTCATGAGCTCTTGGCAACTTCTACTTACAAACGACTCCCTAAAAATCCTATTAATTATATCACTAACTTGGTGATCCAAGCTATAAAATCTTTGTCCATTGATCCTCTTACTCGCTAACATTTTCATTATGACTTGGAGTTTGATGTGCATTATTCTGCACTTTGGCAGTTGGGATATTCAAACCAGAAAACATGTCAATGTTGGAGATACTCGTCATGTCCGCTAATTCACCAGTTAGACCTTTGGATGCAGCTTCATTATGCTTTAGTGTCTTTGTTTTCACAATGCTTTTCATTTCAGGAGCATCTAGATAGTAGTTAGTATAGGGATTTCCACTTGCATTTTCATTATGAATTGGTGCTTGATGTGTTTGATTGGTCCAGTCATCACTGCCCATTGGACGCACTAGAATGTAGATGAAACTGTTTTCTTCCGATATCGAAGAAATATGATGAAGCATTTCACAGAATGCAGCAAGGGATTCTTCCCCATTCTCAGTGACATGCAACAGGTCCTGTTTATACCCATGGCAGCCATGTGTTAGGAAATTTCAACATGGCAATAGGCACCAGGAATGATAGTCTTTTTAATGTACGAGGCATTCGAAGAGACAGCATGGTTGTGATCTCTTCTACTCTCTGGAATGCAATGCATTGACATCTCTGCTCCTCTGCAACAGAAACTATCTGGAATGCAATGCATTGACATAAGAAAACCTTTGCATGCACTGGTGCAGACGCTAAAGGAAGGAAATTCAAGCATATGGAATCCACACCATGGGAATGGTGGATATATTTCATGAATTGCTTCATAGAGGAACTAGGCATGTGACCTAACAACATTATAACAACAACATTACCATATTCCTTTTCATCTTTAGATTTCCTTGTACATGTGGTCAGTCCAAACCCATTAATTTCCTTCAGCTCAGGACCTCTCTTGGTAGGCAGAACATCTCTGGCACCAATCTCCAGATCGGACCTACCTATTAACAGGCTTGTAACAAAAATTGTTATATTTCCTACCCAAGCAATTCCTACATCAGGAGTATTGCTACTTGCTGCTTTTACAACTTCAGCTTCACTGATCTCAAATTGTGCCAAGCCAATAGCGGATAGCCATGCCAACCATGCAACCAAGTATGCAATCAACAACTACAACATGGATCAAATTCCCCACCACTCCTTCAATAAAGGCATTTCTAAATACAATGAAAAAGAGAATCAGTCCCAATCTCTGATAACCAAAATCTATTACTCCCAGACAACATTCATTTCGTCCCACATTTATAACAAAATAGTGTGGGCATGACGACATTTGCTTAGAAAAAAGTTCAATTCCATACCATACTCCTCTAAAAATAGGAACGTAAGTTTGAGAAAAGTGGTGAGACATTATAAACTAATTTTGAAATTCCTCTCATTATGAAGCTAAACTTGATGAGCTCTTGAGCTCTTGGCAACCTCTGCTTACAAGCTGCTCCCTAAAAATCATATTAATTATATGCATATAGATATAGTTGCTGTATGGTTAATGTTGTTGTATGGTTATAGTGGTTGGCGTAGTTGTAAAAAAAATTGTACTAACAAATTTAATTCAACCCAAGGTCAATTTGATGGCCTCTTCTAGTCGGACGACATGCATTCTTGGAACTTCCACACCCAAAGTGATGGCATTGGTTTGGCATACAAGGGTGATGATATCCAGTTTAATGCATTCTACCAATCCCTTATGGAGAGTTGACAACTTGAGTAATGAATTATTCATGACAATCAATGAGGATATGATGTCGTATTTGGTCATGACAGTAAGGAAAGGGAGTAGATTACTAAAGTGGAAATAGATAACAATATAGCAGTGAATTTCATCCCCTCCGGATTTGGATGTGCTTTGTCCCTTTTCAACAAGTAATCAAACTCAAATAGGTGGTAGAAACTAATCCAAGGCTCTACAAAATAATCCAAACCCATTGCTATTTTGTTTCAGACATCCACCAACTGTTATTTCATAGTACGTTCAAAACTAAGAGTTGGGTTTGCATGTGTCAAGTACTATTGGGTGCACTACATTTGCATGTTATTTGCAGGCCAAACAATGCTCATGCCGTTCCTGCCAGCACCCATCATCAAAGTTCAGAGCATAGCTTCCAGCATCATATTTGAATCCCTAAGATGGCCTTGTTTTAGCTATCATGTTTCTCAACTTGGCTCCCTAATTTCCCAGGGTTAAGGCATGATATTTGCAGGCCAAGTAATGCTCATGCATTCCCTGCCGGCACCCATCACCAAAGTTCAGAGCATAGCTTCCAGCATCATATTTGAATCCCTGAGATGGCCTTGTTGTAGCTATCATGTTTCTCAACTTGGATCCCTAAATTCCCAAGGTTCCACATTCCCTTTGCTATAACCACATGAGCATTTCAAATGATATTACCATTAATACTAGAGTTTTGCAGGGAAGGAACTATGGGCCAAGAAAAATACATATATTAGAAGCCAGCGGTGAGGTCTCAGACATGACAAGGGTACTGGCAGGGGAATCTTGTGAGAGTACTATCCCCGGTGCAGACATACTGTTTTTTTAGTTCATGTCTAAGAAATTTCTAAATAAAATTGTAATAAATTATATTACATTTTTTTATTTATTATTTTTTATTTTCATAAATTATAATGCACATTGCTATTTATTATTTTTTCGTCTCAATTTTTTCTATTATTTTTTCTAAAATATTTAAAAGAACTTCATATTAGATTGTTGGAATCCATAGTATACATTGTTTCTCGTTCTAGCTATAAGAGATTTCTATAGTAAGAAATCTGACCTTTTGGTATCTGTATTGCAATTCTATAAATGTTTTTAATATGAATTTGGTTTTTAATATGTATATATGAATTTGGTTTTTAAATTATACATTTTAAGAGTTTTGGCCCTTTGGTATTTGTGGTGCAATTTTATAAATGCTTTTAATATGGATTTGGTTTATGAACTATATATTTTTGTTTATTTAGTCAATTCTTTTAACTTTAAGAGTAATAAAATAATTAGATTATTTTATCATATATTATTTTTAATTTTAAGAGTAATAAAATAATTAGATTAATTTTATATCATTATAGAAGGAATTTTGTATAATTGAATAACTATTTTTATTATTAATGAAAGAATAATTATAATAATTTTTTATTTTATATTTTATTTGGTTGCAAATAATCTTAGTAAGGTGTTATTAGTTTGTAAGATCTTTTTCCTATATCTAAATATTTAGTTGCTTATCACCCTACTAGACCTCTTTCCTCTCATACAATAATCATGTATGTACATAAAATCCCAATGAGGCTTCTCTATGTTAGTTTTACACTCAACATGGTGTCATTTGCAACCATATCTCCTTCTACAAGCCACAATCTCTTGGCTTTGAAACCACTTTTCGTAAAAAATGAGATAGAAATAAATACGTTTTATAATACATGATATCACATAAAAGGTGGCAACAACATGATTCAATTACAAGAGTTTTTACCCTATCTGATCCCTGCGGCATCTGATCCCTGATCTGTCGAGGCATTAGGATTTTAGGTTAGGGTTGGGTTTTTGCTGTGTGGCTACCCTTGTGGCAGCCGGCCTCAGGCTTGAACCTATGGAGATGCAAGGTCCTTCTAAGGATCCGCCTTCCACTCCTGCCATTGACGCTTTCAACCAGCTTCTTGCCGGTTTTCCCCATAAAAAAAGAAACGAAGCAACAAAATTTGTTAAGAAGCTCGATGAAATTCCTGAGATCTCTTTGCCTCCAGAGACCCCCATTCAAGTAGCTTTATCTCTGGCTGATCGTGGTCTCATTGGCCAATTCACGGGACTTTGGCCTTCTCCGAAAACTACTAAGCAATGGGTTAACAGGAATTGGGCTCCTCTGATCAAGTAAAGTGTTACCTCTTACTTTCTTGGCCGAGGGTACTTCCTCTTCGAATTCTCCTCCAAATAAGAGAAAGATCTAATCTTCCAAGATGGGCCGTACTTCATTGGCCCTCGGGGCCTCTATCTGAACAAATGGACTCCAGACTTTGATCCGGCTGTCGATGTTCCCAAGGCTGTCTCGGTGTGGGTTCGTCTTGCAAATCTGCCAGTTCACTACTGGAACTGGGACTCCTTGAAACACATTGGAAACTCTCTCGGGAAATTCATAGATTGGGAAAATAACAAGGATCAGTACGACTGTGCTAGGATCTGCGTAGAAGTAGACCTAGAGGTGGGTCTCCCAGAGGCAATCAAAATCAAAGTCGGCAGCTGGTCTCATGTGCAGATCTTGGATTATGAGCAACTGCCATTCAAATGTAGGAAATGCCATGTTCATGGACACTTTGCTAGAAACTGTCCATCCAATGCAGAGCTATAGAAAGGGAATGCAGAGGGTTGGAATCAAGTCAAGCGAGCAAAAATCAACCACAAAGGGCAAAAACCGGGAGGACCCTCTGGAAAAGGCTCTCTTCAGGCTAATGTTCAACGTTCCCCACCCAAAAAGGCGCAAGAAAACAAATTTGATCCACTAAGCCAGCAGATAGAAGATACTATGGAGATCGAGACCCAAAAACCAGTTTCTCCAAGCAAAGGTACTCCCTCAGCCTCCCTCAAAGGAACAAGTGCTGAAGATCCCAAAGGTATGACTTTAGAAGATGAGGAAGAAGAGTAGGAAATGGATGAGTCAGAGGAGGAAGGAGAAATAGGAGAGTCCCAAACCTCGATAAGAAGATCAACAAGAGGTCGTAAAACTGACAGGGAAAAAAGAGAGCAGGAGACTTGTTATCACCCCAAGAAACTCACCTAGGTTGTAAATCGGTGATGCTCAGGAACATTAGAAATTCAACAATTATGTTGGATTAAATGATGGATAAATGGAAGTTATGCTACACATTTAAGCCAGATAACCACTCCTACTATGATTATCCCCAGACATGGATGAAGACCCCCGAACTACAAGGCTTTTAACCACCAACTACTCACAGTTTTAAGGTAAAAGTGATGATGGAGAAGACTGATTACACCAGCAGATGCACAAGACCCTGTGATGGCCAGCTGCAACCAATTAGAAGGTCTGTAAAACTATTACTCCATACACAGAGAGGATGACAGCTCTCTGGTATTAAAACAACAGCAATCTGCAAGCAATTTTCAATGAACCACTAAATTATAACATAGAGGTGGGATGACAGCCCCTCAAATGCCAAACATTCACAGCACATCAAATAAATGCAAAGCAGGCAGAGCCTAGAACATAGAAGAAGTGAAAAGTGAGCAGGTGACATCAAAAGAAGCTTATATTTGTTGGAAATCAAGACCAGAAGCTGCAAGTCTCATAGTATTTACAGTCTCCAGAAGCTAAGGGCTACAACAAGCTCTCATTCATCAAACACTCATCAACCTGATTACATCTGTGTTCTGAGTATATATGGTGTCTCATTACACAATATCTCTACTAAATAATGCGTGGAGGAGCCAATAAATGGCCACCAACCACATTTACATTCAGAAATGGGCCTCTGATACAAATCTGGCCGTGTTGTAAATGGATTTGACCCCTCTGGTGCTCTGCAATCCTCCTTTGAGCAGGTGGCATGAAATATGGGTGAAACCCATAACCATTGAATGCTCTGAACTGATCGGCGGTGTCCTGTTTCCTTCTTGGCCATACTGTGTATTGAATGCAGTCGCCTACTGCTGTACTGCTCCATGTCCGCTTTAACCAGCTCCGCACCATTGAAAAATCATGCCCCCTTTGCCTCATTTGAATCATCAAAGGTTCATTCATGCATATGCTCTCTATCGGGTCCGCCTTTCGGGTCGCAGTGCATATCTTAAGCCGGCCAATCCTCTGTTTCTCCATATATTTGAAAATATATAAAAACGCTGCAAAACACAAAAATTTGCCTTTGGCGGACTTCAAATGTTAAATGATTATGTTTCGGAAATCCATCGGGTCCGGGACTCATCGCATCGGCACTCATTATGTAAAAGGTCATGCACCCTTGGTTTGCCCGATTGCAATATGCCGATTGCGATCTGGGTCGATACCGCTGATCCATGCTTTTCCTTATATTTGAAATACGAGAAAAACACTGAAAATCATGAAAAAATGCCTCTGGCGGACCTGAAAAAATATATATTCCACTTCCCGGACCCCATCGGGTCCGGGTTTCATCGCTATCGACACTTGCCAAGGTTTCCTTTGTATTTCCTTTATAGATTGAAAACACATAAAATACATTGAAAATGGCCTGAGCGCGGACCTGAAATTTTATAAAAGATCACTTATAGCGCCATCGGGTCCGGCTCATCGGGTTGCACACATGACTTAAATGAAAGTCCTGCCCCTTTGGTTGCGCCGATAGCGAAATGTCGATTTGAGACCCGCCGACGCGATGGATTTTGGCCTTATACTTGGAAAACATTGCAAATATGGGAAAAAGGCCGCTGGCGGAACTAAAAAAATATACACTGGAGCATATATAACCGTCGGGTCCGGTTATCGCATCGGCAATATGTATGTGCAAAAGGCCCCACCCATTTGAAAACGCCGATAGCGATATGCCGATGCGATCATCGGCGATCGCATATCGCAAGATATAAAGGCCCCGACCTCTTTGTAAGTCCTTCATTGCGACACCGCCGATCCGATCATCGGCGATCGCTGATCGGCGGGGTCTTGCACCGCTGCCACTGCCTATTTGCGCCGATTGCGATCTGCCGACGCGATCTGGACCGTTGATCGGCCAGATCCAACGGCTGTTGTGAATTCGGACCTTTAAGCCTGCGATTTGGGTTTTTGATGGTTTTAGAGTGTTTTTTGCCTCCCGATAGTGTATTTCCGCCCTCCTAAGGGCTTTTCTTTTGCAACCATTTCGATCGGTGGAAGGCTTTTAACCGAAATTTGAGGATTTCAACAGCAACAATGGATCCTTTGGCATGAATTTAGGTGTGTTTGCAGACTTTGAGAGCGTTTAGAATCCATTTTTGATCATTTTGCATAGCAGAGCTAACAAGACTTACAAAGACAAGCTACAAGGCATCTAGCCAACTCTGGAAAAAATACTTGCCTCAAAGCCTAAGATGTTGAAAAATTAGTGCCAAGGCTCCAAGGGAGCCCACCAGAAACATAAATAATGAAGGTCATCTCCTGGAATTGTAGAGGTATGGGGAGTAAAGTTAAGGAAGAAGCCATGAGAAGCTTAATAAGAATAGAAACTCCAGACATACTTCTCGTCCAGGAGACTAAGCTGGAAGACATAGTCTTCCTGCAAGCAAGCAAGAAACTTTGGTTTAAAAGTGAAGCAAGAGCAACCTCTGCCTGGGGCGCCTCGGGAGGGATTGGCACTCTATGGAACACCAACAAATTTGCAGTCATCTTTGAGGCTAGTAATACTCATTGGTTGCTGCTGAAAATGTAGAATCTGGATACCAAGGAAATCTTTTGTCTTTTCAATGTATACTCTCCAGTCAATGTTGGGGAAAAAAAGGATTGTTGGGATTCTATAAGGCACCAAGCAGACTTGATAAACCTGTAAAATATAATTATTGTTGGAGATCTCAACCTCACTCTTCATTCGTCCGAAAAAAGGGGAGGCAGCGCAGTCCGAGATCCGGCAAGGGAATGGGCGGAGGATCTTATGCAGGACTGGGACTTGCTGGATATCAAACCTTCTTCTGGTAAGTACTCTTGGTCTAACAAAAGAGTCGGCCCAGGTCATATTGCTGCCAGATTAGATAGATTTTTCATTCAAAGCTCCTTTCTGTTACTAGGTTTAGAACCCAGAATGCACATTCTTGCTAGCAGTGTCTCGGACCATAAGCCCTTAAAGCTAGAGCTCCTAGCCCATCTAGATCTGGGTCCTATTCCCTTTAGATTTAGTCCTCTCTGGGTCAAGGAGCCAAACTTCATGCAATCAGTCAAGGATTGTTGGAGCCAGCCTGTCAAAGGATCTCCTTTCTTCATCTGGGAGGAAAAGCTGCGAAGGGTAAAAGGAGTTCTAAAATGTTGGGCCAAAACCCTGTCCAACCCTGTTACAGAAAGGAAAGCCATCAAAGCCTCTCTTGCCTCTCATCAAATTCATATGGAGAACGCTTTAGTCACTGAGGAGCTGTTAGATCAAGAGGCTCATCTACAACAGTGCTTTCATAAGGCCTGCTTAGCTAAAGAAGAATACTGGAGATTAAAATCTCGAAATATCTGGCTCAAAGCAGGGGATAAGAACACTGATTTTTCCCACAAACAAGCCCAGGCCAGGAAATGCTTCAACACTATTTCTGAGATTAAGAAGGATAACGACATTCACAAGGATTTTGCAGATATTAAGAAAGCAACCTTTTCTCACTTCCAAAACTTGTATAGTGATGATAAGGATCCGCTCCTGATCCAGGTGGATATTGGTGGCCACCTGCCAAGTCCACCTAGAACCCCACCATTGTCTTTCTCAACATTTTCAGTTTCCTTAATTGTAGCACAACTTACTATTTTTAGCAGTTTTTCGGGTCCTGAACTTCCGGAGCCGTTTTGAGGCCCTAAAAGACGTTTTTTAGGGAATCTGAGGGCAACATGGGTCCATGGAATGGACCGATGTTGCCCATTCCAACAATGATAGTGCTCGGATAGATCTTTCTAATGAGCTATTGTACGCGTCAAACGGAGATCATATGCCAAAGTTACGACCCCGGGAAGTTGATGTACCAATTTACCCCAAACAGGGCCCACAGTTTGGCGTTTCATCTCCTAGGGTTAGGTTTTGGAATGTTAAGGGTTTTTCCATTGTTTCTCAACAATAAATAGGCCTTCGAGCCTCATTGTAACATAGTTCAGAGGCATGTAGCCATCACATCTCTTCTCAGAGATAAGCTACCATCGCCCTACCTGGTTTATTTCCATTTCTGGTTGTAAGCATATTTCAGTATTTTCCATTAATAAAATGAAGTATTATTTCCGCTGCATCTTTGTGTATATGGTTATCTCTGTAATTTGTTGCGTTCCTATTTAAATCTGGATCAGTGGTATCAGAGCGGTCTGCTTTTTCTCTGTTTTTCTTTGCATGTCCCCAACAAGGTCGGGATATAAGGAGTTAGGGCTTGAACTGGTTGAACCTTTGCAAGACCAGCCTCGCAAATCCCGATGGCCTCCAATGGCGGACGAGAAGAAAGACGAGGGGGCAGGAGGTCCCATCAAAATCTTGCTCGAAGAAGCCCTCGAGCGACAACGGAACGCGATGATGGACAGCTTTGCCCAGATCCTTCAGCGGCTACCCAGAAGCGGCGCATCGGCTTCCAGCAGCTCCTCTGGAAACGCCACACCCTTTAAGGTACAAGTTAATTTTGAAATCCCCATATTTGAGGGTCAGATAGATGCCGATGCCGTAGATAAATGGTTAAATTTGCTAGAGGGTTATTTTTCTGTTCATGAATTTTCGAGTCGGGAAAAGATTGTTTTTGCTCTTCTCAAAGCAGCCCCCCACGTCAAGGACTGGTGGGAAACCTACTGCGAGCAGAAGGATGAGAGTACTGGCTCACTATTTTCAGCCGCACCCACCTGGGATTCGTTCCGGGATGCCATCAAGGAGCAGTACTACCCTGTCGGAAGCTATGAGGATGAATACATAAAGTTGACCACGCTGCGGCAGGGAAGGGACCAAGACGTGCCGAAGTTCACCAATCTTTTCCATACCCTTCGCACAAATTTGGGTATCAAGGATTCGGAGCAACATTTGATACTCAAATATCGTGGCTTCCTGCACAAGTACATCCAGGAAGAAATACAATTCCTAAACATCCCCTCGCTCGGCGTAGCATACCGATATGCCGTCAAGGTTGAGCAGAAGTTTAAGAAAAAGAAGCAAGACTTTGGATCTGCGAATCCAAAGCAGGGGAAAGGTGCCCCTAAACCACAGAACAAAGGACAGAGCCAAGGCGGGACAACACAAGACAACCAACCGAAGCTACAAGCAAAGAACAATGCCACGAAGCCGAGAAAGGACACTGGAAAATGGTGCGAGTTCCATAAGAGCTCCACTCACAACACAAGTGAGTGTCGGGCCAAGCAGTCACTGGTGGTTGAGCTAAAGGTTTCAGAATCAGATGCATGTTCCGACTCTGAGTCAGAACCCGATAAGGGGTATGAAAAAGGGAAGCAGATCATTGATGCAGATCTCAGTGCCACTGTTGCTACCGCAAAGATCCAGAAAAATGAACCCGAAGATCCAGAGGAGGAGGAGCGTCTCTTCCACTCCCAGATGTGGGTAAAGGGCTCCCCGATACAGTTCATTGTTGATAGCGGGAGTCAAAAGAACCTCATTTCGACAGAGGTCGTGAAGCGATTGGGCTTACCGACCACAGCACATCCACAACCATACACCATTGGGTGGCTTCACCAAGGGCGAGATCTTCGCATGAGCCAGCAGTGTCGCCTTCCATACAACATCAAGCCCTTCACGGATGAGGTATTGTGTGACATTGCTCCCCTTGAAGTTTGTGATGTATTACTAGGACAACCATACTTGTGGAAGCGACATGCTGTTTATGAATCAAGGCCCCGTGCTGTTATTATTACAATGGGAAATAATTTGTTCAGGATAACAGAGGTAGCACCACCTGCCGCCATCTCTTTGATTACTGCAAAACAATGCAGTAAGATCATTTCCAAAACCAGGAAATTTGTTTTCCTGATGATACGCCCTCAAGGGAAGAAGAAGACAGTGGCCGCGGCCTCCAAACGGGGTCCCTCTGCACGACAGCTATAGATGGACAAGATTGTGGAGGAGTACGAAGACATCTTCACCTCCCCGGCAGGGGTTCCTCTGCACTGTCAAGTCAAGCACTCCATCGACCTGACCCCAGGTGCACCGCTACCCAATGGACCAATTTATCGGTGCTCCGTTCTGGAGAACAATGAAATCAAGAGGCAGATTCAGGAGCTACTACAGAAAGGTCACATCCGTCCAAGTTCATCGCCCTATGGGAGCCCGATCGTGTTGGTACAGAAGAAGGATGGGGCGTGGAGACTCTGTATTGACTATCGGGCGTTGAACAAGATCACTGTCCGTAATAGGTACCCAATCCCGCGGATTGATGACCTCCTAGACCAACTAAAGGGGGCGAAATATTTCAGCAAGATCGATCTGAAGTCAGGATATCACCAGGTACCAATCGAACCCTCAGATGTGTGGAAGACTGCCCTCAAATCCAAGGAGGGCCTCTTCGAATGGTTGGTCATGCCTTTCGGATTCACGAATGCTCCTGCAACCTTTATGAGGCTAATGGATGACATCTTGTGGCCATTCACCAACTCCTTTGTAGTAGTATACTTGGATGACATTATGATCTTCAGCCAGAGTTGGGAAGAGCACCTCCACCACATCCGACAGGTTCTCCAAACACTGCGGCAACACAAGCTATGTGCCAATTTGGAGAAATGCACTTTTGGCATGACCGAGGTTCAGTATCTGGGATACATCATTGATGAAAAGGGGGTGCATGTCGATCCAGCCAAGGTCCAAGTCATTCGGATTGGCCCTCTCCAACCACTCTAACAGAGCTCCGCAGCTTTCTAGGTCTTGCCAACTTCTACCGCAGGTTTGTGCTGGGGTTTTCTCATATTTCTTGGCCCTTGAGTCAAGCCACCAAGGGAGGGGCGAAAGAAAAATTCTTTTGGTCTGAATCTCAACAGAAGGCATTCGGGGAGTTGAAGGATCGCCTCTGCACGACACCAGTGCTCACGTTACCAGATTTACAACAACCATTTGAGGTCGAGACAGATGCCTCTGACTATGCTATTGGGGCAGTCCTTACTCAGCATGGACATCCAGTGGCATATCACAGTGAAACACTTTCAGACACAGTCCGGAAGTACCCCACTTATGATAAAGAGATGTATTCCATTGTACAAGCCTACCGACAATGGAAGCATTACATTTTGGGGAAGGAAACGGTCATCCAAACAGACCACCGACCCCTGCAGTTCATACAGACCCAAGGGAAATTTTAGAATGATCGCCATCAGAAGTGGTCTACATACTTGCAACAGTTTCACTTGAATATCAAGTATAAAAAGGGCAGCACCAATAATGTTGCAGATTGCCTCAGTCGACCACCGATCATGGCGCTGACCACCGTGCTCAACTCTTGTGGGCACGAGACTTCTGATTGGCCACTTCTCTACAAAAGCGACCCAGAATTCGGCCACACATACCAGACACTCTTGGAGGGTCGGCATGTTGCAGATTTTCACCTCCAGGATGCCCTATTATGCCACCTCGGTCACCTTTGTGTTCCTTCAAGCTAGCGTGCCAAGATGATTTGGGAGGCACACTACAGTCGGGCTGCTAGGAATTTCGGGGTCGAGAAAACAGTGGTAGTACTGCAAAATTATTTCTATTGGCCGAATCTTCGACAGGATGTTGAGAAGTACATCCGATCATGTACTGCCTGTGCCATTGCCAAACCGACCATTAAGAAGAAATGCCTCTACACCCCGTTGCCTACCCCTAGTCGACCTTCGGAATCCATCTCCATGGATTACATGTCAGGCCTTCCTTCCACTAAGCATGGAAATGACTGTGTTTTTTTGGTCGTCGACAGGTTCTCGAAGATGGCCATTATGGTGGCATGCAAGAAGAATATCACAGCAGAAGCCACTGCTAAACTCTTCTTTGAATGAGTGTGGGTGCACTTTGGGATCCCACAGTCTATCATCTCAGATTGGGACAGTCGGTTTCTTAGCACATTTTGGTCCAGTCTCTAGTCAATGCTGGACACCAAACTCACGAAGTCCACAGCCTTCCATCCCCAAACTGATGGCCAGACAGAGGTTGTCAATAGGATGATTGTGCACATTCTGCGCATGTATAACTCAAAGCATCCACGCACATGGGACGAGAGCCTCCCCTATGTTCAGCACAGCTACAACCGAGCTCTTCACAGCTCCACTGGCCATAGCCCTTTTCAGGTGGGTTTGGGATTCCAGCCACTATGCCCCATTGATGTGGCCATGCCACTTGTAGCTACTCACATGAATTCAGCTCATGTCCAGTCCGAAACAGATAAGGCCACCAACTTCATTGAGCGCATCCAACATATTCGCCAGCAGGTCCATGACATTCTTGGGAAATCAAATGCCAAGTACAAGCAGCGACATGATCAACATCGAGTGCCACACAAGTTTCAGGTGGGCGACAAAGTCTGGTTGCATTTCCAAAAGGAACGCCTTACTGGAGCCTATCGGAAATTGAGACCACTCTGATATGGTCCTTACACCATTACTAAGACTATGGGATACAATGCATTTGAGCTCAGCATTCCCCCATTCCTTGGCCTGCACCCAGTGTTCAATGTGGACCGCCTTCGGCCATACTTTCCACCATTGCTAGACACATCCGACATTGCAGAACAGCTCAAACCCACAGAATTAAATCCAGATTGCATGGAACAAGCTGCAACTGATCGAATCATGGACACACAGATCAAGAACACTCGCCAACAGAATATCCAACTGTATCGAGTTGTCAAAGTAGGCCAACTCCTTCAGCAGGGCAAGTGGCTCACCAGGGAACAAGTTCAGCAGAAGTTTCCTCATCTCATGGAGGAGATCAACGCAATGGAGACCATTGCTTCCTAAGGGGGGAGGAATGATCCAAGTGGATATTGGTGGCCACCTGCCAAGTCCACCTGGACCCCCACCATTGTCTTTCTCAGCATTTTCAGTTTCCTTAATTGTAGCACAACTTACTATTTTTAGTAGTTTTTTGGGTCTTGAACTTCTGGAGCCGTTTTGAGGCCCTAAACGACATTTTTGGGGGAATCCGGGGGCAAAATGGGTCCATGGAATCGACCGATGTTGTCCGTTCCAACAATGATAGTGCTCGGATAGATCTTTCTAATGAGCTATTGTACGCGTCAAACGGAGATCATATGCCAAAGTTACGACCCCGGGAAGTTGATGTAGCAATTTACCCCAAACGGGGCCCACAGTTTGGCGTTTCATCTCCTAGGGTTAGGTTTTGGAATGTGAAGGGTTTTTCCATTGTTTCTCAACAATAAATAGGCCTTCGAGCCTCATTGTAACACAGTTCAGAGGCATGTAGCCATCACATCTCTTCTCAGAGATAAGCTACCATCGCCCTAGCTGGTTTATTTCCATTTCTGGTTGTAAGCATATTTCAGTATTTTCCATTAATGAAATGAAGTATTATTTCCACTGCATCTTTGTGTATATGGTTATCTCTGTAATTTTTTGCGTTCCTGTTTAAATCCGGATCAGCTCCAATACTCAGATCTGTTAGACATTATTCCTTCAGCAATTTCCCCTCGTATGAATGAGATCCTTGAGGCCAAAGTCACTAAAGATGAAGTTAAAAAGGCCCTTTTTGATATGGATTCGAACAAGGCCCCTGGGCCAGATGGCTTCTCTGCCAGGTTTCTCCAAGTTTATTGGTCGATTGTTGAAAAGGATCTTCTCAAAATGGTTCAAAAGTCTCAAAATACACAGAAAATAGGAGGCAGCACAAACTCTGCTTTTTTAGCCCTCATACCCAAGGAAAAAGGCACCAACAACTTCAGTAGATTCCGTCCAATTTTCTTATGCAATACTGGGCACAAGTTAATCACCAAAGTAATTGCAAATAGACTGAAGCTCATTCTTCCCAAAATAATTCCGGAGAATCAAGGAGGCTTCATCCAAGGAAGGCAGATCGTGGACAACTTCACCCTCGTTCAAGAGGCAATCCATTCAAGTCTTCTTCGAAAAGAACAAGGTATGGTGATTAAACTTGATTTAGCAAATGCCTTTGATCGAGTAAATCATAGTTTTCTTTTAAAAGTCATGAGCAAGTTTGGTTTTGGAGAAAACTTCATCAAATGGATCCGGGCATGCATCTTGGAGCCATGGATTGCTCTTCTTGTAAATGGAAGAGCCACTGATTTTTTCAAAGCTTCGAGAGGACTTAGGCAGGGGTGTCCTCTTTCCCCTCTGCTATTTGTCATCCAAGCCTCTGTTCTCAGCTTCCTATTAGACAAAAAGATGCAAGATCAAGATATTAATGGACTGTGTATTGCAAGAGGGGTCAAAAACATAAATCACGACTTATTTGCAGACGACACTCTACTTTTGGGTACTGCCTCTCTTTCCTCTGCCTCTAAATTTAAAGCAGTTCTGGATGAATTCAGTGAGGCCACAGGCAACGTTGTAAATAAGAACAAATGTCACATCTTCAGTTGGAACACTTTGCCCAGATTGCTCTCTGCTATTTCTAGATGTTTGGGTTTTGCAGCCTCCTCTTCTTGAACCTCTTTCAAATACTTGGCCTTCCTGTTTTTCATAAGAGACTTACAAGCAAAGACTGGCTCCCTCAGCTTGAAAAATTCAAGACTAGGAACCAAGCCTGGGGTTACTCCTGGCTCAACACTGCTGGCAAATCTGTCCTAATAAAATCTGTGCTCACCAGCCTCCCTCTATTTCAATTTGGTGGGCTTCTTGCTCCGGCAATCATATTAAAAAAAATGGAAGAGTTCATGTGGAGGTTCTTTTGGAAGGGTGGAAAACAGAACGAAAACAAGCTTCCCCTTATCAGCTGGGAAACCATCTCCAAGCCACTGTGGGAGGGTGGTTTGAAGTTCAAAAATCTCTGTCAGCAGAATGTGGCTATGGCAGCTAAGACTATCTAGAGGATCATTGCGCCCAAGCCGGGCTGGGCCCAACTGGCTCTCTGGAAATAGTATTTCAGAGGTCCTCGTTCAAGCTATTTAGGCAATGTGATTCATTTGCCTAACTCGTCTTTCCTTAAACTATATGTTAAAGCTGCTCCCTTAATCAATGCGCACTTCTACTGGATCCCAGGAAATGGCAAAAAGATCAACATCTGGACTGATAAAATCATGAATATGGACCCAATTGAAGATAGAGCCTCCATTAGAGCGTTGTGATGCTGGATGGATAGAGAGGGGCTGAGTTCGCTGTGGGATATTTTGCTTTGGTGCGATTCTGTTTGGGCAGGTTGGAAACGTATTGAGGTGCTGGCTCATCTGCTCAACGAATGGACCACGTTGCTTGATCTTCTTCACGGCTTGGCGCCCATGCACATGAGGAAAAGAGATTCGAAAGGCTGGGGGCCGAATGACAGAGGCTACGCTGTCTCCATGGGATATGCCAAGCTGAATGAGAGGCCATACATCCCCCCCGATCCAGCACCATGGCAGGGTGTCTAGCGTTTTCCCTCATGGCCCAAAGTTGACTTCTTTGCTTGGCTTCTCTGCCATGGAAAAATCCTAACGTATGACATGTTGCAGAGGAAAGGGTTCCACGGTCTCTCCATCTACTCGCTGTGCAAAGAAAATGTAGAGACAGCAGTCCATTTAATCCTTGAATGCAACTTCTCTAAGCAGTTCTGGTTCTCCTTTATTCACAATTTGGATCCCAACTTTTCGCTTCCTTGTTCCACTGCTGATCTTTTTTCTAATTGGGCAATCAAATATCCTGGCCCAACTCCTAAAAATCAGGTAATCAAAACTGCATGGGCTGTTCTTCCAAAGGTTATTTGTTGGCAGATATGGCTAGAACAAAACAGAAGAATTTTCAGAAATACTAATCAGAATCACAAGGCCTTAGAAATCAAGATTAAATGTCATTTAAAGGAGTGCTTGACTGATATAAAAGATGATTTTAATCTCAGCCAACAGGACATCGCTTGGGGATCATTCCTTGACTTGCAATTTCAACCAGCAGTTAGAAACGTCCCTTCTCTTAAAGACTGGAAAATAAGGAAATCTGAAACGGACTTTCAAGACTGGCTCAAATCGCACTCAAGGCACTCTCTCTTTTTTGATGGGGCAGCAAAGGGCAATCCGGGCAAAGCTGGTGCAGGAGGTGTTGTTGTAAATCCATTTGGGGAAAAAAATTATTCCTATGCTTGGGGGCTTGGACATTCATCCAGCATTCAAGCTGAGGCTTTGGCCCTCTTCCAAGGCCTCAAGATCCTCAAATATTTAAATATAAGTGAAGCTAATGTTATAGGTGACTCCTAGATCATTATAAACGCAATGATTTCCAACTCCCCAGCTTTGGATCTTAAACTAGCAAGGCTGATATCCAGAATCAAGGGCTTGGAAAACGCTTTTCAGAAGTGGAATTACTACCATGTGCTGAGAACTCATAATAAAGAGGCGGACATTGAAGCCAACAAAGCTGCCCTCCTCTCCACCAGGGTCAAGATGAAAGACGAAGAAGAATCATGGGAACCCATCCCTTAAGTTGATTACTGCCATGTTTTACTACTTGCTCTTAAATAAATTTGTTTGTATCTTCAAGTGGGGAAAAATTTCTGAAATTGAAACTATAGATTCCTTATCAAGGAAGAAGTCTTCAAGTTTTAGCTGCATTCTCATTCTTAGCAAGGAAATGCAACAGGATACAGACATCCTCAATGTAATCAGACTTTCGGCATTCAGGCCAAGATGAATATAAATACTCCATAATCGTTTCTGTCAAAAAAAAAACACATAAACAATTAACAATACACGAACACCATATTTTACCCTAGAATCCCTTACGAGAAAATTGAATAATATATCTACTATTTTCCATGGCTTAAAAGAATCCAAACTAGCCAAAGTGAGCCCTCCAATCAATTCAGGAATATTACAATAGAGAATCCTCAATATTTTAACAACTTCATCACATATAATCGACAGGCTCTAAGACCATGGGCCACAAAAGTCATGTGCTCACATTTATGATTTCGTTTTAGCTTTATTATTACTTAGTATACGAGCAAATGATATAATCGAGTAAAAAACATAGTAAATTACTCCATAATGGCTTTCCTCATCATTTTTAATACATAGTATATGAGCAAATGATGTAATCGAGTAAAAAACATAGTAAATTACTCCATAATGGCTTTCCTCATCATTTTTAATACTAATAAAAATCTTCGCTATATCCCTGGAAACTTTGTAAAAATATTCTCTTAGTAAGAAGTCAAAGAAAACTTCATATGGATGATCTAATTAAATACTTTCTTTTCAATATTTATCTAGTTTCTAAAATTTCTTATAACATGCTACAGCCTTACGGCGTTTCCATTGCAACATGTGGTGCAATTGCTAGTTAGGCCGATAGGCCTTCCTATGCATCAACTTCTTCGTCAACACTTTCATTCTCCTATTAACATCTGTCAAGCATCCCTCGATCATTCATGCACGTCTTTGTATTCAAAATGGCATCATATTGCAAAATATAGAAATAACTAAAAAATAGTTGCAGAAAATCTGTTGCACAGAAAGCCAGAGAAACCGGGCTTGCCAATGTCACTGTTGAATATGGCGGGCATCTATGGGTTTTTGGTTTTCTTGTTTTGTAATTGAATTCTGTTTTGTGCTTGGCAGATTGATTGGGGTTATCATATATTGTGAATTCTGGTAGAGGAGAATTGTCTGGCTAACATTAAGTACCGAGAGAAAATTGTTGGGAAAGCAACATCTCAAATGGGGAGGTTATATTTGGTTCAGTTAAGCGGGCGGATTTACTACTACCGATCATGCCATAGCCCTCTTGCAAATATTGATCAAATCCTGTCCAAGGTAGGTGCCGTGATCGTTTTTGTTGCATTATGACTGGGATGCTTTTTAGCTTGGTTTTCAGTTTTTGCCAGAGTTTTATGTTAGGGCAATGTCGGGCCTATCTGAAGTGCATGCTTGTGCTTTTGCTCCAGATTTTTATTGTTTTACAGTGTGCTGTGAGGAAGTAGTCCCATACATTATTCAGATTACCTATTTTGTGCTTTGTTGAAAAAGGACAATAAAGAATGTTTGATACACAACACAATTTCACAATCAAATTTATGTCAAAACAGGGCATTATTGGTTCACTGATGATGTTGAGTTGTTGTGCCATCCACAAAAGCTCCATTATCACGGTGGTAGATGGCATGTGTTTGAAAACGATGAGGTTGGTTGCAAGTCATGGGTGATTATCGCGGAATATATCTCTGGTGATTACGAGCGATTGATCACAAGGAAGTGCACTCCTTTTTGTGCAGTTCCAGAAGCGTGTTTCTTGAATCGGTTCCAAAAAGAGTGCAACATTATGTTAATATTCAATGCTCAACTGAGTTGAAATTGGAGACTTGAGCTTTTGATGTTCCACATTATTCTGTCAAATAGCTATTTTCATCTACTTCCACCACAACTGAGTGATGATGAAACCAACATGTAAATGCAAGGCTGGCATGGATTCGGAGGCAAGACAAGTTAGACTATAGTCCACGGGACTATCGATAAACTGCTCTTGGTGAACAAGTCAAAATTTGACCAGCTTTCAAACTATTTATTTATTTATTTTCAATTTTCTGGATGAGTATGGTATGGCTGGAAAATTTACACTTTTTTCTCTGGACAAATCACTGCTCTTTGTGACTATGACACATGGACAATATTTGCTACAATCCCAATTTAGGGTTATGTGCATGATGATCTAGTGTCTTAATACCCTTGATTGTGCTTGCAATAACAGTGGAAACTCTAGGGTAAGTCTTTCATAAAATGTAGTGACTAGCAAGGGAATGTCGTTCTTGAAAGTCTTCACTTGTATGGGATGATGGTTTTGGGAGGGGTGTGGGTTTTAAGCATATTTAGAAATAATAGGGCCCAGATGGGAGGATGCGGTTGATGGTTTTTTGAGGGGGTGGGTTATAAGCATATTTGACATAAGAGAGTCCGGATTCTCTTTAGGATGACAAAATAAGTTTCCCTTTTGATGCCATTTTTCTCAATGTTAATGGTAGTTGAAGGGTTGGTTGGGCAACCATTTGGGAATTAGGGGATGCCCCCATATCTCAGATTTCGGAGGATGCCCAGGACAATGACTTTCTTTCCAACTTGTTATATTAATATGGAAAGAATTACCAAAGATTACTTATTCCAGCTTAACAACTATCATTCCATTCTTATTTCTTGCGGTGAAGGAGGATGAAATGAATTAATATGGTAACCAATTCCTTCAAGCCCCTTTCCCGGTAAAAAATAATTATATGATATGTTTTTGAAATAACACACAATGGAAACTGCTCTCCCAAGAGCAAAAAAGTATAGATGAATGGCAAGTGGTCATGGACTTCTTTGATATACATTGCTGATTTTCTACTCTCAGCTTGAAATCTGTCCCCCATTTTGGATGTAAGCCCCAAAAAGAAACAGGTTTTCTTTGGGGTGCTTAAATCTTTTATCTGTTGATCCTCTTCTTGTGAAGGGGTTGAAAGATCTTGTTATACTTCGGTAGTTTTTTGAGAAAGATTGACTTGGAATGTGTTGGCATGTGGCATCTAGCATTGCTATGTGCAGCTGCAAACTTTGACCCTTTGGTTTGAACTGCACCGGTGGTTGATCTGTGAGTCTCTTTCCCCCCTTCCAAGTTGCTTCCATGCAACTGAGCCTTTTGAGGTCTCTTTGGTTTCAGAACAGTTTGGGCTGTGTGGTCCACCAAGAGCTTTGTTTGCAGTAGTCTTTTTTGTTGGCTCCCTTAGAGCTTTTGAAGACTTATTCCTTCATTCCTACCAATCTGAGGAAGCTGCTGCTTGTTTTTTAAGTTATGGATGATAATTTTTTTTCCTATAAGTTTTGAGAATGCTGCCCAACAATTTATGTTGATTTGGGCACATATGTGCCAAATGGTTTCCTACCTGTGAAAAAGTGTTGAAGCTCATGGTCCAAAGTTTTATGTAAGTCCTAATCATCTTGCCATCCAGCAACCCCCTTTTTAACACTCTATCTCATTCTTTATCTCTACGGTTCAGAGGAAAAACCAATATTAAGTGCCCTCTCAAGATAGTTGAATAAGCCATTTTGCACTTTCTAGTTTTGTTTATTCCATTTGCACATTGTCCCAAGTTTGAACCAATGGCTAAATTCCCATGATTAAATAGATCAAATCTAGACTTTGAAGATTGTCAGTAGGATATGTAAGACTGTAAGTGGCTATGGCTTTAATACAATCACCGGGGCTTTGTGCACATGAAGGCCCAATGATTTTAGGTGCCGAGATAGCTTCCTTTTTTCTTCAGAGGCCACCAGGTATTCTATTTGAGAGGCCCCTGTCTTGGTTGTGGCCCTTTTAGCAACCATTTCAATCAACTGTTATTTCTCACTAAAAATGTAAATATAAAAAACTGAAAATGTTGCTGGAAACTGCTAAATATTATTTTTTTCTAAAGCCATACCTCCAAGATAACACTGCATATGAAACCTGAAATGTAAAATTCTTAATGTTGTATCATTGTACCCAAGCATGGGTTTGAGAGTGTAGGGAGATATTGGAAAGTGGCTAAAAAAAGAATCCATGAATGTTCATGATTGAGACAAGGCATTGGTAATCCCAACATTGTCCAATTTTACCATCTCAGCTATGAATTTCTTCAAGCTCTTACTTTGCACAATTACAACACATTATCTATTTTGATAGATTTCCCAAAAAAACATGGACCGACAATAAGTAGTTCAGTTGTTTTCATTTATTTCATGCAATTGGCCTTGAATTAAGAATTATTCAAGTCTTCAATGTTTTCATCATTCGATATGATGTTGTTGCCCAGTCACATGAATGAGATTGTTCCTTCTTTCAGTGATCACCCAAATCTGTAACTGCAGTAGTGCCATATTTTGGGAGAGGGTTCAGACACTTTAATATCAGAAATGATAAATAAGCCAGTGGGGTTCTTTGTTCAAAGAGTAATAGAGTACAAGGGTTGCTGGGCTTCCCCAACTTGATAGTCTGCATTCTCATGCAATGTCTCCTAAGGTTGCTTGACCTTTTTATCTCATGTATAAAAATATAGATTCTTTCCTGGAAGTACAGGTACTTTGCCTATCTTTTTTTTTTTTTCCGAGGAAAGGAATCAGCTTCCCTCTTAGTCCAAGGGCTAGAGTGAGCTTGCTGATACCTATGGTACCAGGCCAGGCCATAGGTATACTCACTTAAGAGTTCACAAGGTTCGAAGCCAGTACAACAATATTCATAGGCACAAGTCCATTACAACAATATTTGTCAAGGCATTATAGCTCATCATGTCACTAATGGGGAAGATAATAGCCATTTCGCCCAACCACACTAGATAACACAATTGACAGCTACTTTGCCTACCTATTACTAATATAATTACTAATAACGTATCACAAATTCACAACTTATTATCAATATTTGACCACTTAGAGTTTTTATGCCTACTAGTCCCTCTGAAAGCTGCCATAGAAAGTCCTAATGTTAAAGTTGAATTTCTGAAAGCAGCAGGAAACCCTAGAAAGATCCTTGTATTAATTACTAGTTTAAATTGTTGATAGATTGTTTTTAACATTTTCGATGTCTTCCGTGCTTTTCTAGGCAAGGATGGAACGAGCCTTAGCAAGTGATCTGGCATTTTGTGAAGAAATAATTGTAACTAACATCAACGTATTGCTAAATCAACCTAAGATGCAGCGTTGCATATGCATTAAGATTTTAGCTAATACACATTGTTGTTTTATGTGGGTGTGATAATAAACATTTCAAGCTTGAGGATTACAATTTTTCCATACGTGAATTTTTCCTGTTTTTGTTTGTAGTTTAAGACAAACTCACTATTTATTGTTTTTTATTTTGCCAGACATTTCACTGTAGGCATGGGAAGGCATATCTCTTTAATACTGTGTAAGTTCTCTTCTTTGGATAAGCTAGCCCTGTTTTTCTCTGCAACTGGTTATCAGTTTGTTCTACTAATTATTGAAACTGGTCGATGGGAAATTACTTACATCTATATCAGGTTAAGATGTATACAACTTCATATCAAAATTTATTGCTGACATCCCCATGAATAATGTTTTGAGTTGTTATTCAGAATTTCATGCTTATTACTCATGAGCTATGCCTAAAAATGTATCAGTTTACTAAGTACTGCAATAAAATAAAACAAAATCATTTAATGATTTTCTGGGGTGCTTATTAGTAGCCTTCATTACTTTACTAGAGTTCATTATTTTTTCAGTTAAGTGCTTTGAAAATCGACCAGATTGGCTCAAAAATAAGTGTCTACCTGTTAAGTTAAACTGTTTTGGAAGTAGAAACACACGTATGTGCATTTGTATTTCAAAAACAATGGGAATTAGGTGTAGAAAATCTATTCAAGTTGAATTTACATGACATCAATGTTTGATTTAGTTTTACTTCAATTGATCTCAAACACTGGTTATGTAGTATCTCCTTGACTACGATCTGGATCCTGTGAAGGCTACGGCAACCTCTCGACACGAGGTTCCTAAAGTGCAGAGAGAAATAGAGATTGATGTCATGTCGCAGTCGCAAGATGGTGATGATGCTATGCTGGCCAGGCAGTCACGTATGAAATACGAGCTAAGGGAAACCCCTCGACTTCGTAAGTAGTTCTCTCTCTGTTTACTGTTGTATATTTTCGGTTGTATGGAGGTTTAAACACTTGCTCATATAAATCTCAGACTCCACTGTACCAATTTAAACCTTTTTTTTCGTCAGATTTCTCTGGATTTACCTCAATTAAACCCCGAAGGTCAAGTAGAAAACATATGTCAAAGAACTTTGGTGGAAACTCTGCTACAGAGTAGATGTAATCAATCACCAATTCTCTGCTACCATTTTTAATGCTTTATAAGCCCAAAATAACATATTTTATTCTGAATATGCTAAAAATAAATGTGAATTGGGAATTCCCAGCAGAATGATGATAATGGGATTTTTTTTCTCCAAGGAAAAACCTGTAAGGTAACCCAAGGGATGCATGGCATCTCTAGTAAACTTGTTGGTGTAGATTAGTGCATCTAGCTCAGAGATTTGAACTTGGTACCTGCTGACAGGAAACTAGAATAATGACGATGCATCGCACTGCAAATCCTAATTAATAGGAGAGTATCTCTTATATATACTAATCTCACAATCAATCCACGTACCATTTACTTCCACAAATGATCCTTTACATTGGCTAAAGGGTCGTAACAGTTGATCAATGTTTACTCATTCAAGACTTTAACAAATGATAGCATTGAACTACCATTATACATTGTGCATTCTAATTAGTGTATACATTTCAAGATGTTGCTTTAGACTCCCTTGACCTGCTATATAGAAAAACACCTATGCTACAAAGTGCATTTAACTGCTATATAGATGATATTTGGATTCAATATGTTTGGATTATATTGAATTTCTAGGTTATGTTGGACTTGAATTGTAATTTAGTGGCTCAAATTTTCTCAACAGTCACATGTGAACCATATGGATTGTTATTATTACAAAATTTTGAATGATTGATTGGATTTTATTATATAAATAATTGAGAGAAACCAAGAATAATAATTTGTATAATTTTGATTAAGGATTTATTTTATTTTGGGCAATTTATTTTTTTTTAACGAAGTCGGGTACTTATATATTATAAAAGCCTGAGTTACAGAGATCTATTACATTGCAGAAGAGAGATTTTTGAGCTGAGGAGCAAAAGCGGGTTCGCAGACCCATATTCCTCAATACTTCTCTTGGTTAATCTGAAAGCAAAATGAAGACAGTTGTATTGCCTAACAAAGGAACCTCCTAACCAGCTAAATTTACAATGCATCTGTTAAGGGAAATGTTGGGTGACTGAGTCTTCCGGATTCCTGGCGCTTGCCTTGGTTGAAGCTTCACCCTGGTAACTCTGGGTAAGGGAGCGGATGTGTTCCATGGCCGCCTCCAGGTGGCTGCATCGCTCTTTCAACCCTTCAATCTCATTCTTCGTTTTGTCCAGTTTCTTGCGCTTTGAGTTCCTATCTGCATGGTAATCATCTTGCAGCTCTTTAAGCTGCTTGGTTAGCCGATTGATCATGAATGTGTGGGCCTTGCACATGGTGCAGTCCCTGTTGTTGAAGATGTTGTCCAGAGGATTGGCTGGATGAGCCTGGTCAGCGGGTTGGTTCTGTTGATCAGCCATATTAGCCAACAGAGGGCTGGGATTTGAAGGAAGAGAATTCCCAAGAGGAGCGAGGAGCTGGAGAATAGAGAGAGGGGAAGTGGTGTCACAGTGGTTCTGTCTCAGGCGAGAGAAGAGCGAAGGAGTCAGAGTGATGAGAGTAGGCTGCGGAAGGATATCCGAAGCTTTCCTGCCAACCAGAAGCAAAGATATCAGAGGATGTAAAACAAGAAAACTTGATACAACAGTTACCAGGAGCGCTCTGCTGATCTTTGAATCCCGATGAGTGGTGATGCCTTCAGCGAGGTGTCTTCTACTTATGAAAATGCAGTGGAGGTGCAGAGCATTGCCCGGAGCTATGACCACAGTTACCAGGAACGCGTTGTTGACCTTTGAATCCCGATGAGTGGTGCTGCCTTCAGCAAGGTGACTTCGACTTGTGAAAATGTAGAGGAGGTGCATAGCATTGCCCGAAGCTGTGCAAATACAAGAACCCTGTCTGCGATTTATAATACCATGAAGAGTCCTCCCGATCACGAGTAGAGTCTGAGCAGATCTAGTCTCGAGAGAGGGAAGATCTGAAGATTTGATATGGTTACTGTTGAGGGACGTGCTGAGAAGATGGGCACAGCCCCCGTTTCTGAGAATGTCTGCGCTGGTCAGATGGAGGATCCCGATGTGATAAAACACAATGATGGTAACCAGATCATGAGGGAGATTGGATTTTCTATGGAACCGGGTAGTACAGTAGGGGGAGGGCTGGATGAAAAGGGGATTGTACCTACAGTGACTGAGATTCTTGGGAGGGGCAGCGGGGGAGGCCCGCTTATGGGATGTCTTTCTCGTAAACCATATCATTTTCCTTGACTTGACCCGCTTGCATTTCAGTAGCCTTGTTTGCTTGTGCATCTGCTTCCACATTGTTTGCTCGTAGGATGTGCTTAAAGATGGCTCCTCCCATAGTTTTGATATTGTCCATTATTCTTCCTTTGATGTTGTTTAAGGCTGCTTGATTGAACTCTTTCCCTGTGATCATTGCTGCTATGATGATGGCAGAGTCTCCAAGGATCAGAAGGTTTCTTATGCCCAGGTTCCTGGCAATGGAGGTCCCCAGAAGGAGGCTGTATGCCTCTGCCTTATTGTTTGTCATGATGCCTAGACCCCATTCAAACATGACTAAGTTTCTCCCTTGCTCGTCTTTGATAACTCCACCTGCTCCCGCTTGACCTGGGTTGTTCTTTGATGCACCGTCAAAGAAGAGGGTGGGTCTATTTTGCTTTTGGATCCAATTTTTAACTTCTTCCTTCGTCCCTCTCAGTTTCCATTCCGGATGCCTGCTTCCTTTGTTTACTATTTTTTGAGTGCTTCTGTCGCATTTGAATTTGTTAGACCACTCTTTTATTTTTGCATCTGTCGGTTCCAATTCCTCCTGGGTTATACCGTTTGCCTCTATGGACTCAGAGATGAGGGCCATCGTTTTGGCTAGAACGCTGGAAGTACTAGGCTTTTTGTTCTTGAAAATGCATTTATTCTTGGCAATCCATATCTGCCAGCAGAGGTTGGCAGGGATACTATTCCAGATCCTTTTGGCTAGGTTCTTGCACTTACCAGATTGAGGGAAGCTGTTTCCCCATTGTTTCTGGAAGAGGGTGATCTGGTTGGGAAGGTCCCTGATGTTTAGAGGGTTGGTGATGAGCTTCCAGCACACTCTTGCGAAGGGGCAGTCCATGAAGAGATGGTTACTGCTTTCCTCTTCCTCCCTGCACATGCAGCAAATTGAAGGACCTTGAATGCCCTTCTTCCTGAGGTTTTCAGCAGTCAAGATTTTGCCATGTAGAAGGGCCCAGTTGAAACACTTAACCTTTGGCAGACATTCAGTTCTCCACGTTGCTTTGTGAAGTGGCCAATTGTTTAGTGCTGATGCATTTTGCAGAACCTTGTATCCCTCTTTAACCGTATAGCTACCACCATTAGGGTCCCAAACGAATTTGTCTTCCACCATTCGGTTTGTTGGGGTTGAGCCTATCAGCGAAGTCTTG
Organism: Pinus tabuliformis; assembly: GCA_031772625.1. Taxonomy (NCBI): domain Eukaryota; kingdom Viridiplantae; phylum Streptophyta; class Pinopsida; order Pinales; family Pinaceae; genus Pinus; species Pinus tabuliformis. The sequence continues at coordinate 320,385,266 of CM062819.1, forward strand.
AGCTCGGTCCAGAGGTTCTTAAGGATCTTAGGGAGGGAGAGAGGTCTCCAACCTGTCCAGCAGTTCTGATCCCAGAGAGAGATATCGTACAAGGTTTTGAGCTTTGCCTCGTCCATCCACCTTTGAAGGGGCCTATATTTGATGAGCGTTGCCTTTGCCTCCATGCCCATTATCCTGTCCTCCCATATATTAATATCTTTTCCATTACCCGGGGCTCTTGAAATGCGAGATTTGAAGTGAAGAAGAGTCTTTTTAATCAGCTTCCAAACAGGAGTACACGGTCTTTCAATGATGTTTTCTGATAGGATGTTGCTATTGACCCCATTTAAGTACTTCCTCTTGATGACCTCTGTCCACCAGGTCCCTCTCTCATTGAGAATTCTCCAAACCAATTTGTAGCCCATTGCCATGTTTGCTAGCTTTGGTATCCTGATGCCGAGTCCTCCTTTTTCTGGGGGCAGAATGACTTTGTCCCACTTAACAAGGCTGAACTTTTTTGTGTCCTGCTTTACTCCTTTCCATAGGAAACCGCCGATAATCAGCTCCATATGTTTGTGAATACCTGTCGGGGCAAGAGTAGTAGCAAATTGATAGATTGGGAGGGCTGAGAGTATGGCCTTTATGAGAATGATTCTGCCTGCCAGGTTAAGCCAATACACTCCCCAGCTCTGGAGTTTCCCTCTCAATTTCTCAATTAGTTTTGACCAGATCTCGGCTTTGATTGTTTCTTCGGCCAAAGGTAATCCTAGATAAGTGAAGTGGGACTAGTTCCCTTGGGCAGGGATTTCCATGATTATAGAAATTCTCTGGGTGATGTTTCTTGGAATGTTCCAAGTGTAGATCATACACTTGTTGTTGTTTAGTTTGCCTCCCGAGGCTTGGAGGAAGAGTTCCAATGCTTTCTTAAACCTTCGGGCCATTATGCTGGAAGCACCCCCTATTAGCAGAGTGTCATCTACGAAAAGGGAGTGATTAATTCCCTTAGATCCTTGGACTATATCCACCCCTGTTATTTCTTTGATTTTTCGCTTGTTTTCCAAATGTAAGCTGAGGGTTTTCGCCATAATAATGTAGAGAAAGGGTGACAATGGGTACCCCTGCCTTAGGCCTCTGGAACTCTTGAAGGCGTTGCATGGCCTTCCGTTGATGAGGGGTGCTGTCGAATTGTGGGAAATGCATTCCATGATCCTGCTAGTAAAGTGCTCTAAGATGCCAAATTTCATAAGGACTGCCTGGAGGAATGCATGGTTAACCCGATCAAAGGCGTTTGCCATATCCAATTTGATGATCATGCCCTTCTCCTTCCTGGATATGCTGCTGTGTATTGCCTCCTGGATGAGGATGACATTATCCATTATATGTCTCCTAGGGACAAAGCCACCCTGGTTTTCAGATATGAGGGAGGGAAGGACCTTTTTAAGCCTGTTCGCCAGGATCTTAGTGATGATTTTGTAGGAGACGTTACACAAGGAAATAGGGCGGAATCTATCAAAAGATTGGGGGCTAGGGTCTTTGGGGATAAGGGCTAGATGGGAGGACTTAATACTGCTACCCAGCTTACATTTTGCAAAAAAAAAATTTGCCATTCTGACATAATCCTTCTTGATAGTTTCCCAATGGGTTCTATAAAAGGCCACTGTAAAGCCATCAGGGCCAGGAGCCTTATCCAATGGCGTACTGTAGATGGACTTTTCTATCTCCTCCGTTGTGATTTCCTTATCTAGATCTTTGTTTTGAGCCTCTGTGATTTTGCTCTCAATTATGTTTAGGAATTCCGGTTTTTCCATGTAATGAGGGTCAGCAGTTAGAAGGGTTTGGAAATGCCGGGACGCTGCTTCCTTAATCTCACCTTGCTCTATTAAAACTCTGCCCTCAACTGATATTTTCCCAATGTTGTTCCCTGCTCTCCTCAATTTGATGCTATTATGAAAAAAAGAGGTGTTTTTATCACCTGATTTGAGCCAGAGGCACCTCGATTTTTGCCTTTGCTCTTCTTCTTCCACTCAATTCTGCTTGTACAGCTCCATGTACAGATCATTTTCTTTCCTTATGTCATCTTCTGTGTCTTGGCTTTTCTCTTTTTCTTGATTCCACTCCGATAATTTCCTTTGGAGGTCGATTTTCCTTTTCTCTGCCTCTGTTGCATAGTTCCTCGCCCATTGCTTGATGGCTATCCGGAGAAGTTTTATCTTTGTTTCCCATACATAGTGCGGGGATCCTTTGATTTCAGTTGCCCAGGTGTCCCTTACCAAGTTCCTGAAGACCTCGCTGTTGTCCCACGCTCTGTTATAATTAAAGGGTAACGGTCCCAGGTTTTCCCTTTTAATCAGATTCAGAGCTACAGGTTTATGATCTGAGATAAAACCTTGTATAATTGAGCTTTGAATCCTTGAGAAGTTGACCACGATTCTTTGCTGGACTAATATGCGATCCAGCCTCTCTTCGATGTTGTTTTTACCGGTTCTCTTGTTTGACCAAGTGAATCATCCGTTCTGAGGTGGAATGTCAACAAGACTGTGTTCTTGAATGATTTTTTCTAAAGCATCCCTTGAGGGGTCTGCGAAGAAATTTCCTCCCATTTTTTCATCCGCATTCCTTATTAAATTCAAGTCTCCTCCAAGGAAGATGTTTCTGCCCTGAGCATTCATTAAATCAGATGTGATTGACTCCCAGCAAGAAGCTTTTTCTCTGAAGTGGGGAGGGGCATAAACGTTGTATATGGTGTATTCCTCAGTCCCGGAGACGTTTTGCATATTTGTTCTTAGCCACCACCTGTTCTGCCTACTGTCTTTGAGTTTCCATTTGTTTTTGTCCCATATTGTTCCTATTCCTCCTGAGTCCCCTGCTGCGCTCAGTGCCATTCCTTCGTAGCTTCTGCTTCTTTTCACACTGCTCTGGAATTCTTGTTCAGTTATTTTGGTCTCCTGAAGTAGTAGAAAGTCTGGGTGTTCCAATTTGAGAAGGCCGCAGACTGCATTAGTTTCTAGGGAGGAGCCCATCCCCCTACAATTCCAAGAGACCAGATTCATCATTTACTATATTTGTTGTGTGTTCCTCCTTTCTCCTTCATCTTCTCCCCGCTTCCTTTGGTCTTGTCTAAGTATGTATCCATTGGTTGTTGGGTCCCTGTTGCCATTTCTTTTGCTGCATTCTCATCCCTGATCTCTTTATTTGATTTCCTTCCAACTTTCCTGGGTGGGTCAATGGATGTGATGATTTCCTTTGTCTTGTTCCTTGTTAGGATTCTTTCGACCATTGGGGGAGGGGAGGACTGAGGGGGAGAGGGTGGGGCTGTTCTGGGGCCTCTTGGTGGGGGGGGCTGATGGAGGGTCTTCTACTGATAGGGATTCGAAAGGATTGGAGGAAGGCGGGGGGCAAAAACCAGATCCGGAGGGGTGAGAGGGAGGGGTTGGGGTTTCAGATGAGGGCTTTGAGGAGGTTCCAGGAGGGGGATTTGTTTTCTTCTTCTTAACTTTTTCCCATACTTCTTCCGGGGTTTCATCATTGTTTTCAGAGTTTATAGGTTTGTTCTTACTACATCTATTAGCAAAATGCCCGTATTCATGACATACCTTACACTTGAATGGCAGTTGTTCATAGTCCACTTGCTGAATGTGCGTCCACTGGTCGACCTTGAGTTTGATCGCTTCTGGTAGTCCTTTCCCCAGATCCACTTCTACGCATATCCGGGCACATGCATGCATGTTTTCTCTTGGTTCCGATCTGTCGATGTATTTCCCTACTGCGTTACCTATAGCTTTCACCGATTCATCTCCCCAGCAATGGAGAGGCAGATGGGGAAGACGGACCCAGACCGGGATAGCGCTGGGAACATCCATCTCGGGGTCAAAGTCGGGAGTCCATCTGTTGAGGTAAAGTCCTCTGGTGTCCATGAAGTATGGGCCGTTCCTGAATATGAGATTGCGATCTTCCACCGATTCGAAAAGGAAGGTGAAAAAACCCCTCCCACAGAATCTTATTGCTATCTTTCCTTGGACCATCGAATTCCAATTCCTTTCTACCCAGCGTTGGACTGTGTGGGGAGAGGGCCATAATCCCATGAACTGACCTACCAAGCCCCGATCTGCCAGAGTGACGGCTGCTCTCCTCGGAAGGGCAGGAGGGAGCGAAACTTCTGGTATTTCATCAAGCTTCTTAATAAACTTTGAGGCTGTAGGGCGAGCTTTCTCATTGGTATTCTCTTGGATGAGGGAGGCAAAAGACTTCTCCAGATCCTCCTGGTCATGGGTTGGGGGATCCATTGCAGGGAAGGTCAGAAGCGCAAGGGGCGCTCCAGTGGAAAGCAGAGGGAGGGATGGGCCGCAGGCCCCCAAAGGAAACGGGCAGAAGGCCCCAGGGTGACAGAGAGGGCAAGCAGAGGGGGATAGCAGCCCAGCAGCAGCACTGCCAGGCGCAGGCGCTCAGAGGATCAGGCTACGCAGCAGCAGAGGCCGCGGGGAGCAGAGCGCGCGGGCAACCGATCGAAAAACTTGGGCAATTTATTGACTAGGTTTAGTTTGAATGATTGAATTATTATAATATTTATTATTTTGAACCAAAATGCAATTCTTTCAATTTAACATTTCTATCGGCCTCTCTTTGCACCTTTTTGGGCAATTGCTAGTAGAAATACAGTTTTTCCAAAATTAATGTCCATGTGTTCATCTAATTTCGTGAATTCATATGGGCCGTAATCCTCTCAGTTTTGTTAAACCCCAGTAAATTTATCACGGTTGGGAGAAATTAGATTAGGATATTGGGAGCCCGTATTAACCCTAGCTTCTCTGTTCCACACTCTTTTCTCCTTTTTGTCTGCATTTCGATCCCTTTGCCCTGCTGCGGAAATGTTCAAAAACATGTTACTAGAGTACGCCCAGAAGAATTCTTTGCTTTTGCCACCACCGTAAATGAAGGCCAAGACCATCTTCCTGAGTTCAAGTGCAGTGTGACAGTGAACGACGCACGATATGATTCGCCCCCAGGATTTAAATATAAGAAGGAAGCAGAGAATGCCACCGGATGTGATTCGCCTCCAGGATTTAAATATAAGAAGGAAGCAGAGAACGCCGCCGCTCAGGTAGCGGTTGAAGATTTGCATAAGCTGGGGTTGGATATCCACTTTAAAGTAAGATTGACTTCCACCCAAATGCCTAAAATGTTTTCTAGGGCCATGGAATATGCTGTATTTGATTTATGCGATTTCCTTCTATTTTTCTCCGAAAACACTGCGACAGAAGTTTGAGACTGTATCCAGCTTGTTGCTGTGTAGTATATTAACGAATATGTCTTAAATCATTACCCAGTAACCCAATCAATGTTGAGTTTGATTGTGTTTAACTTGGGTTAGGTATACAAACACCTGAACAAAATCACTATAAGGAGAGCTTAAAGCCATCCATCAAAATCTTCAAGGAGAGCTTAAAGCCATTCATTAAATTTCTATTGGTCGATCTATTTTTGATGGAAGATGCATGGAATATTTTATTGATTATATTATTGATTTTCTTTCTCGTTCATCCAAGGGTCAACCACAGAGTTAATAGCTTGGTAATAGTTAACTTTATAGTTATCCAAGAAAATTGACCATCTATTGGACAAAGGTTTTTAAAGTAAATTTTGGTTTTTTATTGTGTAAATATTATAAGTTTTGGAGTTTTTAATTGTGGCTTAATAATTTTTTTTAATTGTAATATTTTGTTATTTAAAATATCTTTTTTATTTTTATTTTATATATATATATTCACCATCATTTCTAAAAATTTACAATTTAAATTTGTGATTTCAACAAATCTCTTCAAATTCTCAACAAATTAAACTAAAAAATATATCTACAAAATATTCAAAAATCCCTCCAAAATTTTTAACAAATTTAATTAAAAAATATGAAAAAACTTGTAACAAACAAACTATGACAATAATTTCATTTCAATGGGCACAAACGGAAAAGGAGATATTTCTGAATGCTATTGAATTAGAGGAATAAATAATTGTCGTGAAAGACGATAGAGACCGAAATGTTAATTGGGTTAAAATATATTACACATAAACGTAATGCGGAATTCCATCTCCCGCTCCTTTGCACGGTTGGTATATGGCTTTACATGTACATCCCTTCATTTCATTACCTATAAACTTACTCCCTCTATCCCTATTCCTTTTACAAAATTAACTACCGTCAAAGTATCTTCCTCCAAATTCGTTGCCATCTATCCATATTCCTTTTACAAAACCACCTACCATCGAAGTATCTTCCTCCAAATTCATCGCCAGATTGGCACTCTTCGTAGTTCCTTTGCCATAAAAAAGCTAAACCAAAGCAAATCCAAATGTGTCTTGACGCAATTTGGGGGGGGGAGGGGGGCGCTTAACCTCTCGGAAGAAGAGCACGGGCCAGAGCCTCCAACTCTTCGCTATTTTCTCTCGTTTTGTCAAGATTTCTGTATCTTTAGAGGACCTCCATTTGTGGCGAGGAATTATCATTCGGAGACACGGAAAATTCACAGTCCATGGAATTAGCGAAACCACAGGCATTCTCCTGCTTCACACCAAGGACTCGAGGGTTATATGGCTAGGGGATCATATGGTAGCATGCAGGGAGCTGATGTGGATGTTGCCTATACGATGAAGCAGACATGACATGATAAATCGCGGAGGCCGATGCTGATCCGGATGACACATGGCTCACGAGCTGTGCTTGCATGAATGCCAACTCCACCTGCAAACTTGCAGCCTGTAATACATTCATGACACATATCTTGAGTCCAGAGACACCTTCAGAACCGATTTCTAAAAATATAAAGAACAAGAAAATCTCTGCAAATATAAAGAACAAAAAATGCATCTGCAAGAAAATTTTTGCAAATATAAAAAACAAAAAATGCATGTGCAGACGCTATCGACATGTACACATTGTATAAACTTTCTCAAAAAGCAGTGAACATTTAAGTTACCTATTGCTGCATGGCGTAAATGTGTGCAACGAAACCATAGACAAGATGTCCGAATCGTGCCTCTTCCATTATTTTCATACCAAACTTGTATAGAGGGCAGGAATGGGAGCCTTTCGCTGCACCTTCCCGGCATCACCATAGCAATTGAAGAAAGAACATCGGCTGACTAGTTATGGTTAAAAATTCAAATGTGTCTGCCATTAAATGCGTACATTCTATATATTGCATCCTAACATTCGAACTCTCTGGTGGCGACGGTTGTGATCAAGGCCGAGACCGAGGCGACAAAAAATTCCTCTGTGCACATCCATAATTAGTTCCTCGTCCGTATTGGCACGCAGGTCTATGGTCATTGACATTGTCCGTATTCGGATGCAGGGATATGGTCATTGGCATACCATGTTTATTTATGGTGGAAGGGATGACGGCGATGTCACATCGGCCGGAGAATCAGCTGGAGAATGGCGACCGGGAATCTCAAAAAGTCACATTATAGACTACTCCCTTCTCAAATTTGACGGTTTTTGCTACCAGTATTTACAATTTTAACAAAAAAATTTGACGATTTTGTAAATTTCTTACCTATATATAACGGTCAAATCACCCATTGACAGGTAATTTTCCCGTCAAATTCATTTTGTACCTCAATAGACAATGCCAACGCCAAAGTGTAATGGAGGCATCATAAATGAGACGTGTAACATCACTGGAGTACTTTTTCCTGGAAAAGGACTTATCGTGACATTCACCATACATGATAAAGTATGAATAATATAATTTAGTAGACGTAGGAATTTTATAATAATTAAAAGTGAGACGTACAAACCCATCATTATGTATTCTCATTGTCCGTATTTAGCAAAGGCTTCAAATTTGTTTAGAAAATAAGAGATGCAACATGGGAGCCTCCTCCCAACTAGATACACGTTAAGCAACAATAAATGGTCCTAACGAGAAGGAGCTAGACAATATGCAATGTCTGTAGTAGGAGTAAACATGTCATGTAGATAACATGCAAGTTGGAGGTGGCCATTGATGGCATCAAGCAAAATGATAGTGTATGAAGGAAGATTGTTATAACCCTTAACACATTTTCTTTCTATGGATAAGAGGAAGTTATTGTTGCAGAACCAGCACCAAAGGTGCCATCGCAATTGGAAACTTTCCCTCTTTGTAGTTTATGCACATCTGGAGGAAGGACCAACCCACCTTGATCTAACTCCTCCTTCCTCTAAGTACTCAAATTTAGGTGATTCTAAAGAAGGTATCTATGCAAATTAAATTTATTTGGGTTTAAGCAAGCTTTACAAAATATTTCATGATGTTTTTCTCCTAAGAAACTCACTCAACACTGCACTCACCCATTTCAAACAGTGTTTCCAAAACGTGACGAAGAAAGAAAAATCATATTTGAGCCTAAAGCAGTCACAGAAACAAGAACTCGACAGCGACATATTCGATTAATTTTAGAGTATCTCGTTAAGTGGAAGAAATTACCTGTTGAAGATTCTGCATGGGAGGATGAGAATTTTATACATAAGATTCCAGATCTTCTGAAGCATTGAGGACAACAATTTTTTAAAGGAGAGGAGCATTTTAGTGGAATCCTTATTGTTATTGTTGTGCCCATGTATCACCCACGTTGTTATTGTTGTGCCCCATAGAATCCCATCATTTTTATTGTTGTACCCTTAATTATTATTAATATGTAGGCTTTGATTATATTGTGACCCCTTAGACTACTATATATACAAAGGAAGTCTTATCATTTGTATCATCCAAGAATTGTTCATTTATGTAGTGTAAATGAGGTTTCCCCCTAAAAAATGATATGTTTAAGTCATTGATCTATCTTTTCTTCTATTTTGTGAGTTGGTTGCATAGCACAATGAGCTCGTATTTCCCATACTTTCAAGAAAACATGGTCACCAACTCTAAATTCTTTGTTTATATTATTCTTATCTACATATATTTTCTTCCTATCCTAGGAAACCTTTAAGTTCTATTTGATTTTCACCATTTTCTCTTCCATTTCTTTGAGAAAACCTAGCCCAACAATGGCCCCATCAACTGAATGACCCAACTCTAAATTCTTTGTTTATATTGTTCTTATCTACATATATTTTCTTCCTATCCTAGGAAACCTTTAAGTTCTATTTGATTTTCACCATTTTCTCTACCATTTCTTTGAGAAAACCTAGCCCAACAATGGCCCCATCAACTGAATGACCCGACTCATAGGTGCATTTCATTTTCTATCATACAAGGCCTTTAATGGACTCATCTTCAAAGATCATTGACACCCATTGTTATATGCAATCTCCACCAAGTTCAAATACTCCTCCCACTTTCATGGTTTATTCATCAAATAAATCCTCAACATATCTTCAATCATCTAATTAAATCTCTCCATTTACCCATCTCAGGTTGGATAATATGTTGTACTACAATTCAAATTTGTTCAAAATTCCTTGAATAAACCTATCCAAAAGTTTGATGTAAATTTGGGATCCTTGTCCAAAATAGTTCCCTAGGGACACCATGTAGCCTTGCAATTTCCTTCATATATATTTCAACAATATTTATTGTCTTGTGCGTTGATTTCATTATAATAAAATGGGAAACTTTAGTGAGCTTATCCTCCACTAGCATGATAGAATCATGTTGCCTCATATTCGTGGGAAAATTTGTAATAAAATTAATAGAAACAATTCCCCTTTCAACTCAAGAATCGCTATTAGCTATAGAAATCTAGCTATATTTCTATGTTCAAACTTAAATTTGTGGCATTCTAAAACCTAGAAATATAATCAACTATCCAAAAATATTAACCTTTAATAGAAACAATTCAAATTTGTTCAAAATTCCTTGAATAAACCTATCCAAAAGTTTGATGTAAATTTGGGATCCCTGTCCAAAATAATTCCCTATGGACACCATGTAGCCTTGCAATTTCCTTCATATATATTTCAACAATATTTATTGTCTTGTGTGTTGATTTCATTATAATAAAATGGGAAACTTTAGTGAGCTTATCCACCACTAGCATGATAGAATCATGTTGCCTCATATTCATGGGCAAATTTGTAATAAAATTAAGGGAAACAATTCCCCTTTCAACTCAAGAATGGCTATTAGCTATATAAATCTAGCTATATTTCTATGTTCAAACTTAAATTTGTGGCATTTTAAAACCTGGAAATATAATCAACTATCCAAAAATATTAACCTTTTATAGCCAAAATTATTTCATAGTATCTTGGATGTCCAACAATGTTCTTTCTATATCTTACTCAACAATATACGTTTGATAATAATATATAACAGTAGGTGAACCCCCACTGCTGCTGCGTTCGCGCCTTGACCTAGTTTCTGCTGCGTGAGATCCTTGGCCCTCGACCTGTTGCCATGGCCCCTCTGGACTTCTCACCGGAGGGGGCCGATCCTCAGCAAGCCTTCTCAGCTCTTGTTAATTCTCTGCTCCCGCAGTGCCCCCATCCATCAGTATCCAAATTTGTAAAAATGTTGGATATTTTACAAGAAGTTAACTTACCTCCCACCCTTCCTCGCATGGCAGCCTTCTCCCTTGCTGAAAAAGGTCTCATCGAACAATTCACGGGCCTCTGGCCATCTCCAAAAACTGTACAATGATGGGTTGAAAGGAACTGGTTCGACAAAATCCAAGGTAAAATCTCCATCAGATCTTGTGGGAAGGGGTACTTTACCTTCCACTTTGAATCTAAAGAAGATAAGTATTTAAATTTAGGAACGGGCCTTATTTCATGGATTCCATAGGCTTGTACCTAAATAAATGGACCCCAGATTTTGATCCAGCACTGGATGTTCCTAGCGCTGTCCCAATTTGGGTCAGAATCCGTCACCTCCCTCTTCACTGCTGGGGAGACGAATCGGTTCGTGCAATCGGGATCGTTGTTGGCAAATACATTGATCACAACAAAGGCAAAGGATAATATGCAAGCCTGAATGGGCCTTATTTCATGGATTTCAGAGGCCTGTACCTAAATAAATGGACCCCAGATTTTGATCCTGACCCAAAGATGTTCCCAGCGCTGTCCTAATTTGGGTCAGACTCCCTCACCTCCCTCTTCACTGTTGGGGAGACGAATCGGTTCGTGCAATCGGTAACGTTGTTGGCAAATACATTGATCACAGCGAGGCAAAGGATAATATGCAACCCTGTGTGCGAATGTTTGTGGAAGTGGACCTTGGCAAAGGTCTCCCCGAAGCCATCAAGCTCAAAGTGGACGATTGGAGTCATATTCAGCAGCTGGACTACAAGCAAATACCATTCAAATGTAAGGTATGTCACAAATACGACCATTTCACCAATCGTTGTCCTTCTCTTGTTGATGTTCAAAACGACCCACAAGAAGAACAATGGGAAACAGTTAAAAAAAAGAAGTCGGCTCCTTCAACCAAATCCCCTCCTGAAGTTGACCCTCTTGTCTCTAAGGTTGCCTGCCCCTCTTCTTCCTCCCCTCCATTATCCTCCGTCCCCTCCCTCTCCCCACCTTTGGCCCCATCTACCTCCAATCCCTTCTCGGTTTTATCCCCCCATGAAGCTCCTTCCTTGGATCCCTTCCTCCCTCCCTTGATTCTATCAGCTGCCTCTGATCCTTCCCCTCCCCTGGTTATCTCCTCCTAGATTTCCCTTGAACCTCCCCTCTCTAGGATTACTAGGAGCTCCTCCAAAGATCATGGAGCCTCCAGTGACCCGCCCCTCCTCTTCCTCCCCTTCATTATCCTCCGTCCCCTCCCTCTCCCCACCTTTGGCCTCTTCTACCTCCAATTCCTTCTCGGTTTTATCCCCCCATGAAGCTCCTTCCCTGGATCCCTTCCTCCCTCCCTTGATTCCATCAACTGCCTCTGATCCTTCCCCTCCCCTGGTTATCTCCTCTTAGATTTCCCTTGAACCTCCCCTCTCTATGATTACTAGGAGCTCCTCCAAATATTATGGAGCTTCCAGTGACTCTCTCAAGAAACTCGGACCGGGTAGGAAATCAGCAAAGCAACATAGAGATGAGAATGTTGAGAAAGACAATGCAATGGGTATACAAAACCCAATAGAATCTTACATCCTAGGACAGCATGAAATAGAGATAACACATAAGGACCAAGGGGGGCGAGCACCTCTCCGCACCCCACATTCCCAATGATGAAAATCTTGTTTTGGAATTGTAGGGGTATAGGGCACCCTTCCAAAGTTACAGCCCTGAGATTTCTTATTCATTGCGAAAAACCAGGAATCTTTTTGTTACAGGAAACAAAGCAAGGCCAGCAGGAAATGATTAAAATCATTGACCAGAACAGGCCGTACAATGGAAGCATCACTGAATCCAGAGGAGCCTCCTGAGGAATCACTACACTCTGGAATCATAACATATAGAATTACAAATCGGAAATTGTCAACCAGCATTGGGTCAAAACAGTTTTAGAAAACAAAGAAGATAAGAAAATTATAGTCATATACAACATTTACGCTCCTAATCATTACAGAGATAAGGAGCGCTGCCGGGAGGACCTCAAAGCCAGCGTAGATGCAGAAGAAAATCCTAATATCGTATTAGGAGGAGACCTCAATCTTATTCTTCATGCTAACGAGAAATGAGGAGGTAGTTTCTCCCCTGATCCCTTCAGAATTCAGCTGGAAGACATTATGCATGACCATGACCTCATTGATATCATTCCAAAAAACAGGAGGTATACTTGGAACAATCGCAGGCTAGGCACAGGCAACATTATGGAGAGATTGGACAAAATTCTAATCAACGTCACACTTCTTTCTTCCTTCTCTGTTGGGTATGCAAACATTCTTCCTTGCTCAGCCTCCGATCATTACCCAATATCTCTAAATCTGGAAATGCACTACCCACTTGGGCCCATTTCGTTTAAGTACAGTTCCCTCTGGAACTGTATTCCAGCAGTTAAAGACATTGTGGAAAAATCATGGAGTCTGCATGTAGAAGGTTCTCCTGGATACATTTGGGTGTCCAAGTTGAGAAACACCAAACAGGCGATAAAAGATTAGGCGAAAACCAGCTATAAGGAGCCCGAAGAGATTAAAAAGGAGATCAAAATCCCCCTAAACAACATCCAAAAAACAATAGAAGAGTAGGGTCTCTCTTTCAAGAGAACAAAGAGCAAGAAAGCGACCTATATTTACAACTTTGCTGTGTAAATAGAGAAGAGGAATCAAAATGGAGGATAAAGTTGAGGCAACTTTGGTTGCAAGGAGAGGACAAGAATACAATGTTTTTTCACAAGCAGACTATAGTTTGAAAAATAAGAAAAATTGTAAGTTCCATTTTGGATGCTAATGGCATACTTCAAAACACCCAAGAAGCCATCTTCCTAATGGAATCAGTAAGGAAATGAACGACACTTTGAATAAGGAAATTAAGGAGGATGAGATAAGAAGAACTATTTGGACTCTCCAGCTGGATAAAGCTCCGGGGCCTGATGGCTTCCCCATATGTTTTTATCTAGCCTTCTGGGGAATCATCAAAAGCTATCTGGTCAAAATGCTTAAATGGGTCCAGAGAAAAGGAAAAATCGGTGGTTACACCAATGCCACGCATTTAGCCCTCATTCCCAAAGAAAATCGACCCTCCTCCTGTGCTCGATTTTGGCCCATCTCCCTTTGCAACTCGTCTTATAAGATTCTATCCAAAGTCCTTGCTTCTCGTCTTGAATCCTTTCTCCCTACTCTCATCTCTAAGGGGCTTTTTTGGCTAATAGGCAAATTACTGATTCTATCATCTTCATACAAGAAGTTGTTCACTCGAGCCAATCTAGAAATGGGAAATGATTTATTCTTAAACTTGATTTAGCCAATGCTTTTGATAGAGTAAGGCACTCCTTCCTCCTAGCTATTTAAAAAAAATGGGATTTGATGCAGTTTTTTTAAATCTCATCAAAGCTTGCATCTCTGGGCCCTAGATCTCCCCTCTTGTTAATGGTCGACCTGGAATTGCCTTTCAATCGTCTCGGGGACTTTAGACAAGGTTGCCCCCTTTCACTTTATCTCATTATTCTGATGGCCGAATCCTTTAGCAAAGCTCTGGACTTCAATCGAAGAGTTGGCCTCATTACAGGAATTGAATTTGGGAATGGTGTAAAGAACATTAACAACTCTCAATTCGCTGATAACACCTTGTTAATTGGAGGAGCTTCCACAATAATAGCCCGGCGCTTTAAGCTTCTTTTAGACAAATATATGAGATACTCGGGTGGACTGGTCAATCAGTGAAAAAGTTGCATTTATGGATGGAATACCATAGCTCAGATTCTTCACAGCATTCCCAATATCTTTGGAGTCCCTTGCAACTATGATTCGACTCACTTCACTTACTTGGGCTTGCCAGTAAGTATAGGACCTTTGAAGGTAGAAGTTTGGGACACTGCTATTGACAAGGTGAAGAGAAAGGTGCAACGTTGGGGCACCATTTGGCTCAACCCAGTTGGCCACCCCATCCTCCTTAAATCAGGGATGTCCTCCTTGCCTCTATATCAATTCTCTCTCCTTTAAGCTTTGGCCTCTTTTCATTATAAAATGGAAGTCATCCTCTGCCAATTCCTCTGGCAAGGAGGGAAAAATGACGAAAATAAATTCAATCTAGTTAATTGGAAACAAGTCATCCAATCCCAAGACAGAGGTGGTCTTGGAATTAGATCTTTCAAATTTCTTAACCTTGCTTTTGGAAGCAAGATTGTTTGGAGGCTTATCATTGGCCCTTTCTACTTGGTGGAAATAGGTGTCGGAAGTCAAATACTTAAACTTCCCCAGGTAGCAACTTCTAGATCAAGATATCCCTATTAGAGACTCTTAAAAAATTTGGCGTTTATGCAAAAGAGCTATTCCTTTCATGATTCAGAACAGCTCTAAAGTCTCCAAGGGAGGTGTTGATATTAATATTGGATCAAATAAAATAATGGGCAGGCAGCCAATAAACAGTCAAGATGGAGTCATTCCCATTCTCACCCTACTGATATGCTCACTAAGATTCTACCATGAAATAAACATGAGTTATGTAGAGACACGATAGGACTCAGTGTCACTTGATGACTCTTATTTGGCTTCAAGTGGGAGAATGTTAGTGTGAAGCCAAATTCATGAATCACATGTAGGATTCTATATTCTCCTACATCGCCATCAATGTTATACGATTTGTGTTGGATTCAAAACATTGTTTAGTCGCATTTTATATACAATATAGTTTTTTACATATGTGTTTTAATATGTATACATTTTAAAAATAACTTTGCTAATTTCTTTTTTATATTAAATTTGATTTATTATGTATATTATATTACAATAAAGTTATTTTATATTTTTTACAAAAAGCTCTAATTTATTTTATATTAGATTTACAATATATGTTAATATATACAATTTTTGTTAAAATCTATTTACAAAAATGATTAAGTAATGATTAGTCATTTTAATCAATGCATGTATTAAGTCATGTAGTTGAGGAGAGCCAAGCAACACATATGATCAAATGTAAAATGTGTGGTGATGTTGCCACTGAAGGTGCCATATCACTTTATCGTGACCAGTGATGGAATATGGTCATGATCATAAAAGCTAAACACCAAGCAAACAAGGAGCTCATTGCAACAACCTAGTAATGATCAACCCCTGAGAAAGCCTCCAAGTCAAGCGGGTGCCGTATCACTTTATCGTGACCAGTAATGGAATATGGTCATGATCATAAAATCTAAACACCAAGCAGACAGGGAGCTCATTGCAACAACCTAGTTATGATTAACCCCTGAGAAAGCCTCCATGTCAAGCGGTTAAAACACCTCCAATCTTCAAACAAGCATAATTCGCAAACAACTAATCCAAATGAGGTCAAATAAATTTAGCTAGATAGAAAAAAACATGTCGAACTCATTTAGGCCATCCACATTTTCATAATTTGATAATAATATTACCAAATGATCAATTAAAAAGGTCCCCATGTGAGATTTAAAAGTGAAAAAATGGGTGGGGGGGTATCTTTCACCTCAACAAGAAGGAAGAGGAAGAAAGAAGGCAGTGGGAGGAGGTAGAAAAGAAGGAAATATTATATGAACAAGAAGAAGAAAACACAACAGAGACATGGGATGTTAGGGAGGCCACCAGAGATATGAAAGACATGGATATTGATTAAGTTGCTCAGAGGATGAGAAACACTTTCAGTAGGGGGTTATGATGAGCTTCATCATTGGGTAATTATATGGGGCTTAATTCACCTCCTAGCTTAGTCAAATCAACTCTTCTCATAACTTATTACATGTTTTGATTATATTTTGTTTATTGAGATGAGTTAAAGTGAGATATTATGCTTAGTGGACTAATATGCATTGAATGCAGGTTTGGAAGAGAAAATCAAGGAATTTTGGTAAGACTAAGGTTTGAAACTCAAATGGGACAAGGGAGAGATATTGTAGGAGGTAAATCCTCATCATTTACTCCTCTCCCATTCGAATATTCCTCCATTAGTCACACTGGCTCGGAGTGCAAGCAGCCAAGTCATGAAGATCAAAAGGCAACTGGGCATGTGATAGACAAAGATTTAGCTCATCTCAAGTTTGATAGCATAGCCTCCCTAGATTTAAGGAATTCATTGGAGACTGTAGTTGTATTAGTAGAGAGGCCTAGAGCCTCATTAATATTCAAATTTTTGTTGTAAGAACACTAGTTGTTTTCGAGCTCTAGACTTGTGGAAGACATTGATGTAATTTTCTAGTTTGATAATGAAAATGATCTTTTTTTTATCCAACACTAAGTTAACTCAAAGGGTTGAAGATCTTGGGTTAGGGCCCAACCCTAGTAGCAAAGTCTCCTCTTCTTGTATTTGTATGCTTAGCTTAGTTTCATAGATTCATGGTTAAATTGTCTATAGAAGTATTTTATTGCAATTATCGCGGATTTGATTAGTTGTTTATTAGTTTGCTTCCATTTGTGCTTTACTTCAGTAGCAGGTTAGAAGAAATAAAAGGAGCACCACAAAGCTGTCAATAGGTGTCTTTGCCTCACCTCTTCTCTCAGGGATCATGATTTGAAGAAATGACCCTTAGGCAGCCCCAAAAATACATATTTCCATTTCCTCATAAGATTTAGAGTTTACTGTACTTAAATTAGCATTTGATAATTTTTGCAAGTGTAGGATTTAATTTCCATCACTTCCATCTTCAATCTTTCAGTAGATCTCATCCATGATTCCATTTTGTTCAACGATTTTCCTCATGCATGAAGTAGAAAACTAGTTTATTAAATTTTGATTTTCTGGCTTGTTAGAATTCCTGTTGTTTACATGACTTTGTGGCAATTATAAATGTTTGATGCAGAGCAGGTGCTTCAGAAATCTAAAGGGATCTCATATCAGGCAACCACCTTCCAACTTTATCCCTCCATAATCATTCCTTGCTTTCACCAAGACCTTCACCAATTTCATCATTTTACATAGAAATTCTTTCAAGCATGTTGAGCGAATCCAACCATCTCCTAACCTTGGTTTTGCATTTTGAGTGATCCTAGGCATTTTCTCACTGCATTCCACCCATCTACCACCTTCCCTAGGCTTTCCATCACCTCTTGAAACCATTGTTTTTTCTTGGTTGTATCTTGTAGAAATATAGAAAATCATGTAGGTTTCTAGTACATCTTGTCGGTTTTCTTGTAGTGGCCTGTTTTGAAGCTGAATTGAGAGAAAACCTCTAGGAAGTCACACTAGATCACCCAAGGGTCTCCCAAACCTCCCAATCATCTCCTAAACCTCCTGACCTTCCACCATCATTGCTAAACCACCTATCACATTCGTGGCAATTATAAATGTTTGATGTAGAGAAGGTGCTTCAGAAATCTAAAGGGATCTCATATCAGGCAACCACCTTCCAACTTTATCCATCCATAATCATTCCTTGCTTTCACCGAGACCTTCACCAATTTCATCATTTTACATAGAAATTCTTTCAAGCACGTTGAGCGAATCCAACCATCTCCTAACCTTGGTTTTGCATTTTGAGTGATCCTAGGCATTTTCTCACTGCATTCCACCCATCCACCACCTTCCCTAGGCCTTCCATCACCTCTTGAAACCATTTTTTTTTCTTGGTTGTATCTTGTAGAAATATAG
This sequence comes from Pinus tabuliformis, assembly GCA_031772625.1. Lineage (NCBI taxonomy): Eukaryota > Viridiplantae > Streptophyta > Pinopsida > Pinales > Pinaceae > Pinus > Pinus tabuliformis. The sequence continues at coordinate 320,403,363 of CM062819.1, forward strand.
AAAATCATGTAGGTTTCTAGTACATCTTGTAGGTTTTCTTGTAGTGGCCTGTTTTGAAGCCGAATTGAGATAAAACCTCTAGGAAGTCACACTAGATCACCCAAGGGTCTCCCAAACCTCCCAATCATCTCCTAAACCTCCCGACCTTCCACCATCATTTCTAAACCACCTGTCACATCACTAAAAGAGATTAGGGTTTACACTTGGATTTCTAGAAAAATAATAAAAAGATCAAAACGGATTTATTCAGTCCTTTACATGCACAGTAGTGATGTTCGATGTCTTGAACTTCCATGCTTTATACAGTAGCATTTCATACATTTTGGTTTGGAATTTTTGTAAAGCATAGTTCCTCAACAGTTAGTTAGAGAAGGGTGTGTTTTTAGCATAGGATTTCAGTGATTTTTCTTATTTGCAGTAGACAAGCTTTCTCCTAGAGTAGATCTCTCTTTCTTTCATCAATGATCAAGCTTCTTCTAAATCCATAGAAGTATGGCTTGAAAACCCTAGTGGTGTCTCGCTAGCTGAATAGTGACAAAGAGGCCATCATGAAAAATCAGTTAGAGGCAGAAAATACACGGTTGAAAAGACAACTGTAAGAAAGAGAAAATCAACTGGCATCCATGTCCAGTCTCTCCTTGGAAGCAATCTAGTGTAGGATGCTAACTAAGTCCTATGCATTATACCTTGAGGAACAATGGTTGGAGTTCCAAATCAAGACGCTATCAAAAAGAGGCACTATGCCATTCCAGAATTATAGACAGTTCATTGATTTTTGTGATCAAAGCACATTGGAAGATAGGGCCAAGATGTCTAAGTTTTATTTGCACAACATGGCCTTGAGAGACATGAATGTATGGGACCCTAATGCAAAGCTAGGGGATTTACAATTGATGACTTTGGAATCATGGATGAACCATGAGGAAGAAAAGGTTGCACAAATGAAGAAGGTATTGACAAGAGAACCAACAAAGCATCTTATGGCCAAAGCTAAGTATTCCAATTTAATGGCACTCATCAGTACACATAATTTAATTTCCTATGATCCTCAACTTGCACCCAGGTATCTTTCTGCCCAAGAGAAAGCAATTACACATTTTGAAGACATGTTCAAATCATTAGGGGATAGAAACATGCAAGCTTGCCTAAGGAGATGGAATACATTGCCATACAGTTTGAAAATCAGAGAGTACCACTCTCCTCAAAGGATGAGAGAAGCACTGAACATGACACCCATGTACAAACAATCCATACAAAGGCTCAAAATCAATTGGATTGGCCTGAAACTCAGTCCCACACTACTCTTGGAGATGTTAGAAGGAAGGAAGGAAGAGGAAGAAAGAAGGAAGTGGGAGGAGGTAGAAAAGAAGGCAGGATTCTATGCACAAGAAGAAGAAACTACAACAGAGGCATGGGATGTTAGGGAGGCCACCAGAGCTATGAAAGACATGGATATTGATTGAGTTTCTCAGAGGATGAGCAACACTTTTAGTAGGGAGGTGATGATGAGACTCATCATTGGATAATTATATGGGCCTTAATTCACCTTCTAGCTTAATAAAATCAACTCTTCTCACAACTTATAACACGTTTTGATTATATTTTGTTTAATGAGATGAGTTAAAGTGAGATATTATGGCTAGTGGACTAATATGCATTGAATGCAGGGTTGGAAGAGAAAATCAAGGAATTTTGGCAAGACTAAGGTTTGAAACTCGAATGGGACAAGGGAGAGAGATTGGAAGAGGTAAATCCTCCTCATTTACACCTCCCCCATTCGAATATTCCTTCATTAGTCACACCAGCTCGGAGTGCAAGCAGCCAAGTCATGAAGATCAAAAGGTAGTTGAGCAAGTGATAGACAAAGAGTTATTTCATCTCAAGTTTGGGAGCTGAGCCTCCCTATATATAAGGAATTTGTTGGAGACTTCAGTTGTATAAGTAGAGAGGCCTAGAGCCTCATTAGGATTTGAATTTTTGTTGTAAAAACACTAGTTATTTTCGAGTTCCAGACTTGTGGAAGACATTGATGTAATTTTTTGTTTTGATAATGAAAATGAGCTTTTTCTTGATCCAACACTGAGTTAACTCAGAGGGCTGAAGCTCTTGGGTTAGGGCCCAACCCTAGTAGCAAAGGCTCCTCTTCTTGTATCTGTATGCTTAGTTTAGTTTCATAGATTCATGGTTAAATTGTCTCTAAAAGTATTTCATTGCAAGTACTGTGGATTTGATTAGTTGTTTATTAGCTTGCTTCCCTTTGTGCTTTACTTCAGTAGCAGGTTAGAAAAGATAAAAGGAGCACCACAAAGCTGTCAGTAGGTGTCTCAGCCTCACCTCTTTGCTCAGGGATCATGATTTTGAGGAAAATACCCTTACGTAGCCCCAAAAACATAGATTTCCATTTCGTCGTAAGATTTAGAGTTTACTGTACTTAAACTAGAATTTGATCATTTTTACAAATGTAGGATTTAGTTTCCATCTCTTCCATATTCAGTCTTTCAGTAGATCTCATCCATGATTTCATTTTGCTCAACAAATTTCCTCATGCTTGAAGTAGACAGATAGTTCATTAACTTCTGCTTTTCTAGCTTGTTAGAATTGTTCTGGTTTACATGAATTTGTGGCAATTATAAATGTTTGATGCAGAGCAGGTGCTTCAAAAATCTAAAGGGATCTCATATATGGCAACTACCTTCCAACTTCATCCATCCATAAGCATTCCTTGCTTTCACCAAGACCTTTACCAATTTCATCATTTTACATAGAAATTCCTCCAAACATGTTGAGCAAATCCAACCATCTCCTAACTTTGGTTTTGCGTTCTGAGTGATCCTAGGTATTTTCTCACTACATTCCACCCATCCACCACCTTCCCTATGCCTTCTGTCATCTCCAGCAACCATCTTTTTTCTCTTTGTTATATCTTGTAGAAATATAAGGAATCCTATAGGTTTCTAGTACATCCTGTAGGTTTTCTTGTAGTGGTCTGTTTTTGATCCGGTTTTAAACAGGAACGCAACAAATTATAGAGATAACCATATACACAAAGATGCAGCGGAAATAATACTTCATTTCATTAATGGAAAATACTGAAATATGCTTACAAACAGAAATGGAAATAAACTAGCTAGGGCGATGGTAGCTTATCTCTGAGAAGAGATGTGATGGCTACATGCCTCCGAAATGTGTTACAATGAGGCTCGAAGGCCTATTTATTGTTGAGAAGCAATGGAAAAACCCTTAACATTCCAAAACCTAACCCTAGGAGATGAAACGCCAAACTGTGGGCCCCGTTTGGGGGTAAGTTGGTACATCAACTTCCCGGGGTCGTAACTATGGCATATGATCTCCGTTTGACGCGTACAATAGCTCATTAGAAAGATCTATCCGAGCACTATCATTGTTGGAACGGGCAACACCAGTCCATTTCATGAACTCGTGTTGCCCCTGGATTCCCCAAAAAACGTCGTTTAGGGCCTCAAAACGGCTCCGGAAGTTCAGGACCCGAAAAACTGCTAAAAATAGTAAGTTGTGCTACAATTAAGGAAACTGAAAATGCTGAGAAAGACAATGGTGGGGGTCCAGGTGGACTTGACAGGTGGCCACCAATATCCACCTGGATCATTCCTCCCCCCTTAGGAAGCAATGGTCACCATTGCGTTGAGCTCCTCCATGAGATGAGGAAACTTCTGCTGAACTTGTTCCCTGGTGAGCCACTTGCCCTACTGAAGGAGTTGGCCCGCTTTGACAACTCGATACAGTTGGATATTCTGTTGGCGAGTGTTCTTTATCTGCGTGTCCATGATCCGATCAGTTGCAGCTTGTTCCATGCAATCTGGATTTAATTTTGTGGGTTTGAGTTGTTCTGCAATGTCGGATGTGTCTAGCAATGGTGGAAAGTATGGCCGAAGGCGGTCCACATTGAATACTGGGTGCAGGCCAAGGAATGGGGGAATGTTGAGCTCAAATGCATTGTCTCCCATAGCCTTAGTAATGGTATAAGGACCATATCGAAGTGGTCTCAATTTCCGATAGGCTCCAGTAAGACGTTCCTTTTGCAAATGCAACCAGACTTTATCGCCCACCTGAAACTTGTGTGGCACCCGATGTTGATCATGTCGCTGCTTGTACTTGGCATTTGATTTCTCAAGAATGTCATGGACCTTATCTGTTTCGGACTGGACATGAGCTGAATTCATGTGAGTAGCTGCAAGTGGCATGGCCACATCAATGGGGCATAGTGGTTGGAATCCCAAACCCACCTGAAAAGGGCTATGACCAGTGGAGCTGTGAAGAGCTCGATTGTAGCTGTGCTGAACGTAGGGGAGGCTCTCGTCCCATGTGCGTGGATGATTTGAGTTATACATGCGCATAATGTGCACAATCATCCTATTGACAACCTCTGTCTGGCCATCAGTTTGAGGATGGAAGGCTGTGGACTTCGTGAGTTTGGTGTCCAGCATTGACCAGAGACTGGACCAAAAGGTGCTGAGAAACTGATTGTCCCGATCTGAGATGATAGACTGTGGGATCCCAAAGTGCACCCACACTCGTTCAAAGAAGAGTTTAGCAGTGGCTTCTGCTGTGATATTCTTCTTGCAGGCCATCATAATGGCCATCTTTGAGAACCTGTCGACGACCACAAAAACACAGTCATTTCCATGCTTAGTGGAAGGAAGGCCTGACATGTAATCCATGGAGATGGATTCCCAAGGTCGACTAGCGGTAGGCAACGGGGTATAGAGGCCTTGCTTCTTAATGGTCGGTTTGGCAATGGCACAGGCAGTACATGATCGGATGTACTTCCCAACATCCTGTCGAAGATTCGGCCAATAGAAATAGTTTTGCAGTACTGCCACTGTTTTCTCGACCCCGAAATGCCCAGCAGCCCGACTGTAGTGTGCTTCCCAAATCATCTTGGCACGCTCGCTTGAAGGAACACAAAGGTGACCGAGGTGGCATAATAGGGCATCCTGGAGGTGAAAATCTGCAACCTGCCGACCCTCCAAGAGTGTCTGGTATGTGTGGCCGAATTTTGGGTCGCTTTTGTAGAGAAGTGGCCAATCAGAAGTCTCGTGCCCGCAAGAGTTGAGCACGGTGGTTAGCGCCATGATCGGTGGTCGACTGAGGCAATCTGCAACATTATTGGTGCTGCCCTTTTTATACTTTATATTCAAGTGAAACTGTTGCAGGTATGTAGACCACTTCTGATGGCGATCATTCTGCAATTTCCCTTGGGTCTGTATGAACTGCAGAGGTCGGTGGTCTGTGTGGATGACCGTTTCCTTCCCCAAAATGTAATGCTTCCATTGTCGGCAGGCCTGTACAATGGAATACATCTCTTTATCATAAGTGGGGTACTTCCGGACTGTGTCTGAAAGTGTTTCACTATGATATGCCACTGGATGTCCATGTTGAGTAAGGACTGCCCCAATAGCATAGTCAGAGGCATCTGTCTCGACCTCAAATGGTTGTTGTAAATCTGGTAACGCGAGCAATGGTGCCTTGCAGAGGCGATCCTTCAACTCCCTGAATGCCTTCTATTGAGATTCAGAACAAAAGAATTTTGCTTTCGCCCCGCCCTTGGTGACTTGACTCAAGGGACAAGAAATATGAGAAAATCCCAACACAAACCTGCGGTAGAAGTTGGCAAGACCTAGAAAGCTGCAGAGCTCTGTTAGAGTGGTTGGAGAGGGCCAATCCCGAATGACTTGGACCTTGGTTGGATCGACATGCAACCCCTGTTCATCAATGATGTATCCCAGATACTGAACCTCGATCATGCCAAAAGTGCATTTCTCCAAATTGGCACATAGCTTGTGTTGCCGTAGTGTTTGGAGAATCTGTCGGATGTGGTGGAGGTGCTCTTCCCAACTCTGGCTGAAGATCAGAATGTCATCCAAGTATACTACTACGAAGGAGTTGGTGAATGGCCGCAAGATGTCATCCATTAGCCTCATAAAGGTTGCAGGAGCATTCGTCAATCCGAAAGGCATGACCAACCATTCGAAGAGGCCCTCCTTCGATTTGAAAGCAGTCTTCCACACATCTGAGGGTTCAATTGGTACCTGGTGATATCCTGACTTCAGATCGATCTTGCTGAAATATTTCGCCCCCTTTAGTTGGTCTAGGAGGTCATCAATCCGCGGGATCGGGTACCTATTACGAACAGTGATCTTGTTCAGCGCCCGATAGTCAATACAGAGTCTCCACGTCCCATCCTTCTTCTGTACCAACACTATTGGGCTCCCACAGGGCGAAGAACTCGGACGGATGTGACCTTTCTGCAGGAGCTCCTGAATCTGCCTCTTGATTTCATTGTTCTCCAGAACGGAGCGCCGATAAATTGGTCCATTGGGTAGCAGCGCACCTGGGGTCAGATCGATGGAGTGCTTGACTTGACAGTGTAGAGGAACCCCTGCCGGGGAGGTGAAGATGTCTTCGTACTCCTCCACAATCTTGTCCATCTGTAGCTGCCGTGCAGAGGGACCCCGTTTGGAGGCCGCGACCACTGTCTTCTTCTTCCCTTGAGGGCGTATCATCAGGAAAACAAATTTCCTGGTTTTGGAAATGATCTTACTGCATTGTTTTGCAGTAATCAAAGAGATGACGGCAGGTGGTGCTACCTCTGGTATCCTGAACAACTTATTTCCCAATGTAATAATAACAGCACGGGGCCTTGATTCATACACAGCATGTCGCTTCCACAAGTATGGTTGTCCTAGTAATACATCACAAACTTCAAGGGGAGCAATGTCACACAATACCTCATCCGTGAAGGGCTTGATGTTGTATGGAAGGCGACACTGCTGGCTCACGCAAAGATCTCGCCCTTGGTGAAGCCACCCAATGGTGTATGGTTGTGGATGTGCTGTGGTCAGTAAGCCCAACCGCTTCACGACCTCCGCCGAAATGAGGTTCTTTTGACTCCCGCTATCAACAATGAACTGTATCGGGGAGCCCTTTACCCACATCTGGGAGTGGAAGAGACGCTCCTCCTCCTCTGGATCTTCGGGTTCATTTTTCTGGATCTTTGCGGTAGCAACAGTGGCGCTGGGATCCGCATCAATGATCTGCTTCCCTTTTTCATACCCCTTATCGGGTTCTGACTTAGATTCGAAACATGCATCTGATTCTGAAACCTTTAGCTCAGCCACCAGTGACTGCTTGGCCCGACACTCACTTGTGTTGTGAGTGGAGCTCTTATGGAACTCGCACCATTTTCCAGTGTCCTTTCTCGGCTTCGCGGCGTTGCTCTTTGCTTGCAGCTTTGGCTGGTTGTCTTGGGTTGTCCCGCCTTGGCTTTGTCCTTTGTTCTGTGGTTTAGGGGCACCTTTCCCCTGCTTTGGATTCGCAGATCCAAAGTCTCGCTTCTTTTGTTTAAACTTCTGCTCGACCTTGACGGCATACCGGTATGCTGCGCCGAGCGAGGGGATGTTCAGGAACTGTATTTCTTCCTGGATGTACTTGTGCAGGCAGCCACGGTATTTGAGTATCAAATGTTGCTCCGAATCCTTGATACCCAACTTTGTGCGAAGGGTATGGAAAAGATTGGTGAACTCCGGCACGTCTTGGTCCCTTCCCTGCCGCAGCGTGGTCCACTTTATGTATTCATCCTCATAGCTTCTGACAAGGTAGTACTGCTCCTTGATGGCATCCCGGAACGAATCCCAGGTGGGTGCGGCTGAAAATAGTGAGCCAGTACTTTCATCCTTCTGCTCGTAGTAGGTTTCCCACCAGTCCTTGACGTGGGGGGCTGCTTTGAGAAGAGCAAAAACAATATTTTCCCGACTCGAAAATTCATGAACAGAAAAATAACCCTCTAGCAGATTTAACCATTTATCTACGGCATCGGCATCTATCTGACCCTCGAATATGGGGATTTCAAAATTAACTTGTACCTTAAAGGGTGTGGCGTTTCCATAGGAGCTGCTGGAAGGCGATGCGCCGCTTCTGGGTAGCCGCTGAAGGATCTGCGCAAAGCTGTCCATCATCGCGTTCCGTTGTCGCTCAAGCGCTTCTTCGAGCAAGATTTTGATGGGATCTCCTATCCCCTCATCTTTCTTCTCGTTCGCCATGGGAGGCCGTCGGGATTTGCGAGGCTGGTCTTGCAAAGGTTCAACCAGTTCAAGCCCTAACTCCTTATATCCCGACCTTGTTGGGGACATGCAAAGAAAAACAGAGAAAAAGCAGACCGCTCTGATACCACTGATCCAGATTTAAACAGGAACGCAACAAATTACAGAGATAACCATATACACAAAGATGCAGCGGAAATAATACTTCATTTCATTAATGGAAAATACTGAAATATGCTTACAAACAGAAATGGAAATAAACTAGCTAGGGCGATGGTAGCTTATCTCTGAGAAGAGATGTGATGGCTACATGCCTCTGAACTGTGTTACAATGAGGCTCGAAGGCCTATTTATTGTTGAGAAGCAATGGAAAAACCCTTAACATTCCAAAACCTAACCCTAGGAGATGAAACGCCAAACTGTGGGCCCTGTTTGGGGGTAAGTTGGTACATCAACTTCCCGGGGTCGTAACTTTGGCATATGATCTCCGTTTGAAGCGTACAATATCTCATTAGAAAGATCTATCCGAGCACTATCATTGTTGGAATGGGCAACACCAGTCCATTCAATGGACTCGTGTTGCCCCCGGATTCCCCAAAAAACGTCGATTAGGGCCTCAAAACGGCTCCGGAAGTTCAGGACCCGAAAAACTGCTAAAAATAGTAAGTTGTGCTACAATTAAGGAAACTGAAAATGCTGAGAAAGACAATGGTGGGGGTCCAGGTGGACTTGGCAGGTGGCCACCAATATCCACCTGGATCAGTTTTGAGGTCGAATTGAGGGAAAACGTCCAAGAAGCCACACTAGGTCACCCAAGGGTCTTTCAAACCTCCCAATAATCTCCTAAACCTCCCAACCATCCACCATTGTCACTAAATCTCCTGCCACATCACCAAAAGAGATTAGGGTTTACACTTGAATTTCTAGAAAATTAATAAAAAGAACAAAACATATTTATTTAAGTCCTTTACATGCACAATAGTGATGTTTGATTTCTTGAACTTCCATGCTTTAGATACTAGCATTTCATACATGTTGGTTTCGCATTTTTGTAAAGCATAGTTTCTCAGCAATTAGTTAGATAGGGGTGTATTTTTAGCATAGAATTTCAACCATTTTCATTATTTGCAGTAGATAAGCTTTCTCCTAGAGTAGATATCTCTTTCTTTCATCAACAATCAAGCTTCTTCTAAATCTATAGAAGTCTGGCTTCAAAGCCCTAGTGGTGTCTCGCCAGCTAAATAGTGACAAAAGGAAAAAGCATCACTTGTACTTGTGTATACAACATTGTCGCCTCCAAGTTTGTATGAACCTTGGGCTGATAAAATAAAGTTGGTAGCTTCAGGAGTTGCAACATTCTTGCTGCAATACTAGTGCTCATCAACTTAGCACCCATGTGACTTGTTTTATCTATATTTTAGTCCTCAATTGGGCCTTGTGGTTCACGTGGTGCCTTACGGAGCTTTTCCAAGATGGGAGGGTCCTACTTCATTTCACATATTTCCATGTAGTATTCTTTTATTGGTTAAGATGACATATATGGTTAATTTCTCACTTCTTTCAATAGCATGCAACTTGCATACTTGCAAATGTGAAGGTTGATCCAAAAGTCGATCAACGACCCAAAATTCACATTGGATGGCAACATGCATTATGGTTTATATAAACTTGCATTCCCAATGAATCAAATATCCATGATTATCTTGATCATGTGGTCTAGACCCATACTTGGTGGCAACATGTGCAATGATTTATAGAAATTTTCATTCTCAATGGACTAAACAACCATGATTGACTCAATCCAACAGTCTAGATGCATATCATATGTGGACATGCAAGATATCTAAATTTTATGTGTATGCCCAATGGATCGAATGTTCGACATCCCATAAGATTGATGGTTTAGATCAATACTAGGTGTGGACTTGTGAAGAACTTAATTTTTACTTGTGCACTTGATGATTCAATGGTGTATATCCTCCTAATCCAACAATCCAAATCAATCTTAGATTAGAAGATAGAGGAGATTTAGGAATCCATCAACTTGTTATTGCATTCAATCATGACACTTGTTTGTTACTTGTCCTCCATGTGCCAACTTGAATATTTCTTTGCATTGCTACCTCACTTTCATACAAAATTTTCAAATTTCAAATTCTATTCCTCTGAATTCTATCTAGAATTGAGAATTTCATTCCATTTTGAAACTCCTCCTCCATGATTGATTCTGATATACCACTCCTAAAGTGATGCATTTTTCATATATATTCCTATGGCAACTTATCTTCCACATATTATCTACTCATTACAAATCTAATAAAATCTTTGAGAATTTTCCAATTTCCACTCCCCATTGAATTCTCTCAAACGGTTGCCATATAACCTCTAAATTTTCGTCGGCAAATGAAGTTTGGTCCATATGGCCCTAGTGTTGTAATATTTTCTGTAATACCACTTTGTAGCACCCCAATCACATAGTAGGCATATTGTCGCCTTTACAAACTTGTGCTCCGAAAATTTTCCTCAATTATTTTGCACATACAATTTCTATCATGCAACTCTAAGACATTCTATTATGCAATGCAAACATGTATCTAACGTAAAGTAATACTAGGCACATTCAAACCATTTATCCATGTGAAATATATGTAAATTCATGAAATACACATACCAGAAAATAAATAAACACAAGAGAAAAACTTATCTTATTAATATAGCACAAACTAGCTATAGATCTTAGACATTCCACCCCACCATAGACCATATTTTTCATAGTCTCTCAGCAATGGGTCACCCTCAAGTTGGGGCCATGACTCCACTCGGGTAAATTATCACATAAATCCAATTATAGTCGACAAATCCATAAACAAATGTAACATGTCAAGGTAGATGACTCCAACAACTTCTAACTAATAGTATTTCCTCCCCCATTAGCCTACACAACCCAAGTAGTGCACTCCCTTTTCTGTGCATGTAGCCCATTAGAATGTGCCACTACCCCTTGAAGTTTATTAACTTAGGAGAGTTAGGTATTATCATAGTCAAGGTAAAATAGCAGGTAAATAAGGTGAAATCAAGTCAATTTACCTAAGGACATTAGAGCACTAGTCAAGATGGCTAAGTCAACTTATTGCTAGCTATTATGGTCAAGGAAAGTAGTCTTTTGGAGATCAAAAGTATTCATCACAAGGTTAAGAGGTGAACTGTCAGGGTAAAAAAAAACCATTTGGTACAACATGGACACAAAAGTAGCCCGTGGAGAGTCAAAGAATTATTCAATCAAACAATTGAACTTCAAGAGGACCAAGTCGAGATTCCTAACTAACCACTAATGGAATGTTGAACCTCTAACGTGGATAATTAGGTATTTTTGGACCATCTTTATTCATCTCTTCATCTCCTGGGTCAATGAAAAGGGGAATATTGGACTTCTAAGGGTCATGTGCGAATCAAATTAAACTCGATAAGTGTGCAAAGAAATGAAATGTAATATTTTATTTAATTTTACCTCAATATCTGACATGTGGATGACAAGTACTATTATTTTCCTAGAGAGAGGTTCAATTAGTCATTATATAAAATTTAAAAAATATTATAAAAAGCTAGCCTCGCCTCTAGTTGAAGTTGTTATTAATTTGTGAAAAGACTATTATGCCATAAATTAGAACTTTCATTTTTCAAATATTTTGTTTCTATTGTGTGGTTTGGTTCTTTTTATTTAATGTTTACTTACCACACTTTCTAATGGGGTTATCAAATAAAATAATTCATAACTGGGAAGGATTACACAAATTTTGGAGGGATGATACATTGAAGGGCTACATAGCCACATAAAGAGGATGAAGAGTGCACTAGTCATCTTTATCACTCTAGTTGTTGAGTGGACCAAGGTGGAACTTGGGGTTGGATCAATCCTTATGGGATACTTTCAACTAGGTGAAGATCTCTCAATCACATATTCAACCCAAAAATTGAATACGTCTCTCTAGAGGCTGATCCTAATTGGATTTGGAATGTTGTGAAGAGTTTTAGACATAAGTGGAGGTGATACACTCTTCTTGAATCCAATCTCATCTTATTGGCTAAAATGCATGGTCAACTTGAACATGATTGTGATTTACAACATAGCAATATTGAAGGTAAGAAGTATTGAATTTTGTAACTACGATGAGTCTTCATAATGTATATTTTTCCTTTGATGTATCTATATTGATTATTGTAAAACATATTTTAAATGCTAGAGGTAAAAGAAAATTATATTTTAAGTCAAGTCCCATTTTGAGTTTTGAAAGAAAAAATTTTGAATTTTTGAAATTGAAATTTTTGGCACCAAAGTTTTTCGAGTAGGTCTCCCTCCAAGTCAACTCAATCCAAGCAGAGACACACCCTTTCAACCAAGGAAGATCACTATATAAATATGGTTCAACCTCGTTCTCTCACTACCAATTCACACTCTCTCAAGAAAAAATTCTATTGGGATCTTAGTGAAGATCAAGAAGGACAAGGAAGATAAAAAAAAATACGAATTGCATCTCTTTCAAGCTTGTGTGCATGGATGGACTCTCTCTCGCTCTACAGTTATCATATTTGTGGGCAATTGCAAGGGTGTGAAATTTTGGGATTCTGTGAGTTGCAGGAGGGTCAGAATTTTGGGTCAGATCACGCAGAGAAAAGTGTTGGATCAGATTGGGAGGTTTGACTTAGAGGATTTGACCAGGCGTGACCTAGTTGATATCTAGAAGGTTTGTGTGTCTCTCTTGTTGAACAAAAGAATTTCTCTATTGAAAAGGTTGTTGTGGTTTTCCCCTTTATGGGTTTCTCCAAGGTAAATTTTGTGTTCTCTTTCTGCATTATGATCTCTATTGTTCTACTATTCTTGTATGGTTGAATTTCTGAAGTATAATTTCTATATTGGAATAATTTGAAAGAAGATCAACATCAAAAGTAATTATCACGTACATATATAAAAGCAGTACATGGAACTTAGCATAGTCAAGCCAATGGAGTTTAAATTGATATTGATATATATATATATATATATATATATATATATATATATATATATATGTGGGGCTAAAGGAATTGTAAATTTGATAGACTTTGTATTTGTGGGTAATTTTTTTTTATAAATTGGGTGTTTTTTCTTAAGAGTATGTGTTTTCTTTTAAGAGGTCACAAGTTTAAAAACCAAGGATAGAGTATGTATGGTTTTTTAGACTTATCAGTCAAATAAGTTTACCCTAACAAAACAACGACTAGTATTAGTCAGAATTCGTTATATTGACTTCGATCCAATTTAACATAAATCTATGCTATGTGCACAGGCCCTGATATTTTCCTCTATTCGTTCTCATCGATACTGCGAGCGGGGCTGGGTGCAATATATCTGCAGGCCCATGGTTATCAAGATTTAAGCCTGTAAGTTATATTTCTTTCCGTTCAATCCATGAGAAGAATTTTTAATATATCATTTTTTTATGTTAATGAGGACGTTTGAGCTGCAGAGCCAAAAAGAAGGTTCGAGTTAAGTTATCTCGTCGTCTAATTTTCATTCGAGAACTGTCGGGATTTGTATCTGCAGCTGAACTCCTCATTATATTCGTGGGACTAATGGTATGGACATTATATAGTTATGTCTCCAATGACTTTAGCAAAATATCTATCTCCAAAGTAGGTGTTGAAGTCAGGAAAGGACCGCATGTAAGCAGATTATTGTGTTATTTTTAAAGAAAATGAAGTAAAACAAGAATAAGTAGATGATGGTATTTAATTTAATTGTAGATTTTGGAATATTTTAGAAATAAGTTGATAGAAATATCCAATATTTTTATCTAAATCTAATGTTAACACCTAGGTTGTTCCCTATGACTCCCAAGGGAATACGGCCAGGGTAACCACTAACCAATCTTTGGATCACATTTCCTAGCCAAACTGTAATCAGAGAGGGCTCTCTCTTTATGATTTGTCTCTATTTTGATAGTGTTTTAGGCTAGCTATTATGCTCAGGTTTTTGGTTTATGTTTTGGTTGAAGGACTTCTTTCAGTGCTTAAGATGTAGTGTTCAGACAGTAGTTTATCATTGGGCAATGGAGTCTAGAGCTGTGAAATGTTTTGAAATGCTGGAATGATGATGTTCAGACTGCAGGGCCTATTGGGTATCTCAACAAACAAAATTTAAACTTAAATGGTGATGTATGGTCAGCCAACAGAAAGCAATTAAGAATTCCCCATTAAGCTGGTGAAGTGAAAGTGAAACATGTGGCTCAGGAGAAAAATTGAATTCTTGAAACAAAGGTCACTGTGAAAGATATATTCTGAAAGTGCAACAATCAAGAATTACACTTATCAAGATTATAGCTGAAGAAAACATTCATTAACAACATAGATTGAACTCAGGGTATTGCATGAATAAGTCTTGAAGGTTATTCTTTTTCTTTGTTGCTAAACACTTAGAAATTAGAAACACATATGGATTGTAGAAGATTGAAACACATAACAAAGAGAGTTACAGAAAAACTTATTGTATTATGAGGTACACAGGAATCCTGCAGTTTTTCAACAGACACCAGAACGCATTCAACACTTCCGAACTACGAGAAATTCCATCACTTTCTTTATTAAACTTTGAAAGGATTACAACATAAGAACTTCTTCAAGAGAAATCAACAACAACCCCTGCAAGCTTGTGCGAGGGGCAAATATATACAATAGGTTTGTACAAAATATCTTAGTGCTGAGTTATCTCAGAAATGAATACGTTCACCAACTTTTCAAGATATTTTAGATAAGAAAGTTATTACATCATTGAATACAAAGTAAATGCATCTTTATGTCTGTCAGAAGATATTTTGGCCTTTGGAGGCCACTGAGTCGGTTGGAGTGATCTGCATTAATGCTGAGAAATGCGCTTTTGGAGCTGTTTCGTTGTAGCTTCTCGGCTTGGACACCTGTAGCTTATCACCTTGCTTTGTTGGCCGTAATTTCTACTGAGTTGGCTCAGATTTCATCGTCAATGCATGCTGACTCTTTTAAACTGTCCTGTGTATGAAAATTTGCATTTTTCATGAACAAAATTTATTGAATGGCTTCCTGTTTATAAAATCATCTGTATGGCCTTATTCCACCATTCTAGTGTAGGTAGATGATGCCTGAGAATTGCATCCATAGTCTCCTCTGCCTCTGTATACTTGTAAAAATTGGGAGGCACCTCAAACAGGTGTTTGATTTCATTCATTATAAAAAATAAACTTTCTACTCTATTGTAGAGAGTCTGCCCTGTGGCTGGCCCTGTTTCCTCTGATGTGCTGGGCTTCTCATTGATCTGACTTGTGGCAAATGCATTAACCCTTTTGGCATATTGCTCATGAGTGAACAGTCTTCCTGCGCTGTTCAGTAAGCTAGGGAGCCCTCTGTTTTCCAATACCTGAAACTTCTCCAAAAACCTGTTTACCTCAGTCTGCATGTCCTGGGTTCTTCTCTCTAATGTCTGCACCAAGTTTCTCAGTGTGAGAACCCTCTTGATTAACTGAATGTGCTCAGTTCTGTTTGAAATTCCCATGGCAGCCAACTGAGTACTTGTTCTATTGTTAAGCACATTAATCATCCTGGTGGCAATTTCAGGCATATTGCTTAGAGCAGCTCTTGATCTCTGAATTTCAGCCTGTGCTTTTGGAATGAGCTCTAGCTGCTCATGGATTGTTTCAATATATTTCCATTGGTCATTAATAGATTGGCCAATGTTAGCCCACATCACTATTTTAAGCTCAGCCACAACCTTATCTAATTTGAGATCATTCTCTAGCTCTTTGATCCTGTCTTTGAGGGATTTTATCTCCCTGCCCTTTTCTGCCACAGACTGCTTGGATTTGTCATATCTATCATTTACTTTGGCCAATTTGTCCCTGGTCTCATTCAATTCTGTCATTTGAGCTTCCAGGGCCTGGATCTCATTTCTTAGCTTTTGCATATCCAAACTAGGGGCCTGCTCTGTTGCTGGTGGTGCTGCTGAGGTGGATGTTGCTACCTGTTATGTTTGTTGAGGAGGAGGAATAGTAGTTGGAGCAGTTTCCTCCAGGTTTATTACTTCAGGAGGAGGCTGGGAGGTCTGACCTTCTTCTCTTTGCTTCAAAACTGCCTGTAATGCTACATGTGCAGCCTTTGATTCTCCCAGCTTTTCTTGTGTTTGGACTAACTGCTTATATAGAGACACCAACAAGGTTGAGGCCTCTTGATCATGCCTCTGCTGGGCAACCTCATGTATTTGAGGGTGAATGGTGGTTGGCATTTTGATCTTTTTCTTCAAAGCGGCCATGTCTGCATCCCTTAATTTCAATATTTCCTGTATGCCCTTGATATCTTTGGGATCATGCCCAATCTCAATAATTATATATTCTAAGGACCTTATTCTGTTGTCATTTGCTTGAGATGATGCCCTTTCCAACTCAAGTTGGGCAGCTGTATTATTAAGGCTATTTTCTAGCCTATAGTTATCTAATGTCTTATCTGCCAAAGAGGCATAGACCATCTCACCTGTTTGTTTGTGCAACTCAATTTTATCCATTGGGTGGATGTCTTTGGAAAGGACCTCAAGATTGGTCCTTATATAATCTGCATGAGACTGGGGTTGTGCTACAGCTGGCAAGAAATGACTCATGATCATTTTGCCTTCACTAACATCAAAAGCAGACATCAGTCTTTGTTGGTTAGTGGGAGCCATCTTCAACAAATGATTGTAGAGCTGTATTTTTATGGGCTCATTTCTTTTCTTTATGTCTATGAAATGTTGTTTAATACTCAGTTCACCCTCTCTCTGCTGGCTAGAGGAGCTGACTTCTCCTCCCACAGTTTTTTTCTGTTCATCTTGGAAGGAACTTGCAGATGCTTCCCTGCTAGGTGGGCCCATGCCCAGAGACTGCCCTGTTGGCATTTCCTCTTCAGAGAAAATATTCAATCTCTGTCTTTTCTCACCATGACTTTCTGATGTGGTCAGGGGAGTCTCTCTGTCCCTTTTTCTGCTAGTATCCTCCTTTTGTGGAGTTTGGAGGATTGATGCATCAGCTGATGTTTCTTGCCTAGGAGGCACTATGTTTTGTGCCTGCTATTATGTGAAAATTGGGGCCTCAACTACCCCTTCTTGCTGTGGGGGCTGCTCTTTATTATGCTTCCCTTCTTCTTGCTGCAACTCCTGTTGTTGTTGTAGTTCTACCTGCTGCTGCTGTTGCTGTACCTTCTCATGAGGTGGCTGTTCGGTCTCCATCTCCTTTTCCTTGCCTTTGCTAGATATATCTTCAGTGGCTTTGGGTGCTTGCTGATTTACAGTCTAGGAGGATGCAACTGCTCCCACTTGTGTGCTTGGAAGGGAAAACACCTGTGAACAAAGTTCAAGGTCATCCATCTTTTTTAGATTCCTCACCGCTCTTTGATTCAGCTCTTCTTGTGTAACCGTCTCTTCTAGGGTTCCTCTCCTCCATTTTGCTTGGTTTGCATGTTTTTCAATGTGAGGGATCTTTACATGATCATAGCCAGAGAGCTTATATTTGAGCCTTCTCAAAGTGATGAAGTGGTTGGGGTCATAAGGTTTCCAGAGGAAACTGGTTTGAAGGCCAAGGGACTCAAGCATCCTGTCTACTTCTCTCCAACCTTCCTCCCTGTGGTTATAGACAAAGTGGCCAAGTTGATTCCTGACTTTCAACTGTGCTTTCTTGCCTTTTCCTGAAAAGTGAAGCACATCAACATTGCCAAACTGCCTGAAGTATTCTAGGGCAAACAGCCTCATGGGCACATATTTGGGTAGCCTGTAGGGAGGCAATTCACACCCATACATCCTGATGACGGTGTGGTTCTGGTAAAAGTACCAGTCCCCAATGCTGTATGATTTGGATAACTGCAGGATCCTTTGCATTTCATCAGTAAGCCTTAGAGGAGGTGAGCCCATCATCATTGACATAGTTGGGTGGATGAAGAGATCTATGAACTCACAATAAGTATAAGGAGACTCGAATCTACAGTGGAAAGCAGAGGACCAATAGACCACTGATCTTGGATTGCCTTGGGCATCCTCTCTTTTGATTGGAAAAGAGAAATTCTGATGTTGATGATATAAGATCAAGTGGTAAATGTAAGAGGTATATCTGAACACTCTTTCTCTTGCCAGGTTCATTAGTTGCTCATGTATTTTGTCTACTATATAGGTGGCATAGTCATAGCAGATAGGAGACTTGCCAGGAGTAAACATGATTATCATTACCAACACAGTTTGATCAACAAACTCAATTGAGTTGTAGCCCAAAATGGGACTAATCATGCCTGCAAGATCTCTGCCCAGTTGGTTGAGGTATACTTGATTGATAGGAGGATACATCACAGAGTCAGAGTCAATGTGTAGCTGGTTTAGTTTGGTGACCTGAGCATCTGTCATTCTGGCTCCTTGATTTATCAGGTCAACAAGTGATAGAGGGGCCAGTTTCTTCTCAGTCCTGAAGCAGAGCATATCCTTGATAGCTTATGGGGTGACATAAAACACAGATGAGCCTGAAGGGTCGAGAACTGCCCTCTGAGTGGGGTCATAGTTTTCAGCACACAGATGGATCAAATCAGGGAATTATCTAACCTGAGGGAGCTTAAAAATAGGGAGGAATGAGTCCCATATGCCCAGCACATCTGTTCCAGTCTCATGCTTGGCCTTCAATTCATTGAGCAGGTGAATGTGGAACTTAGTCCTCATCAGCATTTCCTCTGAAATCTGATAGTCCATGTCTGCTAGAGACTGCCATTCCAATTGTCTCTAAGGGGCATTCAGTGGAGCAACGTTCAACGCTATAGGAGCTACTGGTGGATCCATGATTTCTCCTATGATTATGGATGGAGTTGCTATGCAGAGCAACACAAAAGAGTTTTCTTTGAGGGAGAAATGTGAATTGTATGGAACAGAGGGTGAGTAAAACAGCTGCAGCAATTGAAATACTGTTTGAAGTGCAAATAAGACCAATGTGTGGTCTCAATTTGTCTTTTTTAGCAGGTAGGTATAGTTTGAGTAAGTTGTTTCACGATTGCGCGCACAGAGTACAGTTTTTTATGAAAATGTGGGTAAACAAGGCTCAGCTAGTGTTTTTCGAGCTCACAGTTGTAAATGGGGACTAGGCACAGAGATTTTGCAGGTGAATTTGCAAGTTTTTTGTCTTTTAATCTCTTTTGAGGGAATTCACAGAAAAAGTAGGCATATGAAGGATTTATAAGGGAAAATACCTGGTAAACAGTGAGCAATGGTCACGAATGTCTGTAGAAATGGCGCGCCGGAGGTCTCCAAATTGATTTCAGCAAGGTGGTGCAGGTTAGGACGTAAAAATCATGCAGAGAAAGCAACAGCGAATTTGCAAAAAGTATGAAAAAACGCGAAAATTGGCCTAAATATGGATTTTTGGCATATTGGCACCTTTTTGGATGACGTCAGGATGACGTCATCAGGTGGGGTCAAGGTCGGGTGATGTCAGCATGACGTCATCGGGTGATGTGGCGAGCTATGATTGGTCCACGGGGATGATGAGGTGGCGGACATATCAGCGCGGGGGCGGACGAAGGAGCTGACGCGACGGCGGGGTGGCACTGACGTGGGTATGACGTGGTGGTGACGTTTGCCTGGCGGATTGACCAAAAACCGGAAACGGTTAGCGGTTTCTCATCGCACCGCTTTTGATACAGAAGGGGAATTGTCAGGCGTACCTCCGATAAGCTGTGGGGATGACGCGTGGCGGAGGCCTGACGTCACCCTCTGACAGATATCGGAAGGTATCTGTCAGACGTCGGGGCCGCTCCGATATGAATGAGGACCGTCGGATCAAAGGGGTCCGATCCGACGGTTGACGGGTTAGTGAAATGATCGGACAATACGGAAGGGGGCGGGGGTTATTTTAATATTTATTTCGGGATCTGTGCTTGGCGGAGACCTCTTGGTATAGGTGGATTTATAAAGGTTTTTCAATGCCTTTTTAATATAAAAATAACACGGCGCCCATACTTTGGATAAACGAGAAAAGTGGGTTTTTTGTTTATTTTGCAAATTAAAGCGGGTATAGGTAGAACAAGGTCTTTTATAAGGTTTTCTTTTAGCAAATGAAGGTTTTACTGGGCCAAATGAATTCAGAAGAGGGGAAGGGTTTAGACTTAGGTTTATCAAAGTGACCAGATGTCATTTGATCTCTGACAGAGGACTTATTGGCTATAATGCCAAGGGGAGGGATATTTATACAATGTTTTGGGGTTTATACACCATGGTGTTATTATACTAGGGAAAAGGTAACATAGGGGAATTATATAATAGAGTTAGGGTTAATATGGATGAAAGGAGTGGATGAGGGGAGATAACACTAAGTTTATTTGAAAATAACTTAGCTTAGGGAGTAGATCAAAATAAAAAGAGTTTTAGACAAGAAATGTGGCTTCTAATAGGACTAAGAACCATTATAAGACCATCAATTCTTCCATGAATCTCAACTGATGATGGGATGTTAGTTATGAACGAAAAGGGGAAAATTTGGGAAGTTAGACATGCTTCTCTGCTTGCTGCAACCTGATGGAGAAGAACACCTTCTCAATTCATTGATTTTGCTTTATGAACAAGGCTACCACACATGCAATTTGTAAGAAATTATATTTCTGCAACCCCAACTGCCTACCCATCTATTTGCCTAACATTTTTTGTTTCTTCTTGGAGGGTGCACTTAGGCTTGTAGACCCTTAATTTCCTTTTCTTTTCTATGGCCTTTTTCTTTTGTTTTTCTATCTACTTCTACCCTTATTTCTTCCAAGGTCCCAGATTAAGCAGTTGGGAGCCTTTCTTCTCTACCTAAACTACTTGTCTGCCAAGATTAAACAGTTTGGACAGACTTCTTTCTCTATTCTACAACTGAAAATTTAAAACATGGCATGATCCAGATTAGGCTGTTGGACCATCCATCAAAATTGAGTCCACATCAAGCTATAAGCACAGATTGTATTCTCTTGGAAATATGGGATCTTTGCATCATCAAAGCAGAGCATATTTGGACCTTTCCTTTCCAATCATGAAATATGAAACCTATTGGTATAGGTAGCTAACAGTGGCTCCACATGGGGATGGTTTTTCATTTGAAAGACCAAGAACAACAAGTCAGATTGCCTTGGCCCTTGACTGCTCTTATCAAGATTTTGAAGTTTGCTGCTTTGAAATGCCAAAATTGTGTACTTCCCTTCTTGGTAGACCTCTGATCCTATTTACCTTTTGCTGGTAGTTAAGAAAACTTTGAGAAATTGCATTTTTACATCCTAACAGAAAATAATATATAAATCTGGATATGTACAAGGGAAAACTCAGGCTGCCCTTATGGGTGGTAGTCAAAATAGTGCTTGAGCATCCTGCCATTCATAGGACCCTCGTCCAAATCAGTTTCATTAAGACTTTTAAGGAAATAAGTTTTGTTTCCTTGTACTTCTTGGACAGCAAATGGTCCTCTCCAAAGGGAATCAAATTTTCCATGTTTTCCCTAATCCTCTCTTCTTGAATCCCACTTGAGGACTTTGTCACCAATGTTGAAATCTTCTGCCTTAGTTCTTCTGTCAAAGGCCTTCTTTAATTTTTCTTGTAGAACTTGGACTCTGCTGAAAACTTGGTCTCTGGTTTGTTGTAAACATATGATTTGATTGATCCTTCTTTGCATATCATTTGGTTCAGCTTGGCTTTCTTGAAGAAGTTTCATAACAGGAACCCCTAGTGATGAAGGAAATTTGGCTTCTAATCCATAAACCAACTCATATGGGCTGGTCCCAATTGATCTCTTGGTTGTTAGTCTATCTGCCCATAGAGCATTCACAAGCTTCTTATGCCAATTCCTTTTGTTCTCTTCTAGCACTTTCTTTATAATGTTTACCAGGATTTTATTTGATGACTCAGCAAGGCCATTTCCTTGGGGATAGTATGCAGTAGAATGGCCCAAGGTAATGTGAAATTTATGGCAGAAATTCACCATCTTCTTGGATCTGAAAGCAGCAGCATTGTCTGTGATTATTTTGTCAGGGCAGCCAAATCTAGCCAATATGTTATTCTCCAGAAACTGAATGATTGTTGAATCATTTGCTTGTCTGCATGGAGCAGCTTCAATCCACTTGGTAAAGTAGTCTGTGGCTGTTAGAATCCATCTATGTTTGCCTGAAGATGAGGGATGAATTTCCCCAATGAAATCCAAGCCCCATTGTTGAAAAGGTCTCTCTGTTGCAATAGGCTTTAAGGGAAGTGGTAGTAACTGTCTCTTTCCCTCAAACACTTGACATTTATAACATGAGGTTGTGAATTTCTTGACATCAGAGAACATGGTGGGCTAGTAGTAACCAACCCTTAGTATTTTATCCACAGTGGACTTCCAATACAAGTGTCCACCACAGTCACCTGCATGAAATTCTTTTATGATATTGTCAGTTTCATTCTCAATTAGGCAGTTTAGCAATATCCCTTCATGGTTTTTCCAAAATAAATTTCCATCCATAACACAGAATTTAGAAGCTTTCATTTTTAAGAACCTACATTTAGTTCTGGACAATCCTGGGGGAGCACACAGGTTTTGCAATACATAACATATGTCAGAGTACCAAGGGGATTGTTCAAAGGCTACATTGATCTTTGAAGTCGCCAGCTCCGGTTCACTGTCCAGCTGGTTGATGTCTAAGGCTTGGAAGTTTGCTTATGTCATTAGTTTGGACAAACCTTGCCCTTTTATTAGTTTTGTAGGTTTTATCTCAATATCAAATTCCAAGATGTTGGCAATCCATTTTCCTCTTCTGCCCTCTAGGTTTTCTTGAGTGAGTATGTCTTTTACAATAGGACTTGGCACATATGCTATAACATGTAAATAAAGGATGTAAATCCTAAAGTCTTTGATGGCTTTGACCAAAGCATAAGCTTGCTTTTCCATGATTTGATATTTTAAAGGTGCATCTCTAAGAGCTCTGCTAAAGAAAGCAATTGGCTTCTCATTTCCTTGGTCATCTTTCTACAACAAAACAGCAGCAATAGTATGCTGGGAGGCAAAGGAGAAAATGATAAATTCTCTGTCAAATTGAGGATTGGTCAAGACTGGGGTTTGGGTAAGGGCTAGCTTTATACCTTCAAAGGCTTGATTTGCTTCAACTGTCCACTTTACCTTTGAATATTTCTTTAGCATGTTATTTAGTAATCTGATTAGTTCTGCTAAGTTTGGGATAAACCTTCTCAAGAAATTGATTTTTCCCAAAAATCCCTGCAATTCTTTGATATTTCTTGGGTGGGGCATTTGTAGGATAGCTTGTATCCTGTCTGGATCAATTCTAATGCCATCTTTTGAAATGATATGTCCTAGTAGCTTACCTTCTTCCAAACCAAATAGAGACTTCTTAGGATTCAAGGAAATTCCATATTTCCTACATGTTAAGAAAATCTGCCTCAAATGTTTTAAATGTTCTTGGTCAGATTTTGAAAACGGTGTGAGGTCATCTAAGTAAATGACTAAAAAGTCATGAATCTCTTTGGCAAAAGCAATATCCATTGCTCTTTGAAAAGTTTCCCCTGCATTTTTCAATCCAAAAGGCATTTTTACATATTTGAAAGTTCCCCATGGGGTTGTGAATGCAGTTTTGTCTTGATCATCAGGGTGTACTAAGATTTGATTAAATCCTGAGAATCCATCAAGTAATGAGATCCTTGAGGCCCCTACCACTCTTTGGAGAATGTGATCCATCTTGGGTGAGGGATAGTTGTCTTTGAGGGATACTTGGTTCAGATTTCTTAGATCCACACACAGCCTTATTTCACCAGTTTTCTTTCTTGTAGGGACTAAGTTTGATATCCACTCAGAGAATCTGATAGGTGCTATGATGCCTGCCTTGAACATTTTCTGTACCTCTTGTTCCATTGTTGGGAGAAGCATAGGATTGATTCTCCTCAATTTTTGTTTAAAGGGTTTTTGATCAGGCTTGAGAGGGATAGTATGCTGGATAACAGAGGTATCATAGGACTTTAGGTCCTCATAACTCCATGCAAAAACATCCTGGAATTCTTTAAATAGGTCAATGTATTTAGGCTTTTGGTCAGGAGGTAAGGAAGCAGACAATTTTATTATTTTGGGTTGTGCAGCAGTCCCAATGTTGCATTCTTCAATGGCAGAGTTAAGGGGCTGCATTTTCGGTTTTCTAGGGATGTCATTTGAGTCAAAGATATCCTCTAATGGAGTTAGGCCTGTTGGAAGAAAATTATCCTTCAGCTCAATGATTTCAGCTTCAGCATTGGGCACTTCTTCACAACTGATTTGGTGAATTTGCTGAATGTTTTCCTTGTTGAAAATGGTTGGATGTAGTATTTGTTTTGCTGTTCTAGGTGATATTGGGTGGTTGATATGTTCAAACTGTATTTGTGATGGACTTGCTCTTTCAAGTATTTTTGATTGACTTGCTTTGTCAAGTATTTGTGATTGACTTGCTCTATCAGTGTCAATATTCAATCCTGCAAACTCTTGTTGCAGCGTTAAAAAATTGTTTATTTGCATATCATCCTCAAATACTTGCCAATCATTAACATTGTTTGGAATGGAGGGTCTGTGTTTTACCTCAGCTGTAAAG
Source organism: Pinus tabuliformis (assembly GCA_031772625.1). Lineage (NCBI taxonomy): Eukaryota > Viridiplantae > Streptophyta > Pinopsida > Pinales > Pinaceae > Pinus > Pinus tabuliformis. The sequence continues at coordinate 320,428,058 of CM062819.1, forward strand.
AAATGATGGGGCTCAAAAGGCAGCTTGCAGGTACTTGCAAATGTAGCTAAACTATGAGCATGCAGATTGTGGGTTCTAGGAATTTTAGTGATTTGGAATTCAGCGAAAAAGTTTAGTACTTCAGCAACAGCAGACCTATAGGACCTCAGTCTTTTGTCATTGGTGACAAAATTTCCCTTCACTTGTTGGATAACTAAATCTGAATCACCCATGATTGAAACCCTGGCAGCTTGCAAGAACTTTACTAACTTGAGGCCTAGTAAAAGAGCTTCATATTCTGCCATGTTATTTGTACATCTGAAGTTTAATCTATAGGCCCTACCTTCTGCATGACTATTTTCTTTATTGTGTACCCAAACTCCAACTCCTGCCCCTAATTTGTTGACTGAGCCATCAAATTCCAGGAACCATAGAATGTCTTGTTGTGAAGGAGATTTAATGATATGCTGATGGACTGGCAATGTAAGTTGAAGTTCTGGTTTTTCATCTGGCTTGTCTTCTAGGACAGTCTCATCATTTGATTCAATATGCTTAACAACTAGAGCAGCAGCAGTGTCTAGTGATTGATTGACTGTTGTTTCATGAGTGATAATTCTTTGATTAGAGTCTTCCTCTTGTATGAGTATTTTGGTTTCAACATCATTTTTTGAGAAGGTTGTGTTGTCATTGAAGAGAATGTATGAGTCTATGTCTGAATGGACAGCATATATGGGAAAGTTTTGAGGCTTTTCTTCACTGCTGACCATGTATTTCATGAGTGTTTCTCTGTATAGTCTTTTTGGTTGCCCAAAAACAGATATGGTGGCATATGACATGTCTAATTGTAGGGAACCTTGGAGTTTAGCTCCCCATGATCTTGATAACAACATCCCATACTTAGGTGGGATATCAGCAACTACAACATCCATTAGAATTGTTTTGTTTGGGTATTGAACCAGAGACACACATAAATCTTTTATGAGACCTAAACACTTGACTTGGCTGGAGTCAAAGGAAAACAGGTCCTTGTATGGTCTTGTTATATCTAGATTCAATCTCTCCATGACTGCTTTTGGCATGAGATTGTGAGAAGCACCTGAGTCAAACATTGCATTGTGTAATATCTTATCATGAATATGTAAGCTGACATAAAAAGGTAATACCGCTGTGACTACTGTTTTTCCATCCACTTCTGGGCCAAATAGTAATTCCGGGGTGTCATCCAACACATTGACATCATCTTTGTTGCTAGTGAGTTGAAGGGACTTCTTGATCTGTTGTTTATAGATGTCATGCTTGGCTAGTTCTGAGAGAGGAATTGCTATCTTTAGTTTGCCAATTTCAGTTTCTAGGTCAAAGGGTTTTTCAGATTGGGCCTTAGGATTATGGACAACAATCCTTTCCCTGTTCACTAACTCTTCTTGTTGATTCTTATCTTGATTTTGGGACTTGTCCTTTTTATTCATCTCTTGGGGAGTAACATTTGAATTAGGGTGAGAGGATGATGTAGCCAGAGGCTGCTTTTTTGAGGAGAATGGTTCAATGATCTCTTCAATAATTACTTCTTCTGCAGGTGAATTTGTTTTGTCATTAGGCTCTGTGACTGTGGTTTTTTTTAGGCTGCTGATTATCCTTTATCTTTTCAGGCTGACTTACATTCACAGTTCTGCTCCTTAGCTTGTATTGTTTGTGGACTTCATAAACAACAGTGTCATAGCCTTGTTTAAAGTCAAAGGATTCACCTAATTTAGTTTGGAAAAGTTTGATTTCATCATCCTCATGATCTTCTTGTGTTAAGAAAACTTGACTTTCACCATCTAGACCCATTAAATTAATCTGAGGATCTTCATTGGGTTCAGTTGATGTGGAAGTCTCTGCATAATTTTCTTGGAAGGGGGATCTTATGTCTTGGTCAGCACTGGGCTTGCCAATGCCTGGGTTTTGAGTTCTCCTAAAATTTGGATTCCTAGGAGGGTTGTTTTGAGGTGCTTCCCATGATGATTTTCTCTCAACCGATTCCACTCTATCACCCAATCTTTTCATTCCACTGAGTATTGCATCCAGCTTTTGATCAAAAGCAGAGGGTTCTTCTTTGAAGGCTGTTCTTTTTTCCAACCTTGCTCTATTTCTTTTGGCAATCAGGTTAGCTTCCACTGTGACAGCAACCTTTTGGGTCTCTGCAAGGGTTTGAGGGTCTCTTTCCTTTGACTGATAGGCCATGTCAGGATCAAAACCATCAGGGAATTTGTACAAAGCTAAATCAGGAGGGGGTCTTAAATTTTGTGGGATTGCGTTATATACATTGTTGAATCTTGCACAATACTCCAAAACAGTCTCTTGGGGACCTCTTTTGATAGTGTCATATTCACCAAGTATGTGTAGAGGATCCTTCTTCTTCTCCCATCTGCTAGTAAAGGCTTGATAAAGCTCATCAGGAGTTGTGATGGAATTTGCATTCAGGGATCTAAACCAAGTTCTTACATCCCCAGTCAGGCTTTGAACAAACATCCTCATTCTCACACTGTCATCATCTATTTCATAGGTCTCAAAATGGTCTTGCATCCTTTTGGCATGCTGAACAGCTGTCAAAGGGCCAGTGGAGTCAAAATATGATATTTTGGTTTGGTAATCCTGGGGTAGAGCTGCAGCATTAGCTGGTATTTGCAGGGGTGCATATCTGTTAGCAATATTCACAAGGTTTGGGGGATTTACAGGGGCAACTGGGATAAAAGGAATGGTGTGTACTACAGGTGTAACAGCACCTAGGTTGTTGTTCAAGGGGATATGTGCAGTGGGTGAGGATGTGAAAGGAGGGCTTTGGGATGTAGATGGTGAACTGGGGGATACAGGAGTAGAGCGAAATAGAACCTTAATAGGAGTTGGGACTGGTTCAGGATGGGCTGTCTCAGGACTCAAATCACTAGGATTTTCCTGCCTTTGCTGCTTCCTAATTATTCTAGGGATTATATTAGGATTTTCAAAAACAGCTTGCGGGTTTGGGTCAGGGTTTGACCTGGTGTGTCTGGTTTCCCTTTTAGGAGCCAGTTTCTAAACTTCTTTTTGGTATTTTACAGGATATTTTTGTGTCTACAGAGGCCAGACAAGATTTTGAACTTACTGTATATTTTCCAAAGCTAGCAGCAAAAGAGATAAACAGAAGTTAGAAAATCTTGAGGAAGTCCCCAGTTGAGTCGCTAATTATGTTAACACCCAGGTTGTTCCCTATGACTCCCAAGGGAATACGGCCGGGGTAACCACTAACCAATCTTTGGATCACAGTTCCTAGCCAAATTGTAATCAGAGAGGGCTCTCTCTTTATGATTTGTCTCTATTTTGATAGTGTTTTAGGCTAGCTATTATGCTCAGGTTTTTGGTTTATGTTTTGGTTGAAGGACTTCTTTCAGTGCTTAAGATGTAGTGTTCAGACAGTAGTTTATCATTGGGCAATGGAGTCTAGAGCTGTGAAATGTTTTGAAATGCTGGAATGATGATGTTCAGACTGCAGGGCCTATTGGGTATCTCAACCAACAAAATTTAAACTTAAATGGTGATGTATGGTCAGCCAACAGAAAGCAATTAAGAATTCCCCATTAAGCTGGTGAAGTGAAAGTGAAACATGTGGCTCAGGAGCAAAATTGAATTCCTGAAACAAAGGTCACTGTGAAAGATATATTCTGAAAGTGCAGCAATCAAGAATTACACTTATCAAGATTATAGCTGAAGAAAACATTCATTAACAACATAGATTGAACTCAGCGTATTGCATGAATAAGTCCTGAAGGTTATTTTTTTTCTTTGTTGCTAAACACTTAGAAATTAGAAACACATATGGATTGTAGAAGATTGAAACACATAACAAAGAGAGTTACAGAAAAACTTATTGTATTATGAGGTACACAGGAATCCTGCAGTTTTTCAACAGACACCAAAACGCATTCAACACTTCAGAACTCCGAGAAATTCCATCACTTTCTTTATTAAACTTTGAAAGGATTACAGCATAAGAACTTCTTCAAGAGAAATCAACAACAACCCCTGCAAGCTTGTGCGAGGGGCAAATATATACAATCGGTTTGTACAAAATATCTCAGTGATGAGTTATCTCAGAAATAAATACGTTCACCAACTTTTCAAGATATTTTAGATAAGAAAGTTATTACATCATTGAATACAAAGTAAATGCATCTTTATGTCTGTCAGAAGATATTTTGGCCTTTGGAGGCCACTGAGTCGGTTGGAGTGATCTGCATTAATGCTGAGAAATGCGCTTTTGGAGCTGTTCCGCTGTAGCTTCTCGGCTTGGACACCTGTAGCTTATCACCTTGCTTTGTTGGCCGTAATTTCTGCTAAGTTGGCTCAACTTTCATCTTTAATGCATGCTGACTCTTTTAAACTGTCCTGTGTATGACAATTTGCATTTTTCATGAACAAAATTTATTGAATGGCTTCCTGTTTATAAAATCATCTGTATGGCCTTAGTCCACCATTCTAGTGTAGGTAGCTGATGCCTGAGAATTGCATCCATAGTCTCCTCTGCCTCTGTATACTTGTAAAATTTGGGAGGCACCTCAAACAGGTGTTTGATTTCATTCATTATAAAAAATCAACTTTCTACTCTATTGTAGAGAGTCTGCCCTGTGGCTGGCCCTGTTTCCTCTGATGTGCTGGGCTTCTCATTGATCTGACTTGTGGCAAATGCATTAACCCTTTTGGCATACTGCTCATGAGTGAACAGTCTCCCTGTGTTGTTCAGTAAGCTAGGGAGCCCTCTGTTTTCCAATACCTGAAACTTCTCCAAAAACCTGTTTACCTCAGTCTGCATGTCCTGGGTTCTTCTCTCTAATGTCTGCACCAAGTTTCTCAGTGTGAGAACCCTCTTGATTAACTGAATGTGCTCAGTTCTGTTTGAAATTCCCATGGCAGCCAACTGAGTACTTGTTCTATTGTTAAGCACATTAATCATCCTGGTGGCAATTTCAGGCATATTGCTTAGAGCAGCTCTTGATCTCTGAATTTCAGCCTGTGCTTTTGGAATGAGCTCTAGCTACTCATGGATTGTTTCAATATATTGCCATTGGTCATTAATAGATTGGCCAATGTTAGCCCATAGCACTATTTTAAGCTCAGCCACAACCTTATCTAATTTGAGCTCATTCTCTAGCTCTTTGATCCTGTCTTTGAGGGATTTTATCTCCCTGCCCTTTTCTGCCACAGACTGCTTGGGTTTGTCATATCTATCATTTACTTTGGCCAATTTGTCCCTGGTCTCATTCAATTCTGTCATTTGAGCTTCCAGGGCCTGGATCTCATTTCTTAGCTTTTGCATATCCAGGCTAGGGGCCTGCTCTGTTGCTGGTGGTGCTGCTAAGGTGGATGTTGCTGCCAGTTCTGTTTGTTGAGGAGGAGGAACAATAGTTGGAGCAGTTTCCTCTAGGTTTATTACTTCAGGAGGAGGCTGGGAGGTCTCACCTTCTTCTCTTTACTTCAAAACTGCCTGTAATGTTGCATGTGTAGCCTCTGATTCTCCCAGCTTTTCTTGTGTCTGGATTAACTGCTTATATAGAGACACCAGCAAGGTTGAGGCCTCTTGATCATGCCTCTGCTAGGAAACCTCATCTGTTTGAGGGTGAATGGTGGTTGGCATTTTGATCTTTTTCTTCAAAGCGGCCATGTCTGCATCCCTTAATTTCAATATTTCCTGTATGCCCTTGATATCTTTGGGATCATGCCCAATCTCAATAATTATATCTTCTAAGGACCTTATTCTGTTGTCCTTTGCTTGAGATGATGCCCTTTCCAACTCAAGTTGGGCAGCTGTATTATTAAGGCTATTTTCTAGCCTATAGTTATCTAATGTCTTATCTGCCAAAGAGGCATAGACCATCTCACCTGTTTGTTTGTGCAACTCAATTTTATCCATTGGGTGGAAGTCTTTGGCAAGGACCTCAAGATTGGTCCTTATATAATCTGCATGAGACTAGGGCTATTCTACAGCTTGCAAGAAATGACTCATGATCATTTTGCCTTCACTAACATCAAAAGCAGACATCAGTCTTTGCTGGTTAGTGGGAGCCATCTTCAGCAAATGATTGTAGAGCTGTATTTTTATGGGCTCATTTCTTTTCTTTATGTCTATGAACTGCTGTTTAATACTCAGTTCACCCTCTCTCTACTGGCTAGAGGAGCTGACTTCTCCTCCCACAGTTCTGTTCTGTTCCTCTTGGAAGGAACTTGCAGATGCTTCCCTGCTAGGTGGGCCCATGCCCGGAGACTGCCCTATTGGCATTTCCTCTTCGGATAAAGGATTCAATCTCTGTCTTTTCTCACCATGACTTTCTGATGTGGTCAGGGGAGTCTCTCTATCCCTTTTTCTGCTAGTATCCTCCTTTTGTGGATTTTGGAGGATTGATGCATCAGCTGATGTTTCTTGCCTAGGAGGCACTATGTTTTGTGCCTGCTGTTCTGTGAAAATTGGGGCCTCAACTACCCCTTCTTGTTGTGGGGGCTGCTCTTTATTATGATGCCCTTCTTCTTGCTGCAACTCTTGTTGTTGTTGTAGTTCTACCTGCTGCTGCTATTGCTGTACCTTCTCATGAGGTGGCTGTTCGGTCTCCATCTCCTTTTCCTTGCCTTTGCTAGATATATCTTCAGTGGCTTTGGGTGCTTGCTGATTTACAGTCGAGGAGGATGCAACTGCTCCCACTTGTGTGCTTGGAAGGGAGAACACCTGTGAACAAAGTTCAAGGTCAGCCATCTTTTTTAGATTCCTCACCGCTCTTTGATTCGACTCTTCTTGTGTAACCGGATCTTCTAGGGTTCCTCTCCTCCATTTTGCTTGGTTTGCATGTTTTTCAATGTGAGGGATCTTTACATGATCATAGCCAGGGAGCTTATATTTGAGCCTTCTCAAAGTGATGAAGTGGGGGGTCATAAGGTTTCCAGAGGAAACTGGTTTGAAGGCCAAGGGACTCAAGCATCCTGTCTGCTTCTCTCCAACCTTCCTCCCTGTGGTTATAGACAAAGTGGCCAAGTTGATTCCTGACTTTCAACTATGCTTTCTTGCCTTTGCCTGAAAAGTGAAGCACATCAACATTGCCAAACTGCCTGAAGTATTCTAGGGCAAACAACCTCATGGGCACATATTTGGGTAGCCTGTAGGGAGGCAATTCACACCCATACATCCTGATGACGGTGTGGTTCCGGTAAAAGTACCAGTCCCCAATGTTGTATGATTTGGATAACTGCAGGATCCTTTGAATTTCATCAGTAAGCCTTGGAGGAGGTGAGCCCATCATCATTGACATAGCTGGGTGGATGAAGAGATCTATGAACTCACAATAAGTATAAGGAGACTCGAATCTACAGTGGAAAGCAGAGGACCAATAGACCACTGATCTTAGATTGCCTTGGGCATCCTCTCTTTTGATTGGAAAAGAGAACTTCTGATGTTGATGATATAAGATCAAGTGGTAAATGTAAGAGGTATATCTGAACACTCTTTCTCTTGTCAGGTTCATTAGTTGGTCATGTATTTTGTCTGCTATATAGGTGGCATAGTCATAGCAGATAGGAGACTTTCCAGGAGTAAACATGAGCATCATTACCAGCACAGTTTGATCAACAAACTCAATTGAGTTGTAGCCCAAAATGGGACTAATCATGTCTGCAAGATCTCTGCCCAGTTGGTTGAGGTATATTTGATTGATAGGAGGATACATCATAGAGTCAGAGTCAATGTGTAGCTGGTTTAATTTGGTGACCTGAGCATCTGTCATTCTGGCTCCTTGATTTATCAGGTCTACTAGTGATAGAGGGGCCAATTTCTTCTTAGTCTTGAAGCAGAGCATATCCTTGATAGCTTCTGGGGTGACATAAAACACAACTGAGCCTGAAGGGTCGAGAACTGCCCTCTGAGTGGGGTCATAGTTTTCAGCACACAGATGGATCAAATCAGGGAATTGTCTAACCTGAGGGAGCTTAAAAATAGGGAGGAATGAGTCCCATATGCCCAGCACATCTGTTCCAGTCTCATGCTTGGCCTTCAATTCATTGAGCAGGTGAATGTGGAACTTAGTCCTCATCAGCATTTCCTCTGAAATCTGATAGTCCATGTCTGCTAGAGACTGCCATTCCAATTGTCTCTGAGGGGCATTCAGTGGAGCAATGTTCAACGCTATAGGAGCTACTGGTGGATCCATGATTTATCCTAGGATTATGGATGGAGTTGCTATGCAGAGCAACACAAAAGAGTTTTCTTTGAGGGAGAAATGTGAATTGTATGGAACAGAGGGTGAGTAAAACAGCTGCAGCAATTGAAATACTGTTTGAAGTGCAAATAAGACCAATGTGTGGTCTCAATTTGTCTTTTTTAGCAGGTAGGTACAATTTGAGTAAGTTGTTTCGCGATTGCGCGCACAAAGTACAGTTTTTTATGAAAATGTGGGTAAACAAGGCTCAGCTGGTGTTTTTCGAGCTCACAGTTGTAAATGGGGACTAGGCACAGAGATTTTGCTGGTGAATTTGCAAGTTTTTTGTCTTTTAAGCTCTTTCGAGGGAATTCACAGACAAAGTAGGCATATGAAGGATTTATAAGGGAAAATACCTGGTAAACAGCGAGCAATGGTCACGAATGTCTGTAGAAATGGCGCGCCGGAGGTCTCCAAATTGATTTCAGCAAGGTGGTGCAGGTTAGGACGTAAAAATCATGAAGAGAAAGCAACAGTGAATTTGCAAAAAGTATGAAAAAACGCGAAAATTGGCCTAAATATGGATTTTTGGCATATTGGTGCCTTTTTGGATGACGTCAGCATGACGTCATCAGGTGGGGTCAAGGTCGGATGATGTCAGCATGACGTCATCGGGTGATGTGGCGAGCTATGATTGGTCCACGGGGATGATGAGGTGGCAGACATATCAGCGCGGGGCCGGACGAAGGAGCTGACGCGACGGCGGGGTGGCACTGACGTGGGTATGACGTGGTGGTGACGTTGGCCGGGCGGATTGACCAAAAACCGGAAATGCTTAGCGGTTTCTCATCGCACCGCTTTTGATACGGAAGGGGAATTGTCAGGCGTACCTCCGATAAGTTGTGGGGATGACGCGTGGCGGAGGCCTGACATCACCCTCTGATAGATATCGGAAGGTATCTGTCGGACGTCGGGGCCGCTCCGATATGAATGAGGACTGTCGGATCAAAGGGGTCCGATCCGACGGTTGACGGGTTAGTGAAATGATCGGACAATACGGAAGGGGGCGGGGGTTATTTTAATATTTATTTCGGGATCTGTGCTTGGCTAAGACCTCTTGGTATAGGTGGATTTATAAAGGTTTTTCAATGCCTTTTTAATATAAAAATAACACGGCGCCCATACTTTGGATAAACGAGAAAAGTGGGTTTTTTGTTTATTTTGCAAATTAAAGCGGGTATAGGTAGAACGAGGTCTTTTATAAGGTTTTCTTTTAGCAAATGAAGGTTTTACTGGGCCAAATGAATTCAGAAGAGGGGAAGGGTTTAGACTTAGGTTTATCAACGTGACCAGATGTCATTTGATCCCTGACAGAGGACTTATTGGCTATAATGCCAAGGGGAGGGATATTTATACAATGTTTTGGGGTTTATACACCATGGTGTTATTATACTAGGGAAAAGGTAACATAGGGGAATTATATAATAGAGTTAGGGTTAATATGGATGAAAGGAGTGGATGAGGGGAGATAACACTAAGTTTATTTGAAAATAACTTAGCTTAGGGAGTAGATCAAAATAAAAAGAGTTTTAGACAATAAATGTGGCTTCTAATAGGACTAAGAACCACTATAAGACCATCAATTCTTCCATGAATCTCAACTGATGATGGGATGTTAGTTATGAATGAAAAGGGGAAAATTTGGGAAGTTAGAAATGCTTCTCTGCTTGCTGCAACCTGATGGAGAAGAACACCTTCTCAATTCATTGATTTTGCTTTATGAACAAGGCTACCACACATGCAATTTGTAAGAAATTATATTTCTGCAACCCCAACTGCCTACCCATCTATTTTCCTAGCATTTTTTGTTTCTTCTTGGAGGGTGCACTTAGGCTTGCAGACCCTTAATTTCATTTTCTTTTCTTTGGCCTTTTTCTTTTGTTTTTCTATCTACTTCTACCCTTATTTCTTCCAAGGTCCCAGATTAAGCAGTTGGGAGCCTTTCTTCTCTACGTAAACTACTTGTCTGCCAAGATTAAACAGTTTGGACAGACTTCTTTCTCTATTCTACAACTGAAAATTTTAAACATGGCATGATCCAGATTAGGCTGTTGGACCATCCATCAAAATTGAGTCCACATCAAGCTATAAGCACAGATTGTATTCTCTTGGAAATATGGGATCTTTGCATCATCAAAGCAGAGCATATTTGGACCTTTCCTTGCCAATCATGAAATATGAAACCTATTGGTATAGGTAGCTAACAATATCTATCTCCAAAGTAGGTGTTGAAGTCAGGAAAGGACCGCATGTAAGCAGATTATTGTGTTATTTTTAAAGAAAATGAACTAAAACAAGAATAAGTAGATGATGGTATTTAATTTAATTGTAGATTTTGGAATATTTTAGAAATAAGCTGATAGCAATATCCAATATTTTTATCTAAATCTCAAATTGGGTGAATATCTAGCAACATCCAATATATCTATCTAAATCTCAGAATGGGTGAATATCTCAGCAGCCACCACAATTGTTTTATTTAAGATTCTCAAATATTCTCTATTGCAACTGACTTTACAGTTAATCAGATTCCACAATATTTCCAAAATTTTCAATTAAAATAAATCCCCCTATTAAAAAAAATCAAATTCAAATAATTAACTTCCCTAGCTTTTATTCATCCAATTTTAAAAATATTCCAAAACCTATCACAAAAATAACTCTTGTTTACCTTATTGGTAATTTTATAGATTTTTCTTATACACTGTAATTCCTCCTCCTTTTTTCAGATGGCAATATAAGTTGGAACGGTTTGAAGTTTTCCACTGGGAAGAAAAAGAAAGGGACCATGGGAGCTCCAAGAAGGCAAAAACGGCGACTTAGAGTTTAGTGCAGGTGCATGGGTTTTTTACAATGATTAACTGTCTTGGTGGGATAGGTTTTTCTTTGTCCTGCTCTACAACTCATGGGCGCTTGGGCTTCGGACTGCACTCGGCTCCTTTTCATTTGGTCTCCTAGTCTTTTACTGATCCAACGGTTTTTTTTGGCTTTTTACAGGGTTTTCTTTGGACCGTTATCGGTTTCCTTTTCGCTGCGAAGACTAACCTTTTATTGCGGGTTCTGGCTCTTTCCTGCGGTTTCCTTGGGATCCTCCTTATCCGCAGGCGGTTTTTTATGTTTCGGTTTTCGTTAACCTTTTGTTTCCCCGGGTGGTTTCTTGGTCCCCCATTGACTCTCCGTCTGTTAGCTGTCAGCTTGTTTTTTATAGTCGGTTATGGAGGCTAACGTTTTCTCCACGGCTTCTTCGGAACATACGCCGATTTGGCCTCAGACCGGATCCTCTGTGGATGACTTTCTTTCCTTCGAGTAGGAACTAGCTTCTAAAGTGGAAGCCTTTCCCCCTCTCTCAGCAGCACATCCCCACCATTTCGATTGCTCCTGAAGCAGCAACGATTCGCGATTTTGTTGGCCCTCTTCCGCCTAGGGTACCTTTCTCGCAGGTTTGGGGAGGCAGTGCGTTTGGCTCTGAGGTTCTTGAGCTGAGCACTGGACATCAATCTGAGGGGAATGCTTTGTACAAACCCTCGGTTGGGTCCCATATTATTCCTGATAGCAATGCTTCGATACCAACAATGCCTCTAGATCAGGGAACTCTCCCTCAGGGAAATTTCTCAGATATTAACATCATTTCGGGTTTCTTCGACGACTTACAGGATAAAGGACCTCTATCGGAGAAAGAACAGGCAGCGGCTGGGGACGCCCAGGTGGATAGGACAACGACATCTCTAAACAAGAGACCTTCAGGGCCCTCTAACAGGATGAAACGCCTACCCTCGTGCAGCGACGATCTCTTCTTGAAACTTGCTGAAAACACTCCTTTCAGTGACGCAATGGAATCGGCTGAAAGAGTTCTAGTTGGTCGGGTCAAGGGCAAGCACTATAGTGTGGAATATTTGCAGAAGTGGACAATGGAGGTCTGGGGACATCACCTCTCGGAACCCCCTCGCGTCCAGACCTTTGTGAGGGGTTGGTTTTCCCTCTTTTTCAAGACCATTTCCCAAACTAACTGGGTCCTTACAACTATTTAGTACATTGATCAGGCACTGGTCCTCCTTCATAGATGGACCCCGATGTTCGACCCTGAGACTGAAAAGGTAGGGACTGGACCGGTTTGGGTTCATCTTCTAAGTCTTCATGTACATTTTTTGTCGGAGCAAATTTTTAGTCAGATTGGGAACGCCATGGGAAAATTCATCACATATGACAAATCTTATATCTCCACAGGCAAAATGGCTTATGCCAGGATTTTAGTTCACTTGGACCTCTCAGGTGGACTCCCGGAATACATCAACATACAATGGAGGAACTCGACTCGGAGACAAATGCTGGATTACGAGGGGGTACCCCTCAGGTGCAGACGCTGCCACAAGGTGGGGCACCTTTTCAAAGACTGCCCACTGAACAAGTGGAATATCAGGCAATCAGAGAGGCTTTCGCCCCAAGTTTTGCCAGTTCAGGACGCTATGTCTCAGGGAGACCCGGTTAGAGATGATTGGCCTCGTGCCACCTAGGATCTTCACTGTCTTTCTACTCCTCTCTTTGGGGGCACTGACACTTTTTCGAGTCTGGGTCAGTGTTCAACGGAGTTGGCAAATAACACTCCGAGGAAGTGTGGTCATCCGACGATTCAGCCTCCTCCACCGGCTCTTGGTTCAGTTGTGACGGCCTCGGGTGACTGCTTTTCTTTGGGGAGCGGAACACTGAGGTTGACCACCTTTCCAAAGAAGGCGCGAATAGGGGGCAAGACAATTGGCTGATTATTAAGCAGATCAACAGAGCTAGTTACCAGTATTATCATAGACCATTTATGGACATAATGGTCTAATTTTTGGACAGTTCTTTTTATCAGACTTTGTACATATTTTTTTTCTACTATGCTGCTTATATATTGTTCAGTGGCCAATGGGATTGGCTCGATCACTCTATTTTGTTATTATCCCCCTGGTTGGACCAGATAATACATATTTTCATTGTTTATGATCTCATCCTGGACTTTGTTGGGTCTACTTCTCATATGTTTTTCTGGGAGTAGCTTTTTGATATTTTCATCTTCTGTTTGATGAAAATATTGGCATATGCATATGCATCTGCAAAATGTAATTTCTTCCATAAATGAAATTACGAATTTTTCCTTGGGAAAAAAAAAAGTTGGAACGGTTTGGGGTTCGACTAGGCTACGTTGGAAACTTATGTTTACCTGTGTTGTTCTTACCTATTACTCGAGGGCTAGATTTGTTCTTACCTTTTACCTGCCAGCGTCATTTCTTACCTGCTCCGGGTTTTTCTTGACTGTCATAACTGTTTATGGTTACCCTCTCCCACTCTGGTTTATTGAACTCCCCGACGAACAAACCATGGTTTACGGTTGCTTTGTTGTCCTCGTCTGGAAGCTATCATAACTTCCCCCGACAATCATGGATGATCTAGACAATTTTCTGGACCCTTTGGAGGATGTTTCCTCATGGTCCCCCACCAAGACCATTGATGCTGGTCTCTTCCCCTTCTTGTCCGAACTGACTGACGAGGTTGAAGCCTTACCTCCAATAAATCGACCTCTCATCTTGCCGGTTACCCTACCAGAAGAAGCGGCCTCTCCCCATGTGCTCATCTCTCAGTCCATCTTACCGTGTACACAAGCACACATTGCTTCGTCGCTTAAACCAGTTTTACAAACCCTAGCCCCTAAAATTGTTCCGACCTCACTCCCGACGGTGTTCGGATACATTACTCCTGATCCCCATCTGGGCACGAAGGCGGTGGTTTCAGGTCATTCTGCTGCACGGACCTCCTCGGTTCCCTCACAGGGACATTTCACAAGCATTGGGCCCATCACTGGTATTTTCGCAACTATCCCGCAAGAGGCGTCGGAAAACCCTAGGGTTTCTCCGAGACCTACATTCCCCTTTTCAACGTAGGAGGTGACGAATGCAGGGGTTACAGGACAGTCGAGGAAGAAATAGGGTCCAAAGATTCGAACCTGTGTAGCGCCACTCAATATTGCTGAAGACCTCAAATTGCTCGATGCCATGAACATTGCTGCGAAGGTCTTGGTCGACCGGGTGAGAAGTAGACATTACAGTGTAGCCAAACTACAACAATGGGTTTTGGATGTCTAGGGAGATAATCTGAAGGAGACTTTGAAGGTTCAAACCCTAGAGAAAGGGTGGTTCGCACTTCACTTTAGCAGCTTGGAGCACACTAACTGGGTGTTGTCCATGGTTTGGCACTTAGATATGGCCTCGGTTCTTCTCCGCCAATGGACTTCCCTTTTCGACCCAGTGAGGGAGAGGGTGGACGCAGGACCGATTTGGGTTCGTTTACTCGGCTTACCATTACACTTTTGGATAGAGGATGTTTTCAGACTCATTGGCAATGCACTCAGTTACCAGTATCTACCTCACCTTTGATGAACCTTATCAAACCTTAGGGAAGTTAGCATATGCAAGGGTTTTGGTACATTTGGACCTATCTGAGGGATTGTTGGAGTTTATAGATATTCGCTGGAGGAACCACACCAGACGACAATTGCTAGACTATGAGGGAGTCCCCTTTAGATGCCATCGATGTCGTAAGGTTGGGCATCTTTTCAAGGACTTCCCTCTGCTGAAAAGGAAGAAACATCATACCATTGAACAGGAGGTGGCCTCCCATCAACATATTCATCAGGAAGCACAACCAAGAAGTCAGTTTCCATTGGCCACATTGGACCCGGTTGAATCAGAGATCTCGGAAAAACAACATAAGATTTCAATACTTGAGGCAGTGGCACCTCCATAGCCAAAGAAGCATGGGTGGCCTCCAAATCGTCCACATGCATCAAAGTCTCATCCACAGTCGCCATCTGAGGGCCTGCCCTCATCAGGTATGAGAGGAGCTACAAGCAGAGACAGGAATGGAAGAGTTCATACCTGATGAGGGCAGACCCCTAGTTGGCGACTGTGGACGAGACTTTGATGCCTGTGGACGATTTTTAGGCCACCCACGCTTCTTCGGCTATGGAGGTGCCACTACCTCAACTGTTGAGATCTTATTTTGTTTTTCCGAGATCTCTGCTACAACCGGGTCCAATGTGGCCAATGGAAACTGACTTCTAGGATGTGCTTCCTGATGAATATGCTGATGGGAGGCCACCTCCTGTTCAGTGGTTTGATGTTTCTTCCTTTTCAGCAGAGGGCAGTGCTTGAAAAGATGCCCGACCTTATGGAATCGATGGCATCTGAAGGGGACTCCCTCACAGTCTAGCAATTGTCGTTTGGTGTGGTCCCTCCAGCGAATATCTATAAACTCTAACAATCCCTCAAACAGGTCCAAATGTACCAAAACCCTTGCGTATGCTAACTTCCCTGAGGTCTGATAAGATTCATCAAAGGTGAGGTAGATATCGAGTGCATTGCCAATGAGTCTGAAAACATCCTCTGTCCATAAGTGTAATGGTAAGCCGAGTAAACGAACCCAAATCAGTCCTGCGTCCACCCTCTCCCTTGCTGGGTCGAAAAGGGGAGTCTATTGGCAGAGAAGAACCGGGGCCATATCTAAGTGCCAAACCATGGACAACACCCAGTTAGTGTGCTCCAAGCTGCTAAAGTGAAATGTGAACCACCCTTCCTCTAGGGTTTGAACCTTCAGAGTCTCATTTAGATTATCTCCCCAGACATCTGAAACCCATTGTTGCAGTTTGGCTACACTGTAATGTTTACCTCTCACCCGGCCGACCAAGACCTTCGCAGCAATGTCCATGGCATCGAGCAATTTGATGTCTTCAACAATATTGAGTGGCGCTGCACAGGGTCGAATCTTTGGACCCTGTTTCTTCCTCGACTGTCTTGTAACCGCTTCATTCGTCGTCTCCTGTGTTGAAAAGGGGATTAGGAGTAATGTATCCGGACACCGCCGGGAGTGAGGTTGGAACGATTTTAGGAGCTAGTGTTTGTAAAACTGGTTTAAGAAACGAAGTAGCGTGTGCTTGTGTACATGGTAAGATGGACTGAGAGATGAGCACAGGGGGAGAGGCCGCTTCTTCTGGTAGGGTAACCGACGAGATGAGAGGTCGAGTTATCGGACGTAAGGCTTCAACCTCGTCAGTCAGTTCAGATAAGAAGGGGAAGAGACCGGCAACAATGGTCTTGGTGGGGGACCATGAGGGCACATCCTCCAAAGGGTCCAGAAAATTGTCCAGATCATCCATGGTTGTCGGGGGAAGTTATGATAGCTGCCAGACAAGGACAGCAAAGCAACAGTAAACCATGGTTTGTTCGTCGGGGAGTTCAATAAACCAATGTGGGAGAGGGTAACCATAAACAGTTATGATGGTCAAGAAAAACCCGGAGCAGGTAAGAAATGACACTGGCAAGTAAAAGGTAAGAAAAAATCCAGTCCTCGAGTAACAGGTAAGAACAACACAGGTAAACATAAGTTTCCAATGTAGCCTAGTCGAACCCCAAACCGTTCCAACTTTTTTTTTCCCATGGAAAAATTTGTAATTTCATTTATGGAAGAAATTACATTTTGTAGATGCATATGCATATGCTTATATTTTCATCGAACAGAAGATGAAAATATCAAAAAGCTACTCCCAGAAAAACATATGAGAAGTAGACCCAACAAAGTCCAGGATGAGATCATAAACAGTGAAAATATGTATTATCTCGTCCAAGCAGGGGGATAATACCAAATTAGAGTGATCGAGCCAATCCCATTGGCCACTGAACAATATATAAGCAGCATAGTAGAAAAAAAATATGTACAAAGTCTGATAAAAAGAACTGTCCAAAAATTAGACCATTATGTCCATAAATGGTCTATGATAATACTAGTAACTAGCTCCGTCGATCTGCTCCGTAATCAGCCAATTGCCTTGCCCTTGTTCGTGCCTTCTTTGGAAAGGCGGTCAACCTCAATGTTCCGCTCCCCGAAGAAACGCAGTCACCCGAGGCCGTCACAACTGAACCAAGAGTCGTGGAGGAGGCCGAGTCGTCGGACGACCACGCTTCCTTGGAGTGTTATCTACCAACTTCGTTGAACGCTGACCCGAACTCGAAAAAGTGTCAGTGCCCCCAGAGAGAGGAGTAGAAATACGGTGAAGATCCTCGGTGGCACGAGGCAAATTATCTCTGGCGGGGCCTCCCTGAGACAGAGCGTCTTGAACTGGCGAAACTTGGGGCGAATGCCTCTCTGAGTGCCTGATATTCCACTTGTTCAGTGGGCAATCTTTGAAAAGGTGCCCCACCTTGTGGCAGCGTCTGCACCTGAAGGGTACCCCCTCATAATCCAGCATTTGTCTCCGAGTTGAGTTCCTCCATAGTATGTTGATGTATTCTGGGAGTCCACCTGAGAGGTCCAAGTGAACTAAAATCCTGGCATAAGCCATTTTGCCTGTGGAGATATAAGATTTGTCATATGTGATGAATTTTTCCATGGCATTCCCAATCTGACTAAAAATATGCTCCGACCAGAAATGTACATGAAGACCTGGGAGATGAACCCAAACTGGTCTAGTCCCTGCCTTTTCAGTCTCAGGGTCGAACTTCGGGATCCATCTACGAAGGAGGACCGGTGCCTGATAAATGTGCCAAATAGTTGTAAGGGCCCAATTAGTTTGGGCAATGGTCTTGAAACAGATGGCAAACCAACCCCTCACAAAGGTCTGGACACGAGGGGGTTCTGAGAGGTGATGTCCCCAAACCTCCATCGTCCACTTCTACAAATGTTCCACACTATAGTGCCTGCCCTTGACCTGACCAACCAGAACTCTTTCAGCCGAGTCCATTGCGTCACTGAAAGGAGTGTCTTCGGCAAGTATCAAGAAGAGCTCATCGATGCACGAGGGTAGGCGTTTCTTCCTATTAGAGGGCCCTGAGGGTCTCTTGTTTAGAGCTGCCATCATCCTATCCGCCTGGGCATCCCCAGCCGCTGCCTGTTCTTTCTCCGGTAGAGGTCCTTTATCCTATAAGTCGTCGAAGAAACCCGAAATGATGTTAATATCTGAGAAATTTCCCTGAGGGAGGGTTCCCTGATCTAGAGGCACTGTTGGTATCGAAGCACCGCTATTAGGAACAATATGGGACCCAACCGAGGGTTTGTACAAAGCATGCCCCTCTGATTGAGGTCCAGTGATCGGCTCAAGAACCTGAGAGCCAAATGCACTGCCTCCCCAAACCTGCGAGCAAGGTACCCTAGGCGGAAGAGGGCCAACAAAATCGCGAATCACTGCTGCTTCAGGAGCAACCGAAATGGTGGGGATGTGCTGCTAAGAGAGGGCGAAAGGCTTCCACTTCAGAAGCTAGTTCCTGCTCGAAGGAAAGAAATTCATCCACAGAGGATCCGATCTGAGGCCAAATTGGCGTATGTTCCAAGAAGCCGTGGAGAAAACATTAGCCTCCATAACTGACTATAAAAAACGAGCTGACAGCTGCCAGAGGGAGAGTTAGTGGGGGACCAAGAAACCACCTGGGGGAAACAAAAGGTTAACGAAAACCGGAACATAAAAAACCACCTGCGGATAAGGAGGAGCCCAAGAAAACTGCAGGAAAGAGCCAGAACCCAGATCAATACTCATCATCACTCCTCATTCCTGGCTCGTCCGGCAGTCATGTCCACCATTTTCAAAGAATCCTCTTCTATATTTCTGCTACCGATCTTCACTCACGAAGTATGGTTGTAAGGAAATTTGGGTAATATTACCCAAACGATGCCGATTGATATTTCTATCAAAATCGACATTGTTGAACATGTTCATATCGGGGTATCTTGTTCTTCGGATGAGATCAAGACATATACTCATCTATTTCAGGAATTCCATGATGTGTTTGCGTGGTCCTATGAAGAAATGCCCAACATTGATCCTAGCATTAGTGCACGAAATTCCAACGTATCCGCATGCGAAGCCTGTTCGCCAACGGCTTCGCCTGGTGCACCCTAGGAATGCCGCCGCTATTAAGGGTAAAGTTGAAAAGCTTTTCAATGCTGGGTTCATCTATCCCATCCAGCTTATAGATTGGGTGTCCAATATTGTCCTGGTTACTAAAAAATAGGGCACTATCCTCGTTTGCATTGATTATTGAGATCTCAATTGTGCCTGTCCTAAAGACAACTATCCAACTCCATTCATCAAATCATTGATGAATGTTTCGGGAGCGAGATCTTTTCCTTTATGGAAGGTTTTTTTGGTTACAATCAGATCAACATCGCACTGACCGATCAAGAAAATATAGCTTACATTTGTCTTTGGGGTATGTTTGTGTACAAGAAGCTCCCTTTTGACCTCAAAAATGATGGAGCTACATTTCAGTGGGCAATGTCTAATGCGTTTCATGATATTCGCAACATTGTCGAGCCATGGATGAAATTCCCGCCCATTCTCATAAGTGCCAAGACCACACAGACCATCTTCGACAGATTTTTCTGCCCTGCAGACACTATAACATTCTATTAAACCCGCACAAAAGCATTTTCTGAGTCGAATCAGGACGACTCCTTGGCTTCATCGTTTCCAAGGATGATATTCGCCTTGATCTGCTAAAATTAGAGGCCATTGTAAATTTACCCCCTCCATCTTCATTGCACCAACTCTAGAGCTTGCAAGGAAAGGCCAACTTGATCCATCATTTTATACCCAATTATGCTCAACTAGCCACAAGATCTACCCGGTTGCTAAAACAAGGAACGCCATTTGTATGGGACAAGGTGGCCCAAAAATATTTTGACGATCTCAAGGTTGTTCTCGTAAATGCTCCTCTGTTGCACCCATCGGATTATTATTGAGATTGCTTCCTTTACCTAGTTGTGACCCCTAGCACCATTGCTATGGTCTTGGTCCAAGACGACGATGAAGGCAACGAACATTTGATCTACTACCTTAGTCAGAATCTCCTTGACACTGAAACACATTATGCACATGTCGAGAAGTTGGCTTTGGCTACCGTCTAGGCCGTTCAATGCTTTTGGCACTATATCCTTTTGCGCATGACTACGGTGATTTCTGAATGTAACCCAATGACCTATATCCTGACTTGTCAGTTGATGGGGGGAAAATATTCTAAATGGATCATGATCCTGAGAATTCGATTTGGTCTTTACTACTGCCAAATCTAAGAAGTCACTTGTTTTCGCTGAATTGATTTGTTCCCTTCCCTCCAAGTCTCTTCCTACTAGTGCAGATGAATAGCTTCTAGATGAGACCCTCTTTTTTATTAGCACCTTTGATCCATGGTACGGTGATATCATCGTGTATCTCTAGATGTCCATGTTTTGGTCCGCATTGACTAAGGATGATCGCCGAAGGATTTGGCATCACTCCCAGCCCTACCGTATTATTGGCGATACTTTATACCGTGTCGGTGTTGATTCAGTTCTTCGCCGATACCTTACGATTGAGGAAGCTAAAAGAGTTCTCAATGATTGCCACTCCAGGGCCTATGGTGGGAATTTGTCTAGTTATGCTACAGCTCAAAAAATCCTTCGCGCTAGTTATTTTCGGCTATCTATCTTCAAGGACAGCATTCTTGCTGTTCGCAAGTGCCACGAATGCCAAATTTACCAACGCAAGATGCGTGCCCCACCCGCTCACCTACACCCTGTCATTAATGTTGGTCCTTTTGCAAAATGGGGCATAGATTATACAACATGTAACCCTTGTTTGGCCGGGGGACATGGCTAGATCATATGACATGTAACCAAATGGGCCAAAGTGATGCCTACATACTCGACAGACGATAAGACGGCAACTCAATTCCTTTTCAACCATGTTATTTCTAGGTTTAGCGTACCTCAAGCCATTATCACAGACCATGGCTCCCATTTCAGAGATTACATGATGGCTGAGCTGGCATCTGCATTGGGCTTGCGCCATGATGACTCAACCCCATATTACCCTCAGGCCAACGGCAAAGTTGAAGTCATGAACAAGATCTTGGTCACAATACTTCAGTGTAATATTGGGATGTACAAGTCAAATTGGCATCTCATGCTCTTTTCAGCTTTGTGGGCCTACCGGACCTCAACCAAAGACGCAACATGTTTCACATCATCCCAGCTGATTTATGATCTGGAAGCAACATTGCCGATCGAATGCGAGATTGCTTCACTAAAGTTAGTTTCTGCACTCCTCCGTGAAATGTCACCTCAAGAGGAACGCCTCTTATATTTAGAACGACTGGACGAGACTCATCGTCTCATCGACTTGGTCATCGAAGCACAAAAGAAACGGGTCAAATCCCATTTCGATTAGTTGGTATCCCCTCACGCATTCTATGAGGGTGATTTTGTCTTACTATACAACCAAGCTAATGATAAGCTGGAGGTAGGCAAGTTTGAATGCATGTGGCATGTGCCCTACATTGTGAAATGTATTTTGCAGAAAGGATCCTATGAGCTTATTGGTTATGAAGGAAATCCTCTCGATAAGCCCTGAAATAGGCTCTACCTCAAGAAGTACTATGCTTAGTTCATGTTGCATGGTTACTCATGTACATTAGTGTGTCATTCATTTTTGTGTAGTGTGGTTTTGTGTGGTAGTTTTCACACAATGTTCTTGTTTACTATGCTTTTCTTGCTTTGCAGATGTCTGCGACTCCCCACATTGGTTTCACTGCTGGTGCTTGCCATAGTACTTGGAACCTATCATCCGCGGCATGGGCTATTTATGACCCTAACGGTAAGTTTATTTACCTTCAAGGTATCTATCTAGGTCGCACAACTAACAACATTGCTCAATACAGTGCGGTCATCGAATTGTTGTCAGAAGCCATCTCTCTAGGCATCAGAGAGTTGGTTGTTAACCTGGATTCAAAGCTTATCGTCCTTCAACTCAACATGCAATATTTTGTTAGAAACCCTCAAATATTGAGAATGTATCTCCGTATCCATATATTGGAAAGACATTTTGATTACATTACATATCATCATATTGCTAGACACATGAATACATTGACAGATGCATTAGCTAATAATGTGTTGGATAGACATTTATGAAAGATGTGAAAAGATAAAACAAACCATTTGTACAATAGTAGACAAGAAAATATAGCATATATATATATGGTGATAATGTTTGATACATTAGAACCCAAAAAATAATATGTATGTCAAAAATAACATCGGCAACTCGTAGGCCTCATATATCCGTGGTATGCAGGCCTTAAAAAATGTAAGTGTTGGACCTAGGAACTAATCAACATGGTGATCATGGTAGCATGATACGGCTCATGCAACACGAGTAAGTAATCAGCGAATCTGATCCGAGACTCCCACTGTGTGTCTCCGGTACTAACGAGGAATGTCCCCTACCCGAGCATACTTCGGGATGCCACGAGTCAACCCCTCAAGGTTCCTTGTGATCTCCTCCTTGTTGTCACTCCCCTCCTGATAAGGAGCGACAACATCAATGGGGCAGGGGATGCGCTTGGCTACTGGGGACATCCTAGCATGGTGCTCTGGTCTGACGTCTGCATTAAAAAGAGACATTTTATAAGCAAATATGTACCAAAAACAATTAAAAAATCTCAAAATCAAAAAGTTTATTTTTTACCTTCATCATCGAAGTCATCTCCATATCGTCAGGACAAATATGTATCGTCATGGAAATCGGTTCTACTGTATGGCTAGTCCCCCATGACAATTTTTTTGTTGTCATATCCATGAAAAGGATGCAGGTTGGTATGACATGTGCTGACCCTCAATGATCCTAGTCATCAAACGACTCTAGTGGGACATCCGTTGATCGCATGGCATAGGAGGATCTACCTCAGTCTGCTGATACTGGAACAGTGGTACCTGTTCCAAGGAAAAGGTCACGAGCACAGATCCAAAGAAAAATTGATTCAGATTCCACGCCTTAGCTTTGAACATTGGCGCTTGATGTTGGTCTTCATTGCCTCTGCCTAGTTGAAAATTGTAGGAGTTGTATAGTCGATAGCATAAAGGAACTTTGACTTGTTGGTCTCATGTTCCACCCTAGACCCCGCCACTCTATTGACTGTCAACAGAAGCACTCTCAGTGTCAAATCTCGAACACTGGAAATCTCAATCTTCCCACTTTTGGATTTTAGGGCCCAAGGCAGTGTTCAACAAGAAATGAAGATATGCTTTCCCCAATCGATCGTGACCCATACAAGTTCATTAGTTCCCCTGCACGGGAAAGTCCAGTGATGAAGTATATATATGAAGTTTCCAACTCTAGCTCCTGGTCACCAATGAAAAATATTTCCTGATTAATGTCCCAAAGACTAATAAGGTACTGAAGCAAGTCAAGTTGGGCCTGCATCCCTGGCGTGCAAAATAATTTGAGGAGCCCGCAAGCCCTCAAAGCTTCTAGCCAATTTAAGTCATTCATTACCTAGGTGTCAACATCCTCATGTTCCCATTCTTTCCAGTCCACCATTTTCAACGATTCTTTCCTACAAAAGCCATTATTTGAGTCAACAATCATGCTTGGCTTATAAAATTTGAGTTTAAATGGTGATTTTTTGAGGAAATAGGGTTTTGCCCTATTCACGGTGCCATCACGCCTATTTTAAAAACAACTGCGCTAAATGGCATGGCTGTCTTTGTTAATCACCCTCGGCTGGCGTGATTCTGTGCCCGGAAGTCGCATCGACCAGGGTGAAAATGTTTTCCAAAAACCCCCTCAGAAAACTAAAAAAATGGTTAAAAACAGAAATAAAGGACATGAAAATGGAGCTCAGGACTTTGGATTTTACCTGGAACTGGTGACTCGTCGATTGACCTCTAGGATCTCTCGCAATTTGCTCCGGAACAATTAGGGCAAAAGTGAGTAAAATTTTTCACAGCAAGGTAAAATGGTAAATAGAAAAAAATATTTACTTTTCTCCTTTTTATTCATTTTTTCATGAAAATATCAGGTTTTTGTAAATATTTTAACCTATTTTGCCTCAAGAACTGGAAAATACACTTTACCCTTTTGCGCAGCGACAGGTGTTGGATGTTCGATGATGATGACAAGTCATGTTTTAGCACTTTTCTCGACTCGTTAAGCTCATATGGAAGGATTGCCTAGTGTTTTTCCCTTTTGACTCGTAAAAGAAAATAAAATGGGTGGTCTGCTTTCAAGATCTTTTTTGAAATTTTAAAAGCAAAAAGATGGCCGAGCCCTTGTCATTTCGAACTCGTTAAGGATGCGAAACATTGTGTGCCCATTATAAGTTTACCCCTTTTTTCACGCTGGGATGCACTATTTATGAAAAAGGTACTCCTTGACTGAAATGGTCAAGCGGTTCTCTCAAGTATTGTTTTATACCTATTCGAGCTCGAGAGACAAAAATGTACGAAAGGGGACCATGTGAAGTTTTCTTTTAGGTGTCTTTTTGAAACTCTCTAAACATGAAAAATATACCGAGTTACACCTTTATTGGACTCGTTAAACTATCAAAACGACATGGGAGTCATCGTCATGACGAACATGAGCTTCTCCTTGCTAGGGCTCGTTAAAATTACTAGGTTAGATTCGTTCAAAGGATGAACTTGCAGTGCAAGCATATTCTATCCCCTTCAAGCTTGCATTTAAAAATAATTGGGGTACATGCCAGAAATGGTGGGGGAAAATTTGGAAATCTATCAGTCGTGTTGGCAGCTCACTCTTGAATATGACACTCCTTGCTTCGTGTTGGGTTGGAATATCCTCCTTTGTATCATTGACCTTCTTGGATTGGGCCATTCATTTTTGCCTTCCATTTGATCTCTGCCATGTCATCATGACCACCGATCGCATGGATCCAAAAGCTGCTAAACTTCCAGTTGTGTCGTTGATATGTTAAAGAGTTGTCCTTCTACAGTTACACTTACCTCTCGTTCTCTGTATCATCCAGAAACAATTTGCATCCTTTTGTCTCGTGTCGATGATGTGGGAAACATTATGGCCCTCATTCGACACAGTCGTTTCCTATCAACTTCAGCTCATTATCTAGGAAGTTGACCGAGAGACTCCCTTCCAGTACCTTAGAGCTTGCATGCCCTAATGGCAAGTTCTTCACACTCGATGACAAGTTCACATCATTGGCTTTCGATCGAGTGATTTCACGGGTGTTCGACTTCAGTTCCTCTATTCACATTTTGTGGATTGTGCTGATAGTACCTTGAGGACCATTGTCATTATTGGTGGTTTCTCTCATGCTTGTTAACAATTTACATCATTGACTAGTAATCAAGTGACTTTCTAGCATGTTCGACGTTAACACATCTATTCACATGTTAGAATTTGTACTTTGATTGGGTCATGCTGGAGCGCAAGACCCTGGACTCAGCTTACACAAGTCAAGGTTGTGATGTGATGTGACATGGTTATGATGACATGCATGTCTCTTTCATATGGATGGCTACGACCATACCATGAGTTATCATATGTGATCCTTCTCATTTTTGGATGGTTGCGACCATACCTTGGTTTCATTATGGTTCTCTTTGACGGATGGCTGCGCCCATACCTAGATCCATTTACATGATCATTCTTTGGATGGTTGCGTCCATGCCATGATTCATGTATCATTTGACAGATATCTCAGTGATGTATACATATATGTACTTGCTTGCAGGTTTTCGGTGGCAGACTACGGTTCCCCACACTGATTCATAAAGCATTTCATCCCTCACTCTAGTTCGGCCTTCACACTTTAGGGGGCATGTGTTACACAAAATTTTGTCACTGTCCCTGTACTCCCCTTTTATTGATCCTAGAGGACCTCTATAGTGAACCCTGCATGCTTTGCCTTCATGAAGAAACTCCCATTGTTTCCCTCTTCATGAGCATATCAATTCCCTTTTGCACCATTTCCCCTAAAACTTCTGTTTTTCCCAGTTTACAAGACCAGCGCTAATTACCTTTCTCTTTCCCGTGCCAATGTGCTGAGATTAGCACTATCCCTAGTGATAAACAGAGCGACTGAGCTGTGTTCCAGTCGTGGTGGTCCTGTTATGGAAGGTTTTTTAAATTAGGAGCCGAAGCTTCCAGCTCTAGAAGCTTTGTAACGAAAGTATGGTAAATGGTTTTGTCGGATGGGGTCGAGGATGTTAGTTTGGGCTCCTTTCCGCTATAATGATGGAACTACCTCAAGGGATACGACCATCTTTTATGATAAAAGGATCCATCTCCCATCCATTCATCCTATATAAACCTTCTTTCTTCCCAATCACAAGCTAGTGTTAATGTTGGTGTGCTAGTGCTATTTTGGATTGGAGTAAACAACAAGGTATTCGTAGTTGTAGCTATCTAGTTGTGTGAGGGAGAAGTGTGATTTGGTTTGGAGTGAAGCCTAAATGGAAGAGCCTTAAAACTATTGTGGATTGAGGCCATCATGGAATGTTAGCATAAGTGTGTGGGAACCTAGTGTTGCCAGAGGAGGACTGCAACGTCAAGACAATGGTTGTAATCTCTCTTTGATGTTAATATATGCAACTATCGATTGGTTTCCTACATGATTTTTCATCTTACATATTCATGGCTTAATGTTTCTTGACTTGTTAAGTAGGTTGAATTACAATGTGTCTATTATCATGGTTGTTGTTTGCTTTTGTTTACTTGTCTCAGGTGCTTGAAAAAGGAAGTGAGAGATAACTAGAGCGAGCAAGTAAGGACATCATCAAATGGGATAAGAGTACAAAGAAGTAGGCCCTCTTAATTGGTTATAACCAAAGGAAATCTTCCATAGAATGTACCTATTGTGGTTAGAACCATTATCGGGCTAGAGGAATTTGTTTGTGTCTGCACTTATAATTTTACTTCACCACACCTGGTAGGGAATTTTTTTTTTCTCTTTCCTAAATGGATTCAGCGGGGACAGCCAAATCTAGATCAGCTCAAAAGACTAGGATAAAACCACCTTCACTTGTCCTTGGGTTACCTTTTCCTATAGGGTCCTTCCTTTTGGCCTATGCAATTCTCTTGCCACTTTCCAAAGAGTAGTCATGGGTATTTTTGCTGAGTTAGTCCATGATGCCGTGGAAATTTATATGGATGATTTTACATCTTATGACTATGATTTTCAAGAGGCTCTGTCCAACCTAGGAAAATTATTGCACAAATACATTTAAATGGACCCGTCTCTCAGTCCAAAAAAATGTGAATTCTTGATGACTGCAGGGACCGTGCTAGGTCATTCAATATCACAACAAGGATTGTAGGTGGACCCAAACAAAATAACTATCATCCAAAGGGTCACACCTCCTCAAAAGTAGAGAGATGTTAGAAGTTTCGTAGTGTTAGCTGGATACTATTGAAGGTTCATAAAGGACTTCAGGAAGTTGGCCTCTCCTTTATTTTGTTTGTTGGCCAAGGACTTTGAGTTTATATGGTAAAAAAGTTGTCAAGAGTCCTTAGACACCCTAAAGAACAAGTTAACCACTGCACCAATTCTCTGAGGCCCAAATTGGGCCCTTCCCTTTCATATTCATGCTAATGCCTCACATAAAGCCATAGGAACAACCCTAGGTCAAATATATGCAAATTTTCCTTATCCTATCTACTTTATCAGTAAGAATCTGTCAAAAGTTAAACTAAATTACACAGTGACCGAAAAGGAACTCCTAGTTATTATGCATTCATTGAAAAAATTTAGGAATTATATTATAGGCTATCAAACATTTGTGCATACTGACCATGCTGCAATCAAATATTTAATGAATAGACCAGATGTGAATGCTCGGATTATAAGATGGTCAATTTTATTACAACAGTATGATCTAACTATTGTTGATAAGCTTGGTAAGGAAAATGTTGTTGCAAACTTTTCGTCCAGATTAAATTTTCTTGCAGGCGAAGAAGCAATGGTTGATGACCAGTGATTGGATGAGCACTTACTTTCTATTTTGATTCTCTCTCCATGGTTTGATGATATAAAAAACTATATGTAATCTATACAGTTCCAACCAAACTTGTCCTCGAAAGAGAAGAGCAAGATAGTGAGGAAGAGCGCCCCCTTCACTTGGATTGGGGGAAATCTCTTCAAACCTGACGCAGATCAAATCTTGAGAAGGCGTGTCAGGGAGGAGGAAGCCTTTGACATCCTTTCGACCTGTCATGATGGGCCTTGTGGAGGTCACTTCGTAGCAAATAGGACAACATTCAAAGTGTTACAAGTAGTTTATTATTTTCCCACTCTTCATCAGGATGTGAAAATATATACTAGTGAGTGTGATTGGTGCCAAAGGATAGGAAGGCCTACTCCAAGAGATGAAATGCCTTTGCAACCTCATGTGACTTTCGAGCCATTTGAAAAGTGGGGCATGAACTTCATTGGACCTATTGACCCTCATTCCAAACAAAATCAGTACATCATTGTGTGCAATGACTATCTGACTAAGTGGGTTGAAACTAAGGAAATTAAGGTAGAAACATAAGAGAAGGTAGCTGAGTTCCTAATGAAGAATGTATTTTACAATTTTGGGTACCCTAGAGAGCTGGTCACAGACCAAGGCAGTTAGTTTACCTCCAACATGATTGAAGACTTGCTCAGCCAGCACAAGATCAAGCATAGAACCTCCACTCCCTATCATCCACAAGCTAATGGACATGTAGAGGTGACCAATGGAGCGATGGAGGGCATCTTGACCAAAGTGGTAAGCATCAGAAGGAAAGATTGGGTAGATATACTAGTTGAGGCCACCTAGAAGACCACCACTAGATTCACACCTAGAAGACCACCTAGAAGACCACCACTAGATTCACACCCTATGAGCTGGTCTATGGGAAAAAGGCCTTGTTGTCCATTGAATTTGAGTATAACACATTAAGGATGGTAGCCCAACTAGATTCGGATCTTCGCAGTTCATAAAAAGAGATATTTCTCTAGTTGAATGGTTTGGATGAATTCAGAATGCCAACCCTCCTACATACAGAGGTAATTCAACTTCAGAGGAAGATTTGGCATGATAAGAACATCAAGGAAAAACAATTTCAAGAATGTGATTGGGCTTTGTTATATGATTCTAGGTGAAAAGACTTCAAGGGCAAGTTAAGGAGAATATGGCTAAGAACTTATGTTGTAGAAAGATGCCATGATAATGGTTCAACACAATCAGAAGCATAGATGAAGAGGCCATTCCTTTACTTTTTAATGGGAACTGACTGAAAATTTACAAGAGACCATTGTCAAAAGAATAATTCATTGATGATATCAATAAAACAGTGATGGTAGTGGAGCAAGTTTCAGCTCCTACCTCATCAAATCACTGAGAGGAAAAAGAAAAAGAATAAGGACTCAGGTGAAAACATCCATGAGGTGTTTGAGTCCCACTATTGGGTTGAAAACATCTTAGGGTGGCCCAATGGTGTCAATATAAAAAAAGAAGAGAGAAAAAATGAGAATAAAAAGATCCCTAGGTGAAAACCTCTCTTGAGGGGCCCAGGGAAAACAACTAGGATGAAAGCCTCTCAAAGGCAGCCTAGTTGTTTTCAAAAAAGAAAAAAAAGAAAAGAAGAGAAAAATCATGAAAATTTCTATTTTGCAGGTCAGCAAAAAGGACAATCAGAGAGCAAAGGAGGATCACCAAGAGAGCTATTTCACTCACATTTTATTTTCCACTCATTTTAATTCATCACTCTACCATTTCTCTCATTTTTTACACTCCTTTCCTTCAGTTTACAAGGGGACTATGTTTTCTATAAGATCCCCTGTAAACCTACAGGATCCCTTGAAAACCTACAAGATGATCCTATAGGAATCGTAGTGACCTAGAAATCCTACAGAAAGTGACCCTAAAGGAAAAAATGACCTGCTATGTCAATAAAATAACACCCCTACATCATCATTCCATGACCATACCTATGTCCACCTTCAACACCCTTGCATTCACCTTTAAAAAAATATATCACTTTCAAAAACAATTCACAGTCTTTGAAAAAGAAGGAAATAGAGAGAAATGGGG
The DNA here is from genome assembly GCA_031772625.1 of Pinus tabuliformis. Classification (NCBI taxonomy): domain Eukaryota; kingdom Viridiplantae; phylum Streptophyta; class Pinopsida; order Pinales; family Pinaceae; genus Pinus; species Pinus tabuliformis. The sequence continues at coordinate 320,458,153 of CM062819.1, forward strand.
AGCATCACCTGAGTATTCCTTTTCCTCCACACTCCTAGTCTCCCTCTCCATCCATGTCACCATTCTCAAACTCCCAGCATAAGGTATGACTAAGAGTTTTGAGGGAGAAGCAACTATAGGACATTCGGTAGGAAATCCTGTAGCAGCCTATCCCACAAAATACAAATCATAAGAACAACAAGCTTCCAACATGATGATCTAAGAGCAGAAGGGACTCCAAAGCAACAACAACACCATCATCTTCAACACCAGGTACCTACATCACAAAAAATCATCAGAGAACAAAAAAAAGGGAAGAAGACTAGCATGCAGCTAATACACATAGCAAGCACCTCGGGTATTCAACCATTGTAGCAAGGTATTAAGCACCACAGGTAAGTATCCCGCTCGCTCTATCATGTGCATAATGTAGTCAAAATATGTAAAGGTTACGAGTAAGTTGGTTTGTAAGCGAAAGGTGGCTAGTTAACTTGGCCACCTTCAATCAGTTAACAAAGACAAAACAATTTGTCCTCTCACACGTGGCAACAATAAACTCAAAAATAGAAAAGAGGACAGAAGAAATTAAGGCTATGGAAGAATGAAGTGGGAGTTGATTACAAGGAAGTGGGGAATGATGAGGTGGTAGTGGGGACCAATGATCTAAAAATGGAAACCATACCTCGAGTGCCATCACACCACCTCACCCCAAATGACCATAAGAGGAAATAATCATTTTCCCCATGCATTCATGCATTCAATTCCTCCAGGCTCGCTCTCATAAGTCGCTCTCATACCCAGGCAACCTACAGCAAGGAAGACACCATCATTTTTCTGCACAGGAATTCCTACAGGATTGCACACAAGATTCCTGTAGATACACAAAGACAGTCTACATGATAGGTCAACAGGAGTTTCAGAGGGGAAAACACAGGGATTGACCACAGCAAACATTATGAAGAGGTAGGCTCTATAATTACATTCCTCTTTCTAAGTAAATTGAACAAAAAAATCCTCTAGTTTGAGTGAATTTGACAATTGCGCAAGAGAATTGTCCACACAGTCATCTCATTTTTTACTTCTACATTTGAAAATTGTATCAACCATCTCATCTCCTGAAAACCTCACCAACCAAGATGATAGGAGGGTTTAATAAGAGGGAGCCCACTAACACTGTGAGAATCCAACAACACCCTCAGGTACTAGAAATATTCACAAGGCATAATTGCATGGGGTTTTTCGAAAAATTAAGGGGGTATGATGATGAGGTGGCCTGAGATTTTTCTCTCTCCCTCATTCCACTCACCAGAGTCCATGCCACTATTGTGGTAAGAGGTTTATCCATAGAACTCACCCCTAAATTCACCAACAGAGTTACCACACTTCCCCTAGGAGTACCATGGAGGAAGGAAGACAATGGAGATAGCCAGGTTTCCAAAAGGAAATTCTTTTTATAAGATGAGGAACTCGCTGAGCACAAAAATTAAGAAAGGGGAGAAAGTCTGCCATATCCCTAGAATGAGGTAAGTTACCAACTTATCAAATATATTTCATGTGAGGGTAGGTATAGTGTGGTCTATGACTATCATTTTAGGCTTCTTGAAGAATTGAGATTTGGAGCAGAAACATCCCCTCACCATAGGATCAACATACCATACTTCCTACTGCAATCACTGATAAACTCAAGCATCAAAGTGCGAGAGGCAAATTCCCAATAGTTAGCTCACCATGGGTTAATTAGAATCCTTATATAAGATGCCCTCCAAAACCTCAGAATTCCTATACAATGGTCAGTTTTCAGAGACATGCAGGCAAAGGAAGACATCAAAGCTCTCACATATGATGTTAGTCCTACTATCAGTGAAGAGTAAGAGGAAGAAGAAATGAAAGACATAGGTGAAGAAAGCAATGGGAAAGAGGGTGAATAAGATAGGGAGGAGCCACCTAGGGTGTCTCCAGAGACCACTGAGAGAGAGGTAGCAACTACCCTCATTTCTCTTCACATCCCCATCAAGAAAAAGGGCAAAAGACAGAGACAGACCCCCTTATATTTTAGGAGAAGGAAAAGCACAAGAATAAGGAAAGGGAAACCACAAACACCAACCACAATTTCGATTGTGATTGAAGACTCACCTACAAAAAAGGAGAAAATTCCTTTCCCTAAGTCTTCTACCACCTATGTGAGAAGGCCTATGACTAGATCAACCTCCTCCAAGGGAAAGGCAATCCTACATGATACACAAAAGAATCTACATGAAATAGAAGAAGTCCTGCAGGATACTATGCTGAACCTATAGGAGACACAAAAATTGGAAAAAGGATGTAGGCCAACAACAAGGAACTAAAGAAGAGAACCCAGAGTCAAAAGAACCTAGCCCCCAACCTAACCTTGACTCCTATTATAGTTTTATTGAAAGAGGCAGGGTCATACCTCAAAAATTTGCTATTCCATTATTCTTCAATTTTGACAGGGAGAGAGCCAGAACTCACTGATGGATGCAAATCGCAAAATCCAAGGGGGTGGAAGGCATTGGGCATATGGAGGAGAAGCTCAAGGAGATGGGCATAGAGCTAAGTAGCTTAGGAGACAGAGAGACCATAATGAAAAATCAACTAGAAACAGAAAATGCATGGTTGAGAGGACAACTACAAGAAAGAGAGAATCAATTGGCATGTATGGAAAGTCTCTCTTTGGAGGCAATCCAGTGTAGGATTCCAGCTAAATCTTATGCCCTATACCTCAAGGAACAATGGTTGTAGTTCCAGATCAAGACCCTGGCACAGAGAGGTACCATGCCATTTCAAGGCTACAGGCAGTTCATTAATCTTTGTGATCATATCACACTAGAAGATAGGGTGAAGATGTCTATTTTTTATTTGCATAACATGGCCTTAACATACATGAATGTATGGGACCCTAACGCCAAGCTAGGAGATTTACAGTTGATGGCTTTGGCATCATGGATGGACCATGAGGAATCAAGGGTTGCAGAGCCAGAGATGAAGAAGATATTGGCAAGAGAGCAAACTAAACCTCTTATGATCAGAGCTAAACAGTCAGATCCCATGGCCCTCATCAGTACCCATAATTTGATTGCAATGATCCTCAACTTACACTTAGATATCTTGCTTCCCAAAAGCAAGCAATTTCACATTTTGAGGACATGTTCAGGCTATTAGGGGGTTATAGAATACATGCCTTCTCGAGGAGATGGAAGACATTTCCATACAACTTAAAGATAATAGAGTACCACTCTGCTCAAAGATTGAGAGAAACACTAAACAAGACACCCATGTATAAGAAATCTATGCAAAGGATGAAATTCAATTGGATTGGCCTGAGACTCAGTCCACCACTTCTCTTAGGAATTCTAGAAGGAAGGAAGGAAGAAGAAGAAGAAAAGAGGCAGTGGGAGGAGGGAGAAAGGAAAGCAGGCTTCTGTGAACAAGAAGAGGAAACCACATCAGAGGCATGGGATGTCAGGAAGGCCACTAGAGCTATGAGGATATGGATATTGATTAAGTTGCTCAGAGGCTGAGCAACACTTTCAGTAGGGGGGGCGATGATGAACCTCAGCATTGGGTAATTATATGGGCCTTAATTCATTTCTTAGCTTATTCAAATCAACTTTTATCACAACTTATTAAATTTTTTTGATTATATTTTGTTTATGAGATGAGTTAGAGTTGGATATTATGCCTAATAGACTAATATGAATTGAATGCAAGATTGAGGGAGAAAATCAAGGAATTTTGGCAAATACTAAGGTTAAAACTCGAATGGGACAAGGGAGAGGGATTCTAGGAGGTAAATCGTCCTCATTTACTTCTTCCCCATTTGAATATTCCTCCATCCATCACACCAACTCAGAGTGCAAGTAGCCAAGCCATGAGGATTAGAAGGCAGACGAGAAAGTGGGAGATAAAGAGCTAGTTTATCTTGAGTTTGAAAGCCGAGCCTCCCTAATTTTAAGGAAGTCATTGGGGACTTCAGTTGTATAAGTAGAGAGGCCTAGAGCCTCATTAGGATTCGAATTTTTGTTGTAAAACTCTAAGCTATTTTTGAGCTCTAGACTTGTGAAAGTTTTATTGATGTAATTTTCGGTTTTGGTAATAAGAATGATTTTTTTTTGGAGCCAGCACTAAGTTAACTCAAAGGGTTGAAGCTCTTGGGTTATGGCCCAACCCTAGAAGAATTTCTTGTATATGTATGTTTATATTAGTCTCATAGCTTCATTGTTAATTTTCTTTTAGGTGTGTTTTCATTGCAAGTAATGTAGATTGGATTGGTTGTTTATTAGTTTGCTTCCATTTGTCCCTTACTTCAGTAGCAGGTTAGTAGGGATAAAAGGAGTACCACAAGGTTTTCAGTGAATGTCTTGGCCTCATTTCTTCCCTTTGGGATCATGATTTCAGGAAGGGACCCCTATGCAGCCCCAAAAACAAAGATTTCTATTTCTTGCATAAGCTTTAGAGGTTACTTTATTTATGTTAGCATTTGATCAGTTTTGCAAAGTAGGATTTCATTGCCATCTGGTGAGCTCCAGTATTGTAGCAATAATGCTACAACTCCTGGGGCTTCCTGTCTCTCATTTTATCAACCCGGTAGTTCGTACAAACTTGGAAGCGACGGTGCTGTATGCACAAGTACTAGCTCTTGTCGCAGCTGTCACTTGGTCAGCTGGCACAAGTCCGCTAGGGCTCAAGCCAACTTCTATAGGCTCACAGAAGAAGCTTTATCAATGATGGATGAAAGCTAACTCAGAGAAAACTACTCTACTTGGCGAAAATGATCTGAAAGCAAATCAAAGCATGTAAACCTAGGAAACCCTAATTTAACTAGTCTAACCTCTATACTGCAAGGAATGTGAAGGAAACTTCTACCAATGCTGCTGTTACCTCTAATAAATGGAAATGCATGGATCTAAGCTGTTTGCATCATAAAAGACATGTTTTTGTATTTTCTCTTTAAATGTGTGGAATGATTGTGATTGTGTGCTAATTAGGGTTTGGTTGTGCAGATGGGATGGAGAAGGAAGGAAAGCGTGGGACAAGTTGGGAAGGCTAGGGGAGGTCCCTAAGGATCCTTAGCATCCATCCACAGAGGTTCCTCGCATTCAGATGCTCAGCAACCGAGAGAGTGGCCTCCTACAGGATGGCTGTGGAGGATCCTACAGGATACTCTGTTTTCTACAGGATGTCTACAAATGGCTACAGGATGACCTACCGTGAGTGGTTGGAGTGATGGAGGAGTAATGGAATGGTAGGGGGAGATGTGCAAGGTGGGGATGAGGCTGGTGATGGATGTAGAAGTGAAGGAATGGGATAGCGAGTGAATGAAGGGAGTAGGTTGGAAGATGGAGGACTAGGTCAACAACGAGGGCTAGAGAATGGAGCTATGCGAGGAGTGAAAGTCTTTGGAGAGATAGCAGAGCGGAGTGAAGGTCGAGAGGATGTGTGTGCATGTGTGATCAAGGTGGAGGAGAAGGTAATGGGCCGAGAGGGAGAAGTGTAAATGTAACAAATGCTTATGACTGTTATCAAACCGAAAGTGCATCAACCTAGCTACCTGTGCTCATAATTCAATGATCAACAATCAAAAACGCGAAGGAGAATATGCATGAAGCTGTGGTAAAGGAGTGCAGTGCATGAGTGGATGACAAGGAAGCATCTAACGTAACAGTGACTGTATTGCAGCAATCATCAAGTGAAGAAATGCGTGTTTTTGGTGGCTAGCTATGGGCTGCACCCCAATCTTCAAGAAAGATGGCAGTGAGTCCTAACAGCCTTTTTGTTGGAGCTCCAATGGACTCTATCTATCCTCTGCTACACTAAACGACTGTAAACAAACTCACCATAAGCAAATCCTATCTACTCATGAAAAAGACCAACTCAACAACCTGTAATTCGAATTGCATGTACAAATGAAAAGCTCAAAGTGCTGGAAATGAAATGGGAACAACACTACAGCAGAGGGGATCTATGGCTCTCAGGTTGGGCCCTAACCTGAGAGCTATAGTCTCCTTAAGAAACTCAGAACTAGATCACAAACTGTCTTCTTTATTCATAATCTGATATCATGCCAAATTGGCTTACAAAAGAGAACGAAACTTGAGCTGTGCTCCAAAATTACAATAGTAACACGAGAGTTTCAACAACCTAACCAAGGCTAAGGAATCTATACTTATACAAAACGATGCTCCAACAAGTATCCATGATTCTAGGAGCTCGGTTGTTCAATCTATAGTTTAACTGCTGATCCTGTAGGATGATCATAAATGATGTTTCCTGTAGAGCAGTTTTGAACTGCTGTTCCTGTAGAACAGCTGGCCGTGTATTAAGCTCGGAGGGAGGATGGAGTGGGGCTCAGAGTTCTTGGTGAGGATCCCGAGGAATGTCCCCCAAGACCGTGGACAACCTCTCCTTATGTCAGCAATGCCAACTCGTTGTCTCCTTGCCACCTTTTCGTTGTCTTTTGCTCCCTTTTAATGCCAAAACCTGGAATCACAATGCATTAGCTACGTAGATAAAGTGCCTATCCTTTCTCCTACAAACAACATGAATAAACTAAGAAGTGTATGCATAAACAATAAAAATGAATGGTTTGAGCAAGCAAAATAGGCCAAAAATGAGCCCAAATTGTACCAAAATTGGGGCTCATCATCACCCCCCAGCTGAACCATTTGCTCATCCTTGAGCAACCTTGCCCCTGCTCCTCGTCCTTGGCCGAGGACTCGGGACCGGAACAGGCTGTTTCTTTTCTGCTTTTGATGGCCCTGCCTTTTCTGCCCCTGATGGTGATGAGGGTGATGCTTCCTTCCCTTTTTCTATTTCTTTGAGTCGGGCTTCAGAAGGCGACTGGCCTATCTTTCGTGTCCAGGAAGTTATTTTTGGGCTCCCCTTTTTGGGGGTAGCTGATGGTTTAGAGGGGGTTCTTGCACTGGGTGAAGTAGGTACGTCCCCTGAAGTGGTATGGCCGCTGGGTGAAGGCTGTGGCTTGCTTGGGGACATCCTCTTGCTTCTCCTGGCTTCAGGTGGCAGAGGGGTCTCCCTCTCCCTTTTCTCTTTCGGTTTTGGAGGTGTGTTGAGGGCAGCCAGTGCCGCTGCTACCTCCTTATCGAGGATGTCAGCCTTCTCTTTCTTGTGTTTTGCTCCCTCGGAGCTCCTTGTAGAGGGTCCCTCCTTTTTTGATTTCAGGCTTCCTGTGGAAGACCCTGCTTTGCCTGCTTCCGGGCCTCCTGTAGAAGATTCTTTCTTTGTCTTCAGGCTCTCTACAGGAGGCTGTTTCGCAATGACCTTCGGGCCTCTTGTAGAAACCCCTCTTTCCAGCCTTGTGATTCTTGTAGGAGCCCCTGTCTCTGTCTTCGGGCTTCCTGTAGAAGCCTGTGGTTGTACTGTCGGGCTTCCTGTAGAAGCCTTTGTCTCCGTCTTTGGGCCTCCTGTAGAAGCCTGTTTTCCAACAATTTTCGAGCTTCCTGTAGAAGCCTTGGTCGTTGCTCTTGGGCTTCCTGTAGAAGCCTGCTCCTTACTGATCTTCGGGCTTCCTGTAGAAACCTTTGTCTTTGTTTTCGGGTTTCCTGTAGAGGCCTGAGTTTGCGTTTTCGGGCTTCCTGTAGAAGCCTGTGATTGCGTTCCTGCAGATGCAACTCTCACCACCTTCTCTTGCCTTGTTTCGTGGCTTTGGCTTTGACTGCAGAAGCTGACAAGGTGCTTGGGCTGGCAGGGGCCACCTCAGCTTTGACTGCCCTGCTTTTCAACCTCTGTTCCCTTGCTGATAGGATGGGGGTGTCCTCTTTGACTTTGTCATCTTTTCCCTCTTCCTTCTTCTTTCGTTCCTTTTTTTGTGCTGGAGCCGGAACTTTTTGGCTTTTTCCTTTCTTACTCCCGGCTGCTGGCTCTTCTTCTTCTCCGTTAGAGGATTCCGCTTCTTCAAGCAACATTTTTATGTTCCCCGTTCTGGATAAGTTCCTAAATGATTCCCAAGCGAGGGGGACTTTATATGAGCGGAGAGCATCCTCCACGAGGAGCTTGACTAGCCCATGGTGGGCTATCTGGTCCGGAATTCCATCCTTGAGCTTGGTGGAACACTCCATTAAGGACTGTAGTAGAAAGTAAGGAATGCTCAACCTCTGTGCTGGAGGGAGGTCAATCTGGTGTCTTAGTTCGTTAAGCAGCCTGAAGTGATACGCATATACAATGCTATATCGACCCTCACAGGTGATATATTTCATAATTTGTGAACTGACTTCGTTCCATGGCGGCAACAGGCTTGCCCTTTTGACTCCATTTTTGTCTTCGGTGAATGACTCTTCCGGTGGGAAGAACTCCTTCTTTGCTTGCTGGCTCATCTTCCGCTCTTCTTTGTCCCACGGCAGACCCATGGGCAGCTCTGTAATCCGACTGATATGCTCTGGGGTGAGTTCGAGGCTGAGACCTCTGAAGGTTACCGTGGCCAATGTCTGTGATTTAGGCTGCAGAGCCTGCAAAAATTCCTCGGCTACTTCATCATCGTAGCCCTGTAGTTTATCACAGAAAGGCATCCATTGCGCTCTAGTGAAGAGCTCAACCACTGCCGGGTTTCTCCTTAATGCATTTGAATTAGTGGGCTCTCGCCTGATAAACCCGCCAGACATGATGAACACAGTGGTTTATACCAGAGGTGGTGGATACACAGGAAATTCGGTCTTAAAGACAGAACATGCAATGAATTTTTAGACCACAGTTGATTATACAGCTATCCTATAGGAGCGATAGTATAGGCACGGCAATCCAATTTTTTATGACCAGCTGGTGAAAAAATGACTTTGCCACCTTTGGAAAAACAATTGCAGAAGGAGTTGCAGGGTTACCTCTTTTCTGCCACCTTTTTTTACGTGAAGACTTCACCTTCCTGTAGAGCCGCGTTCCTGTAGAAACTGCTTCCTGTAGGACGGCGTTCCTGTAGAAACTGTTCCTGTAGGAGTAGTGCGCAGGCCTCGGTAAGAGCTTTAGTTGGCTAGCGGTCGAGAGGTGCTTTACCAGCGTTCAGGTAGCCGGGAGCTCGGCGTATCAACATGCAGAGGTAAGCAGAGGATCGACTCGAGTTTTGAAGTGAGGTTGATGGAGATACACGCTTAATCGAGCCGATTAGATTTTGAATCGGCGCAGCTCGTGGCGCGGGGGTGAGCTGTCCCCGCCGGACTGTTGGGTGACGTCACCCATCATCCGCCTGCACATTCGTTTGTTGCCGCATTTATTCCCACAGATCTGCCGCCGCCCTTTTCGGTTAAACTTCACTTCTCGGTTGACGGGACTGATCGTCACGTGCTTGGTGCGTGTTTCTTTCGTCGTGGCTGCCACCTCGTCCTCTGACTATCCCTTTACTAACCGACGTGGCCAATCACTGGCCTTTAGGCCGCTCAACCATTCACCTTTATGCCATGCAAAACAAATCGAAGTAATAATCATGCAGTTTGATGGAGAGAAGGATTAGAACACTTACCTGCGCGCGGCTGCACATGATTTCCATTTTTTTGAGCGATGGATCTACCTGCCGCATGTGGCTGCACATTCCTGTAGGCTCGTGGTTACAGGATGCTGGCGATGGAGTGAATGGTTCTGCGTTCATGCGCCCGTGTTTGATCTCAGATGGCGGTGCTGTGAACGGTCTTCACTTGAGCAGGTTGAACTGTTACAGGATCCCCGCGAGGGGTCTTGTCACCGTTCTTTCTCCTCGGGTGTATGCTGCATGCTGGCGGTTTTGGCTTCTCGATCACGATCCCAGCGCTTCTGATGTATCAACGTGGATGTGGTATGGTTCTCGGTGCCTAGTTTTTCTTTGACAGATGCTTTCTCACGAGAACTGATTACTTTGTTGTGCTGCTGCAAGGATCTTGGTTGCATGGCGACGAGGATGGTGGAGGACGATAATGGCAATGTTCAGGGGTGCCATCATTGGCATGCATGCATTCAATCCACTCCTCAATCGCTAGATCTTCATTTGAAACACATTTCGGCCATCGTACCCTTCTACAGGAAGTTTCCTGTAGAACACAGAGCTTCCTGTAGAAAATTGGCAATCTCCTGTAGAAGATCCGTGTCTTCCTGTAGGAAGACTGTCTGTTCCTGTAGAAAAACTGTATCCTCCTGTAGAAGATCCAGAGCATGATAATAATTGCACATACCTTAAAAAACATTGTTGTTCTTGGAGGAGGTGCTGATGACATCCTTTGCTAGCATGATGAAGGCCCCTGGCTTGGAGTGGAGAGGCTTCTTCTCCTCCATAGAACATCTGCATGCAAACCTTTTATGGTGCTGATTGTTTTTTCCTTTTTCTCTTTCTTTTTTTCTTTTTTTTTTTTAGAAAGACAATAGGAGCGCCTCAATGAGGTTTTCACCCCTACTGCCTGCCTTGGGCGCCTCAGAGAGGTTTTCACCCAAGGATCTTCATGTTTCTCTCTTTTCTTTTTCGAAAGACAATAGGAGCGCCTCAATGAGGTTTTCACCCCTACTGCCTGCCTTGGGCGCCTCAGAGAGGTTTTCACCCAAGGATCTTTATTTTTCTTTTTTTTCTTTTTTCTTTCTTTTTTTTTGTTTTTGTTTTTGTTTTTTTTTTTTTTTTTTTTTTTTGTGTTTTAGATCCTTCAGGGTATGCCCAAAGTGGAGGCAGAACCCTTCTCTATGACCAAAACAGATTTCTCCATAGTGCTGATAAACTCTTCTCTTGAGAGAGGTCTTTTCTAGATCTCCAATCGGTGCCCATTGACAAGCATGGGAATGGCTTCCTCATCAATGGTTCGAATGAGGACTGACCCATTGTCATGGCATTGTTCCACCACATATGGTCCTAGCCATCTGGTCCTCAACTTCCCCTTGAAATCTTTGAATCTGGAGTCATACAACAAGGCCCAATCTCCCAGCTGAAATTGCTTGTCATGGAGATGTTGGTCATGCCACACCTTCCTCTGAAGTTGAACCACTTCTGAGTGAAGGAGGGCCTGTATGCGGTGCTCATCCATTCCATTCAGCTGCAATAACCTTTCTTGCTATGCATGGCTGAGATCTAGGTCCAGCTGAGCTGCCATCCTCAAAGTGTTATACTCAAACTCAATGGACAACAAAGCTTTCTTCCCATAGACCAGCTCATAAGGTGTGAAGCCGGTGGTGGTCTTCCAAGTGGTGTTGTAAGCCCATGTGGCCTCAAATAGGCGATCTGCCCACTCTTTTCTGCTGCTGCTCACCACTTTGGTCAAGATCCCTTCTAATGCTCTATTGGTGACTTCCACCTGCCCATTTGCTTGAGGATGATAGGGGGTGGAAGTCCTATGCTTGATCTTGTGATGAGCTAGTAGATCTTCAACCAAGTTGGATGTGAACTGGCTCCCTTGATCGGTCACCAGCTCTCTTGGGTAGCCAAACTTGTAGAAAATGTTCTCTCTTAAGAACTCAACCACCTTCTCTTCTGTTGCTGCTTTGATTGCTTTAGTCTCTGCCCACTTGGTCAAGTAGTCAGTACACACAATGATGTAGGATCTCTGCCTCGAAGAGGGATTGATTGGACCCACAAAGTCCATGCCCCACTTCTCAAATGGCTCAAGAGTCACTTGAGGTTGGAGAGGCATCTCATCCCTTTGGGTAGGTTTCCCCATTCTTTGGCATTGGTCACACTGGCTGACATATCTTCTGACATCTTGATGAAGTGTGGGCCAATAGTAGCCTGCCTGCAGGATCTTGAAGGCAGTTCTCTTTGCTGCAAAATGTCCTCCACAAGGCCCATCATGACAGGTGAGGAGAATGTCAAAGACTTCATCCTCCCTTACACAACGCCTTAAGATCTGATCAGGGCCAAGCTTGAACAGGTTGCCCCCGATCCAAGTGAATGAGGCACTTTTTCTGATGATTTTGCTCTTCTCCTTTGAAGAGAGGTGCGGAGGAAACTGAGCTAAAACAAGGTAGTTTGCTATATCAGCAAACCATGGAGAGTGTACTGAAATAGCAAATAGATGCTCATCAGGCATCTGGTCATCCACCGTCTCATCTTCACCTGCAGACAAATCCAATCTAGATAAAAAATCAGCAACAACATTTTCTCTTCCTGGTTTATCAACAATGGTTAGATCAAACTGCTGCAATAAAAGTAACCATCTACTAATACGAGCATTCACATATGGCTTATTCATCAAATATCTAATAGCAGCATGGTCAGTATGTACAAATGTTTGATATCCGGTAATGTAATGACGGAACTTGTTTAGTGCATGGACTACAGCTAAGAACTCTTTCTCGGTTACAGTGTAATTCAGCTCAGCTTTGGACAAGTTCTTACTAACGAAGTAAATGGCATATGGAAGTTTTTCCTCAATTTGTCCTAAAGCTGCCCCTATGGCTTTGTTTGAGGCATCAGTGTGGATGTGGAAAGGTAGGGCCCAGTTTGGACCTCTCAAGATTGGTGCTGACACCAACTTGTCCTTTAACTCATTCAAACTCTTCTGACAAGCGCCAGTCCACTTAAACTCCACATCTTTTGCCAACAAGCCAAACAATGGCGAGGCGAACTTGCTGAAGTCCTTAATGAATCTCCTGTAGTATCCCGCTAATCCCAAAAAACTCCTAACATCCCTTACTTTTTGAGGAGGTGGAACCCTCTTGATGAGAGCAATTTTGTTAGGATCCACCTGCAATCCTTGGGAAGAAATGGTATGGCCTAACACTGTCCCTTCAGTCATTAGGAATTCACATTTCTCAGGGCTAAGGGACAAGTTCATCTCGATGCACTTGGTTAGGACCTTTCCCAAGTTGGACAATGCTTCCTGGAAGTTGGCCCCATAAGGGGTAAAGTCATCCATGTAGATTTCCACTGCATCATGGACCAACTCCTAGAAGATGCTCAAGACAGCTCTCTGAAAAGTAGCAGGAGCATTGCATAGCCCAAAGGGAAGGACTCGGTAGGCAAAGGTACCCCAAGGACAAGTGAAGGTGGTCTTATCTTGGTCTTCTGGGCTGATTTGGATTTGATTGTACCCGCTGAACCCATCCAGGAAAGAGAAGAACTTCTTTCCTGCCAGTCCATCCAACACTTGATCTATGAAAGGTAGAGGGAAATGGTCTTTCTTGGTAGCTTTGTTCAGCTCCCGGTAATCTACACAGATCCTCCACTTCCCATTCTTCTTGGGAACCAACACTAGAGGGGACACCCATTCACTATCTGAGAGGGGGTAGATGAATCCGGCATCTAACAGTTTTTGCAATTCTTCCTTGACAATGTCTTTAAGGGCTGGATTCATTCTCCTCTGCGGTTGCCTAACCAGTTTACAGTCCTCTTTGATGTATATATGATGAGTACAGACCGAGGGATGGACTCCTTTCATCTCCTTATAGCTCCAAGCAAAAGCATCTAAGTGGCTGGCCAACAGGTTGCACAGCTCCTTTTCCTGAGAAGGAGATAGGGAGGAGCTGATTTTCAATGCTCTCTCAGGGCCGAACTCCACATTCTTAACTCTGGGAGTGACAGGGTTGGTTGTACAAAGATCCACTAAGGTGCTGGCTTGGGCATCCTCCACCAATTTTTCTAAAGGTAGTGCACTGGTAGGTGGGTTTTGGATCAAGTTCTCGATCAAATCATCCTCGGTTGGGGGATTTCTTCTATTGGTTTCTATGGTACATAGAGGTGCTGAATACACCTCGTCTTCTTCTCCTTCTTCCAACCAGAGTGGTAAGTCATGCTCTAAAGAGGGTTGGGTAGGAGGGTATAGGACAAGTTGCTTGGACATAGGACCATTTTTGATGGTCATATTTCCGGCATGACAACTGATATAGGCATCTGCAGTGGCTAACCAAGGCCTTCCCAAAATGAGGGGATATCCAGTAAGCTTTGCCTTTAGTTGCAGAACCAGGAGGTCTGCAGGATACTCCCAAGAGTCAATAGATACCAAGACATCCTCCACAATTCCTTCGGGAGTCACAGTGGAGCGATCTGCTAATTGCAGTACTGTCGAGGTCTTCCTCAAGGATCCTTGAAGATTGAGCTTGCACATGGTATCCCTGGTCATTACATTAATGGCAGCCCCCAGATCAATCAGGGTGTGGGGTATGATGGTGCCATTGATGTGGACATCTACTACAGGACTTCCAGGATCTAAGTACTTTGGGCAGATGACTTGTCCTGGCATAAGGTCAGACAGTTGTCCTATGACATTGATAGTTGAAGCATCTTTCTTCCGTCTGCCTGGATGTTTGAAACACTTCTCCTTAACCAACTTGTTATAGATTGGCACATCCTTGATGGCCTGGAGAAGGGGTATCTTCACACACAACTGCTTGAGCTCTCCCAGAAGCTCATCTTCCTCCGGGTTGGGTTGTGTGGTGGCTGTAAGTCTCTCAGGAAAGGGTGGAATAGGCTTTGGTTCACTTTCCTGATGGTCTTCCTCCTCCTCTGGGGGAGGAGGTTGGCGATCTGGAAGAGTCTTTCCAGATCTAAGATTGATCTCCTGGATCTCCACAGCATAGGTAGGGCATGAGGTCTCCCCAGTATATACCTGCTGAGCCTGTCTATTATTGGGGTTCGGGTTCGGTTGAGCAGGCATTTGAGGTTGCCTTGGAGGAGCAGGAGGTAATGGTTGTGGCTGAACTGGAGGTGGAGGCAGAATGGCGGGAGGATTGTTGTATTGAGGCCTCCACCCCGACTGAGGTGCACTCCATTGAGGCTGCGACTAGGTATGTGAGTGATATGGATGAGAAGTAGGTTGAGTAGGGTACTGAGGTGGATAAGACCATGGAGGAGGCATGGACCAGGAAGGATGAGCAGGGGGACCCCAGGAAGGCATGGGAGTCAAGTGGTTGGGGTTGTAATAAGCTTGAGATGCCCCTTGCATCCCCTGCTGATAAGGTCTAGATCCTTGAGGCCTCCTTTGGTTGATGAAGTAGAGAGGTTCAGTGGGGGCTTCAGTTCCTTGGTACATGGCTTTAAACCCAGGCAAAGTTGGACACTAATTTGTTGGGTGGTCCTCCTCACAAACGAAACACACTTCAACCGAATGCAATGGACATTCGTTCTTAGGGTGTCTTCTGGTGCACCTAGGAACGAAGACAGCCAAGGCTCTCTCAGCTTCCTCTTTCTTTTGCTGGATCCTGAATGTGTCCAGCTGCATGGCAATGGTATGTCTCACCTCACTCTTAAGATCTTCTAATTGGTTTGTAAGCTCATGTTTGGAGAAAGGGACACCGGTGGAGAGCAGGTTTCCTCTACCTCGTTTTCTAGCTGCCCTGGAATGATTTCGAAACACAGTCTTGATGTCCTCATAAGGCAGTTGGTAAATGTCCCCCCCAGCTAACATGTGAAGGGTATCTAAGAGATCTTCAGGTACTCCTCGGAGCAGAACCAACTTAAGGGATTCAGGGTCAAGTGTGCACCTGGCCCGCTTGTAACTAAGTTGGAACCTTTCCTCATAGTCCTCTAAAGATTCATCGTTTCCCATGGTCATCCGAAAGATTTCCCCCTTTGTTTCCTTGGACCTACAATAATCCCGGTACTTGGTATTGAAGGCTTGCTGCATCTGAGCCCATGTGGTGATACTATTCCCAAGCAAACCCATGAACCAGCGTAGTGCTGCATCCTTGAGAGTAGAAGGGAAAAGTTTTAGCTTTTGTTCATCCTCGGTATAGTCATAGGTTCTACAGAGGACAGCAAACTCAAATAGGAAGGTATCAGGATCCTCAGTGGTCATTCCATGGAAGTGAGGCAAAGCAGAGGGGCTAATGTTTTTCATTTTCATCTCACCATTGGTCTCTCGGATGGGGAAAGCTCCTTCTATCCTCTCATCCTCTCTATTGTCAGCCATAGCTTTAGGTGGAGTGGTCTCTAACTCTTCTTCTTCTATAGGATTTCGGTATGTCTTGGGATGTTCACCTATAGTTTCCTCTGAATCACTGTCACCACGGAAGAGTGAAGGGTGACTAAGTGATGTGGTGGGGGTGTTTGGTAGGAATTTGCCTGATCTATCTCAGTTCCTACGAGGCATGAAATGGAAAAGAATTCTCTTTTTTTATTGCTTTTGTTTTTCTCTGTGCACCTGCAAAAATGAAACAGATTGATTGAAAAATTTGAAATTCTAATCTACACTTGCAGAATCGAAAGTCTAATCTATGAAAGCAGGAAATGCTAAGCTATGAAAGCAGGAAATACTAATCTATGAAAGCAGGAAATGCTAATCTATGAAAGCAGGAAATGCTAAGCTATGAAAGCAGGAAATGCTAAGCTACTTTTGCAGAAGGGAAATGAAATAAACTACTAAGCAGAAGTAAGAGTACGAAAGTAGAAGAAAAGCAACAATTACTAATACTCTGACGCTTCCTCGGCAACGGCGCCAAAAAGATGGTGAGCTCCAGTATTGTAGCAATAATGCTACAACTCCTGGGGCTTCCTGTCTCTCATTTTATCAACCCGGTAGTTCGTACAAACTTGGAAGCGACGGTGATGTATGCACAAGTACTAGCTCTTGTCGCAGCTGTCACTTGGTCAGCTGGCACAAGTCCGCTAGGGCTCAAGCCAACTTCTATAGGCTCACAGAAGAAGCTTTATCAATGATGGATGAAAGCTAACTCAGAGAAAACTACTCTACTTGGCGAAAATGATCTGAAAGCAAATCAAAGCATGTAAACCTAGGAAACCCTAATTTAACTAGTCTAACCTCTATACTGCAAGGAATGTGAAGGAAACTTCTACCAATGCTGTTGTTACCTCTAATAAATGGAAATGCATGGATCTAAGCTGTTTGCATCATAAAAGACATGTTTTTGTATTTTCTCTTTAAATGTGTGGAATGATTGTGATTGTGTGCTAATTAGGGTTTGGTTGTGCAGATGGGATGGAGAAGGAAGGAAAGCGTGGGACAGGTTGGGAAGGCTAGGGGAAGTCCCTAAGGATCCTTAGCATCCATCCACAGAGGTTCCTCGCATTCAGATGCTCAGCAACCGAGAGAGTGGCCTCCTACAGGATGGCTGTGGAGGATCCTACAGGATACTCTGTTTTCTACAGGATGTCTACAAATGGCTACAGGATGACCTACCGTGAGTGGTTGGAGTGATGGAGGAGTAATGGAATGGTAGGGGGAGATGTGCAAGGTGGGGATGAGGCTGGTGATGGATGTAGAAGTGAAGGAATGGGATAGGGAGTGAATGAAGGGAGTAGGTTGGAAGATGGAGGACTAGGTCAACAACGAGGGCTAGAGAATGGAGCTATGCGAGGAGTGAAAGTCTTTGGAGAGATAGCAGAGCGGAGTGAAGGTCGAGAAGATGTGTGTGCATGTGTGATCAAGGTGGAGGAGAAGGTAATGGACCGAGAGGGAGAAGTGTAAATGTAACAAATTCTTATGACTATTATCAAACCGAAAGTGCATCAACCTAACTACCTGTGCTCATAATTCAATGATCAACAATCAAAAAAGCGAAGGAGAATATGCATGAAGCTGTGGTAAAGGAGTGCAGTGCATGAGTGGATGACAAGGAAGCATCTAACGTAACAGTGACTGTATTGCAGCAATCATCAAGTGAAGAAATGCGTGTTTTTGGTGGCTAGCTATGGGCTGCACCCCAATCTTCAAGAAAGATGGTAGTGAGTCCTAACAGCCTTTTCGTTGGAGCTCCAATGGACTCTATCTATCCTCTACTACACTAAACGACTGTAAACAAACTCACCATAAGCAAATCCTATCTACTCATGCAAAAGACCAACTCAACAACATGTAATTCGAATTGCATGTACAAATGAAAAGCTCAAAGTGCTGGAAATGAAATGGCAACAACACTACAGCAGAGGGGATCTATGGCTCTCAGGTTGGGCCCTAACCTGAGAGCTATATTCTCCTTAAGAAACTCAGAACTAGATCACAAACTGTCTTCTTTATTCATAATCTGATATCATGCCAAATTGGCTTACAAAAGAGAACGAAACTTGAGCTGTGCTCCAAAATTACAATAGTAACACGAGAGTTTCAACAACCTAACCAAGGCTAAGGCCTATATACTTATACAAAACGATGCTCCAACAAGTATCCATGATTCTAGGAGCTCGGCTGTTCAATCTATAGTTTAACTGCTGATCCTGTAGGATGATCATAAATGCTGTTTCCTGTAGAGCAGTTTTGAACTGCTGTTCCTGTAGAACAGCTGGCCGTGTATTAAGCTCGGAGGGAGGATGGAGTGGGGCTCGGAGTTCTTGGTGAGGATCCCGAGGAATGTCCCCCAAGACCGTGGACAACCTCTCCTTACATCAGCAATGCCAACTCGTTGTCTCCTTGCCACCTTTTCGTTGTCTTTTGCTCCCTTTTAATGCCAAAACCTGGAATCACAATGCATTAGCTACGTAGATAAAGTGCCTATCCTTTCTCCTACAAACAACATGAATAAACTAAGAAGTGTATGCATAAACAATAAAAATGAATGGTTTGAGCAAGCAAAATAGGCCAAAAATGAGCCCAAATTGTACCAAAATTGGGGCTCATCATCATCTCATCTATCTTCACTCTTGTAGTAAATCTCATCCATGGTTTCAATTCCTTTCAACAACTTTCCTCATGCATCATGTAGGAAGTTAGTTCATTAATTCTGATTTTCTAGCTTATGAGAATTATTCTTGTTTACCTAGATTTTTTGGAATTATACATGTTTTATGTAGAGTGGGTGCTTCAGGAGGAGACAAAGACTTCATAGCCAACAACCACATTCCACTCCATCCAGCATATTGATGAGCCTCATAAATGGGTAACTATATGGGCTCATTTTACCTCCTAACTTAGTCAAATCAACCATTCTCTTAGCTTATTATATGATTTTCTAATTATATTTATGCTTATAGAGTGAGTTGAGTTAGTTATGATGCCATGTCATCAAATATGTGTTTAATGCAGATTATTTATGATTTTGTGGTCAAAGTCAAGGATCCAATGCAAAAATGGCAGCAATAGCTTGAAGTGGACAAAAGAGAGGACTTATAGGAGGGAATTCCCCTCATTTATTACTCCTCACTTCGAATTCCCCTTCATTTAGCTCGGAGTACAAGCAACCAAGTGATGTATTAGCACGTAGCCGAGAAAGTGGAGGATAACTGATGTTTATCTCGAGTTTTGGGAGCCAAGCCTCCCTGATTTTGAAGAAGCTGTTGGTATCTTCATTTATATAAGTAGAGAGGTCTAGGGCCTCACTAGGGTTGGATTTTTGTTGTAGTTTTGCTGATGTAAACTCTGCTCAACTTCGAGCTTATTATCTTGACAGTTCATGTAATCTTGTTATTGTTTTGAGAATAAAGATGCAATCCTTTTTGAGTTAGCACTGAGTTACCTCAGAGGGTTGAAGCTCTTGGGTTAGGGCCCAATCCAAGCAGCGAAGCTCCTCTTTACTTGTATTTGTATATTTAATTTCAGTTTGTAGATTAATTTGTTGTTAGATGACTTTCTGTTATGGTTAAGATAGGTTGCTTTTGATGATTTAGTAGGTTGCTTGCTTCCATTTATGCTTTCTATAGTAGGTTAAGTAGTGATAAAGAAAAGATACAAAAGTCTAGAAACAATGCCTTGGCCTCTGTTTCTCCCTTTGGGACGATGATTTGAAGCAAAGAACCTCTTGTTGCCCCCAAAACATAGATTTTCCCTTTTCAGAGGACTTCTAGTGTTTGTAGCATTCTAGTTGGTTCATAGTCTAGTTTGCTTTGCTTCAGAACTTCTTCACCATGCTCATTTCCTTATTTGCAATAGTCTTCTTTCTTGCAATGGTTATCAACATTTCCTTTCATAGATTATCATTTACTTTGACGCAAAAACTCTGTTTTCTAGATGCACTTCTTTCATTGTTTGCTTAATCTCATTGGTTGACTGTTAGTTGTTTATGTAGCAGATATCCTCTAGTAGCAAGCCAGCCTATTAGCCATTCCATCCTCCATCTGATCCATGCCCTACAGGTTGCCTAAGTCTCCCCTCAATTCTGCCTTAGTTTCCTGCATTTTCCATAGAATTTCTTCCTCTATCCTTGAGCAAATCCAATCATATTTCTCTCTCCTAATGATTCTTGGTAGACCCTAGGTGCCCTAACACTTCATTCCAACCTTCATCTACCTTCTCCACCCACCTTCACACCTTCAAAACAGTGAAAACTCCTCTCGGCCTCCTCATATAGGCCTCCTGTAGAATGTCGTTTTTCCTCCTATAGATTTCCTGTGTTCTTCTGTAGATTTTCCTGTAGGCTTTCTTTTGAAGGTCGAGTTTGGGAAAAGCCTCTGGAAGGCCACCTGAGACTTCCTAGGACCCATCCACACCATCCTACATCCTCTGGAGTTTGAAAACCGCCCTCCATTGCCACCTATTTGCTGCCACATTCACAAACAAATAAATTACATGCATTACAAATTCACATAAAAATACATA
This sequence comes from Pinus tabuliformis, assembly GCA_031772625.1. NCBI lineage: Eukaryota > Viridiplantae > Streptophyta > Pinopsida > Pinales > Pinaceae > Pinus > Pinus tabuliformis. Next base: position 320,478,522 of record CM062819.1, read on the forward strand.
AAAATCCAAAAGATGCTTTTTTCTCATTTACCTTCAGAAATATCTTAGGTAGATGTTGTTTACTTCCTTGAGTAGATAATGGCATTCTTTTCATGGTTTTCATAATGCTTTCTACAAAAGTAGGATTAGTGGTTAACTAGGATTTCCTTGGTTTGCTTTACATTTCAATCTTCCTTTCTGCAAGTAGAATAGCATCAGTAGAGTAATCTCTTTTTCCTTTCATCACAAATAGAGCTTCTTTTGGAATCCATAGAAGTTGGCTTGAGCTCCTAGTGTTCTTGCGCTGGCTGACCAAGTGACAACCTATAGTAAGAACTAGTACTTGTGCATACATCACCATCGCTTCCAAGTTTGTTACGAACTACCAAGTTGATAAGAGTAAAGTAGGAAGCCCAAGAGTTGCAGCATTATTGCTGCAATACTGGTGCTCACCACTTTTTGGTACCATTGCTGGGGAAGCGTCAAAGTATTCTGTGATCATTGCTTTCTTCTATTTTCTCTTGCAACATTCTGCTAATACTTTATTTCAGCAAAAGTAGAATAGTCATTTCATTTCTTTCAGTTCTGCATTTCCTTGCTTTCCTGTTCAATTCTGCAATTTCCATTTCAGCAAAAGTAGAGTAGTCATTTCCTTGCTCTCAGTTCTGCATTTCTTTTTCTTTCCTATTCAATTATGCAATTTCATTTCAACAAGTTTATTTCAGTTAGTGCAAATTGTTTTGTTCAATCAATTTCAGTTTTGCAGGTACTATCAGTGTGGGGAAAAAGAAACAAAAACCAACCAAAAATATTTCTTTTCATGCATCGTAGGAATATAGATAATTCCAAAAAAAAAATTCCCAACACCCCCATTGCTTCACATAGCCAACCTTCTCTCTTCTTTGGTGGCTGCGACCAATAAGAACCTTTAGGACAACATCCAGACATATTTGAAGAACCTGTAGGGGAAGAAGAATACGAAGAAGACATTCCTTTAGAGCCAATGGCTGAACATAGAAATGCTAGGGGGAATGGAGAAAGAATCGAGGGTACCTTTCCTATTCGGGAGACCAATGGGGGCACCAAAATGAAGAATATAAGGTATGCCCTACCTCATTTCCATGGTTTGACTATAGAAGATCCTGACACCTTCTTGTTTGAGTTTGTTGTTATTTGTCGAACCTATGACTATGCAAAAGATGAGCAAAAGTTGAAATTGTTCCCTTCTACTCTCAAGGATGCAACATTGTGCTGGTTCATGGGATTACCTGGAAATAGTATCAAAACTTGGGCTCAGATGCAGCAAGCCTTTGACAACAAGTATCGAGACTATTGTAGGTCAAAAGATACTACAGAGGAAATTTTATGAATGATTATAGGAAGTGATGAGTCCCTGGAAGACTATGCGGAAAGGTTCCAGCTAAGTTACAAAAGGGTCGGGTGTACACTTGACTCTGAGTCTCTGAAGATGGTCCTGCTCAGGGGAATTCAGGAAGATATTTTAGACACCCTCCATCTACTGGCCGGGGGAGACATCTACAAACTCTCCTATGAAGATTTAGAAACCATTCTAGAGCAACCAGAAAGAAAGGTAGGGGGAGTCAACCCATAGCCAATACCTCTTCCTCTAACTTATCCATTAAGGGGGAAATTGGAACCATGCTGGCAGACTCTTGCCATGCAAATGGATAGCTTGCATATCAAAAGGAAACAAGAGGAATCAGAGAGGGATTTGGCCATATTTTGACCTATATGCACTAGGAGGCATCCTAGGAATGAATGCCCATTGAACTTCATAGAGGTTTGTTCAGTTTGTGAGGAGAATCATTCTACAGATAAGTGCCCTTCCTTGCCCGAACTTAAAGTTGTATATCAGGGGGTAGAGGTAGTCACTGAACAAATCTATTACATAAACCAAAAAATGCCTCATGGACCTAGACCATACCAGAAGGGGATGCAAGGGACATCCCAAGCATATTACAATATCAACACTCTCACTTCCATATCTTCTTGGGCCCCCCTGCTTATCCTTCCTGGTCCACACCTCCTCCTTGGTCCTTCACATCTCAATATCATGCCCAACCAGCCAACCATTCATTTCAATCCTATGCTCAGCCACCACCTCAGTGGAATGCACCTCATCAAGGGTGGAGGCCCCAGTACAACTCTCTTCCCACTCTTTTGCCTCCACCATCTTCCCAACCACAACCATTACCTCTTGTTCCTCCAAAGCAACCCCAAATGCCTACCCAGCTGAACCCGAACCCGAACAGGAGACAGGCTCAACACGTTTATAGTGGGGAACCATCATGCCCAACCTATGCTATGGAGATCCAGGAAATTAACTTATGATTAGGGAAAGTTCTCCTAGATAGTCAGCCTCCACCTTGGGAGGTTGAGGAAGATAAAGAGGAAAGTGAACGTAAAGAAATTCCACCCTTTCCTGAAAGACTATCCATGACAATTCAGCCTACCCCAGAAGAAACAGAGCTTCTGAGGGAATTGAAACATATGTGTGAAGATACCACTTCTCCAAGCCATAAAGGATGTGCCTATATACAATAGGTTGATTAAAAAGAAGTGCTTTAGGCATCCAGGAAGGTGCAAGAGTGATGCCCCAACCATCAATGTCATAGGGCAACTGTTCAACCTGATGTTGGGGTAGGTAGTATGTCCAAAATATCTAGACCCTGGAATCCCAGTGGTTGATGTCCACATCAATGGCACCATGATCCCACACACTTTGATTAATCTGGGAGCTGCCATTAATGTGATGAAAAATGACACTGCTCAAACTCAACCTTCAGGGGTCCTTGAGGAAGACCGCAACCATGCTACAACTAGCAGACTGCTCCACCATGACCCCCGAGGGGATTGTTGAAGATGTGATGGTCTCCATTGATTCTTGGGAGTACCATGCTGATTTCTTAGTTCTCCCACCCAAGGCAAAGCTCACTAGGTATCCTCTCATTCTGGGAAGACCATGGTTGGCTACCGCCGATGCCTGCATCAACTGTCGAGCTGGGAACATGACCATAGAGAACGGGCATATTTCCAAGTAGTTAATCCTATATCCTCCTGCCCAACCCTTGTTAGAACATGATATACCACTCTGGTTGGAGGAGGAAGATGAGGATGAAGTTTATTCTGCACCACTTTGTACATTAGGAATCACCATGGGGGGAAAACAACAAGGTGAGGATGATATGATTGAAAATCTGATTCAGAATCCACCTCCTAGTGTATCGCCCTTAGAGAACATAGTAAGAGAAACCCAAAACAACCCCCCAACTGATCTCTGTGCGTCCGACTCCACTTCTCTCTGTGTTAAGAATATAGAGTTTGGTCTAGAAAGATCCTTGAAAATCAATCCATCCCTATCCACTTCCCAAGAGGAGGAACTGTGTAGCCTGCTGAGAAAGCACTTAGATGCCTTCACCTGGAGTTATAAAGAGATGAAGGGAGTGCACCCTTCAGTTTGTACTCATCATATATACATCAAGGAGGGTTGTAAGCCAGTTAGGTAGCCTCAAAGGAGGATGAACACAACACTTAAAGATATTGTTAAGGAAGAACTACAGAAATTTCTTGATGCAGGGTTCATCTATCCCATCTCTAATAGTGAATGGGTCTCTCCTTTGGTGCTAGTGCCAAGGAAAAATGGTAAGTGGAGAATCTGTGTCGACTACCGGGAATTGATCAAGTGTTATATGTTCTCGTAGGGAAAAAGTTTTTATCTTTCCTAGATGGGTTCAGCAAGTAAAATCAGATTCAAATCAACCCAGAAGACCAAGATAAGACCACTTTCACTTGTCCTTGGGGTACCTTTGCATATTGGGTCCTTCCTTTTGGTTTGTGTAATGCTCCAGCCACTTTCCAAAGAGCAGTACTGAGTATATTCTCCGAATTAGTTTATGATGTAGTAGAGATATACATGGATGACTTTACTCCTTATGGCTCTAACTTTCAGGAAGCTTTATCTAACCTAGGTCCGAGTATTGAGATGAACCTGTCCCTCAGTCTGAAAAAATGTGAATTTTTTATGACTCAAGGGACTATGCTAGGTCATGCAATATCTCAATAAGGATTGCAGGTGGACCCTAACAAAATTTCCATCATCCAAAGTGTCCCACATCCGTTAAAGGTGAGAGATGTCAGAAGTTTCCTAGGCTTAGATGGCTATTACTAGAGATTCGTTAAATATTTCAGTAAGCTAGCCTCTCTGTTGTTTGGTCTTTTAGGAAAAGATGTTGAATTTATATGGTCGGAAAACTGTCAAGAAGCCCTAGATACCTTGAAAAGCAAACTTGTGAGTGCCCCAACCTTGAGAGGCCCAAATGGTCCCTACCTTTCCACATTCACATCGATGCCTCAAATAAAGCAATAGGAGCAGCCTTGGGACAAATTGATGAAAAGTTACCTTATGCCATATACTTTAGAAGAAAAAACTTGTTAAAGGCGGAGCTAAACTATACAGTCACCGAAAAGGAGCTCCTAGCTGTCGTGCATTCCTTAAACAAATTTAGTAATTATATCACAGGTTATCAAACCTTTGTGCACACTGATCATGCTGCAATTAGATATTTAATGAACAAACCGGATGTAAATGCTCACATTATTAGATGGTTGCTTTTACTGTAGCAATTTTATTTGACGATTGTTGATAAGCCTGGTAAACAAAATGTTTTTACTGACTTTTTGTTTAGAGTAAATTTGCCTGTAGGTGAAGAAGGAATGGTGGATGATGAAATGCCAGATGAACACTTGTTTGCTATCTGAGTACTCTCTCCATGGTTTGCTGATATAGCAAAATACTTGGTTTCAGCACAGTTCCCACCACACTTATCCCCAAAAGAGAAGAGAAAGTTAGCAAGGAAAAGTGTCCCTTTCACTTGGATTGGGGGAAATCTTTTCAAACATGGCCGAGATTAGATTTTGAGAAGATGTGTCAGGGAGGAGGAAGTTTTCGACATCCTCCTGACCTGTCATGATGGCCCTTGTGGAGGTCATTTTGCAGCCAAAAGAACTACCTTCAAGATATTGCAAGTAGGCTACTATTGGCCCACTTTTCATCAGAATGTGAGGAGATATGTCAGCCAGTGTGACTGGTGTCAAAGGATGGGGAAACCCACTCCAAAGGATGAAATGCCCATGCAGCCTCAAGTGACCTTTAAGCCATTTGAGAAGTGAGGCATGGACTTTGTGGGGCCTTGTTATAGACATTTTTGTGCCTTACAGCTCTAAGCATGAAATGTCCATAATCCAAGGGATCCAAAGTCCCTAAAAGTGTTGTTCCTACCCCTAGAGGAACAAGGTCAACCAAATACAGCTTCTCCCAGAAGTTCTCCACCAAAAACTACTCAGAATCAGTCAAATCAGGATCATTTCAGCTGCTCCACTAGCTACCTGCGTTGCATAGCACCACAGTACACTAGCTAGGTGCGTTGCAACGCACCTAAATGCACTACCAGGGTGCGCTAAGCAGGAAATGCCAAATGGCAGTGTCATTCCGCGAGGTGGACAGACCATGGAAGCTTCCAGAATCTTCCTCAATGACACTTGCTTCACTGAGTTCGACCAAGGATGAGTAAGAGGCTCTCAGTCTCCAAGTGGAAGCAAGAACTGACATAGAGAAGCCACAAGTCAAAACATAAGCTGACTCATCCTCTCTATATGGATCCCTCATCCCAGAGATCCAGAGGCTGGAATTTTGTACTTTGCAGAGAATTGCTGTTAGTTTTGAGATTGAGATTAGTGCACTGGGTGATTTATGCTTTGTTGGAGGTGAGGAAGGGATTCCTTTGCTGGGAGGTAGATGCTGGATCGGGACTCACTTGGTTGTATCTCCTCCTGGATCTTCTTATTATATCAATAAAACTATTTTAGTTTCTCCTACATGCTTGTGTATCAATGATGTTTTGTTATGTTTGCATGTTTAGCTTAAATCTGATCCTAAGCTAGTTATGAATGTAAATCTATGTCTTTGTGTAGTTTTCCTCTTTTGTGATCTTGCAGGAACTTGGTGAAGCTAAGCAAGTAGGGGAGCAAGTAGCTGGAAGCTGCCAAAGAGGAGAGCGATCGGATCAACGAACTAGCGCAAGACACAGGTTAGTTCATCCTTCCTCTTCGTTTACATTTCATAAAGAAGAATACGAAAGTAGTTTTCCTTGTTTGTTGCTAAGGCACTGTCACACCTTAGAGTGGGATAGGGGCATTCTTAGTAGATACTTTTCCCAACAACAGGCCTATCAGCCCTCCTTCAAAACAGAAGCAATACATCATTGTGTGCACCGACTACCTGACAAAGTGGGCAGAGACAAAAGCAATCAAAGCAGCGACAAAGGAAAAAGTAGCTAAATTTTTGAGAGAGAACATATTCTACAAGTTCGGGTATCCAAAAGAGTTGGTCACAGATCAAGGCAGCCAGTTCACTTCTAATTTGATTGAAGACCTGCTCACACATCATAGAATCAAGCACAGTACTTCCACCCCTTACCATCCACAAGCCAATCGGCAGGTGAAGGTCACTAACAGAGCATTGGAAGGGATCCTGACAAAGGCAGTGAGCAGCAGCAGAAAAGACTGGGTGGAAAAATTAGTTGATGCCACTTGGGCCTATAACATAACATGGAAGACCACTACAGGGTTCACACACTATGAGCTGGTCTATGGGAAGAAGGCTTTGCTGTCAATAGAATTTGAATTCAATACCCTGAGGATGGCAACTCAGCTGGACCTAGACCTCAGCCATGCACAAAATGAAAGATTACTGCAGCTCAAAGGATTGGATGAACACCGAATGCAGGCCCTTCTCCATACAGAGGTATTTCAGCCTCAGAGAAAGATATGGCATAACAAAAACATCAAGGAGAAGCAATTTCGAGAGGGAGATTGGGCACTACTCTATGATTCAAGATATAAATATTTCAAGGGCAAGCTAAGGACAAGATGGCTGGGACCCTATACTGTGGAAAAATGCAATGACAATGGTTCAGTTTTGATCAGAACCATTGATAATGAAGCCATCCCCATGCTTGTCAATAGATGCCGCTTGAAAGTCTACAAGAAACCCCTCTCTAAGCCAGAGTTCATTGAAGGATTGGATAAAACAATGATGGTAGTGGAGCATGTCTTAGCCTCCACTTCACCCACTCATTGAAGGAAAAAAAAGAGGACTCAAGTGAAAACCTCCATGAGGAGCTTGAGTCCCATCATTGGGTTGAAAACCACTTCTAAGGCGGCCCAGTGATGTCAAAAAAAGAAGAAGAAAGGAAATAAGATCCCGAGGTGAAAAATTCCATTGGAGGTGCGCAGGGCAGGTACCTAGGCTGAAAACTTCCCTGAGGTGCCCTGGTTGTTTTTCAAAAAATAAAAATAAAGAGAGAAAAAAGAAAAAGAAAGATGAATTTCCAGTTGCATTGCAGGTTTGCAGGAGGACTACAGAAAGCAGCAGAAAGTGCCAAGGGAGCTCTGAAACCAATACCAACACCTATCCTACATTCCCACACCTTTCTCCAACATTTTTGGCATTCTTTTCACCTTACTGTGTTTCTTTTCCAAAAACTGTGTTTTCTACAGGAGGCTTTCTGTTTTCTATAGGAGGCTCCTGTAGGAATTACAGAGAGCCAGAAATGGATTTAAAAGGCAGTTTGAGGAATAGGGAAGCTTCATAAGGGATGTATAAATCCCCCTGCAATCTTCAAACCTCCTTGCCATCATTTCTAGACCTGCATGACATCCCAAGCACTATTCTTCTTCCTGCCCAAGAAAAAAACACAAAAAAAAGCAGTTTTTAGAAAAAAGAAAAAAGAAAAAATAAGAAAGGGAACAACACCATCCACATCACCTGAAGCCTACCTATTACCTATCCATCTCTATTTGCATTTTTGGCATCATCCTCACAAATCCAAGCATAGAAAAGATAATGTTTCAAAGGGAGAAGCAGCTACAGGAGCTCCTGTCGGAATTCCTGTAGCAGTTGATACCATTAAAATCTAGCATCGACAGCATGAGGGTGCAAATCTGAAGGTTGAAGCAGATACCTGAAGATCCGATCCAGCCAGAGAGGAACCTGCACAAAGCACAGGCACACATCAGCAAGCAGAAAAGCATGCATCAAAGGAAATAAAGGCATGCAGCAGAAGGAAAAAGCCATAACACCTCACAACAAAACGCATTTGGATCTCAGGTAAGTAACTAACCTTCTCCTCTGTTTGCATTTGTATAATTTGAGGGCATGCAACAACAATGAGATGGTTGAGGTTGGTTGAGGTTGAGGTGGCCAGTTAACTTGTCCACCTTCATCTAGTTGACTTCACTCATACGAAGATGTCACCCACACGTGTGCTTAGTCAAACTCAAGGGAGATGTTAAGGACAGGTAGTGGAGGCGGTGCGAACTTTGATGCAATCATGAGGGATGATTATGAGGTAAGGGCCATGATGACAAGGCAGGTGAGGACCAATGGTTTGAATGGGGCTAATGTACACTTGGCCAACTCACCCTCCATCACTGGAAAAATCCATAACAAGTAATAAGTACTCCTCCCCGAAGCACACTCACCATCTTTTTCCTTCATTCTGTCCTCGAAACTCCACATTTGCTACCTTCTCGTACCCCCACAGCCTCATAACCATTGTTCTCCACTGGTCTCTCCCATATCCTTGCTCTCGGCATTTTCTACAGGAGCACTTACAGGTTCTACAGGAGAACCTACAGGAATCCTACAGGAGGGCTAACAGTCTTCTACAGGAGGGCCAATAAGATGTTTTGGAGAGGGAAAACACTAGTTTTAGCACAATTCTCGAGCTGAAGAGGTAGGTTCTTGGCGTACCTCCATTGAATATTGAAATATGCAAGCAGTGGTTTAATTTTGAGGAGGAAATAAAACTTTTGGGTGGAGGAAATTCATAAAAGAATTGCTGCTTATTTCTTAAAAAAACAACAGTCTCTTTGTCTCTCCATTTTTCTTCCGAAAAATTGTTCTCTCCACTTCCATATTTGGTTTCCAAGGAAACATAAACAAAATGATAGGAGATTTTATGAGGAAGGAGCCCACCAACTCCTCCAGGCTCCATGCACATCCCCAAGTAGTGGACATATTCACAAGAGCCAATTGGATGAAATTTTTTGAGAAGTTTTGAGGGTTTGATGAGGAAATTTCTCAAGAATTTTCCCACTCTTTGGTCCCTCACTCTAGAACACATGCTACTGTCACCTTTAGAGGCCTTTCCATGGAGATAACCCCCGAGTTTATCAGTAGGGTCACTACCCTTCCTCTTGGGTTGCCTTGGACTAAGGATGAAAAACCAATTGGCCACGCTGCCAAGAAAACCTTCTTCCAAAACAATGAAACCCCTATAGAAGATAAGAATGGCATAAGAAGGGCTAGCATACCATATCCTTGGGATGAGGTTAGCTACCAAATAATCAAGTATATTTCCTGTGAGGGGAGGTACAACATTGTCTATGGCTACCACTTTAGAATCATGCATGAATTAAGGTATGGCATGGATACTCCAGCCCCTCAGAAGCTCAACATTCCCTACTTCCTCCTGCAGTCCCTCATTGACTCCAGTACTAAAGTAAAAGCAGGAAATCCAAAGCAGCTATCTCATCATGGGCTATCAAAATTTGAGTGGAAGAAGTCCTCCATACATTTATAATCCCTATAGCATGGGAAATTTTTGAAACATGACTGCTGAGGATGACATAAAGGCCTTTACCTATGATATTAGCCCTACTGATAGTGAGGAGGAAGGGTAGCAAGTGGGAGAAGGTGAAGTAGCTAGGAAGTTAGAAGAACAAGAAGGGAAGAAGGAAGAAACCAAGATAGAGGAGGAGAAAGCTGAAGAAATAGAGCGGGGAGAAACAGAGACAGAGAAAGAGAAAGGAGGAGGAGAAAAAGGGGCAGAAAAGACATAAGTGTTTGTTAAGACCCTAGAAAGAGAGGCAACAACTACTCTCACTACCCTTAGCACACCAATTAAACCAAAACAAAAGAGGAAGAGGCAGACTTCAATGTATTTTAGGGCCAGGAAGAGCACAAGGATCAAAACAGGGAAACCCCAACCTTGTTCTAAAGTGCCAATCATTATTGAAGATTCACCCTCTACCCAAGGAAAAGAATCCCCTTCCAAGGAATCTATCACTTATGAAAGGGGATCTCCTAGATAACCCACATGGAAAGAAAAAGTAGAACTACAGGACTCAAAAATAGTTCTACAGGAAGCACAAACTGTCCTACAAGAGACGCTGTCAAAACTACAGGAGACCCAAAAACTTGAAAACAGGGTAGAAGGACATCCACAGGGAAAGGAGGAAGCAAAAGAGGCACAAGAACCTGATCCCCAGCCTAGTCTTGGCTCTTACTACAATCTTCTTGGGGGGGAAGAGTCATTCCATAAAAATTTTCAATTCCACTATTCTTTGAATTGGAGAAAGAAAGAATAAGGACCCATAGGTGGATGCAAATAGCCAAATCCAAAGGAGTTGATGATATTGGCCATATGGATAACAAACTTAGAGAAATGGGCAGAGAGTTAAGTGTTGTCAGACATAGGGAAGAAATCACAAGAAATTACCTTGAAACTAAAAATGAATTGCTAAGAAGACAACTGCAAGAGAAAGAGACCCAACTGGCATGCATGGCCAGCTGGTCCATGAAGGCATTGCAATGTAGGACACTAGCAAAGTCTTATGGTCTATATCTCAAGGACCAATGGTTGCAATTTTAGATAAAGACCTTGGCGCAAAGAGGCATAATGCCTTTCCAAGATTACAGGCAATTTATGGACCTGTGTGACCATGGCACATCAGAAGATAAGGCAAAGATGGTAGAATTCTATCTGCATAACATGGCCCTCACAGGCATGAATGTGTGGGACCCCAATGCTAGGCTAGGGGACCTGCAACTAATGGCCATGGCCTCATGGATGAACCATGAAGAGTTAAGGGCAGAAAAAATAATAAGGTTGATGATAAAGGATCAGAATGTGCCCTTAATGATCAGAGCTAAGCCATCAGACCCCATGGCACTCATCAACACAAATAACTTGCTTGCACATAATCCTCAGATTGCCCCTAGATATATCACTGATCAGGCTCAAGCCATTGCACATTTTGAGGATATGGAAAGGTTACTTAGGGATGATTGTGTGCATGCATGTATGAGGAGGTGGAACACCTTGCCACACAGTCTGCAGATCAGGGAATATCATTTCCCAATGAGGATGAAAGACGCATTAAGGAGAGTTCCAATGTACAAGTGCTCTATGCAGAGGTTGAAGGTCAATTGGATTGGCCTCAAATTGAGTTCCCCACTACTACTAAGCATGCTAGAAGGTTGAAAAGAAGAAGAAGAGCAACAAAAGTGGGAAGAGGTAGACAGGTAGGCAAGATTCTATGACAAAGAAGAAAAAACCATATCAGAAGCATGGGATGCTATGGAGGCTAACAGGGCCATAAAAGATGAGGATATGGACTAAGTTGCTCATATGATGAGCAACACTTTAAGTAGGGGGTGATGATGAGCCTCATAAATGGGTAATTATATGGGCTCATTTTACCTCCTAACCTAGTCAAATCAACCATTCTCTTAGCTTATTGTATGATTTTCTAATTATATTTATGCTTATAGAGTGAGTTGAATTAGTTATGATGCCATGTGCTCTAATATGTGTTTAATGCAGATTATTGATGATTCTTGTGGTCAAAGTTAGGGATCCAGTCGACAAATGACAGAAATAACTCGAAGTGGACAAAGGAGAGGAATTATAGGAGGGAATCCCCCTCATTTATTACTCCTCACTTCGAATTCCCCTTCATTCAGCTTGGAGTACAAGCAACCAAGTCATGCATTAGCAGGCAGCCGAGCAAGTGGAGGATAACTGATGTTTATCTTGAGTTTTGGGAGCCAAGCCTCCCTGATTTTGAGGACGCTGTTGGTAGCTTCATTTGTATGAGTAGAGAGGCCTAGGGCCTCACTAGGGTTAGATTTTTGTTGGATTTTTGCTTTAGTTTTGCTTATGTAAACTCTGCTCAACTTCGATCTTATTATCTTGATAGTTCATGTAATCTTGTTATTGTTTTGAGAATAAAGATGAAATCATTTTTGAGTTAGCACTGAGTTACCTCAGAGGGTTGAAGCTCTTGGGTTAGGGCCCAATCCAAGTAGATAAGATCCTCTTTACTTTGACTTGTATATTTCATTTCAGTTTGTAGATTATGTTGTTGTTAGATGCATTTCTGTTATGGTTAAGAATAGTTTCCTTTTGATGATTCAGTAGGTTGCTTCCATTTGTGCTTTCTATAGCAGGTTAAGCAGTGATAAATAAAAAATCCAAAAGGCTAGCAATAGTGCCTTGGCCTCTCTTCCTCCATTTGGGACAATGATTTGAGGCAAAGATCCTCTTTCTACCCCAAAAACACAGATTTTCCTCCTTCATAGGACTTCTGGTGTTTGCATCTTTCTAGTTGGTTCATAGTCTAGTTTGCTTTGCGTCAAAACTTCTTCATCATGCTCATTTCCTTATTTGCAATAGTATTCTTTCATGATTTCCTTTCATGCAATGGTTATCGACATTTTCTTTCATAGATTATCATTTACTTTGATGCAAAAACTTTGTTTTCTAGATGCACTTCTTTCATTGCTTGCTTATTCTCATTGGTTGATTGTTAGTTGTTTATGCAGCAGATATCTTCTAGCAGTAGGCCAGCCTATCATCCATTCTATCCTCCATCTGATTTATTCCCTACAGGTCGCCCAAGTCTCCCCTTAATTCTGCCTTAGTTTCTTGCATTTTCCATAGAATTTCTTCCTCTATCCTTGAGAAAATCCAATCATATTTCTCTCTCCTAATGATTCTTGGTAGGCCCTAGGTTCCCTAACACTTCATTCCAACCTTAATCTACCTTCTCCACCCACTCTCACACCTTCAAACAATGAAAACTGCTCTCGGCCTCCTCTTGTAGGCCTCCTGTAAAACATTGTTTTTCCTCCTGTAGATTTCTTGTGTCCTCTTGTAGATTTTCCTGTAGGCTTTCTTTTGAAAGCCGAGTTTGAGAAAAGCCTCCAGTAGGCCACCCGAGACCTCATAGGACCCATCCACACCATCCTACATCCTCTCAAGTCCCAAAACTGCCCTCCATCGCCACCTATTCGCTGCCACATTCACAAACAAATAAATTACATGCACGACAAATTCACATAAAAATACATAAAAATAAAAAAAGATGTTTTTTGCTCATTTACTTTCAGAAATAGCTTAGGTAGATGTTGTTTACTTCCTTGAGTAGATAATGACATTCTTTTCATGGTTTTCATAACGCTTTCTGCAAAAGTAGGATTAGTGGTTAACTAGGATTTGCTTGGTTTGCTTTACATTTCAATCTTCCTTTCTGCAAGTAGAATAACATCAGTAGAGTAATCTATTTTTCCTTTCATCACAAGTAGAGCTTCTTCTATAATCCATAAAAGTTGGCTTGAGCTCTTAGTGATCTTGCGCCGGCTGACCAAGTGATAACCTGCAGTAAGAACTAGTACTTGTGCAGACAACATCGTCACTTCCAAGTTTGTTAGGAACTACTGGGTTGATAAGATTAATGTAGGCAGCCCAGAAGTTGCAGCATTATTGCTGCAATATTGGTGCTCACCACATATTCATTCCTTGTTTTCACCATTTCATTCACTAGTTTTCATCATTTTTCATAGAAATTCTTCCAAGCACATTGAGCGAATCCACCCATCCTCTATCTTTTCTGTTGACTTCTAAGTGATCCTAGACCTTTCCTCACTTCATTCCACCCATATACCACCTTCCGTAAGCCTTCTATCACCTCCAACACCTTCAATTTTTCTCTTGGCCTTATCCTGTAGGTTTACGGGGAATCCTGTAGGTTTTCTTGAAATGACATGTTTTGAGGCCGAATTGAGGGAAACCCTCTAAGAAGTCACCAAAAGCCTCCCAAGTGTCTCTCGCACCATACAACAATCTCCTAACCTTTCCATCCATCCTCCAACATCCTTAATTCACCTGCCACATCACTAAAATAAATTAGTTTTCGTACTTGATTTTGCATGAAAAGACAAAAAGACAAAAACATATTTATTTTAGTCCCTTTACTTGCACATTAGTGATGTTTGATGCTTCTTACTTCCACGCTTAGATAGTAGCATTTGGTTCATGATAATTTAGCATTATTGCAAAGCATAGTTTCTTGGTAGTTAATTAGGAAATGGTGTGATTTAGCATTGAATTTCGGTGTTTTCCATTATTGCAGTAGAGAAACTCTCCCTTAGAGCAGGTTTCCATTTATTCCATCAATAAACCAAGCTTCTTCTAACTCCATAGAAGTCTAGCTTGAAAACCCCAGTGGTCCTTTGCCAGCTGAACCATGACAAAAGGTAAAACCATAACTGTTACTTGTGTATACAACACTGTCACCTCAAAGTTTGTACGAACCCCAGGTTGACAAAGTAAAGCTGGTAGCCCAGGATTTGTAGCACTGTTGCTACAATACTAATGCTCATCAGCTGTGTGGACAATGCAATAGATTACAGATGATACTATAAAGAAGACATAGTAGGTTACCGCTCTGTAGGATCGCGCACTGAAATGGTACATTAAGTACTGCATCGATAACCCTTTGGCATCATTGGCAGGCTAAGTCTGACTCACAATCAATAATTGGATTCAAGGAAATCACAATGATGGTTGGTGAGACACCCTGGGAGTTAAATCAAAGGATTAAATGTGTAATCCATGAAGCTAATATGCAGCTCACGGATGGTCAGCACCACGAATGGTTTATAGCCTCGCTTCTGCCTCACCTGAGAATTTCTTTGTCACAACAAAAGGTAGGAACCAAGGTAGAAGCCCTCGGAATCGTGATGAGGTTGCATGAAATGCCTATTGAGGACCCGATGTTGGTAGTTCAACAGATTCACTCGCAGTTGCAGAAGCTCTACTTGGAATTGCAAAGCTTGAAAATGGGGAGGCTAGGTCAGAGGTGCGCGAGGAAGTCTGGTGCCTCAAGTGTAAGGGCTAGGGGAATGATAAAGAGCACTGCTCCATCTTCGTGAATTATATTGCAGGGGGAGGGCCAATGCCCTTGAGGTAAATATATATCTGGTCCTATATTGTTTATGATTGTAGATCTCTTTTCTTCGATAGTACTGTGCTGCTTTGACTCTACAAGTGCTCTTTGAAGCTGGGTAAGCGAGGAAGGAGTGGCAAAGATCTATCAGAAGGGAGAGAAACCAAGCGCAAGACTGAGGATGGTATCTTCTGTTCCCCTCTTATCTGCTTCTCATAAAGGAAAGCAAAAGTAGCTTTGGTTTGTTTGTTTTTAAGATAGCTACCCGTCGTAGTGGGACTAGCAGCTCTGAGTGGACACTAGATTCCCCGATAACAAAATGGCGACTCCACTGGGGAAAGAATAGTTTGTTTTCTTGTTTATATTTGTTTTTTTTATAAACTTATAGATGGAGCCTGAAGTTAAGCCAGCTAGCCTTCGAACTGCATTTTCTATGCAAGTGCAAAGTAGATCAATGTTGCTTCAGTCTATCTCCGGGTTTTGTTTATAAATTGAACAATCGATTTGTAAACATTATAATTTCCCTGGGGGTGGCTCTAGTAACCTCATTAGATCAACCCCTGTGATATATATTTACTAAACATCACTTGCTCTACCTAAATACCTGAACTGAGCTGCAAACTGTGATCAAGAACCAAGTTAAAGTCTTGTACTGGTACCATCGCACCCTCTCTTCAAGGAAATCAGTGTGCATCGCACCTCCATGTGTGCAGTAGGTGAGATGCATCCTTGTTTCCCTGTGTAACAGGTGCGATGATCAGGTAAGGCTAATTTTGATTTCAGACTTTGGTTTTTCTTCACTCTCTTCAGCTCTATTCAGGAGTTTTGCTGTCTGTGATCAATATACCTCTATGGAAACCCCCTTCCTTTCCATCATTCCACCTCCATTGTGCAAAGAACTGTGAATGTTTTTATGTATTGTGCGCCATTTTCAGTTCTCTTTTACAAAGAAGTAGCATGATCAAACTGTCGTTTCTTTGTTTGAAAGTGTCGCAAGTGTCGTTTCCAATCAAAGAAAAGAATCCTATTGTTCTTAATGGTTGATTATATTGTTACTCTTGTATTTGATTTGAATTAGTGGTTTTTCAAGTGTCGAAAGCAATTTTCAATTCAAAAATTGCAAGGTGTCGTCATTATCTTTCTTTCGTTTTGAAGAGAAATTTGTTAGTACTATCACTTTGAAAAGATAATTCACATTTGTACTCAGCGTTCTTTATGTCATTCACACATTAAGAAAGAGAAAAACAAATACATGCATGTGCATTTGCATTTAGAGTACTTGTTGGTTTGATTTAGGACAGTGCATATAGTGTGTGCTCTGTGCTCTATGATTGAAAGAATCTCATTTCTATTTCCTTAGTAGCTAGGATTTTCATTGCAAAAAGAAGATTAAATGATTGTTTATCATCTTAGGCTGCATTTTAGGAATTATACATCTACATCACGCGGTGAACCTGAAAGGAAAATTCTTAAGCAAGATCAACTGTAAAATAAATTAAATGAACATAAAAATGCTTTGGAACTTAACGCACAACATTTAGAAGTCTAGGCTAGAGACGTATTTTGGCGTCATAAAGGCCGGGCAACTATCACTCTCATTGCTCGTTGGGTGATTCCTCCTCTTTCAGAAGACAAGTGCTAGTACGGAATTGTGCTCCCACGTACCATCGAGTATATATTGGGAGACCATAATAGGCTATATCCTTTATCCTTAGGAATCCATGTCTGCTGCCCTATCGATCGCAATGCATTGAACACAACATTCGGGAAGATTGACTGCCGTACCGTAGAAAGTATTCTGCAGTTTTGCAATTGGTTTGGTAATCCCTCTGCCTAGATTTCGAGAGTAGTCTCTTTCGTTCCTTTTCAGACTCCTTAAAGGAAAAGGTCCATCTGAGTACTTGTCACTTCAGGCTCATTAAAAATCAAAGGCGACTAGAGTCATCTTTTGTTTTTTCTTGACTCTTAAAAATTGAAAAAACAAGTTGTGTCAAAGCGTCTAAAATTCATTTAATTTGGAATCATTTTCTCCTTTTATTTTGAGTTGATCAAGTAATCCGCAATCGTGGAAGAAAGTCAATGAAACCCCGTCGTTCGCAGAGGCTTACGAGTCAACCGTCGTTGACTCCGGAAATGAAGCTATTGCGGACAAAGCGAACTCATTTAACCAGATCGAAGTCCCCTAGTTTGGTTGGAACAAGTACTCCAACATCCTCAGAGGCTCCGGTTACTCTGAACATTTCTGGTATCCCTGCCTCTACAGAAGAAATCTTGCAGCCACAAAAGGCCATTACAACTGATCCTAGTGTGACGGTAAACACTTCTATTCCTGAACTAGCTCCATCTACAGCTGATTCAGAAGGTGTTATTCCCCAAACATCTGTCGCTGCAGAACCTATACCTTCTTCGGCACCGGAAATATTTTACGGACCTGACGGTCTACCTCTTCCCCCTGGATTGATTGCCATAGAAGAGATTGTGGAGGATCCTCCATCTAGCACTCCATCGCAATTCGGATCCGTGATCACCCTATATCCTTCTTCGTCAAAAGTTAGTCTCCCGCCATCGGAAGTTCCTGAAGAATCGCTGAGGAATCTTTTGGATAGACTAAATAGGTCTGAACAACTGTCGAAATCTAGGATTGTGTCATCTAACACAGCAGCGGCAGAACTTCCTGCTGCTACTCCGACAATGTTCGTCGGCATACCATCTGTCCCAACTAGCTCTCAATCGCTGGATGGAGTCCATCCAAGGGTTGTTTCGACAGTATGGTCTGTTCCCGTTTGTTTGTCCAGATTAATATCTGGAATCTCTTATGTTGAGTCTCAGCAAATTGATCCTTCATAGTGTCAATTTGGGCAATTCGGTCCCCAAAGGCAAATCATTCCTTTGAGCACTGGATTACCGCCATATGGAGGGTAGTATGCGAGAGTTCACAACAAAATTCAGGTTATGTTGGAATTACATCTAGTGGTTGGGTGCAATCCTGCCTGAATAACCAAGAGTTGTATACTCAATGCAACAAAGTTTACCTATGTCAAATATCCCCACTACGCCGGCTATTGTGACGGTGTCGCAAGTATAAGCGTTGCCTGTTGTATGCCAACCTCAGGTTTCTCAAGTCGTAATACAACAACCTCCTGTCCCTGCGACACAATCGCAACCACCAAAGTGGGATGACCCAGGTTCAAACGGGGACCATTACCCCTCATCTTGGTCAAACAGTCAGTACTAGACAACAGCTCATGGCTTCACAACCGTGGCTGGTGCAATACCAACAACCGCAATTCCAACAAGCTTACCAAGGATCTGAGCAACAAGTCTTTGCAAGTAATGGGCAGCCGTATATTTAAAACGGTCAGCACCAATCATATCATAATGGTCATGCCCATCAACCTTACCAAAGTTACCAACATCAAATGCATTATGCTGGTATGCAAAGACCAACTGCTCAGGCGATCCCATTTTATCCTGGGTATGCTTTGCCAAACCTGAATCAACAGTTGCCGTTCGTGGCAACTTTAGAGTTACCAGATCTAAATCGACTAACGAACGATCCAATTGCTTATGCCCCTTGGTGGTCGGTGATTCCGCATAAAATTCCATCAAATATTCCTAAATTTAATGGAAATCTGGGTGAATACCCGTTGAATCATGTGATGACCTTTCATCTGTGGTGTTCGTCCAACACTATTAACGATGATTCGATCAGGCTTCGCCTTTTTCAGCGAACGTTAACTGGACCGATAGCAAAATGGTATATCAAATTGCCTATAGCTTCATTTGATAACTTCAGTGCCCTAGCCACAACCTTTTTAACCCATTTTCAGTTACCTATAAGGTACGAAACAGGAACAGAGCTTCTTACCAATTTCAAACAAATGACGGCCACTCAAATATCCAATTATATTCATGAGTGGTGACGTTGTCATAGAATGTTAAAAACATATGTTCCTGATCAGTTGTTGGTTGAATGGTTTATTAAGTCATTGTTACCTTCTATTACAGAAGATGTGGCAAAGGGAGGAGTCGTCACTGAAGAGTAAGTTATTGCTCGTGCACAATATCTAGACTTGATCTATACTCAGTCTGGCACGCTCTAAAATCCGTGATGCTCCTAGACCGGAATATTCTGTTCCTCCCCCTCCTAAATCAAACAAAGACTCTCATGCTGGTGATGGCGTGATAGGTACGACTAGCACGAAAACCGTAAAGGCTACATTAAAGAAGGCCTATATGGTTTCAAGTGAAAATGCAAATGAAGAACTTCTCGCCTCAGAAGTAAATGCCGTATCGACTGACAAGGGAAAAGAGCCCAAGCAACCAGGAGGCAAGAAGAAAAGGAAAGGGAAAAAGAAGAAACAGGAGGAGTCATCTCCTGAAAAATCTTCTGCAAACCCTTTTGGAGATAGGAAGCCAAGTCATCCATGCTTTATATGTGATGAGGATCATTGGACGAGAGATGGTCCATATAAAGCTGAGCTTAGAAAATTCTTCAAGAATACAAAAGCCTTGGTAGTATTCACTGATCCGTTTCCAAATCCAGGAACAAATATGGTTGCTAGTGATAATGATTCCCTGTCCCAAGTGTTAATGTTGTCTATTTCGAAGCAGCAAAATGATGCTTTGATATCGACAAGGAGCAAAGATTACGGGAATGCACAGATGTCGAACAACAAGGATAATGATCAACCTAGTAGTTCGACAAGAACTTTGACCGAAGTTGTGCCACCCATCACTCGTGAACTGATGATAAAACTGCCAAAGGGAGTAGTACACAAATCGACGTTTAATCCTCGTGCCAGAGCAGCACAGCATTATAATATAGTGGAAGATCTGGTCCAATCGCCGTCCGCTATGTCGACACTTGAGGTACTACAAAATTGCCCCTCCCAAAAGCGGGCTTTGTTATCAGCGATAGGTGGGATTGACCCAACGGATTCCAATCTTGTGTCCTTTAATCACAGAGGATATGACCCTCAGTTACTAGCTCAACTAGCTTTCCTTATTCAAGTGAAAGCCCTCAACAAAACTGTTCATCGAACAATTATTGATGAGGGGGCATCTACATGTATTATGTCGATGAGTTGCTAGAAAATTTTAGGGTCTCCACTCTTGTCGAGATCGTCAACGACATTAAAAGCATTTGATGGATGAATGTACACCCCATATGGGATATTGAGTAACTTGCAAGTCGAACTGGGGGGCATAACGGTAGAAATTGATGCTGAAGTTATTGATGGAAACTTCGATTACAACATCCTACTAGGAAGGCCCTGCATATATGCCATGGCTTCCGTTGTGTCAACCTATTTCAGGAATATTGCATTTCCCTTCCAAGGAGGAATTACAATCATCGACCAACAAACATTTCTCCCCAACAGTTCACAAGTTACGGGAAGCATTGCGATGATCCACGGAAGCGCTAATTCGCTTCAAAATATCGGAGTAGGCCTACTAAAAGACCCTACATTAATGGGGACTTTTGCTTTACCGCCTCCAATTAATTCGGCGGAAGTGGCCACGGTAGGAACCTGCAATATGATATCTTCTATTCAAAAGATGTCTAAAAATGATATTGACTTGGATCATCTGTAGGTATTTCCTCCAATCCCAATAGAAATATTGTAGTAATCAATGTTTTTGGCATGGGAGGCAAACCTGAATCAATTCTTATCAAGCATTTAGATAGATAGGTCTAAGGAATATGGCACCCCTTCAGATCCTTGGTCACAAGTACATTGTACAGACGAAGGAATTGTTCAGTCAATGATGATTGACGGGGCACCATGGGAAGATTACCACCATCGTTCCCATCTTCCGGATTATAAGGAAGATAGTTCCAGTGACCTTGATCATCCCTCAGTTTTTGATTTTCTATCAAATACTATAAATACGGTGGATTCCGAGTGAAACCTGTCCAATATTGAAGAGACTATCGCCATAAATATCTCGACCAGAATAGATGTTGTAGAGAATATTCATGTTGGCAAATCTTGTTCTTCTTCAGAACTGGAAATATATTAGGCTCTTTTTCGTGAGTTTAGAGATGTCTTTGCTTGGTCATATGATGAAATGCCAAGCATTGACTCGAGCATAGTTGAACATGAAATTAAGATGTATCTAGATGTCAAACCAGTACGACAACGGCTCAGGCAGGTGCACCCCAAGAAAGCCGCTGCCATCAAGGCGGAAGTTGAAAAACTCCTCCATGCTAGTTTTATTTACCCAGTTCCTCTAACCGATTAGGTATCGAATATTGTTCCTGTAATGAAAAAACAAGGAATGATTAGAGTGTGCGTCGATTATAGGGATGTAAATCAAGCTTGTCCGAAAGACAACTACCCTACACCCTTCATTGACCAGATTATTGATGAATGCGCCGGATGTGAAATCTTTTCATTTATGGATGGATTTTCCAGGTATAATCAAATAAATATCCGCCCACAGGACCAGTCAAAGACTGCATTTATTTGTCCGTGCGACACATTCACATATCGCAAGCTACCTTTTGGTTTAAAGAACGCAGGGGCAACATTTTAGAGGGCCTTCCATGACATCAAGAACATTGTTCAACCATATCTCGACGATCTTCCGGCTCATTCGCAAAAGCGAACCGATCATCCGCAGCATTTGAGAGCGATATTTCTACGTTGCCGACACTACAAGATACGACTCAATCTGCACAAATGTGTGTTTTGTGTCAATTCTGGTCGTTTACTTGGTTTTGTGGTCTCAAAGGACGGGATTCGTCTCGACCCATGTAAGTTTTAGGCAATCATTGTTTTGCCTCCACCTTCAAATTTTCTTCAGATTCAGAAACTCCAAGGGAAAGCAAACTTTATGAGGAGGTTCATTCCAAATTACACCGAACTTGCTAAAGGTTATACTCGTCTGTTGAAAAACGAAGTACCCTTCTTCTGGGATCAGGTCGCGCAAGCTTCCTTTGATGCTTTAAAGGAATCTCTAATAAAAGCATCATTAATGTATGCTCCTGATTATCAAAAAGACTTTAACTTGTATCTGACTGCAGTGGATGAAACCATAACAATGGTTTTAGTCCAAGAAGATAATGGAATCGAACATCATATATATTATTTAAGCCGAAACTTAAATGATACAGAAATGAAGTACTCCTACATTGAAAAGCTACTCTCGCAACTGTTCAAGCAATACAGAGATTTCGACACTATGTCCTCTTTAAAAAAACTACCATTTGGTCAGATTGCAACCCAATGACTTATATATTGTCACGACAGTTGTTGGGCGGCAAATATTCCAAATGGATAGCGATTTTACAAGAGTTTGATATGGAATTCAAAAAATCCAAATCGAAAAAAGCTCTGGTTTTCGTGGAGTTACTATGTGATCTCCCATCATCGTCCAACGACGCAACATCCGAAGAAGCAATCGTGGACGAATCTTTGTTTTTGATATCTTCAAGCAATCCATGGTATGGAGATATAATAATCTATCTCCAAACCCAAACATATAGGTCTAATACCTCACGCTCGGAACAACGACGCATTCGATACCAAGCAAACGACTACAAGATAGTCGGTGATACACTTTACCGTCGTGGTATTGATACAGTTTTGTGGAGGTGCCTCACCCATGAGGAGGCCGAAAAAGTCCTGAACGATTGTCATTCAAGCGTGTGTGGGGGGCATCAATCTGGTTATGCTACAGCGCAAAATATTTTACGAGCATGATACTTTTGGCCAACAATGTTTAAAGATTGCATAACCGCAGTCGGAAGTTTCCATGCCTGTCAAATCTTCGATCGCAAAACCAGAATACCACCTGCACCTCTACAACTAGTAGTTGCTGTTGGGCCATTTGCCAAATGGGGCATAGATTTCATGACATGTAACCCCACCTCAGCCAGGGGGCATGGGTATATCATAGTCACAATAGATTATTTTACCAAATGGGCCGAGGCGATGCCTACAGCAAACAACAGCGGCAAAACAGCTGCCCTCTTCTTTTTCAATCATGTAGTCTCCAGATTCGGCGTTCCACATGCAATAGTCACAGATCATGGATTGCATTTTCGCAATCACATGATGGTTGAGTTGGCTGCCAAATTAGGACTGTCGCACGACGGCTCTACTCTGTATTATCCACAAGCTAACGGACAAGTTGAGGCAATCAACAAGGTCTTGAAGCGCATGCTGCAAAGGATGATTGAAGTCCATAAACAGAGTTGGCACCTGATCCTGTACTCGGCCTTGTGGGCATATCGGGCATCGGTGAGGAATGCGACTGGGTTTACACCTTTTCAACTGGTGTATGACCTGGAAGTGATCTTGCCAGTTCAGTGTGAAATCTCTTCCCTCAAGCTCGCGGTCGACCTTCTCCCCAGAACTTCAGAAGAGGAGGCTCATTTCTTGGAATTAATCCAATTGGATGAAAGCTGTCGTGACGCCACTTTTTCTAATGAAGCCCATAAGAAACGAGTCAAAGCGCAGTTCGACGAAAATGTCAAACCTCGTGTCTTCTTAGGAGGTTACCTGGTTTTACTTTACAACCAGGAGTCCGATAAGTTGGGGGCAGGTAAGCTCAAGTCTTTATGGATGGGTCCCTATATTGTTAAGCATGTATTAACAAAAGGAGCCTATGAGTTGGTGGATTATGATGGGATTATGCTGGCGCAACCCCGCAACAGGTTGTACCTCAAGCGTTACTATGCTTAACTCAGCATAGTAACCCCTATGCTTTTGTTACATTTTTGTTTTCGCTAAGGGTAATTGTTTTGGTTAGGTAATCCACTTTTTGCATTTGTTGCAGATGTCAAACCTATTGGAATCATTTGTTGGATATGCTGATGGAGCGAGTCATAGTTCGCGGAACCTATCTTCTGCGGCCTGGGCCATCTTCAATCCCGGTAGCGAGTTAGTGAGTTTCAGAGGGGTATGTATTGGTCGATAAACGAACAATATCGCTGAATATAGCGCGTTGATAGAACTCCTCTTTGATGCCATCACACATGGCATACGCCGACTTGTCGTCAGGCTAGACTCACAACTCATCATTCTACAACTCACTGGTATCTACTCTGTATGGAATCCAGTTATCTATCGCATGTTCGTAAGGGTCAGAATTTTGGAAAGACAGTTCGATTTCATTCAATATCAACATATTTCTAGAAATTTAAACACATTAATGGACTCATTGGCAAACTATGTATTAGATAGTCATTTGTGACATTTATAAAAAGAAGCATTTCATCAATTTTTGCATCAGGATCATGTAACTTAACCAAAATAAAGCTCCGAAAGTCAAAAATATATATATAACTGTTTATGGTTTACACATAATGTTTTGCAACCAAGGCAAAATCAGTCAAATGACCCAAAACTCAAAATGCTAGGGGGCACCCTAGTTTGATGATGCTGGTGATAACAAGTCACCACCTGTGCAATCATGCGTAAAAGCCTAGTCCATCGACTCAACACACCAGTGGTATGTCGTTGCAACCTCAGAGGCAGTTCATCGGTCCTCACGTCTGGAATACCAACAATGAGACCCTCAACCTGATCCTACAATGCTAAAAGAGTCTCAACCACATCAAGGTCGCGAAGGATAACCCTCCCCATAGCCTCTCCTACAGGAGCGGCAGCTGGTGCTCACGAGCGTACTGCTGGTCGAACTGGTCCAATATCTGCATGAGCACATGAGTTTTGATTATTCTTGATCAAAGAGAGCAAAAGAACATTATGAAAACAATAAGCAGAGATATGGTCAGAGAATTTACTTATAGCACCCCACTGCTCACCAACTGGCAGCACTAAATCCAGGTCACCCCGGAAATCTACTCCAGCATATGG
The DNA here is from genome assembly GCA_031772625.1 of Pinus tabuliformis. Lineage (NCBI taxonomy): Eukaryota > Viridiplantae > Streptophyta > Pinopsida > Pinales > Pinaceae > Pinus > Pinus tabuliformis. The sequence continues at coordinate 320,503,427 of CM062819.1, forward strand.
AAACTCGGCATAAACCATCTCCTGACGGTTGAACCACTCAAAAAAGGTATCAGAGAAAGAAATCTGGGATTGGCCAGCATGTCAGGCCATGAGGTTGAACCCATTTCTGCATCCGTGGCTCAGTCGGTGGAGGTAAACCAAGTGAAATATATTGTGGCTACATCAGTGGGATCTTTTCCAAGGCAAAAGCGGTCAAAATAGAACCATAGCCAAAATTCTTAGATCTTCCGCTTTTCACCTTGGTCAGTTTTTCTTTCATCACAGAGAGTACTGCATCACACCAGTTGAATACCTTTGGTTCAAGGCATTCCAAGGCATACTGCATATAAGACCTGTTAGCTATATGAAGAGCTCCACTACCAGCCAGTCTAACAAAAGTGAACAGAATGGTCCTCAAGGACCAGTCATTGACATCCCGGATGTTGATCTTGCCGTACCGATCCCGCTCTTAGTACCCGCGAATATACTCTCTCACGGATTCGCCCCCACGAGCGGAACCTGATAATGAGAGAGGGGCGCCACGCCTTGATAAACCGGTCAAAAAATAGATGTCCACGTCAGTCAAGGGGATAGATTTGCCTCTGATCTGGAACACCTGGTTGGTAGGATCCCAGGCGTCAAGGAAATATTGCAACAAGTTGATTTGTTGCCTCATGCTAGAGATGCAGAAAAACTTCAGCAGGTCACAATTCTATCGTGCAGTTACCGTACCCAGATCAAGTAAAAAAACCATTTCCTCTCCTTCATGTTCACGTTCTCGCCATGTAACAACCATTTTTCTCCAATGAATCTCTACAAAACAAACAAGAGAAGAGTCAGGGTCCTGATTTGGCAAAAAAGGGGCAAAAATTCCATGAGAAATCACTCCAAAAGTCTCCATCCTTGCGCCCATCGCACCCCAGCAGTGTACTGGGTGAGATGCATACTGACTGGCCAATTTCCAGGCCAGTATGCATTACACCTTTCTGTTGGAAATAATACTGAGAGGGGGGGTGAATCAGTATTATCAGATCAATCAAACTTTTCAATGCTCAGAAACATATACGCTACTTCAGTTAAGTGAACCAGCGTGTACACGCTACTGTGACTAAGTAAAACAGCGTATAAGAAGAAAACTCACAATTTAGTTAGCTTATTCTTCAGTTAAGTGCATCAGGACATTATTCACCACATTAACAGTAAACATGTGCAGTATAACAGAACAGATCAAAAGCCACACACATGAACACCAAGATATAAGGTGGAAACCCAATGTGGGTGAAAACCACCTGCTGCAAGTTGTCTCTATCTTTCTTTAATATGAAACTTCAGTTTACAATCTTTTGTACTGGTGCAGCCTTATACCAGTACGCAGGCTACAACCTGCAGAAGGCTACAACCTTCTCTCGTTCTCCAAACTTCCTTGGAAGGGAGCTCCAACCCCCTTTGCTCTTGTACTAGCCAAGATACTAGTACGTAGGTGCTGACCTACAATCTTCCTTCTTTCAGGTATCACTTTTCATACACTTTCAGACTTGGATATTCCTGAAGCACAACATTACAATCTGAAGACCACAATTCATTCAATTTCCACAACAGATCATTGAAGCATAAAACAACCAAACTTTGAATCACTGAACCACTGAACCCTGTCAATCACCAGTTACCAGAACACAGAGCAGACTACAGAACTCTGCAGTAACAGTCAGACCCTACTGTAAACCCAAAATCAAGCTTCAAAAGATATACGCTACTTCAATGAGCAAAACCCGCGTATACACGCGCTTTTACTGAAGCCAAACTGCGTACAGATCTAAAAATAAACTTTCTCAATTTGCAGCTGTGCCAGACATTAGTTAGACCCAGAACATAATATTGCGACAATATGCAGATCTAGAAATACGCATAATCAACCATATCATGATAGTGCATTTCAAACCATTAGATCCCGATCTATCCTTAGATCTAGTCTTCCATCAACCGATGTGATCTCTCCTTGGCTTAGATCAAGCAACCCAGAACCTGCATATCAGATCTCTTTCTCTCTTAGATATTCAAGCCTTGTCGAAAGATGATTTTGCCTAATGATCTTCTTCTCCTTATATAGTCTTAGGCCTAGCTCAATACCAAGAGCCAAAACCATAGTAACACAATACCATCAACTTCAAAACTAGGGATCGACACGCCCGTCGAGACATAATGGTCCGAAATCATAGGCACAACTTCCAAGGACTAACCACCATGGACCAAAGATACTTTTCCACATACACGCGCTTTTTATGAATCCAACTAGCGTGTACACGCGACTTGGGCTTAACGAACTTGCGTATATGAACTTCCTTGGCATGCTGTACTAAGATCTGTCTTCTGATTAAGTTGCCATCACCTGTACCAACCTCTGAGCACCTGTACCATCCTCTGAGTGAGTTGCCATCAAGGACAACACTTGAATCATAATGCCAACAATCTCCCCCTTTGGACTTGATGGCAACCACCACACCAAGTCACTCTCCCCCTTTGACATCAAGGGCAAAGGGCTGTGCTCCCCCTGAGGACATGCTGATACCTCTGCTTGGCTGTGCTGACTCGTGCTCCCCCTGACAGTAGGCCAGATCTGCAAAAGATGTTCTTCAACAAGAACCAAGACTTATACACCATAAGGGACCTTCCTATCACCAAAAGACTCAATACATACATCCATACTCCCTACCAAGAGGGGACATATCAGAAACAACCAATTATATTACAGCATTCATCCCAGGCATAGTGGGGAAACCAACATAGGCCGTTACATGACCTTGACATCATAAAAGAGATATGACAAGAGAGATACATGACATAGAGACAACAGATCTAGACCAAGACTTAGGAAAGGCACCAGCAGCATCTGATAAACATCTTGTTAGATCAGCAACCAGGATTTCTTTCTGAGCTCCTTCTCCTGAAACCAACAACCAAAACATCTGAATGCCAACAATGCTTTATGAGACTTTTAAGCTGCTCCCCCTGAACCTGTGCCTGTTGCACTCCCTGAAACTGTGCCTGAAGAATTCTGACATTCCCATTGCTGTTCAGAACTTCAGAGTTTTCCCTTGCTGTTCAGAACTTCATATACGCGATTTCTCCTGTATAAAACAGCGTATGTACGCGGATATTCTTTCTGCAACAAGCGTCCAACATACACGCGACTTACCCAGCAGGAATCCGCGTATATACGCGCATATCCCTTCCGTAACCTGCGTATACCAACTTTTCTGTAGAACAAACAAACTTCAACAACAGGATGAAGCATCAACTACTCCCAGCTTTTGTCTGAGATATTCAAAAGTTTCCCTGGGCAGTGGCTTTGTGAGAATATCAGCAACTTGCTCCTTAGAAGGAACATACTCCAACTTGACCTTCTGCTCAAGCACTTGTTCCCGAAGAAAATGGTACTTGATTGGTATGTGCTTGGTCTTTGAGTGCATGACTGGATTCTTTGAAATGCTGATTGCACTTGTATTATCACATAAGATAGAGACAGGTGGAGTGCAAGTGATTTGAAAGTCCTGCAAGGTCTGCATCATCCAAAGAAGTTGTGTGCAACAAGATGCTGCAGCCACATATTCTGCTTCAGCTGTAGATAAGGCAATCGAACTTTGTTTCTTGCTGAACCAAGATACTAATCTGGAACCCATGAAGAAAGCACCTCCACTTGTGCTTTTCCTATCATCCACACTTCCAGCCCAATCTGCATCTGTGTAAGCATGAAGAGTGAGATCTGTATTTCTAGGATACCATAAGCCATAGTTTTGGGTCCCTTGAAGATATTTGAAGATTCTTTTGACTGCCTGAAGATGAGTTTCCTTTGGGTTGGCTTGAAATCTTCCAACCATTCCTACTGCATGTGTAATATCTGGTCGAGTACCTGTCAAATAAAGCAAACTCCCAATCATGGATCTATAAGTGGGTTGGTGAACTGCTGCTGATTCATCATTTGTACTGAGGCTGCATCCTGTAACCATGGGTGTACATACTGGCTTTGACTCTTCCATGCCATACTTCTTCAAGATCTGCTTGAGGTATTTGGTTTGAGACAAGAAGATACCTCCTTCATTTTGTTGGATTTGCAATCCAAGAAAATATGTCAATTCTCCAAGAAGTGACATTTCGAATTCTTTCTGCATAACCAAGGCAAAGTTTTGACTCATAGTCTCTTCATTGCTGCCAAAAATAATATCATCTACATAAACAACAAGAATTAGCAATTTGTTATTTTCAACTTTTATATAGAGATTGCTATCTGCTGATCCTTTTGAAAAGCCTTGTTGGTGAAGATATTTGTCCAACCGATAGTACCAAGCCCTTGGAGCTTGTTTGAGCCCATAGAGTGCCTTTTTCAATCTGCATACAAGGTTTGGATCATTCCCAAGAATGAAACCATCTGGCTGCTCAATATATACTTCTTCTTCTAAGTCTCCATTCAGGAAAGCTGATTTCACGTCCATTTGAAATACCTTGAAGTTTTGAAAGCTTGAGAGAGCAAGGAACATTCGGATGGCCTCTAGTCTTGCCACAGGAGCAAAGGTCTCTTCAAAATCTATTCCTTCTTGCTGTGCATACCCTTTACAAACAAGTCTGGCCTTGTTTCTAATTACTTCTCCATTTTCATTTAATTTATTCTTGAAGACCCATTTTGTTCCTATTACATTCTTATCTTTTGGTCTAGGAACTAATTCCCAAGTGTTGTTCTTTTCGATTTGCTCAAGTTCTTCATCCATTGCTTTGACCCAACATTCATCTTTGCATGCTTCTTTCACATTTTGTGGTTCAATGGAGGAGAGTAGAGCCAAGTAGCTTGAAGCTTCTGCAAGTGTCCTTCTTGTTTGTACTCCTGCTTCTTTCTGCCCCACAATCTGAGTTTCTGGATGATTCTTTTGGACATATCTGGATGGAGTCTTCTCTTCTATTCTTGTCTGCTCCTCTGGTTCTTCTTGAGATTCTTCTTCTTCTTGAGGTTCTTCTTCTTCATTATTTCGCCTTTGAGAGTAACCTTCATCTTCTTCAATGTCTTCATGATGAACTTGCCTAGGAATATATCCCTTCTCATCAACCACTATATCAATACTGTCAACAATTCTGCCAAGTCTTTTATTGTAGCACTTGTATGCTTTGCTATGTGGAGAATAACCAAGAAGAATGCCCTCATCTGCTCTAGGTTCAAGTTTGCCAAGTTGCTCATCAGTATTCTTAATATAACATTTGCTCCCAAAGATTTTGAAATGCTTCACGGAAGGAGTTTTACCACTCCAAAGCTCATGAGGTGTTTGAGTGCTGTTTACTCGGACATTTGTTTTGTTAAGAATGATAACAGCAGCATGTGCAGCTTCACCCCAGAAGGTTGCAGGAGTACCTGATTCATCGAGCATAGCACGAGCCATTTGTTGGATAGTTCTGTTCATTCTTTCCACAACCCCATTTTGCTGAGGAGTTCTAGCTGTAGAGAATTCTCTTCTTATCCCATGTTCATCGCAGAAATCGAAAAATTCATTTGATGTGAACTCCCCACCTCTGTCAGATCTGAGGCACTTAATTTTGTGTCCTGATTCATTTTCAGCCAATGCTTTGAAGGATTTGAATTTTTCGAATGCTTCATCTTTGTGCTTCATAAGCCCTAACCAAACAAACCTTGAGAAATCATCAATGAATAATATCAGATATTCTTCTCCTCGAGGTGTCCTTTTCCTAAATGGACCACATACATCTGTATGGACTAGCTCAAGAGGCAAGCTAGCTGATCCTTCCTTCTCTGGAAAGTTAGTTCTGGTTTGCTTTCCAAACTGACAAGATTTGCATATGGTGTTGTCTGGAATTTTGATATCTGGAAGATCGCGAACTGCCTGATATTTGCATGCTTTCCTTATTTGTGAGAAGCTTAGATGTCCCAACCTTCGATGCCATAACCAGTGCTCTTCATCCTTGCTAAGATAGCATTGTTGTTGTCCTTCTTCAAATATGTACAGATTATTTGGAGTTCTTTTGCCTTTGAGAACTGTTTTACCTGTATCAAGATCACGAACAAGACATCCATTCGATCTGAAAATAACCTCGGTTTTTTGATCACACATCTGGCTGACACTTAGTAGATTATGCTTCAATCCATCAACATACAAAACATTTCCAGCCTTGACCTTTTCCTTCAAAGGAGCAATACCTTTTCCTTTTATAGTTGCAGGAGTATCATTTCCAAAAGAAACTTTCTTTCCCTTTTCTAAAGTAGAATAAGATTCAAGTTTTTCTTTATCACCTGTCATATGTTTCGAACATCCACTGTCAATGTACCATAGATTTTCCTGTCCTTCTGCATAAAAAGCTATCCCACATCTTTCTGTCTGAGGTTCCTTTATTCTCCATTTTTTGGTGCTCGTGGCTTGTTCCTTTTTCTCCTGAAACCTGCTCCTGCATTCAGATTCTTTATGACCAAAATTATTGCAAATAGAACATTCAACTTCATTTTCAAGAACCGAAAAGTTGTTATAGGTCCTCTTTGTAATCCCTGTCATACTTCTTTGTTTTTGAGCTTCCCTAGTCATGATTGTTTTATATGCAACACATTGAGCTGCTTTGTGACCAAAGTTATGGCAAGAAAAGCATTGTCCATTGAAGAAGCTTCTGCGGTTATTGAATCTACCAGCCAACTGATTGTAATTTCTATTTTCATCTATTCTTGTGCCAAACTGAGAAGATTTTACCTGTGGTTGGTTGTAGCTTTTGTTCACCTTTAAGAAGGATTGTCCCTGATAGTTTCTGTTTGTAATTCGTCCCTGCTTTACCTGATTATCTTCATTGTTCTTCTGCTCATTTCTTCTTGCTGCATCAAGATAACTTTTTGAGGTGGATGCTTGAGAGGTTTCTCCATTATAGCCCAAACCTGTCTTGTTTAGAGGAGACCGCTGCACATTGATAATCTCATCCAAAGTTTCAGATCCTTTGACAAACTTAAGATTAATAGCTTTTGTTTTCTCAATTTCTTTTCTGAGACCAACAATTTCACTTTCTAGTTTTTCAAGATGTTTTTCCTTTTCATCAATTTGAAATTGCAAAGTATCAATGATCACACTCTTTTCTTCTATGCATCTCTTGAGTCTAGTAATTTCATTATAGAGATTATCCACATCTACAGCATCCTCATAATCATCATCTTCAAATGCCATTAATAGCTTATATTTATTACCTTGTTCATCTTCATCACTGTTTGATAAGCCATCACTATCTTCATGGGTGTAGTAGCTTTTCTTATTTGCACTTTGTTTCTTATTCCATCTAGCAGGTTCTTTTCCTTTATCCTTATTAGGACATTTTGCAGCATAATGACCTACTCTTCCACAAGCAAAGCATTTGAAAGGTAGCTTACCTCTGAACCTTCCAGCACCCCTTTGAAGATTTCTGACAAAATTTGATTCTTCTTCCTCTTCTTCTGGAACATGGCTTGCCTCATAGTAATCTTCTTTTCCTGATGCCTTAAAAGCAGCTTCCCTTCTGTCTGATGGACCTCCCTTTCTCATTTCATAAGCAGTTAGAATTCCATGTAGCTGAGACATAGTGAGAACTTTGAGATTTTCCTTTTCTTCTATTGCAGATACTTTAGATTCAAACTTGGGCGATAATGATCTTAGAATCTTTTGAACTACTATAGTCTCTTTTACTTCTTCACCCAAATTTTTCATACAATTGACAATCTCATCTACCCGAAGAAAATAATTAGCCACACTTTCATCATTATACATCTTGAGAGTCTCATATTGAATCCTGAGAGTTTGAAGTTTAGCTTGCTTTACCTGTTCATCTCCTTCATAGCTAGTGATCATTTTGTCCCATATCTCTTTTGCTGATTTGAAGTGCATGACCTTCATGAATTCTGTTTGGGATATACTTCCTAATAGAGTACTGACTGCTTTTGCATTTGTTTCATATGTCTTTTTCTCAGCTGGATCTGTAGGAGTAGCTGAAGGAAAAGCATAGCCTGTTTCTACAATGTTCCAAACTTCTGTACCAAGAGATTGAAGATATGCAGTAACTCTTACCTTCCAATAATTGAAATTTGTTCCATCAAAAACCGGTGGCCTGATTGATGCTTCTTTCTCGTAGTTGCTCATGATGAATGATCTACGTTCAAGCGATCAAGCTTCTCTGAAGGACCTGCTCTGATACCAATTGTTGGAAATAATACTGAGAGGGGGGGTGAATCAGTATTATCAGATCAATCAAACTTTTCAATGCTCAGAAACATATACGCTACTTCAGTTAAGTGAACCAGCGTGTACACGCTACTGTGACTAAGTAAAACAGCGTATAAGAAGAAAACTCACAATTTAGTTAGCTTATTCTTCAATTAAGTGCATCAGGACATTATTCACCACATTAACAGTAAACATGTGCAGTATAACAGAACAGATCAAAAGCCACACACATGAACACCAAGATATAAGGTGGAAACCCAATGTGGGTGAAAACCACCTGCTGCAAGTTGTCTCTATCTTTCTTTAATATGAAACTTCAGTTTACAATCTTTTGTACTGGTGCAGCCTTATACCAGTACGCAGGCTACAACCTGCAGAAGGCTACAACCTTCTCTCGTTCTCCAAACTTCCTTGGAAGGGAGCTCCAACCCCCTTTGCTCTTGTACTAGCCAAGATACTAGTACGTAGGTGCTGACCTACAATCTTCCTTCTTTCAGGTATCACTTTTCATACATTTTCAGACTTGGATATTCCTGAAGCACAACATTACAATCTGAAGACCACAATTCATTCAATTTCCACAACAGATCATTGAAGCATAAAACAACCAAACTTTGAATCACTGAACCACTGAACCCTGTCAATCACCAGTTACCAGAACACAGAGCAGACTACAGAACTCTGCAGTAACAGTCAGACCCTACTGTAAACCCAAAATCAAGCTTCAAAAGATATACGCTACTTCAATGAGCAAAACCCGCGTATACACGCGCTTTTACCGAAGCCAAACTGCGTACAGATCTAAAAATAAACTTTCTCAATTTGCAGCTGTGCCAGACATTAGTTAGACCCAGAACATAATATTGCGACAATATGCAGATCTAGAAATACGCATAATCAACCATATCATGATAGTGCATTTCAAACCATTAGATCCCGATCTATCCTTAGATCTAGTCTTCCATCAACCGATGTGATCTCTCCTTGGCTTAGATCAAGCAACCCAGAACCTGCATATCAGATCTCTTTCTCTCTTAGATATTCAAGCCTTGTCGAAAGATGATTTTGCCTAATGATCTTCTTCTCCTTATATAGTCTTAGGCCTAGCTCAATACCAAGAGCCAAAACCATAGTAACACAATACCATCAACTTCAAAACTAGGGATCGACACGCCCGTCGAGACACAATGGTCCGAAATCATAGGCACAACTTCCAAGGACTAACCACCATGGACCAAAGATACTTTTCCACATACACGCGCTTTTTATGAATCCAACTAGCGTGTACACGCGACTTGGGCTTAACGAACTTGCGTATATGAACTTCCTTGGCATGCTGTACTAAGATCTGTCTTCTGATTAAGTTGCCATCACCTGTACCAACCTCTGAGCACCTGTACCATCCTCTGAGTGAGTTGCCATCAAGGACAACACTTGAATCATAATGCCAACACTTTCGATATAGGAAGGGTGCGATGGAGCCATGATGAATTTTTCAAACCCCAGGGGCTCAGAAAAATAGGGAAACATGCTCAAAATTCAGAAAGGAAGGAATGCAACTGAAGAGCTCAGGTTTAGCTCTTGCCTGGTCCAGACGGCACCAAGAATCGTCCACAGAATCTCCCAGAATTAGCTAGTGAAAATCAGGGGGGAAAAGCACCTCCAGAGCTCCAACAAACCAAGTTCAAATGAAATGGTAAAATGAGAGGTAAAAGTCACTTTTAAATTACTATTCACGTAATTCGAGTAAGGTATTAGTGTTTTAACTCATTTTTCAAGCATGTGTTTTCATTTCTAATCAGTTTGATGAAGCAATTGAGCAGGTAGTACAACCATTGAAAGAACAAAGTGCTAACGGTGAATCAAATAATCAATGACCATTATCACGAGCAATTTTTTATGTAAAGTTCAAGCTCGTTAAAGATTAAACCTAAGAAATGAGCAAATGTTTCCCCCAGAGTTTAAGATCATTAAAAAATGAACCAATCTCCGGTAAATAACTATTGTGAATGCATTATCATCAACTTTTTGAGCCTTGGTCATGTTCTCATCATCACCTCCACTATGTTTTGGCTGATCATATGCCTCCATTTGATTGTTTACCCTTTTTGAGGAACATCTCCAACGAGTGACTCTGTTAGCCATGCTTGTGACACTGCCGTGATTGGAAAATTCCAAACCTTACCTGGAATCAGCTGCTACCCGAAATCATCACTCATTCCTCAAAAAACGAGTCTCCTTTAAGCTCTTTTCATCTGACTCGTAAAATATGAAAAGATTGTCGAGCGATCGGCCTCTCCAGCTCGTTAAAGCTACCAGAAGTGCTATCCCTCCTCTATATTTTAATCTTTTTGGACCTGAGGGATTATTACACAAAAAGATAAAGCACTTGTCTTGTTTGGCTCGTTAAAACTATCGAAAATTCATCCCTTTCGTATTATTTTATACTTTTTCAGACTTAAGGGATTATATGACGAAAAAGGATTATTGGATTTTCCTTTTCGTCCCTTTTTAGACTCTCTAAAATTGAAAAAGGACCGAGTTATCATTGTCGTTAAACTCATTAAAATCAATAGCAATAAACTTGTCCATATAAACAAGAACGAGTTTCATTGTCGCTAGGCTTGTTAAAACATAGTGACGGGTTCGCCTGAAGGGCAAATTATAGAAAAAGCATATGTTATCCTCCTCAAGCTTGATAAAAATAAAGAGGTATTGGTCAACAATGACTGGGGAAAATTGGGAAGAAAAATTGAAGAAACTTTAATGGTAGCAAGTCGCTCTTGAACATGACACTTTCACTCCATGTCCGAGTCGGGTTGGGTTATCTGTTCATCGGTAATATCACCATTGGTCCATCGTACCATCCATATTTGGGGTTAACTCTACCAATCCATTTCAGTGTCGCTGGTATGTTCAAGAGAAGTTGCTCAAAGAATTCACCTGTGTCTCATCCGTTTCAATACATTCACACTCCATTCTTTCATGACCGCCACCCTGAACCTTGCATCATCAGATCGTTTTCAACTCCAAAATCATTTTCTTTGTTCCGTGTCGTAGATGTGGGATTCATTAAGGCCCTCCTATAGTGGGTCACTTCTTGTTGACATCAGCTCATTATCCAAGAATTCGACCTAGGAACAACCCTTTCAGTACTTTGAAGCTTGCATGCCTCAATGGCAAGTTTCTCACTTCCGGCGATAGGCTTACATCAATGGCCTTCGACCGAAAGATTTTACGTGGTGTTCGATGCCAAGTCCCTTTTTCACACCATGTGAATTGTACTATCATACCTTGAGGGTCATCATCATCATCGGTGATTCCTTTCGCTCCTGTTAACAACTTACATCATTGGCTGGTAATCAGGCGATGTTTTTCCATGTTCGACTCCAGAACATCTCTTCACATGGATCGACTTGTACTCCTGGCGAAGATTGAATGAGTTTGAAGACCCTGGATCTAGTTTCATCCATCCGGGCTGCGATATATTCAGGGAAATAAAGACATCAAATGTACATAATTTCCGAACAGATGATCATTTGAATCAAAGGATGATGACTCCGTCTGAATCATCAATCTGCTACACAGATGGTTATCTGTCATATGTACATGAAAATGAATTTATAAATCTGAGCATGGGAATTCCCACCTCAGCTAGATCATGAAAATATTATGAAGATAATGTATTGTGTTGTATCTTATTACAGGTCGCCTTCCAGCTCGAAAAAAGTTCGAAGCCTCATGATAAAGCATTTCACCCGATATCAAAAGATTAACGACCTCATGCTTTAGGGGGCAACTGTTATAGACATTTTCGGGCACTGCAACCCCAATCATACATTTCCATAAACCAAGGGCCTCTAATTCCCTAAAAGTTTTGCTTCACACCCTAAAGGAACAATGTCAGCTCATTACATCATCTCCCAGAAGTTCTCCATGGAAAACTGCTCAGAACTGGTCAAAACTGGACCACACAGGCTGCTCATTGCTAAGGGTGCGATGCATCTCACCTGCTCAGTGAAAAAGGTGTGATGCATACTGGAAATCCCTCCTATAGGGTGCAATGAGCGAGAGTGGACAAATGGCAGAGACAGTTTGCAAGGTGGAGGATCATGGAATCTTCCAGAAACATCTCCTATGACACTTGCCTCTCTGAATTCACCCAGGGATGAGTAAGATATCATGAATCTCCAAGTGGAATCAAGAACTATAAGAGGGAGGACACTAATCAAAAACCTAGCAGCTGACTCACCCCCCTGCAAGCATCTATATATGGATCCCTCATCACAGAGACCCAGAGGCTGGAATCTTGTATTTTGTAAGGAAGTGTTGTTGGTTCCTTGGTGAAAATCATAGTGTTGGGTGATCTAAGCTTTTCATGAGGTGAAGAAGGGCTTTCATGCTGGGAGAATGACGCTGGGTCAGAAAAATAGGTTGTAATCCTCTTTGCTATTCTTGATATTAATAAAGCTATTCAAGTTTTCCTCCACATTCTTGTATGTTTGATGATATATGCATTTGTGTGGTTAATATATATCTGGTCCTATATTGTTTATGATTGTAGATCTCTGTTCTTCGATAGTACTATGCTGCCTTGACTCTACAGGTGCTCTTTGAAGTTGGGTAAGCGAGGAAGGAGCGACAAAGATCTATCAGAAGGGAAAGGAACCAAGCAAGGAACCAAGCGCAAGACTGAGGTTGGTATCTTCTGTTCCCCTCTTATCTACTTCTCATAAAGGAAAGCGAAGTAGCTTTGGTTTGTTTGTTTCTGAGATAGCTACCCGTCTTAGTGGGACTAGCAGCTCCGAGTGGACACTAGATTTCCCGATAACAATTGCATAGTCAGAAATATTGGCAAGCATAAAGCAAGAACAAAGCATGAGATGAGGCTCACTGCATAGATAAGGGACTATGAGATGGACCAGGTTATTTTGGATATGGGGTCTGACATGAAATTTTTTCCTAAACAGACATGGGAGAGAATGTGGAGACCTGCACTGTAGTGGTCTACGATTCAATTGAGAATGGTGAACCAACAGAGGATTATCTGCATCGGATGACTACATGGAGTCACCATCGATATAGAAGGTGCAAGCACGCTGCCTGATTTTGAAGTGATGGAAATCATTGATGACAACAATGAATACCCTGCACTCCTTGGAATTGATTGGGCCATTGATATGAATGGAGTTATTATCTTGAAGAAGCGGACAATGTTGTTTGAAAGCAAAACACTCCGCGTTGTAATACTGTTGGACCCTATTGAAGGACCGCGCTATACTGAACCGGTTCGTGAATGTGAAGAAATTGATGATGATTTGGATCAAATCTACAAAATTACAGCGCGATACCAAGACTGGATTAATCCGACAGCTAATGGACGGATTGTATGGGACCATGAAAACTCCTATACCTCAGATTCAGATGAAGAGTTCGAGCACAAGAAAATAGGTTGCATGAAGTATCTACATTGCGCTGAAACATGATGACTAAATAACTGCATTGTGTGTCATTGAAGGTAATAAATTTATGTTATTACGATGGTTTAAATGATTTAGATAAATTTCTAGATGCTTTTGAAATATAAGTCCTTGAGGATCATCACTTTGAAGCACTAGATTGGGCGCCACGCTCGCACAATTGTGGGGTACGCACAAGGACAACTTTGACGAATGACGAGATTATAGGAGGATGATAAGGTTGTCATTTGGTCATCCTAAAGTGTGATTAACTGAGAAATATGATGGGAGAAATGATCCGCGTGATCATTTGCCAAAATGGGCTAAAGTCTATGGGACAAAGCCACATCCAGAATGGGTGCACTTATTTTTTCATACTTTGGATATAATCCCCATGAATTGGTACCTGGAAACATCGCTCCGCCATGGCACTGCGGAGTGGGATATATTAAGGGAAGGATTCTTGATGACCATCAGGTTTGAGGACGGGTTTGGAAGCATTGATGAAGCTCTGTAGGAGATTAAGGCGACGATCCTTAGAATTCCACAAAACCCTTTGGAATTGGTTCAACCAGATTTGAGCACCCAGTTGCACCATGCACTCGAATGTTATAATATGACTACTAAGGGGGAGGATGAAGATCCCACAAACATTAATAGCCTAGAGGCAGAAGGCCATCGTGAGGTTGGGGGTCTGCAGGTAGAAAATGCGGACATCACCGCACCGTTCAAGACTAGGCAAGTGCACATTGGTACTAAAACAGAGCCAAAATTTGCGAAGATTGGGGATTACTCGGATGATGCCATGGTAGATAAAGTTGCTGAGTTGCTCCACGAATATGAGGATTTATTTCCTACAAAATTTTCAGACTTAAAAGGCATCATAGGTGGTGGTGGGCTCCAGTATTGTAGCAATAATGCTACAACTCCTGAAAGTCCCTTCTTTAATTTTATCAACCCGGTAGTTCGTAACAAACTTGGAAGCGACGGTGCTCTATGCACAAGTACTAGCTCTTGCCGCAGCTGTCACTTGGTCAGCTGGCACAAGTCCGCTAGGGGCTCAAGCTAACTTCTATGAGCTCTTAGAAGAAGCTTTTTAACTGATGGACGAAAGCTAACTCAAAGGAAGCTAATCTACTTGCGGAAAGAAACTGAAAGCCAAAAAGAAACGCAAACCCTAGCAAACCCTAATTCTACCAGCTAGTCCTACCGATGCAAAGGAGAGCATGAAAACTACTGAAAGAGATGCCATTACTTCTAAGAAGGTAAAATGCATGTGTCTAAGTTATCACTATCTGAAGAAAACATCTTTTTGTATTTTTGTTTAAGTTATTAGAATGATCATGCATGTGCTTTTAACTAGTTTTCCATTGTGCAGAGGTGGATCAAGGAGGATAAATGCTTGGAAAAGGTTGGGAAGACTCGGAGAGGGTCTAAGGGATCCCTATCATCCTTTCAGAGAGTTTCACAAAGTCAAGATGCCATGCAACCGTGTTTATGAACTTCTACAGGAAGTCTGCAAGGGTTTCTACAGGATGTTCAAAGATTTCTACAGGATGTTCTGAAAATGGGATTTTGGAGCATGGATGGAGGGAAAAAGATGGAGGAATGAGTATGGAGGTGAAATAGGGGTGTGAAGAGGTCTAGGACTTGGTGGATGAGGCTAAGGAGCGATTGGATTTGTTCAAGGGAGAGTGAAGCAATGTTGCACAAAAATTAGGGTTTTGGGAGCGAATGGCAAACGTGAAGCAAGGGTTCTAAGTAGAGGGTGGAGTGGATGGTGCTGATGGAGAATAAGCAGATGAAGGGGTGGTATAGGTGCTCTGCAAGTCGTTTTTCCAATCTGAACCAACAAAACTTATAAATTCAAAGACCTAGTTACGTTGACCTAATTTGCTAGCTGTTAGTAAAGAGAATGAACAGAAGTGTGACCTGCAATGAAACCATGTATTTTAACTCATGCAAATAAGAAAATGAAAGTTTGAACTCGTAACCAACTTCTACACATGAAAATCAAACACTAGTGATTGCATGGAAAAGCAAAATCAGTGTTTTTGTGGGCAGCAAAGTCATCCTAGTCACAGCTCCTGATCCCACTGAGGGAGAGGTGAAACCACAGATGTTTGTTGGCCCTTTTCTTGAAGCTTTTTCTGTTAACAACCTATCAACTAAATCTGAGCATGAAAACTATTTACTCATCAAAAAAAAAAACTAGATAACAAAACAAGACTTAGATCTAAATAACGAATTTTATTCTAAGAATGCAGCAAAACACATAAAGATAAACGAAGGAGGTACTGGGCACTTGAGATGGGCCCAACCCCAAGAGCTACAGCCTCCTAAGAGAGATTTAGAGCTGGTGCAAAGCTGGATTCATCTTTATTAAACAAGAATCAAGAGTTACATCAAAACTGTCCACAAGGAGAGCTTGAACATGAGCTGAAAGCAAAGCTAATCTATTGCATAAAAATCGAACTACAAACTAGCTAACTAATGGCTAAAACAAAATGACTAACTGGCTAACCAAATTGACTAACTACTAGCTACAAAAATTACTACCAACTAGCTAACCAAAATGAGGCCCTAAGCCTTCTTATTTATACAATTTGAGGACCCAACAGTCCTCCTAAAATTTAGGGACTTGGCTGCCCAAGACTTGTAGTTAACAGCAGTCCTACTTGACTTGCTTGGCTGCCCTTGTGCTCATTGATTTGGTGGCCTTTGAACTCCGAGCTGATGGTTGAGAATTCGAGGTAAGGGCACATAAATGAGGGGACACCTTCCTACAAATCCTCTAGCTTGTTCTCCCACGAATTTGGCTGCCAAGTGCTCATTAAGACCTTCAATTTTGTCTCCAAATTGACCAAAAAGGCTACACAAAGCACCCATTAGACTTGTTGGCATAATGACTAACCAAATTCACTCTATTAACATAAAAATAATCAAAAACATGTAATAAACTAATGAGAATGGTGGATTAGGTCAAATTAGGAGGTTGAATGAGCCCAAATAATTATCCATTTTTGGGGCTCATCATCAGCCCCCTACTGAAAGTGTTGCTCATCCTTTGAGCAACCAATCTCTCTCGTTGTCTTTGATGGCCCTGGTGGCTTCTTTGGCTAAAATCTCGGCTGATTTATCCTTTGGCTTCCCTCTTTTCAAACTTCCTGTAGAAACAGTTCGCTGGCTTCCTGTACAAACAGTCTTCTAGCTTCCTGTAGAAACAGTCTGCTAACTTCCTATAGAACCAATTTTCTATGATTTTGCCTGCGGTATTGTCTCAACTTGTTCTGTTTTAGTGGCTTGCTGAAGGCTTACATTCACAGGTACACTGATAGTTTCACCAGATGGATTGGACTCAGACACTGCATCATTCAAATCTGAAACTGCTTTTTCCTCTTCTCTGGAACTTTCACCATCAACTTTTTGTTCAGTTGATAATGTCAAAGATCCATCTACTTGCTCTGCAATGCTGTTTGTTAATACATCCTTTGTCTCAGAAGCTTCAAAATTTTTAGTCTCTTTTAGATATCCAGAATCATTTGCCAAGACATCCTCCATTTCTACTGCTGTAGAATCCAAAACCTTCTCTTCATCCCCTTGTATGTCATTGATTTCGCTTTTTAGTATTTGTTCAGTTCCTAATCTAACTGATTCATCTATTTTCTCTGCATTTCCATTTGTTAATCCATCCTTAGTTTCAGTAGTTCCAGAGCCTTTATCCTCTATTTTTTCTGGTATTTCAGGCATCTCCTTCTCTGCAATTTCATAACCAGCTTTCTCATTGGATACAACTTCCTCCTCAGATTCAATTGTGCCAACAGGTGCTTTTACCTTGGTTAAGTTGCATATTCAGACCTGCAACATCTTCCTCTCGTTTCATAGTCAAATTCACCCTTCTCCTCTCAATACGCAAAACTCGGACAGTAAAATCTTGCCCAATTTGTAGATCCATATTTCCATCAAGATTTCCATAGCCCTCAGATACTTCAGATGAGCGAAGAAAACCCTCTTCATCATCAGGAAGTGATATAAATGCTCCAGATCTGATTAAATTCTTAACTTTTCCTTCTAGAGTTTGTCCCTTTTGGAACTTGGATCTCTTCTGAGTCTCGTCTGTCTTCTTCTGGCCTCAGGAGAGAAATTAATTGAGAATGATCTCAATGATAATATCTTATGTGGTAGCACTAAATAAGGCCTAGATATTTCAAAAAACGAAGAGCTTCTTAAATGCTTCTTGGCCCTTGAAGTGACGGTTCTTACTGGTGGGTACTGGATAGTCCCAATGGGACAAAGTATTGTAGGAACCATGCCGGGTGAAGCTTTATGGTGACCTGAGATGTATCTTGGGACCTATGAAGCTCAATCTCCTGAGATTAACTTTCTTCAAGCTCCAAACTTGATGAAGAAAAACTCGGGCTTTTCTGCTCTGGACGACTTTCCCATACTTTCCTGTAGAAGACCCCACCCGTTTCCTGTAGAGTGTGATTCTACCCTTGAGTGAGCCCGATGCACGAGTGAAATTCGAGGTTGATGGGTTAACCGATTGTGGGAGCAGAGAATGTCACAAATGCAAATTAATCAGCGGATGGTGAGAGTCAGCCGAGCAATTTTTTTTTAATTACGGCATGATTTGTGGTGAGGGAGTGAAGTGGCCAAGTGTACGTGGCCACATGCAGATGGCAGTGCTGTGAAGTTGCATGTCCTCTTCCTGTTAATCAACTGCACTGGAGTTAAACTCTCTATCACTGTTTTTTTCTTTTAATTTTTTTTTTAATTTTTACGTGAGTCCATTGTCCACGTGCACTGCGTGACTGCCGGTTGAGTTCTGAAGAAGACAATCAGTTGAGCCTTGCTAATCCGTGGCTTAATTCCACCATTCCATCAATTCATGCAGTTTCCAAATTAAATCTATGCAATAGAAGAATGAGATCAGTCACATACCTCGAAGTTGAATGGCTGCCGTGAGCTGCTGTGGCCTGTCATTGCTGCATGCATTGGTTTTTTCTAATTGCATGTGGCTTGGCTGCTAATCTTTGATTGTTTTTTCCTTGTGCAGGTGTCCTCTGGCTGGATCTGAGCTGCATGCAATTGTTTTCCACGTTCAGATCTGCACCTTCAAGCTGCTGCTGCTGCATGGTCACAAAACCAGAACTTGTTTTCGCCATTGCTCTCGAACGGTAAACCGGATTGATCTGAAACTCGATGAGCATTTTCCTATCATCATTATGCATCTCCCATAGCAAAATCGTGATCAATGGATGCATGGATTTCGCGAAAAATGGAAAATGGCTGAATATTTCAGAGCTCGATTTCTCGAAAACTGTGCATCGGAATCGGCTGAAACTGCTTGGGTAGGTTACCATCACTCATATGCATATCCCCATGAAATAGGTTTTCAAACGGATGCACGGATAGGGAGAAAATGAAAAAATGGCTGATGGTGATGGAGGCTGATTTCTTGGAAACCGTGCACCGGAATTGCATGAAACTGCTCAGGCATGTTGTCATCAACCTTGTACAATTCCCCATAAAACGGTTTGTCAAATGGATGCATGGTTTTCAAGTTATGACAAAAACAAATTTTGTTCTATGGATTTTTGCCTCAAGGCTTTTTGCATGTGCTTGCATGGAAGGGAAAATTGAGCTTGGGCTGTGATGCAGGTATGGAGATGATGGAGGAGGAGTTGGAAGATTGCATGAGGACTTCTGAACCCTTGAGGAGGCTACCATGTTCGCCAAACCACTTTTTGAAATCCATGTCTAGTTTCCCACAATTTCTACAGGAAGTTCCTGTAGAAGCATAATGAGAAGTACAATGAGGTGGAAAAAATGATGGAGAAAGGAAAGGGATGGACACACAAGTGCTTGTAGGCCTAATCAACAAATTGCCACCATCAGATTCACTTTTGAAATTGGATTTGGCTCGTCCAAAGGTTCTACAGGATGTTTCCTGTAGAAATACAGAGCTTCCTGTAGAAGGCACAAGAAAAATTACTTTGACCTTGATTTGAGTGCTCCTCCTGTCATGAAACATCCTTCTTGCAACCTGCAATGTCACTGCTGCAACATGAAATTATTCAATGGAGATTAGATTTTATTTTTCTTTTTCTTTTTCTCTTTTTTTTTGAAAAACAACTAGGGCGCCTCATGGAGGTTTTCACCCTAATTGCCTGCCTTGGGCGCCTCCAAGGGAGGTTTTCACCCAATGATCTTATTCTCTTTTCTCTTTTTTTCCAACCCATTGACCGCCTCATGGAGGTTTTCAATAAATGAGCCAATCTAAGGCGCCTCCGAGGAGGTTTTCACCTTAGATTTCTATTTTCCTCTTTTTTCATTTTTTCTTTTTTTTTCTCTTTTTTCCTTTTTTCTTTTTTTTTCTACCCTACCCTACTTGAAAAACAAAATCATCTTCAAGTATAAGAATACTTCCAATGGAGCCATGTGCACATCGAGATTAGAGAAAAAATGATGTGAAGGCTCGAAATGCATGCTTGGACAAGTATCCAGATCTCAGAGACCAAATGATCTGACTTTGAAGGGATCAAACATAGCTGAGGAAGAGAGTACTGCTGCAACTTAGTGATTGTCCGGAACCATGTCTCAATATAGCTTTGATATCCTTGGTCCTTTTGCTGATCTGGATCATTCTTCATGTCACCCTCTAACATGACTTTCTCATCTTCCTCTTTTTGCTGATCTTTCTCTTGAATACATGGAAGATTTGATGGTAACCATGAGGGAACTCTCTCGATCTCTGATTTAGATCTCTTCTCTTCATCAAGTGCAGCCCATGGTTCTTTGATCTCCTCTTTGGAATCTTCTTTTGCTTTTGGTCCTTCAATGTTGTCAATATAATCTCTGCTTTGCAACACTCTTCCTGAGCTTTGGTGAAGATCATTGGGCTCAAGAGGAGTTGTTTGGATATGTTGTGCCTCAGATTTGCAATGGGGTTGAGCTGCTCCATTGCATGGTTTTGGAAATGGTGCTACGGGTAGCTGAGTGGAGGGGTGTAATTGAGATGGAGGTGGATGGCATTGTGGTTGGGCAGGCATTTGGGGTTGCCTTGGTGGACGAGGAGGCGATGGTTGTGGATGAGCAGGTGGTGGAGGAAATGAAGTGGGAGGAGTGTTGTACTGGGGCCTCCACCCCTAATGAGGTGCATTCCACTGAGGCTGTGGTTGAGCATAAGAGTGAAACGAATGAGCAGCTGGTTGGGCATAATATGGATCTGTGAAGGAACAAGGAGGAGGTGTGAACCAGGAAGGATGAGTAGGGGGACCCCAAGAAGGCATGAAAGTGGCTTGATAGGGGTCATAATAGGTCTCGGGTGTCCCTTGCAGTTCCTGCTGGTAAGATCTAGGTCCATGCGGCCAACTTTGGTTCATGTAATAGAGTGATTCAGTGGCTCCTTTGGCTCTCTGATATGCAGCTTTGAATCTGGGTAAGGAAGGGCACTGATCTGTAGGATGGTATTCTTCACAGACAAAACACACTTCTATGGAGTACAATGGACATTTGTTCCTAGGATGCTTTCTAGTGCACCTAGGACAAAAAATGATCAAAGCCCTCTTGGCTTCCTCTTGCTTTTGTTGGATCCACAAGGTATCCAGTTGCATGGTAAGGAACTGCCTCCTATCACTCTTGAAATCTTTGATCTGATTTTCAAATTCATCTTTGGGCAAGATGTTGCTCCCAACATCTCTGCTTGTAGCCATTTGCTCCAGAGGAATGTTTTCTTCTTCTTCTCCCCTAGAGGTTCTTTAAGTATGCCTTGATGTCAACCCAGGGGTTCTTTAATCACAGCCATCGAAGAAGAGAGAACGTTGGCTGTGTGAAGCAGTGGGGGTGTTGTGCAATCATTTTTCTAACTTATCTCTACTCCTACAAGGCATGAAATGAAATCTTTTTGGTTGATTTTTGCTTTTTTCTACTTCTACTTGCAAAACTGAAATAGATTGATCTACAACTAACTATCTTACTGAAATAAAGATGCAGAATTAAATTGAAAGCAGGAAAGAACTAATCTACTTTGCTAAAATGAAATTGCAGGAATGGAAATGCTAATCTACGCTTGCAGAATTGAAAGGCTAATCTACGCTTGTAGGAATGAAATTGCAAAATTGAAATGCTAGTCTATGAAAGTAGGAAATACTAATCTATGAAAGCAGGAAATGCTAATCTATGAAAGCAGGAAATGCTAATCTATGAAAGCAGGAAATGATAATCTATGAAAGCAGGAAATGCTAATCTATGAAAGCAGGAAATGTCTATGCTACTTTTGCAGAATGGAAATGAAATAAACTACTTAGCATAAGGCAAGAGTAAGAAAATAGAAGAAAAGCAACAATTACTAATACTCTGATGCTTCCCCGGAAACGGCGCCAAAAAGATGGTGGGCTCCAGTATTGTAGCAATAATGCTACAACTCCTGGAACTCCGTTCTTTAATTTTATCAACCCGGTAGTTCGTAACAAACTTGGAAGCGATGGTGCTGTATGCACAAGTACTAGCTCTTGCCGCAGCTGTCACTAGGTCAGCTGGCACAAGTCCGCTAGGGGCTCAAGCCAACTTCTATGAGCTCTTAGAAGAAGCTTTTTAACTGATGGACGAAAGCTAACTCAAAGGAAGCTAATCTACTTGCGGAAAGAAACTGAAAGCCAAAAAGAAACGCAAACCCTAGCAAACCCTAATTCTACCAGCTAGTCCTACCAATGCAAAGGAGAGCATGCAAACTACCGAAAGAGATGCCATTACTTATAAGAAGGTAAAATGCATGTGTCTAAGTTATCACTATCTGAAGAAAACATCTTTTTGTATTTTTGTTTAAGTTATTAGAATGATCATGCATGTGCTTTTAACTAGTTTTCCACTGCGCAGAGGTGGATCAAGGAGGAGAAATGCTTGGAAAAGGTTGGGAAGACTCGGAGAGGGTCTAAGGGATCCCTATCATCCTTTCAAAGAGTTTCACAAAGTCAGGATGCCATGCAACCGTGTTTATGAACTTCTACAGGAAGTCTGCAGGGGTTTCTACAGGATGTTCAAAGATTTCTACAGGATGTTCTGAAAATGGGATTTTGGAGCATGGATGGAGGGAAAAAGATGGAGGAATGAGTATGGAGGTGAAATAGGGGTGTGAAGAGGTCTAGGGCTTGGTGGATGAGGCTAAGGAGCGATTGGATTTGTTCAAGGGAGAGTGAAGCAATGTTGCACAAAAAATTAGGGTTTTGGGAGCGAATGGCAAACGTGAAGCAAGGGTTCTAAGTAGAGGGTGGAGTGGATGGTGCTGATGGAGAATAAGCAGATGAAGGGGTGGTACAGGTGCTATGCAAGTCGTTTTTCCAATCTGAACCAACAAAACTTATAAATTCAAAGACCTAGTTACGTTGATCTAATTTGCTAGCTGTTAGTAAAGAGAATGAACAAAAGTGTGACCTGCAATGAAACCATGTATTTTAACTCATGCAAATAAGAAAATGAAAGTTTGAACTCGTAACCAACTTCTACACATGAAAATCAAACACTAGTGATTTCATGGCAAAGCAAAATCAGTGTTTTTGTGGGCAGCAAAGTCATCCTAGTCACAGCTCCTGATCCCACTGAGGGAGAGGTGAAACCATAGATGTTTGTTGGCCTTTTTCTTGAAGCTTTTTCTGTTAACAACCTATCAACTAAATCTGAGCATGAAAACTATTTTACTCATCAAAAAATAAACTAGATAACAAAACAAGAGTTAGATCTAAATAACGAATTTTATTCTAAGAATGCAACAAAACACATAAAGATAAACGAAGGAGGTAATGGGCGCTTGAGATGGGCCCAACCCCAAGAGCTACAGCCTCCTAAGAGAGATTTAGAACTGGTGCAAAGCTGGATTCATCTTTATTAAACAAGAATCAAGAGTTACATCAAAACTGTCCACAAGGAGAGCTTGAACATGAGATGAAAGCAAAGCTAATCTATTGCATAAAAATCGAACTACAAACTAGCTAACTAATGGCTAAAACAAAATGACTAACTGGCTAACCAAATTGACTAACTACTAGCTACAAAAATGACTACCAACTAGCTAACCAAAATGAGGCCCTAAGCCTTCTTATTTATACAATTTGAGGACCCAACAGTCCTCCTAAAATTTAGGGACTTGGCTGCCCAAGACTTGTAGTTAACAGCAGTCCTACTTGACTTTCTTGGCTGCCCTTGTGCTCATTGATTTGGTGGCCTTTGAACTCCGAGCTGATGGTGGAGAATTCGAGGTAAGGGCCCATAAATGAGGGGAACACCTTCCTATAAATCCTCTAGCTTGTTCTCCCACGAATTTGGCTGCCAAGTGCTCATTAAGACCTTCAATTTTGTCTCCAAATTGACCAAAAAGGCTACACAAAGCACCCATTAGACTTGTTGGCATAATGACTAACCAAATTCACTCTATTAACATAAAAATAATCGAAAACATGCAATAAACTAATGAGAATGGTGGATTAAGTCAAATTAGGAGGTTGAATGAGCCCAAATAATTATCCATTTTTGGGGCTCATCAGGTGACCTGGGTGTGATGAAAATTACTTTGAAGTCGAACACGAAGCCTATTAAGTAGAGGCCATATCGCATTAATCCCAAATACAAGGAAAAGGTCCACTTGGAGTTGGACAGGATGCTTGAGGCAGGCATTATCGAACCAATGGAGGAATCTGATTGGGTGAGCCCAATGGTAGTCCAGGAGAAGAAATAGAATGTCGAAATAGGTATTTGCGTAGATCTAAGAAAGATTAACGATGCCTACATCCATGATCGTTTCTTGATGCCATTTACAGATGAGGTATTGGACAATGTTGGAGGGCAGGAGGCCTACTCGTTACTGATGGGTTCTCTGGGTACCATCAGATTAAGATTGCGCCAGAGACTAGAGCAAAACAACCTTCACGACAGAATGGGGTTGTTTCCAATGTACAGTGATGCCATTTGGACTCAAGAATGTGTTGATGATATTCTCTCGCATATTCATCGCGACATTGAAGGAATTTATTCACAAGTTTTTAGAGATATATTTTGATGATTGGACAATGTTTGGGTTAGTAAAGCACCATGTAGACAATCTACCCTTAATGTTGGATATGTGCCAAAGATATCAAATAGCGCTGAACCTGAAGAAATGTTTATTCTGCGTCCCCTTTGGACTTTTACTGGATCAAATGGTGTGCAAGCAAGGGATGATGGTGGACCTTGCCAAGATCATGGTGATAGTAAATTTTGAGGCCCTAAGGAGTGTCAAACAATTGTGCGCAACACTGGGCCATATTGGATATTATCAAAAATTCATCAAGGCATAAGCTCAGGTTACTGTGCCTATGAAGAAACTAATGAAGAAGGATGCTACATTTTTTTGGGATGAATAATGTCAACGCAGTCTAGATGTATTGAAGGAAAAGATGGTCATTGCACCGATCTTGGTCTTCTCAGATTGGAAGAAGGAATTCCTTGTGCACGTTGATGCCTTGTGTATTTACATTGGGAGCAGTGTTCACATAGGCCAGTGAAGGAGAGATGGATCACCCCATAGCATTTGCAAGAAAGAAATTATCAAAGGATAAGAATAATTACTCAACAACAGGGAGTGAAGGATTTGCTTTGAGGTAATTGCCAATACAGGTAGGATTAATGCAGTTCCTAACCACTTGTCGCGGATTGAAAGAGGGGAAGAGCCTACTAAATTGGAGGAAGGGCCGCCTGACACGCAACTCTTCACGTTGTACGTAGTGGATAATAATTTTGCATATATTATCCACTTTCTGACTACAGGGATGGACCCAAAAGGATACACCAGTCAGAAAAAGAGAGAGTTAGTAGTACGCGGGGCAGATTTCTCATTAATTGTAGGATATTTATATAAGATGGGTGCAGACAAGATACTATGATGATATGTGCCTCATTTTGAATGAGGTAGCATACTGTGTGAAGCTCATGGAGGGGCCGTTGGAGGACATTATGCAGCAAAGGCAACAACGAAGAATATTTTTCATGTTGGTTTGTGGTGGCCTACGCTGCATAAAGATTCTAAAGCATATTGTAGGGAATGCGATGCATGTTATAGAACGGGCACACCATCATGGAGGGACGAGCTGTCATTAAATCCTCAAGTGACATTGCAGCCATTTGAAAAATGGGAAATTGACTTTGTAGGACCGATTTATCCCCTAGGCAAGAAGGCAGGGGTGCGCTATATCATCATCGCGACAAAATACCTAACCAGGTGGGCGAAGGAACAACCGGTGAAGGATTGTACAGGGGCCACAACAGAAAAGTTCTTGTTTGAGTATGTGTTAACCAAATTTGGCTGCCCAAAAGTGTTAATGAGTGATCGTGGTATGCACTTCCTCAATGAAACGATCAACGCGCTAACCGAAGAGTTCCAAGTTTATCATAAAAAGAGTACACTGTATCATCCTGAGGCTAGTGGAATAGTTGAAGCCTTTAACAAGATCCTGGAAAACACACTGATGAAGATTTGTAACATGCAATAGAATGATTGTTACATGTGCGTATTAGCAGTACTGTGGGCATACAGGACTACTTGCAAAAAGAAAACATGTCAGACACCTTTTCGATTAGTCTATGGCATAGATGCTGTGATTCCTATGGAATATATCATGCCTACTCTCCGCATAGCAAATTTCACAGGGATGGTGGACCGTGGAGCCTTGGAAGAACGACTCGCGTAGCTAATGGAGCTCGAAGAAGACATATTCTTGGATGGATTCCATCAACAAGTTAAGAAGGAACGTGAAAAGGCTTGGTACGATTAACACATCAAGTTGCGCACATTCAGGGTAAATGATCTGGTCTTATTATATGATAATAAGTTCACTAAGTTTCCCAGAAAGTTTCAGATGCACTGGCTGGGGCAATATGTCATCAAAGAGATCAAAGATGGGGGCGCAGTTCAACTCACAAAACTGAACTGAGAGCCATTTCTAGGAAAGGTGAATGGAAGCCGATTGAAGCCATATGCAGGAGATATGGTACAATGCCTATATGACAGTAGGATAGTCTTAGTGCTCCAGGCAGCTGCAAGGGAGCACGAGACCATAAAGTACACTTCCTGGTTTTAGGGACTACACAGTAGCTGTTGACTTGTATGGGATTGACCAAGGTTCAGAGGTTATTTAGCCAAACAAATCCTAGTAATACTAGCCCTTTTGGCAACAGTTCGCGGAGCGTGGACTGAGGTCTCACCTGAAGTAGTATGGGAGGGTGCTATAACCAGGTTTCCGCACCCTGGGATGTTTGATGAGCTTTTGGCGGTCTGCGGTTTAACCCTGCGTGTATGTCACTACACACATCTATTAGTCGCTTGCAACCTGTGATGCTGCCTTTGCGCAGCCCTACTCGGGGCGCGATCCGTGTTATTACCCAACTTCCTCACTATTAACCTATTATTACTCGATTACTTGACTTATTTGTGTAAGTCTAGTGATATTTAACAGTATATTCAACCTTCGTATAAGTGTGTGTGTTAAGAAAAACAATATAAATGCATAGAACATAATACAAAAGCAGATACACATAAATTGGATTCAACTTCTCTTTATTATTCTTCGTTCAAGGTTATAGATTCGACACTGCCCTGTGTTTCAGCTGCAAGCCTCTGCACACTCAGCTGCAGAGCCTCTTCCTACTACTACGACCCAATGCACTTAGACTCTTACTTTATGCATGAACCATTCATATTCATCTTTCTCTTTTTCCTTTGCTCTCTCTTCGACTTAGAGCCTCGCTCTATTTATACAATCCTATGGTTTGCGAACCATGGGTAGGCCGACATGACATTACATTACATTACAAAACTTAGGGCGGACAACCCTATGACTAAACCTATACTTCGCGCGCCGCGCCCACAATTCGCGAAGTCTTATAATACATTTGACCAAAAACTGGGCTTTGAGCCGCAAAACATGCTATGGGAGGATCTTATTCCCAAAAGTAGGGGATCTGTGCACAAAAGCATGATGTCACAGTATCAGAAGCTGCGCGAAGGGAGATGCACTATGAAAGGAGATACCATGCATCATAGCCAGAAAGTGATGTTTAGAGTCACTGTTCATGATTTGACAGCTAGGCAATGGTTAACAGGAGTGGGTGGGTGGCATTTAAGGCCAAAATATTTGAATATCTGCCACCAAATCATCATTAATGGATGAATTTTGGGGGCAACAGTCAGATTTGAATTCAAACTTTCCTAGAAATTACGTGCGCCACTCCAATAGAGAAAACTTTGCACCCTTAGAATTTTTGAGTTGTGCTTCCTATCACTTATGAATCATGCATTCTTTGAAGATTTGGTCGCAAGACATGCATTCGATAATTTTCCCGAGTTAACCCAAAAATTCTTTGTGATACCATGTTAGGACCGGGACGCGCATAGACTGCAAGCACTAGAGGAATTGTCGCCTTTGAAGGAGTTGCTCTAGAGGTAGTGAGAATGGAAGCCACGACTTCTGTGCCTATGATGCCGAGGTCACCTAGGCTGAAGCCTAAACCTGTGCGAGAGACCCAAAAGCCGAAGAGAAGGTTCAAATGGAAAAGGAGCGCACTGCAAAGGAATTGGTTGAACAAGAACAATGCGACTCTAAGTAAAGCGACAAATCTCCTTCACCCGAAACCGAGGAGGAGGAGCAGTCTGTGCAGGGTGGTGGTGGCGATGAGGGTCAGAGTACCCCATTTCAGCTAAGGAAGCATAGAGAACAACAACAATAGGTTTCCCACAAGAAGACGAAGTTAGCTAAAATGCAGGCAGATCCTGTCACCCTGACAGAGGGTGATCATGACGAGATCGGCGACAAAATACACGACACTACAACCGAACTATTGCAAAAATTCGAGTAACAGTACATGTAATGGCTCGGAAATTTCTAAAAGGATCTGTGCGAACTGCATGTCCAAACTAGCAGAATACAGGTGGGTCCATGTCAAGTGAGCGACGCACAGATGAACCTGGCACCGGGGACAATTCAGGCTGCCGAACTGATACAGACATTGGACCTTAGAACAATTGCTTTACCAAAGGGGTCCCTGAGCATAGAAACAGATGATGAAAAGATCATGATCAGTACCCTTAAGAACACTGGCCTAAATATTGGAAAAATCCCCAACAAATTTCTTCATGCTTTGTAGGAAGGAGTGACAGAGGAACTGAGAGCCTAGGAGCGGTGTGCTCTCATTTTAATAACAGAGTACTGAGTGAACAATGATACGGCTAAGTTAGTTGAACTTTGCCTTACCTCTACCTTTTTCAGCTTCGAGGGAGAATTCTATGAGCAGACATGCGGAGTTGCCATGGGCTCCCCTTTGTCCCCTGTCGTGGCTAATCTCTTCATGGAGGAGTTTGAGTCTAAGGCTTTGGCCTCCTCTCGACTCTTACCAAAGCTTTGGAAAAGATTCGTCGATGACACTGGTGTTGTCTGGCCTCATGGACCTGAAGAGCTGGATCCTTTCTTCAGTCACCTCAATAGCCAATCCGCCGCCATTAAATTCACGATGGAAAAAGAAGATAATGGTTGTCTCCCGTTCTTGGATGTTCTCATCTCTAAGAAGGTGGATGGTTCCTTTTCTCATCAGGTATATAGAAAGAAGACGCACACTGAGCAATACTTGCATGCTTCTTCGCATCATTTCCCCGCTCAGAAGATAGGGGTTCTTAGCACGCTTGCCACCCGTGCTGTTAGAATTTCGGATGAGGAGAGCCTGGAGTCAGAGAAGGCTCACCTCCTAGAAGTCTTTGAGAAGAATGGTTACAAGAGGCACCTCGGTCAAAAAGCCTTCCTCAGGGCCAAGAAGGAGCCTTCAACCCGTAGGGTTCCTAGTGATCATATCTTGGGTGTGAATCTTCCTTACATCCAAGGAACCACGGACAGGATTGCGAGGATTCTGAAGAAGTATAATGTTCCCGCAACTTTCAGACCTCTCAATACTATCCGTGGCTCCCTCAGGTCGGTGAAAGACCCGATTGACCCTAAGGACATGAAGGGCGTCTATGTCATTCCATGTTCCTGTGGGACCCCTTATATTGGTGAGACGGGTCGCTCTATCAATCAGCGGATTAGTGAGCATTCGGTGGATTTAAGACATGGTAGGACCAAGTCATCGGCCCTGGCTGAGCATGCTGGGAAGACTATGCATCATGTATGTATAGAGGAGGCTCAAGTCATTGCCAAAGTTGCGCAGTTTCACCACCGAAAATTTAGAGAGGCCTTGGAGATTGAGAAAAGGCCAAACAATCTTAATAGGGATGATGGCTGGAAGATTAGCAGTTGCTGGGTCCCAGCCTTATCTTCCTAGCCTCCTCATTCCCCTGTTCTTGTTTGGTCCTAGGGTTTCTATCTTCCCCTTCCTTTATTTTCTTTTGGCAGATTTGTCCGTTTATTTTGGAGTTTTGAGTCTTTAATAAGTTAGGAATCTGTCTCGGGCTTATTAGTGTATTAACCTTAACATGGTTATGATACTATTGGGCAGTTTTTATTAGTTTTTCATAAATTTATTAATTAGTTCCTGATAAATTGAGTCCCCCTTTTTTTATCCTTATAAATATTAATGAATATATTTACCTTATGACATAATTGTATATTTACCTGCTAATTTGTTTGGGATTGGAAATTATTTAGTAGTTATAGAGTATTCAATAAACTTTTATTATTTTATATAACTTATTATTTTAAGGACCAGTACATTTAAATAAGGAATATGATATATTTTAAAGAACTAAATAATGAAAATCTAACTTACCAATGGACCATTAAGTAATTATTACATAATTACCTATTGTAACTAAATTATAAAAATAGTAGTGATTTATTACCATTCACTTGTATTTAAATAATAATTGAATAATAATAAATCATTTAATATATATTATATAATTACCAATGGACCATTAAGTAATTATTACATAATTACCTATTGTAACTAAATTATAAGAATAGCAGGGATTTATTACCATTCACTTGTATTTAAATAATAATTGAATAATAATAAATCATTTAATATATATTATATAATGACCATTTTAATTAAAATATTAATATTATACTATAGAAATAATATTAATAATATATCTATTTTTAAACTAACAAATGAATTCAATTATTTAATAATATATCTATTTATTATTAAATAGATATATTATTTATTAAGATGATTAATAATAATAAATTAATATATATTATATAATGACCATTATAATTAAATATTAAGATTTTACTATTTTGTTATTATTTAAATTATATGTGAATAATAATAAATCATTCAATATAGATTATATAATGACCATTATAATTTAAATTATTAATATTTGAAATAATATTGATAGTATTTTTATGAATTCCTTTATTTACCTATTTTAACTATTTCTAGAAATATTAATTAAACTATTTTAGTAGTTTGACCATGTTCATTAGGTAAAATTAGCCGTTAGCATTATAGCTGTTGGAGTCTCTGCACGCTCTATTTAATCTAGCTAAGCCAGATTGGTTCTTAAACTTGTCCTGACGATGAACCACACTGGTTGGTTCAAAACGCGTCGACAAAAGATTGGTTATGTGATTTTGCCGAAGACTATCTTAACAATGTTATGGATCACAAAAGTCTAAATTCCTTGAAAAAATGTTCGTCGAAAAGACGCAATCCATGAATGATAGGGATACTATCCAGGCGCAAAACTCCCAACTGGCACCCGCGGTTGCAAAGGCATGAAGAATAGTGCCAGAGTCACACATACCTGAGGACGCACAACTAGAGGTCAAGATCTGGAAACTAGTTGCAAGCGTACCAAGGTTTGCAATGTTCAGCGAAGTGATTGGGACCTATTTGGGAAGCCTAAGATGCAAATGACAGACAAATATGATGGGTAGGATGATCCGCGCATGCATTTGGCTAAATGGACCCAGGGTTATGGAGAAAATCCCCGACCTGAGTGGGTGCACTTATAGTGTCATACCCTGGATGTTGTCCCGATGAATTGGTACGTAGAAATAGAGGTCTGCCATGGTACATGTGAATGGTATGTTCTATGCGAGGGCTTTGTGATGACGTTCAATTTGATAGGTTTGACTGCATTAATGAGGCACTACAAGAAGTGAAAGCAGCTATCTTTCAGATACCATAGGATCCTTTGGACCTGATTCAGTCTGAGTGGGCTACTCAGCTAATGTGACCACTGAGGAATAAGATACGGATCCATAGAAGATTAACATTCCAGAAGCAGAAGGTCACCATGAGGTTAGAGGTCTAGAGATTGAGATCCCTGATATAACCACGCCGTTGAAAACAAAACAAGTGAACATTGGTATGGAGGTAGAACCTAAATTCGCCAATATTGGAGACTATTGAGACAACGCAACGGTGGATAAGGTTTCTAAATTTCTCTGCGAATACCATGATCTATTGCCGCCAAGTTTACAAATCTGAAGGGGATAATCAAGGACCTAGGCATGACGAAGATTACATTGAAACCCAATGCGAAGCTGGTTAAGAAACAACCTTACCTTCTCAATCCAAAATATAAGGAGAAGGCCTGCTTAGAGATAGATAAGATGCTTGTGGCAGGCATCATCGAGCTTGTGGAAGAATTTGACTGGGTAAGCCCAATGGTGGTGCAAAAGAAGAAGTAGAAGGATGAAATAAGGATATGCATAGATCTCAGGAAACTGAATGACACTTGTGTGCATGATCCTTGTTTGGTCAATTTAGTGTTGTCTAAATTGCTATCATTAATTGTCAACCCGGGGCTCGTAAGCTGATGAAGTGATATGTATAGTATGTACTTAAGTAACCTTTCCTAGTTCTTTTTGTCGTTTTTAGATGATGTTTGTGGTTGATTTAACTTCCTAAGATGGAGTGATGGATTTATAAACAGATGAGTGTGTGTGTGTATATGGTGATTACTAAATGCTTCTAGAACTTTTTAAAGAGAAAGCTTGAAAAGTGACTTGCAATGAAATTGAAAGTTCAAATGAAAGCAAAGCATTAAACAAAGTGACTAATGGCACTAGTCCACTATCTACGCTGTTGATAAGAACAAAAATAGCATCTATGTTAACTCAATGGGAAGTGAAAAACACTACTTTAGCTGCAAAACTTAAATGACAAATCATAACACTTCATTCTTTCTTAACACTCTGCCTCTAGCTGTAACTGTTCATGTGAAAAACAGTTAAGAAGAAATCAGTAATATGAGTCAAAAAGCTAATCAAACCAAGCTGCCACTCAATGATATTTTGGTCCAATAAAAGTTATATGATTATGATGAGAAGACCATCAAAAGGTTAGTAAGCAACTTGTCAAAACTTGATGAAGTAAACTAACAAATGAAACTACGTAAGCAAGGTAAAAATCAGCAGCTAAGACAAGACAACTTCAAATACCATCAGTGATAAAAGAAATAAAAACACACTATTCCGGGCTCCTAACACACCTGCATAAACAAACTGATCAGCTCTGAAAAGTGCTAGAAATGTAAAGGCATGAAATCAAACTGTACATTATTATACATGTTCAAAGAAATGAAAAATTGCAGAAATCAAACTATACATTATTGTACATGTGAAAATGAAAACAAAGAAAGGCAGGAAAATAAAGTTAAATGCTACTGTACATAGGTTGTGGTAGATGGGGGCCCTCCATCCACTCAACCAGCTAAAGATCAGCTACGTAGAGATGAGCAGAAACAGTGTTCTTTTATTAATTCAACATGTCAAAATACAGTGAAAAAGTGTTGTAACAACAGTCTTTTAAAACAGAGTTTTACAACCAAAATGATTACGGAAATTACAATAACAAAAGCTAATCTCTAAGCGTTGGAGAACACTTTATTTATAGGCACAGGGACAAATTGTCCTCTGCGTAAACTAAGCAACTACAGGCCTAACTAATTAACTACGCAACAACACGCAGGCAGCTCCGTGCACATTTGGAGGAAACGGTCATCATGGGGAGTAAATCTATGGTTAGATCCTGTCCCTTGCTGTCTTCGTGGCGTGGAGGAAGTGCCAGCTGTGGTTCCGTGTTTCAGTTGCTCACGCAGAGTCGTGCCACCGTCTGGAACTTAACTGTTTGACCGTGGGTACTCCTGCGTTGACCAGGGGCATACGTGACTGATTTGGCCCAACCAATAGCATATGATCCATGTAGACATCCATACCAACATGCCCATGTGGCTCGTTCCTGGAGAAGACACGTGGAGTATAGAAAACAACAAAAAGGCTGCAGAATCTCTGAACAACTGCGGAATTGCTGAGTAGCTGCGGAATTGCAGAATAGCTGCGGAATTGCTGAACATGTACTAAAATTCTAAACAAACAATCAATCATTAGCACAGTCAACAAGTCATGTTAAAAGACATATAATGCAATGAATTGAACAAGTTGATGGAGGAAATGATGTCAGAAGAGAGAAGTGAATAGGGAAAAGCTGTTGGGAGGACAGGTAAATGAGTGCAAGGTTGAGGCTCAACATACCCCCACTGCGAGGGTGTTGCATGTCCTCATGCAACCAAAACTTTATCATAATATTTCAGTTCACATGTTCGGATGCCTCTGCCAAGACATCCAACCTTCTCCTTTTCCTTCCTGTTGCCACATTTGTTCTTGGTTTCTTAACCAAGCATCTGAATTTCAAGTTGACCAAGGCTCTACTCAATTTCCTGCATTTCTTCTTCAATTTTCTGTTCTTTCTTTGCCAAAGACCCAAATGAAGCATTGTGTTATCGTGGATCATCTTGTCCATGTTTCTCTGTTCTTTTAGTGCTTCATTTTCCTGTTTGATGTGGCGGTTTAGGACCTCTAGCTCAAACACTTCTTGCTTCAAAGATTGAACCTGATGTTCGAGGGGCAAGACAATACTAGGGCCAGCGACATATTGCTCTATTGTTTCCAAATAATCATATGCCTCCTGCTGGACAGGGTCAATGTCAGGTCTTTGTCTTGGTCTAAATTCAAACCCTTGAAAACTGCTTTCTCTCTCTTGCTGGACAGGACTTTCCTCTCTTGGAGGACTTAGCTCAATAGCTAGTCGAGTTGGAGTCTTCTCAGGTGTGCCCAAATCAATGAAATGGGACTGTTTCTCTTTAGTCACACTCTTCTTCTGTATAAGTCTACTGCTTCTCCTTATTTGCGGGCTAGTACTTTTTGGTTCTTGCTGTTTTTGCTTTTGTTTCTTTTTGGATCTGGCAGTTTCATGAAGCTGAGCAAGCCTATGAGCTAATGTTTGGGTATCTTCTTCACTTGAAGGTTCAGGTGAAGGGTATGACTCTTGCAAAATAGCTTTTCCTTTATCCTCCTTTTGTCTTTTTGTTCTGCTTCCCTTTTTCTTTTCCTTTTGAATAGTTTCTTGAACAGTTTCTTGGGCAATTTCTTGAAGAGTTTTTGTAACAATTTCTTGGGCAGTTTCTTCAACTTCTACAGCAGTGTCTTGGGCAACAGTCTCTTCTTTCCCTTTTCTTCTACTTCTTTTTGGCACCCTAGGAGAGCTACTAGAGGCTTCTGCTGCCTCTTAAAAATGGTTTCTAACAAGGAATTTCTCCCATGTATCCTTTCTGATTTTTAACTGCTCCTCAATTAAGATTTTAATGAGTCCATGGTGATATAGGTGGGGCTCAATGTTTCCCGCATTTTTCTGAACAGTGGCACTCATTTTTTTCAGAATAGCTAGCAAGAAATAAGGAAGATTGATGGTATGTTCACCCATAAAATGCATCATTATCTTTGTATGATAAACATACATTATACCAAATCTGCCTTCACATGTTAAAAATTTCTGAACTAGCAAAAGTAAGGCAGTCCATTCCTTTTTAATGACACTTACAGGTATTCCTTTGGTGAAGATAGTGGTATCCATACCTGGATTTTTCAACATGTTCTTCCACTCCTGGCCTTCAACAGTTCGATTTTTGAACCAACGTTCCCCAGTACGAGGCAAAGTAGTTGCTTGAGCCAAGCTGCTCTCTGTGACAGTGAATTGTAGGTCTCCAATCTCCACAATATTTGTTTTTCCATCAAACGACCAAGCAAAGGCCTTGGTAACTTCCTTGTGATATCCTTTGAACTTCTGAATAAATTTTAACCACTTGGCCTTCTGCAGAGCATTCTTCATTTGTGGGTAACCGTCTAAAAAATTAGAACCTTCCGGCTCTTCTCTTAATAACTTGCCCATTTCGGTTACCAGCTCTCTTGCTGCTCTGACAGCGTTGTTTGAATACTGGAGAGAGAGTTTATACGAGAAAAACAGTGGTCAGCAGTGGGTATTATGGCTACAGCAGAATGGTCAGCAGTGGTATTACGGGACTGGTGGTCAGGGTTTTGAGCGGAAAGGTGAGGAACAGAACAGAGTATGTTCAGGGTGAAACAGCGTGATGAATGAAACCGGGAGTGAAAACGGCGAGGGCGTAGATAAGAATGTGAAGATGAGGTTATGCATGCGAGAAGCGGAGTTATGGGTAGAGGATACAACGGCCAAATCCCTGAATGTCGGGTGGCTGCGTACACTTGGCTGCGGAATGATCAATTGGAGAGCTGTGATACAACAGTACACGTCACTCTGGTACGAAGAATTTATGAAAAAGAGCATGTCGTATTAAGTTCAAATCACAGCGATTAGGGAACCGTTAGGAAGGCGGTGAGGTGGATTACGTAGCGTAATGGATGAGGATTATGAGGAGTGGATAGGGATCTTGTCAATCATTACATTACATGCCTCCTACCATAATCCGAAAACCATACATAAATGATATAACTGTTAGTTAGAAATTTAGAACATACCTTCGTATAATTGCATTTTGATCCCTAACCTTTGATTTATTGCTGCCTTTGTATATGCCATGTGTCCTTACTCTTTAATGATGATGGTGCTTTTGACTACAGATTTTTCTTTTTGAAACAAAGTTTGTTTTTGTTGCAGGAACAGAGTGTATTAGCTGCGGAATCTTGATATCAGCTGCGGAATTGGCTCCTAGCTGTGGAAATTGCAGCAACACTTTTTTGCCTGCACAAAGAGGATTAAAACAACTTGACTGAATGGAATAGTCCTGAGAGGGACTTTATTGGTGAAAATGGGATGGAATGAATGGACTGAAAGAAAATGGAGTGGAATGAAAATGATGAGATGGATGAGATGGATGAGATGGATGAGATGAACAGAAAAAAGAGAAAATATAAAGTGTCAGGTGACCCTAATTTTCACTTCATATTTTCTGCATAAGACCGCCAATCCAAGATTGGTTTTCAGGCTTATACAAGAGGTTTTTTTTTTTTTTAACTGAAAGAAACAAAGATCAGGCTAATGGAGGAGAAGAATTCTTCTCCACTAGCCTCATTGCAGAATCTTCTTGGAACAACTTAACAAATTCCTCCCTTGAGAGTGGCTTGTGGTAGACTTTCAATCCATGGCCATTCACAATGAGAGGAGTCTGAAGCTCATCAATGGTATTCACTCGAACTGCTTCATTTTTAAAGACTTCATCAATCTCATATGGCCCAAGCCAATGAGTTTGAAATTTTCCTTTGAAGTCCTTAAACTTGGAATCAAACAATAGTGCCCAATCTCCCTTCTGAAACTTTCTTTCTTTGATGTGTCGATCATGCCATTTAGTTCTTTGGTGCTGAACTAGATCGGTTCTTAGAATTTCATCTTGTCTTATTTCATCTAGCTCATTTAGCTGGTCCATTCTGTGTTTTTGAGCTTCTGATAGGCTCATCCCCAATTGAACTGCCATCTTGAAGGTCTTGATTTGGAACTCAATGGGGAGCAGGACTTCTTTCCCATAAACAAGTTCATAGGGAGAATGTCCTGTTGTGTTCCTCCATGTAGTTCTATAGGCCCATAAGGCTTCAGGAAGCCTTTCCGCCCAATCTCTTCTATGAAGATGAACAGTCTTGGTGACAATGCCTTCAAGGACTTTATTTGTAGATTCCACTTGACCATTTGATTGCGGATGGTATGGAGTAGATGTTCTGTGCTTGATCTTGTATTCCTCCATCAGCTTCTCCATCAATTTAGATGTAAATTGGCTTCCTTGATCTGTCACAATTTCTCTTGGGACACCAAAACGAGTAAAAATATCCTCAAAAAGAAATTGAACAACTGAATTTTCAGTGGTAGAAGGCAATGCCTTGGCTTCTACCCACTTAGTAACATAATCAGTGCAAACCAATATGTACTTCTTTTGCTTAGATGGTGGATTAATAGGTCCAACGAAATCTAGAGCCCATTTCTCAAAGGGTTCGATGCATACCTGAGGCTGTAGTGGCATTTCATTTGAAGGAGTTGGTCTCCCAACTCTTTGGTAGCTGTCGCACCTTCTAACATACTGCTTTGCATCTTTAAAGAGAGAAGGCCAATAATATCCTAAAGAAAGGATTTTATAGGCTGTCCTCTTGTCAGCAAAGTGTCCGCCGCATGGTTCATCATGACATGCCTTAAGGATGTCAGGCATTTCATCTTCCCAAACACATCTCCTGATCATACAATCTGGCCCTGTTTTGAACAATTCATTAGAAATCCAAGAATAATGTGAACTCTCCTGAATGATTTTCCTTTTCTCATTAGGAAATAAGTGTGGAGGTAGCTTCCCTGTAACTAGATAATTAGCAATATCTGCATACCAAGGAGTCTTGGTAGTTACTGCAAACAAGTATTCATCTGGAAACTTATCCTCTACAGGAGAATCTTCGTTAGTGTTTTGGATTCTAGACAAGAAATCAGCTACTGTGTTTTTTTTTCCTGGTCTATCTAACACAATAATGTTGAATTCTTGTAAAAGTAAAAGCCATCTTGTAACTCTACCATTAGTAATAGGTTTGTTCATGAGATATCTAATTGCGGAGTGATCAATATGGACAAAAGTTTCATAGCCGGTTATGTAGTGTCTAAACTTGTTGATTGCATGAACAACGACTAAGAATTCTTTTTCAGTCATAGTGTAATTTAACTCGGTGGGAGTCAAATTTTTACTGGTGTAATAAATGGCATAAGGGACCAAATCTTTTTGTCCCAAAACAGCTCCTAGAGTTGTGTCTAAAGCATCAGTAGAAATGTGGAAAGGGAGTTTCCAATTTGGCCCTCTCAAAATGGGTGCTTCAGATATTCTAGTCTTTAAAGCTTCAAAGGCAGTTTGACATTTAGGATCCCATTTGAACTCACAGTCTTTGGTAAGTAATTTGAAAAGAGGAGATGCTATCTTAGTGAAGTTTTCAATAAATCTTCTATAATATCCAGTAAACCCAAGAAAACTTCTAACATCTTTCTGGCAATTTGGAACAGGTAACTTGGAGATGACTTCTACTTTGGATCTATCAACTTTAATTCCATCTCCTGAAATATGATTTCCTAAAACAATTCCTTCAGTAAACATCATAAAACACTTTTCATGACTTAATGAAAGATTTGTTTCTTTACATCTAATTAGAACATTTTCCAAATTTTCTAATGCTTCTTCAAATGTGTTACCATATACTGTGAAATCATACATGTAGACCTCTACACAATCATGAATTAGATCTGAAAAAATTCCTAGTACAGCCCTTTCAAATGTAGCGGGTGCATTGCATAATCCAAAAGGAAGTAATCGGTAAGCAAAAGTTCCCCAAGGACAAGTAAATGTGGTTTTGTCTTGATCTTCAGGTGCTACCTGAATTTGATTGTAACCACTAAAACCATCCAAAAATGAGAAAAAAATTTTACCTGCTAAAGTATCTAATACTTGATCAATAAAGGGCAAAGGAAAGTGATCCTTAAAGGTTGCTTTGTTTAATTCTCTGTAATCAATGCAAACCCTCCATTTACCATTCTTTTTAGGTACTATGACCAAGGGAGAAACCCATTGGCTATCTGAAATAGGGTAGATGAAGTTTACATTGAGTAACTTCTGGAGCTCTTCTTTCACTATCTCCCTAAGATTTGGATTCATCCTTCTTTGAGGTTGTCTGATTGGTCTACTGTTTTCCTCAATGTAGATGTGATGAATGCAAGTCTTAGGGTCAATACCTTTCATGTCGGTATACACCCATGCAAAAGCAGTAGAATGTCTTTGCAAGACTTTGGTTAGCTCTTCCCGTTGGAATTTTTCCAAGTTTTTGTTAATGTTTAATGTTTTTCCTGGAAAGATTTCAATGGCAGAACTACCAAATTCTTCCATAGAGAAAAGAGACATTTGTCTAGATGATAGACACTCTATGTCAGAATCCAACTGAAATTGTGTAGAGTCATATTCTGAAGATGGTTCAAAATTTTCTAATGTATTCAGAATTTGACTATCTTCACTAATCTCAGAAATGGTAAAGACAGGTTGTATAGTATCTTCATCATCAACCCACTCATTATCTCCTATTTCTGTAATTGCTTTCGCTGGAGGATACAAATTGAACTTCTTTGTTGAATTGCCATCAGAAATATACATATCTCCAGACCTACAACTTATGAAAGCATCAGCTGTGGCCAACCAAGGTCTTCCTAAAATAAGAGTATGTCCTCCTAGATTGTTTTTGGGAGTTAAAATCATAAAATCAACTTGATATTCCCAAGAGTCTAGGGAGACTGGAATGTCTTCCAATACACCATCAGGTTTAATGATTGATCTATCTGCAAGCTGCAGTAAAGTAGGTGTAAAGAGAAGGTTAGGAAGTTTTAACTGGTCCATGGTCTGTCTACTCATAATGTTGATAGCAGACCCTAAATCAATCAAAGTATTTGGTATTTCTACCCCATTGATATGTGTTTTGACAATTGGACTACCGGGGTCTACATATTTCTGCATGGTAATCTTTCCCGTCATAATGTCTGCAACTTTTCCTACCAGGAGGATCTTTCTGGTATCTCTTGGTTTCCTTCCTGGTCTTTTAAGGCTCAACTCCTTTATTGTTTTTGCTAGAATGGGAATCTCTTTAATGGCTTGTAACAAGGGAATCTTGATACAGACATTCTTCAACTCATCTAGAAAATTATAGTCAGGCAACCAAATTTGCTTTTCCACTCCTTTGTCGATTTGTAACCTTTCAGGAAAAGGAGGTGTGGCCATAGATGTAGGTTGCTCAACTATGGGAGTTGTGGGGGTTGATTCTTTTTCTTTTTCTTTTTCTGTTTGAGTGTTTGGGTGTTGAAGGGATGCTTTGGAACCCTTATTAGCTCTAAGAGATTCTTCCTCAGAAATTCTTGGTTGTTGAACATTTATATAAGGTTGATCTAAGATTTTACCTGATCTGAGTTGTACTTCATTGAGAGGAACAATCATATAGGTAGGGAATGGTTGACCTTCCATCATGTAAGCATTTTTAGGTTCCTATTATTGGGGTTTGGCAATGGCTGAGAAGGAAGTTGATTTGACTTTTGTTGGGATTGGAACAAGAGTTGAGAGTTTTGATTTTGTGGAGAAGGTTGTTGTTGTTGAGGGAATGGTAATGATAGTTGTTGACTTTGATTTGGAAGTTGTGGAACTTGTTGATTCTGAAAAGATGGAGGATATTGATAGAATTGAGCAAATCTCCCATAAGGATTTTGCATGCTTTGCATCCATGCTTGAAAAGGATTTTGAGGTTGAGGCCAAGGTTGTTGCCAAGGATTCCAATTTGGTTGGGGTTGAAAATTCATAGAGTTGTTAAACCCTTGATTTTGTTGCCCCTGCCATGGTCTCCTTGCAACAAAACAAAGAGATTCAAGTGTATTTGGATCTTCTTGAAAGACTGCTTTGAGTCCAAGGATTGAAGGACAAACCTTGGTCTCATGGTTTTCTGAGCAAATTACATATGTTTCCACAACTTGTGCTTCCAAGGGACATTCCCTTAAAGCATGTTTCTTCCTACATTTCGGACAAAAGATGGCCAAGGCCTCAGCTTCTGCTTTTTGTTTATTGTGGATCTTAAGGGTGTCTAATTGTTCACTAAGACTCCCTAGGATGTCAGTTTTGAATTCATCAAGCATATTGCCGATCTCAGCCCTACTTAATGATCTTGTTGCAGATTTATTTGCTCTGAGGAGAGAAGGATCTCTAGGCCCTTTTTGAGTTTTTGATTTGCCCGTTGAGAGATGGACACATAACTCTGCTATATCAGAAAGTGGAAGCTGAGATATATCTCCCTTCCCCATCATATTCAAAAGATCTATCCATTCATCCCTAATGGCTTTTAGTAATAGGGCTTTCAAGGTCTCTTCATCCAAGTTACTCATTTTTGCTCTTTTCAAATTATACTAAAATCTTTCAATCAATTCCTCCAAATTCTCATCCTCTCTTTTTACCATTTTAAATACCTCATCTTTGTGGTTGGTGGGCATACAATAGTCTAGGTACCTATCCAAAAATGTCTGTTTCATATCATTCCAAGACCTAATGGATTGAGTGACTAACCCCATGAACCATTTCAAAGCTTGTCCTTTCAGTGTGGAAGGGAACAATTTGAGTTTTTGAGTATCATCCAAATAGTCATAAGTTCTACATGCGACTTCAAACTCAAATAAGAATGTTTCAGGGTCCTCATTCCTTGATCCATGAAAGTTTTGGAGGACAGATGGTGAGATGTTCTTCATGGTGGCTCGGGAATCCTCATCAACTATAGGGAATCCAAATGAGCTATCCCCATCCCTATTTCCTCCAATATTACCTCTACCTCCTCCATTGTTTCCTCCTCCTCCTCTACCTCTACCTCTACCAAATCCAGGTGCTTCTTCCTCTGCCATGGTAGTTTCCCCAGAGACTTCAGAGTCTTCTGGTTCTTCTACTAATGGTGTATGAGAAGGATTCCCTCCTTCTTCTTCAGGTGTTTCTACTTCTTCAATTATAATTTGCCTCTCTGGAGAAAGAAGGAAAGGATCTATTTCAGACTCGATGGAAGGTATGGGAGAGTCAACTCCTGCTTCTTGAATTCCGGGAACCCTAGGGCTAGGAGTGTCAGTTGGAGATAAGGGAGGTGTCTCTTGTCTATCCCTTGAAGTAGATGGACTTGTAAAAATCGAACTCTTGGCTCTAGCTAAAAACCTTCCCCTGGAATCTCTAGCTCTATGCATGTCATTTTTTTTTTATTTTTATTCAAGTCAGGTTAATAATTCTTTTTCTGATCTTCCACGTCACTCTAGGTGCAAGAAGAGAGCATACTTAAGAAACTATTAAACCAATAACTTTCTCTTTTCTGATCCTCCAGATCACTCTAGGTGCAAGAGGAGAGCATACTTTGAGAGGTTATCAATTTCCCTTTCTTGAAATTTTCTTAATTAATTTTTCTTTAGAATTGGCTACCTAATTTCACTTCCCCGGCAACGGCGCCAAAATGTTTGGTAAATTTAGTGTTGTCTAAATTGCTATCATTAATTGTCAACCCGGGGCTCGTAAGCTGATGAAGTGATATGTACAATATGTACTTAAGTAACCTTTCCTAGTTCTTTTTGTTGTTTTTAGATGATGTTTGTGGTTGATTTAACTTCCTAAGATGGAGTGATGGATTTATAAACAGATGAGTGTGTGTGTGTATATGGTGATTACTAAATGCTTCTAGAACTTTTTAAAGAGAAAGCTTGAAAAGTGACTTGCAATGAAATTGAAAGTTCAAATGAAAGCAAAGCATTAAACAAAGTGACTAATGGCACTAGTCCACTATCTACGCTGCTGATAAGAACAAAAATAACATCTATGTTAACTCAATGGGAAGTGAAAAACACTAATTTAGCTGCAAAACTTAAATGACAAATCATAACACTTCATTATTTCTTAACACTCTGCCTCTAGTTGTAATTGTTCATGTGAAAAATAGTTAAGAAGAAATCAGTAATATGAGTCAAAAAGCTAATCAAACCAAGCTGCCACTCAATGATATTTTGGTCCAATAAAAGTTATATGATTATTATGAGAAGACCATCAAAAGGTTAGTAAGCAACTTGTCAAAACTTGATGAAGTAAAATAACAAATGAAACTACGTAAGCAAGGTAAAAATCAGCAGCTAAGACAAGACAACTTCAAATACCATCAGTGATAAAAGAAATAAAAACACACTATCCCAGGCTCCTAACACACCTGCATAAACAAACTGATCAGTTCTGAAAAGTGCTGGAAATGTAAAGGCATGAAATCAAACTGTACATTATTATACATGTTCAAAGAAATGAAAAATTGCAGAAATCAAACTATACATTGTTGTACATGTGAAAATGAAAACAAATAAAGGCAGGAAAATAAAGTTAAATGCTACTGTACATAGGTTGTGGTAGATGGGGGCCCTCCATCCACTCAACCAGCTAAATATCAGCTACGCAGAGATGAGCAGAAACAATCTTCTTCTATTAATTCAACATGTCAAAATACAGTGAAAAAGTGTTGTAACAGCAGTCTTTTAAAACAGAGTTTTACAACCAAAATGATTACGACAATTACAATAACAAAAGCTAATATTTAAGCGTTCGAGAATGCTTTATTTATAGGCACAGGGACAAACTGTCCTCTGCGTAAACTAAGCAACTACAGGCCTAACTAATTAACTACGCAGCAACACGCAGGCAGCTCCGTGCACATTTGGAGGAAACGGTCATCATGGGGAGTAAATCTATGGTTAGATCCTGTCCCTTGCTGTCTTCGTGGCGTGGAGGAAGTGCCAGCTGTGATTTCGTGTTTCAGTTGCTCACGCAGAGCCGTTCCACTGTCTGGAACTTAACTGTTTGACCGTGGGTACTCCTGCATTGACCGGGGGCATACGTGACTGATTTGGCCCAACCAATAGCATACGATCCATGTAGACATCCATACCAACATGCCCATGTGGCTCGTTCCTGGAGAAGACATGTGGAGTATAGCAAACAACAAAAAGGCTGCGGAATCTCTGAACAGCTGCGGAATTGCTTAGTAGCTGCGGAATTGCAGAACAACTGCGGAATTGCTGAACATGTACTAAAATTCTAAAGAAACAATCAATCATTATCACAGTCAACAAATCATGTTAAAAGACATATAATGCAATGAATTGAACAAGTTGATGGAGGAAATGATGTCAGAAGAGAGAAGTGAATAGGGAAAAGCTGTTGGGAGGACAGGTAAATGAGTGCAAGGTTGAGGCTCAACAATCCTTTCCCGACTCCATTCATTGATTTAATGTTGGACAATGAAGGTGGCTAGGAAGCATATTCCTTCATTGATGGGTTCTCTGGGTACCATTAGATCAAAATTTCGCGAGAGGATAGGAGCAAGACAACCTTTGTGACTAGGTGGGGTTGTTTTCAGTACACTAATGTTGTTTGGATTGAAGAATGCGTCTATGATCTTCTCGCATGTA
Source organism: Pinus tabuliformis (assembly GCA_031772625.1). Lineage (NCBI taxonomy): Eukaryota > Viridiplantae > Streptophyta > Pinopsida > Pinales > Pinaceae > Pinus > Pinus tabuliformis. The sequence continues at coordinate 320,548,371 of CM062819.1, forward strand.
GTTATTACCGCGTTCAAGGAATTTCTTCATAAGTTCCTGGGGGTATACTTTGATGACTGGACTGTATTTGGGCTAGTAAAACGCCATGTAGCGAGCTTGCACCTGATGCTGGATACCTTACCAAGATACCAGATCACACTCAATCTCAAGAAGTGTATGTTTTGTGTTCCTTTTCGGAACTTGTTGGGGCATGTGGTTTGGAGACATGGACTGATGGTAGATCCCACAAATATAGCGATGATATTGAACTTGGAGTTGCCAAGGAGTGTGAAGCAGCTATGTGCTACCCTGGGACATACAGGATATTACAAGAAGTGTATCAAAGGCTATGCCCAGATCACCGCACATATGGAGAAATTGTTGAAGAAGGATGTCACATTCTGTTGGAACGATGACTGTAAGAAGAGCTTGGATATTTAAAGGAAAATATGGTCACCACGCCGATTGTAGTCTTCTCGGACTGGAAGAAAGAGTTTCATGTACATATTGACGTGTCATGTATAGCGTTGGAAGAAGCACTGACACATGCTGGCGAAGAAGGCTTGGACCATCCTATCACATTCGCAAGCCAAAGATTATCCAAAGCAGAGAAGAACTATTCCACCACTGAGAATGAAGGGCTAGCCATGGTGTTTGCACTCCAGAAGTATAGGCACTACTTGGTGGGAGGCCATTTTAAGATGTATATGGATCACTTCACACTGAAGTACCTAGTCAATAAGCCTGTGTTGGGAGGGAGGATTTGCAGGTGGCTCTTGTTGTTCTAGGAGTATGATTTTGAACTTGTTGTGAAGCCTAAATGACTAAGCATGAGACCAAACCATCTTTCGTGCATTGAAAGACGGGAGGAACCCACTAATTTGGAAGAAGGATTTCCTGACGCACAACCATTTTCAGTTCGCATCATGGATGGTCATTTTGAGGATATAATACATTTCCTAATGACAAGAACTGCTCCAGAAGGATACATTGTCTGGCAAAATAAGGAATTAGTGGTGTGCTCGGCAAATTTCTCTGTGATTGCTGGGCATCTGTACAAGATGGGGAATGATGAGATATTGCAATGATATGTACCTGAGTTCGAATGAAGCTGTGCCGCAGGAGGACATTATGCATGAAGAGAAACCACACAAAAGATTCCCATGGTCTACATGCAGGGTTGTGGTGGCCAACCCTTCATCAGGACTCAAAAACATATTGCAAGGTGTGCGATGTGTGTCAAAGGACTTGCATGCCATCACGGAGGGATGAGATGCCTTTGAATCCACAAATGATGTTGCAATCCTTCGAGAAGTGTGCGATAGATTTTGTAAGACCCATTCAGCCACAAGGAAAGATAGGAGCAAGGTACATTATCACCGCAACGGAGTATTTGACTCATTGGGCAGAAGCACAACCTGTGAAGGATTGCACTAGCACGATTGCTACAAAGTTCCTCTTTGAGCATGTATTGACGCGATTTGGATGTCTGAAGATCTTGATAAGTGAACGTGGTACAAACTTCCTGAATGAGATGATTAGCGTGCTAACGGAGGAATTTCAGATATACCACTAGAAGATAACACCTTGTCACCCACAAGTTGATGGGACAGTGAAGATGTTTAACAAAGTGCTCGAGAAATGCTGACCAAGGTTTGCAATGTTCAATGAAGTGATTGGGACCTACGCATACCTGCGGTATTATGGGCTTATCGAACGATATGAAAGAAGTTGACTGGACAAACCCCCTTTAGGCTTGTCTATGGGGTTGAAGTGGTAATGCCTATGGAGTATATTGTGCCTAGTCCATGCATAACGGCACTCATAGGTATGACAGATCATGAAACCCTAAAGGAAAGGCTTGCATAGCTCGATGAACTGGAGGAAGAGAGATTTTTAGCTGGATTTCACCAATAGGTCCAAAAGCAGTGCGAGAAGGCATGGCACGATCGACACATTAAGTTGCGCACATTTAAGGTAAATAACCTGTTTTTCTATATGATAGTAAGTTTGATAAATTTCCAGGGAAATTAAGGATGCACTGGTTAGAGCCTTATGTCATTAAGGAAATTACTGATGGAGGAGCGGTACAGCTGGTCAAATTAAATGGAGAACCCTTCCCAGAAAAGGTGAATGGCAGTCGCTTGAAGCCATACAACGGCGGTCCAACCATGTGACTAAATGATGGTAGCACAGTCTTAGTGCTCTAGGCAGTTGAAAGGAGGTGCAGGACAATAAACTACACTGCCCGAGTTGGGGAGCTGCGTGATTGGAGAAGCAAGGAAGTGTCACTAGGTGTGTGACAACACAGAGGGAGTTGCGATACCCAGGTATAAATCACACAGGTTGGTCGTAAAGTGACCTTTATGGTTATCGTTCATGAAAAGATGGCAGAAGTGAGGCCAAATGGAGCGGGCAGCCGACATTTAAGATGAAATTTATCGCTCAGATCCTTGAAAATCTGCCGCCAATTTTGCATTAATGAACTGATTTTGGGTGGAACGACCAGATTTGAATTGAAAATGCCCTATAAATTACAAGTGGTTGTTCAACAAGAAACACTTGGCATTTTGAGAATTAAGCAGTTGAGCTCTCAGTTGCATATGAATCATGAGAAATACGATCTTTTGATAGCTTCTAGGGTCTTTGAGACTTTGCTGACGGACATAAAAGAATTCTTGCAGAATATCATGTCAGCACTCCTCGAAGTTATAAATATTGAACAACTAGTAGAGGAGCCAGCATAGGAAATGGAAAGAGAGGCAGAAGTAACTGCTCCAGAAGTGGCTGAAGTATTGGCAGAGGTCCCTAAATCACCGATAATACCGAGACCGAAGCCAAACCCAACCAAGGAGACCGTGAAGGAAAAGAAGGGTAAGCAGCCTTCCATTTCGGTGCATGTGTCGCCAAGGAGAAACCCACCAAAGCCCACTGCACATGAGAAAGGCAAGGCTATAAACCTAGAAGAAAAGGAGGAGGATATCCAAGACATCCTAAAGGACGATGAGGATGTGGGAATGGAAGTAGAGGAGGTCGAATCCTAGGGTGCAGACCCTATTATATGATTGCCAAAGTATGTCCCTCTGCGCAAGCCTAAGTCTAAGGTCCCAAAGGAGATTGATGAGAGTAAGACTCCCTTGCAAACCCCTCCGCTACTGGATGAAATTGCTTTCAATGCACTGCTTTTGGCATGGGTGTCAATATTGAAGCTAGAAGATTGGGACTTGGCAGGCCACGAGAACTTCCCACACTTGGTGACTGAGCAGTTGATGCGCCACATCATAGACACGAATACAAGGATGACTGCATTGGAGCCATGGAAGTGGCTCAAGGGAGTAGAGAAGGCAGGGTTGCTCAACCTGCTCCAGGTGCTGCACTATAACCGCACCCCAGTGATAGTTTTGGTCATCAAGCAGCTGATGTGCTTGGTGCATGATGGGTGTCTGTGGCCAAAGGAGCCAATACCCATCACAGATAGGTTGATTCACCAAATAACACACCTGCCATATACAGGAAAAAATCTAGCGATGATCTTTTGTGGCAAGGGTGGTGAGTAGGCTCTCGTAGAGTCAATGAAGGATAAATTCAAGTTGATGAAGAAGCCTCGTGTGTATGCTATCTCCATCATATGCAACCCCACTGTGAAGGTAGAAACACAGATCCTTGGAGGGAAGGTGATGCAGAAGTGCCACATCGATGAGGTGTCGGTGCCTGTCATTGCGCTCGCACAACAGTACACTGAAGGAGTTCAGTTTAACTGGTCATACTACCTTTGTGGAGAGTTCCTTACGAGCTTCTGCGAAGAACAAGAGCTCAACAAGATGTTCCACTACTTGTGGCTCTTGTTGTCAATTGTGCTAGTAGCATGGGAACTAGTAGAGGATAGCCAGTTCCCTTCGGTCATGCCAGACCTCCCTGAAGAAGCGACATACGCTTCGCTATGCGCAACCAAGGACGTGCAGCTAGTTCGAGACAACAAGATCTTTTGGATCTTGATGGAAATGAATATCAAGATGGCCATCAATCGCAAGGCGTGATTTTCGCCCAGAGTGTACGCTAATCTGTAGAACTATGTCAAGTTCAAAGCCGATTTCCATCGAGTATCAATTAGGGTGTGGAAGGACCCTGTGTAAAAGTGGTACGACTTGTTGTATCTAGCCACAGATGATGCCATTGATGTGGTGCTTGATCAATGGCCGACGAAGTGGTGCACTACCACAGACTTAGCGGTGGGTGGAAGCAAGTCTGTTGCACCAAAGAAGAAGGAGGAGGCCAAGCTGAAGATGGCGCAGCTGGTCGAGAAGAGGAAAAAGAAGGCCACTGAAAAGGCCCAAGCATAGCAGACAGGAAAGGAGGTAGGAAAACAAATAGGTGGTACAGAGTGGGGCTTTGACGAAGACACATGTTCTATTTCACCTAAGACCGAAGAGGAAGAAATAGAGCAACACGACGTGGACCCTCAATAGATGTTCACCCACATTAAGCACACAAAAGAGCTGGAGAAGGGAGGGTCCAGAAAGAAATCGAAGGCGACCAAGACCTTGCTGGACCCTATCACATTGACGGAGGGTGACTTACATGATATTGGTGACACAGTTAGAGATGTCACCGCGAAGGCCCTGCAACATTTCAAGCAACAATAACAGATCATCCTAGGGCCATGCAGACCAGGTTGCAAGAGTTGCAAACCTGTATGTCGCAGGCTGGCACGATGTCTACCAGCTTGGCTATTGGCACTTCAGAGGATGTCGATATGTTGTGCAGGAAGACTTTCGGTGCGATAGTGTTGCCAGATGGGGCACTAACCGTGAAAAAGGAGATGACAGGCCCACTGTCAGTGCCTTGAAGGGAGATGGGCTGAACCTGGCAGCGCTTTCGTGCGAAGCACTCAACCTCTTGTAGGATGGAGTAATTGCAGAGCTGAGGACCTGTGAGCACCGTGCCCTCTAAGTTATCAATGAATAGTGGATCAAAAATGAACAGATGGCCCTCCAGAGAAATGTTTCCATCACCACTAAGGCCGAGGTGTCCAACCAGAGAAAGAATATTATGGAGGTCATGTAGGTTTTAACCCCGTATAGAAATTACCTGCATACGAATTCTAAAACACAGAAAATAAACAATGCGAGAGCATAACACATAAAACACATATACACGAAGATTTTCCCCTGGATCCCAAAACCAAGACTACCAACATGATTTTTCATTATATTCCTTTCAATTTTATAATACATATTTATATATGCCGAAGAATCCAATACCATGGACCGAAAAACCATCGCGCCAAAACCATGGACTAAAAACCATTGCGTCCAAAAAACATGTGCGAAAATCATGCACACAACAATAGGTTGGTCTGCCCAACCTAACATAGGTTCCAAAACGAAAACTTTCCAGGACACTACCCTGAACCCCATAAAGTGGGTTTATGAGTAAACCTCAAACCCCCTGTGACCGCCCCCGCTACACAATTGGTGCAAGGAAGGGGGAGCTCCACCCCCCCTCTAACCTCCCGGTTCACTACGTGGGCTAGTCGTGGAAAGAATATAACACAATCCAACAGGTCATGGAGGAGGCATGCAGAATGGTCCCAGAGTTGGCCATTCCGAAGGAGGAGCCAGTCGAGGTCTACATCCGCAAGTTGGCCACAGGGGTGCGTGACACTCACACTGAGATGGAACAGGTTCAGTTGGAGTTGAACTTGCAAATTAAAGAGCTTTAGTTGAGGGCCCAACCTTCAACATCGCTAGAAGTAAAGGAAAAACAGGAAACTGTTGTCACAGAAGCAGTCGCAACGGTGGAGAGTGCAGTAGAAGACTGCACACACTTGTTCAAGCAATCATTTGAGATCCTGACAAGCTTGCAGGAGGACCCAAATATACGGAGGCTAAAGACGGAAGCACGTGAACTCCAACAGCACTACGATGAAGTTAAGGGCACAACGCAAACTGTTACACTGACATAGAGGCTAGCCAAGCTGGAGGAGGCCAAGCTGCTGAAGGAACAAGTGGACGCAGCGCTACACATGGAAGCAGTGCTGAAGGCATGACTAAATCCCTAGCTGGAGGAAGCTTACGCAATCACAGGAAATATTGAAGGTAATCTTACGACTTTGTAAGCGACACAACAAAAGCTTCAGGCTCACAACGCAGGAGTAGTGACCGAGAAGATAGTGGAAGATGTGAAGCAAGCGACAGCTTAGTACATGACCGAGGTAGTGGTCATACAGGTCGAGCTGGATGGGCTTCACACGAAGATATCCATGCCTACCGAGTGACTCAAGTGTGAGTCACGATGTTTGTGTTGGGGGCTTGTTGGGAGCGGGATCCCCCAAGGGCAGTTTTGGGGCTAAAAGCCCATGTTCGAGTAAAATTTTGCAATATAATTGTAAAGACTCTGCATTTTGTGGTGATGGAGTGAGAAGGTGTCATGGGTCAAAAAGGGTAGTCCACCCTTAGTTTTGTAAAGTAAATCTAGCTGTAAGAGATCTGCCCATGGTTCGCGGGCCATGGGATTGTATAAAAAGAGCTAAGCTCTAAGTAGTTGGAAAGACATACCATGAGAGACGATGTAATGGAGTCATAGCTTTAAAGCAAGAAGTCTAGGTCTTGGGTTGTAGTGTATATAGAGGCTCTGCAGCTGAGTGCACAGAGGCCTACGGTAGAAGTCTATAGCTGAGTGGGGGAACCCTGCAGCTATGTGTGCCAGACGGGAAAAGTTTGTAAACCCTTGGAAGATATTAATATAGAGAGATATTCTGCAATTTCTGTGTCTTAGGTCTGTTGATGCATATGGATATTTTATGTATGAATTTACTTTATTATGCTTATATGATGTATGAATGATTGCAATCACATTAAATAATTCAATGCATTTACGAATATCTATTTACACGGTATTAACTTTAAATATTTGGTAAGATAAGCAAGTCACTTAGATTAATTGGGGAATCTGCATGACACACTACCATCGCAGCACGAAGGTACCTGGGCATCAGGTTGAGGCTGCACGAAGGTCGATCATCTCCTTTTGTGGAGGTATTAAAGGCCAGAATAGAGGATTTGTCTTGCAAGCCCTAGAGTGAAGCAACCTATGCGAAGGCAGGGATAGAGGGAATCAAATGACATCACAACCATCTCAGGGTGTAGAAACTTGGTTCCAACATCCCCCCATACTGCTTCGGTTGAGAGATCGGTCTACATTCCGTGGGATGACGCCGAAAGGGCCAGTAGTGTAGGGATTTGTTTGGCTAATTAATGCTGAACATGGGTCAGGGCCCCGCAAGCCAACAAAGTAGCTTGTCGAACAAGTAAAGCAGGTTGCTACATAAAGCATCGCTGAGGTAGAAGGTGTGAAGGTGGAGATGGGGGATCTTCACAGCAAGATCATCGCAGTAGACAAATGAATTGAGGGCAAGTCACGACCTTTATGTTGGGAGCCTATTGTGATAGGGTCCCTTTGGTCAGTTTTGGGGTAAAAACCCAAGTGTTGTTGTAAATTTTGATGAAAAGATGTAAAGTCTCCACGAATTGTGGACGTGGAGCGCTTAGTTAGTTAAGAGTCAAAAATGGTTTTTTCCCTTGTTTGTGTAAGGATGAGTTGGTTTTTGAGATCTACCGATGGTCCGTCGACCATGGGATTGTATAAATAGGTGTGCCTCGGAGAGTCTAAGGCAGATCTATGTTTTTGTCTATGGGTACGACGAAAAGAGTCTTATAGAGTTAGTGCAGAGAAGTATGTCTTAGATGAGGAAAATGATCTACAGATGAGTGCACAGAGGCCTAGAGTAGTGTCTACAACTGAGTTCATGGACCCTTGTAGCTGAGTGCAGATGGAATTTTTGAGTCTATAAACTTATATTGAAGATCAATAAAGAATAGTGTTGGAGAAATTCATTTATTTTATCTCTTTACTTGTGTTATTTATGCTTATAATCTCTGTTGTGATAAGTCTTATTAACTGAACACAATACAAGTTAAGTATTTACGTGAAGAATATAATATGATTTGTTACATTCATTAAGAACTTAAGTAGATCTGAATATATTATTATCTAACAATAATTTATGGTGTGCATAAGTAGATAATTCACATGTTCAGGGTCTGCAAAAGCCGATCGTAGACCTTCGCGAAGTTCTAGTGGCCATTCGAAGAGAGTTACAGTACCAAGTCCGTAGGGCTTATAGATTTGCACGGAGGTAGATCTAGGGCATAAAAAGGACATCGCACTGATGTATTGATGTAAAAACTTGGTTCCAGCATCTCCCCATACTGCTTTGGGTGAGACTCCAGTCTGCGCTACACAGGGTGATGCTGAAAGTGCCAGTAGTGTAGGGTTTTGTTTGGCGCAATTAATTTTGAACCTGGGTTAGGGCCCACTTAGCCAACAACTAGCAACTTTCATCCACAAGTTACAACCACACATGGCATCAATGCTGCTCATGATGGCCTTCCTCAACTCCTTGACATACCTCCTCTATGCCATCGCTTTTTTTATGCTACTAGCTTTGAGACAGTTGAACCTAAACAGTTGTAAAATGCCTCCACCAATAGGTGGATTACAAAAGATTGGATGTATAAATAGTATCGTACTAACACATTATAGTAGAAATCCATTCTCAATAATGTACTTTACCCCCTGAGTTAATTTTTCATAGGATTCCATATTCTGGGTCCTCCCGTGAGAGATTTAGGGTCAGTCTTGCTCTGACATCAAAATATTTGAGCATTCTCTACCCTAATTACCACTCAAGTGATTCTTTTTTTTAGACATAAAAAAATTATAATTATATTGATCAATGCTAAGTTAGTAATTGTTAATACTCTTGCTTTGACATGAATTAAAAAATTGAGATGTGAAGTGGATAAATTAATAGTTAAGGGTTTCCATAAGTTTTGGTGGTAGTAATCACTAGTAAGTCTACATATTCATCATTCTACTCCTACATAACCATTGAGGAAAACATAAATAATGGTGTAAAGTAATTTTACAAAGTATATTTATTTATATCTTATTTAAATTATGATGGAAAGTAATTCATGGTAAATATATTTCTTACCTAAACTATTGTCAAAGATTTTATTTTTGGATGGTTTTAATGCAAAGTTTAAGGATAAAATATTACCACAAAATATCTAAAAATCAGGCAAGAATATCTCAATGATATCCATAAATTATGCCATAAAATATGTGAGGTAATTATCCACAACATTTTTTTGTGCAAAGGTTACATTAAGACCTTCAAGTTATAGTCCAATGAAATATATACAAATAAAAGCGTGCTCATTCCAACCAGCTAGATTTATTGCATGCTTAAAGGTTTTAAACCTTAACGTGCACACTTTATTGAACACTATTGAAAAAACTAATAACAAGAAACACAAATTCTTTACTCTTAGAGGGGGGAACATTATTCATCCGTAAGCAGACTCTTTAAAACAATTATCAGTGTGCTCGCCTCCCATGTGGTTTCACATGGTCGTGGCTCCCTTCTACCATGGAATGCGTGGAACGTGTGTGGGGTGTGGTCAACTTTATTTTAGTGGGAATATTTTAAAATCTAACGAAGGTTCAATAATTGATTTGTTCCCCTCTTTAAGAGTTTGGATTTTTATCTCAAAATTGCAATGCAGTTAAATTTAACTAACCAACTTTCCGAGACTGGATTCCTATCAACTCGGTGTGCTTCCTGCCCCAAATTCCACTTCTGTTTCCACTGAATTCATCAACCCCATTTTATTCATTTTTAATTTCAATGTGGACATCGTTGAAACTTAACCTTGAAAAATCAACCACAACCCTTTTAATTTTATTATTAGAGATGTTCAAAATAAAAATAAAAATAAAAACTGGGTTAGCTACAAGATTGCCTAGGAGGCTCAACACATTATGGAAAATGCTTTCACACAAACACATTTAACATGGAAGAAAAAGTTGTTATGATTAAAAGGGGAAGGACAAACCAAGTTTGTTGTGAAACTGTTGTTTCTCTTGTCTCGAGAGAGTAATTGAAATCAATTTAGGAAGAAATTATATATAAGTTTTATTCCTGATATAAAGTTGTTATTTATTTTGTATTTGGAAGTATTTTGGATAAATATATATAGAATGCTTGATATTTCCAAGTAAATTTTATAGATATGGAGATTGAAACCAATTTGGACCAACATGTTATATAATTTTTCTTTAGGATGTTCAACTCTGGTTTATTTTTTCTTTGGGAGTATTTTGGAGAAGAATATACAAAGTGCATGATATATCCAAGTAAACTTTGTAGTTGGATTCAATCCACCAACTTCTTAGTTTTTAGAGTTTGTACGCACATAATTTAGCATAAAAATGACACAAATAAAAAAAATGTGAGTGCACAAGAATTTACATGGTAAAATCCTAATGATTTGTCAAGGAAACATCCATGAACAAGGAAAAATGATCTTATCATAGGAGAAATATTACAATGAGGCTTTCACATATATTTGGTCATCTCTTGGAATTATAAATGAAGTAGACAATGTTACAATAGTTTAGTAACTATCTTTAGGTTCATAAACTACCCCGGTTAGAATAACCACAACTATATTTAGAACAATAAATTTAGTTTTGAATTTTACTTTAATTAACTTTTGTCATATTATAACAATCTCCACTTGGACAAAATATTTCCTTATTCCTTGCCAAATCCTATCACCTTTTTTACAAGCAAGAGAAGCCAAACACCACTGTAGCTTCTCTATCAACACTGGTTTTGTAAATATGTATGCACATTTTTCTTGAGTGTGGACATTTTTAGGATCAATTCCACCTCCATCGGTAACCTATCTTACAAAATGGTACTTTATATAATCAGTATGTTTGGCCTTTCTATGATAAGTTGGATTTGTATCCAATTGTATAACATTTGACTATAAAAAATATAGTGACATTGTACTACATTCTCCCAAGTTCACCTAGAATACCCTTCAACCAAATTGTCTCTTTTCATGCATGTGAAATATAAATCTACTCTAACTCTATGGTGGATAAATCCAATGTTTATTGAAGCTTTGATATCCAACTGATAGATACCCCTGCAAGAGTAAAAACATATCTTGAAGTAGGGCTTCTTTTGTCCAAATCACTTGTACAATCCAAATGAACATATCCATAGACATAATAATTACAACTACGAAAGGTGATACAATAATCATCATGGCTTTTAAGATACCGAAGCACCCATTTTGCTGCAAACCAATTCCTTTTTTCCTAAATTTTCCATTAACCTACTGACAACACCCAATGCATGTGAAATATCTAGTCTAGCATAAACTATCAGATATATCATACTTCCTACTATATTGTCATACAATACATGAGACATATAATCGTTTTCATCTCCATTACTAAGACATAAACTAGAGGAAATATTAAAATGGGAAGTGAAAGGGATATTAATAGTTTCAAATAGTTCATCTTGAATTTCACAAGTATTTTTTCTATATACTTCTGCCATGAAAATTGGAGTTGAACATTTTTATTATCTATGTGTATTTCAATGGCCAAGATATGTCTTGCATCTTGTAGATCCTTCATATCAAACATCCTAACAATCTGAGCATTCAACCTATTGATTTGTTCCATGCTTTTACTTGCAATGAGTATATCATCAACGTAAAACAATAAGATAATGAATATGTTATTCAAAAATTCAAAGTACACAATGATCACACTGCCCTTCTAGTATAATCATGGTTCATTATGAAAGAATAATACTTTTTATACCATTATGTTGGTGACTACAGAGCATACCATGATTTATTGAGATTGTAAACTGATCTTTCATTTTAATGTTGCATAAAAGCTTCTAGTTGTTCCATATAAATCTCCTCATCCGAATCTCCATACAAGAACTTTGTTTCAACATCTATTTTCTCTAAATCCAAATCAAGCGAAGCAACTAGTGCCAACACAATACAAACAAATACAAGTTTAAAAATTGGAAAAAATATTTCATGGAAATCTATACCTTCCATTTCAGATTAACCTTCTGTGACTAGTCTAACCTTATACCTTTCAATATTACCATTAAAAACATTTTCAATTTGAAAATCCTTTTACATCCAACAACCTTTCTATCTTTTGGAAGTTCTACCAGATACCAAGTTGTGTCTCTCTAAGGAATCCATTTCTTCTTTCATCATTGCCATATGTTTAGAATTATTGATATTTTCTACTACTTCTTGATAATGAGAAGGTTTTCCATCATCAGTAACCAAAGAAACAAATGAAGTGAAATCAATATAACTTTTAAGAAATTATCATTCTTTTGTAGATATTCTCGATGTTGGTTTCTGACTTTAAAAATTTTCTTGAATGTCTTCACTATCTACAACTTCTTTATCAACAAAAGTTTCTTCTTATAGATGGTTTAGCCTCAAACTGGATTTGTTAATTTGGTGCATGTTCCTATAATTGTTTCTATTTCAAAACACATTCTGCATGATCTGATTTAATAAGGAAATATTCATCTTATATCACATCTCTACTAGTGACGATTTTGTGGGAAGTATGATACCAAAACCTATATCTCTTAGAAATATCATCATAACCAACAAAAATGTGTTTCTTTGATTCATGGTCCAAGTTAAAATGATGATTCTTAGGAGTAAGAGCATACACATCACCAACAAAAAAAAAATCAACCAATCACAAGGATGACTTATCCATACTTCTTTGAGAATTTTGTAGTTTATTACAATGGATTGTGATTGATTCACTTGATAATAAACAATATTGAATGTTTCTTCCCACAACTCTTTCTGGAAATTGCCATTACTTGGCACGCTCCTTGCTCTTTCAGGAAAAGTCGTGTTCATGGCTTCTTCCACACCGTTTTTCTTATAAGTATTGACTGTGTTTTTTGGTCTCATAATCCCAATTTCCATGTAGTATTATTCAAAAATAAAGAAATGAACTTGGCTTCATGATCCATTCTTAAACGTTTTATTGATCTACTAGCTATTTTCTTTACCATAGTTATAATTGTTTAAAATTTTTAAATACATTGGCCAGAGATTTCACCCCTACTTGGCCAACTAGTTAACAAGCTCGGCCAAGTTACCAGCTTGATCAACTTAATCTAAGGGCTCCACATTGAAAGAGAGTCAGGGTTGGCCCTCACCACAAGTAACCACCTTGCACACATAGCTACAGTTCTAACTTTTTTGACCTCTGACCTCGAAAGTGCTCGACCAAGCAATCACACCTAACTATGTTATTCGGTCTAAATCTTCACTAGTGGGCCTCGCTTGACTAGTTCAACTTCACTTCCTTTTTGAGGTGCAAGCTCACACCAAGTTGCATATTTTGACCAACTTTCCTAACCCTTAACCTAGAGGGTCTCACAGGAAAAACCTACTCCATTTTTAAGGATTTCAACACTTCAAAAAATTTCCATCTTTTTTCCTATTTTAGCATATGCATGTAACACTCATTTGACGACCATTTCTCAGTGCTTGCATCTAATTCAATGCTAGCCCTCCTAATATTATATGGTCTTGTCCTAGCCTGGAAATATGCATAAATATATATATACTCAAATAAACATAGTTATACTTCTTCTAAGGCCTCGGCCCAACCCTTTAATGCATGTATAGATATACCTATATAAAAAAAGGTTATGCTACCTAGGATTTATGGTTTATAAAACAAGGCCTAGTAGCCATTATTTTGATAAAATCATTCATATGGAAAAATTATACCCATTTTTAGTTACTCAGGAAATTCACTTATTTCTCTACATTGCACGACTAGGAAGAGTCAATTGAAAACGATCTAACCAATTGAATTACCTCGACTAGATAAGACTAGTTGAGATGACCTAAACTAGTCAACTTACCTTGTATAGAAAAGACCATTCAAATGACTCAAACTAGTCGATTTACCTCTACTAATAAGACCGTTTGAGAAACTCATACCTATCAACTTACCTTGACTAACAAGACCAATCAAAGCAATCCAACTAGTTGACTCACTTGACTACATAAGACTAGTCAAATCCTTTTCCTTAGTCGACTGCAATAAATGTGTCCCATGCTCTTCAAGACCTTTGTCATGTCTTGACCACTTTATACATGTAAGTGACAACCAAGCCATAACCTCATCATTTCATGACCTCAAATGACTAGTGTAATAACAATTTTGGTCCTCCCACAATGGGCCCCATGCTAGCTATCGAGCATTGATGTGGATGTTTGTCACCTTTTTAACCACATACGTGACACAACTTGTCGACTCAACTCAACCCTCAACCGACCATAGAATTCGAGTACCTTTGGATCGACCTATAGTGAAAATATGCAATATTCCTCACCATCAACTTATGCCTTATATTTTAAACATCCGACAATGTAATAACCATCATGTTAGACCATCATTGACTTGAACTTCTTGTTGAAAAGATTACCCATTGAGGGAATTCACACACATTCTTCCATATTATTCAAACTACATTCCACAGTCACATAGGGCCATCTTTGAGGTTTGTGTTTCATGAATGTGTTAGCTTAACAAAAAGGCCTTGAGACCCCTTATAACTGATGGGCCTCTAAATTAGACATGAATTAAGGCCCATGCCTTTAAATTAAACATAAATTAATGCCTATGACCATCCTTCAGCACATTGAACCTCTCTTTTTGCATTAGATAATGTATTTTTAACTTTAATATATTCATTAGGAAGATTTATGAATAATTGCATATTTGTGCCTAGTATTATTTATTTTTTGTGGAATATTATGAGAATATTGGGAATATTATGGAGATTTGGAGGAGGAGATAATTTAGGGACTTGTTCCCTACTATCGGAGGATGAATAAAAAATAATAAATCAAAAAGATATTATGGAATTATGGCACATATTGTGGAACTCCAATGATTGAGGAAATCTAGGAATATGTTCCCTGCCATTTAATGGAGATTCCTAGTATTGGGACCAGATCCACTAATTAAGGGATTTTGGTGGGGAAAGCTTCCTCCTTTCACAGGGAATGATTTCTAATAATTTTTTATAAGTACTAAGTTGAACTTTCCTATAGGGAAAGATTTTCATTAGTGTTCTTGTGGAGAGAACTCATATTTCGGCAACTCCATTGTATTTTCTTGTGGGGATGTAATTGTATTGATGAAATAATGAAGATTGGTGTCATGTTCAGCTTCTAAATCTTGTTCTCCTCCATATGTCTTTGAGTTTCATTGGGCTTGGCCATCCCAGGATCCTCAGAGCCCTTTTGTATCATTTTCTTTCCTTCTTTTCGCTTCTTATTCACATGCATCTCTTGTTTTTATTTATTTCTACTCCTGCATTCAATATTAATGATTTATTGATGTAGGATTGAGTTCAATGGTTAATATAAGTTCTTTGGAAGGATCAATAACATCATTTCATCCTCGGAAAATATTTGGAAGGTCATAGTAATCATTGAGCTACTTGGATTAGCTTTCTTATTCCCAAATCTAGATTTCTGGAACTCCTTTGTGGCAAAGAACACTACTGCTATTTTTTAGAGCATGCTAACAAGCTTCATTTAGGTTGGTTCCACTTGCATTAGATCAAAAAAACATTCTAGTTCATAACAAAAATTACCCCATTGCATTTTCACTTGATTAGGTTAGGCTTTTATAGATTTACTAGCTCACTAGTTATCGAATTTCTAGTTTTTCGACTAGTAATTTTGTGCTATTTTTTAGCATGGGTTAACAAAGGTATTTTTGAGTGATTCCACCTAGAATGGGGACCTAAGACATCCTAGTCAATAATTTTTTTTTCCCATCCAAGTCGGATTTGATTTCCTGGGTCATTCAATGAATTATAATTTCATATAGTAAATCTGTAACATCCTGTTGTAAATCAGGGGATCCTGTAGGAAATCCTGTAGCATCTTGTAGGAAAGCCTGTTTTGAGCCAGAATTGAGAAAAATCACCATTGAAGCTTGGATTAGGCATCTACTTGACCTCCATGCCATTAAGACCATTTTAAGCCGCTTGCTCCACACTTTTCTACCCTGCCAAAGTTCAAGGAAAGATTAGCATTTGCATTTATAAAGCAAAAATATTTTAAAAATGAGTTCTTTTATATTTACACATGCACACAACAGTTAGTAATCTCTAGACTAGATTTCATGCTCAATTAGTTTAAATCATTACATGTGATAAATAAAGTTAAGATAGGTTTATTTTACATTTAGTTCACGATC
This sequence comes from Pinus tabuliformis, assembly GCA_031772625.1. Taxonomy (NCBI): domain Eukaryota; kingdom Viridiplantae; phylum Streptophyta; class Pinopsida; order Pinales; family Pinaceae; genus Pinus; species Pinus tabuliformis. The sequence continues at coordinate 320,564,580 of CM062819.1, forward strand.
TTTATGCAATTAGAATAGGTTTCTTTCCTTGTACTTTCTTTCTTGCAATAGGTTAAGGTTCCATTTCGAACATTTCATTTTCTGCAATTAGTTTAGGATTTTATTTTAGTACATGCACTCCATTACATCATGACAACAAATGAAGGACACATTGTATGGTGTACATATAGTCGTAATACCTCTTAATTTTTTACAAACTATGAGTTGAGAATTAAAGTCGGTAGCCTTGGGAGTTGCAACATTCTTGTTGCAATACTGAGGGTCATCACTTTTTGGCGCCGTTGTCAGGGAGGTGTCAAAGCATGCATTGTTTTCTTCCCTTGTCAATTAATTTCTTTTTACTTTTTGCAAAAACAAAAATTATTTGCATTAAGCATATTTCATTTAAAAAATAGAAAAGTTCATTTCATTAGTGTTTTCATTCAATCATAAAAATAAAAATAAAAAATATCCAACACCAACCCACCCCCCCATTTGATCACTTGGTGCAGTAAGAGCCACATCACCATTCAGTTTTGCCGATAGAAGAAGAAGATGGCAAAGAACGTAGAAGAAATGGATGGATATTATGGCAATGAGGAAGATGCTCTTGGATTTACCATTCAAGATATTGATATCAATGTGCACATAAAGAACACCCCTCCATATTTTCTTCCAAAATTTCATGGTCTTAAATTGTTCATGAGTTTAGGGACCAATTCAATAAGATCATGGAATGATATGAAAAATATATTTCTAGAAAAATATAAAGATCATGATCTCAAAGAAGAAATATTTAGAATGAATCAAATAGAAGATGGGAGTCTAGGGGATCTAATAGAGAGGTTCATGTACAATGTTAAGAGGGAAAAACTACGTCATTTAGGATCCAACACACTGAAAACCCTCTTACTTAAAACAATTAGGGATGAGTGGATTGATCTCATTGATCTCATGAGTAGAGGTGATGTATACGAATTATCATTTGATGAAATTTGTGAAACATGCAAACACATATCAAGAGGAAGGGAAAGAGTAAGTTAATTAGCATTAAGATCGTGTTGTGCTCTACAACAACCCCCCATTTCATAACATTTTTATTCACACAAAAAATTAACATATGGAATGGGTCCCTTTTAAAATTTAATTGGCATCAATGCTTTTTGTGTTCAAAAAGGTATGATAATCAAATGAGTTTATGTATTTAAGCCTTTTTTGAATAATAGTGTTCTAATAATAAAGCAATCTTTTGTTATTGCGATAAAGCGATCGCAAGATCGCATATCGCAATGACATGAGAAATACATTAAAACGACACCTTGTTCTCCGCCGATGCGATATCGTTGTCGGCGATCGGCGATATTCCATGCACACCTAAAAAGGGCACATAACTCACGCTCCGACGCGACGCGATATCGGCGATCGGCTATCGGCGCTGCCTCATGTGGGAAAAAAACACTTTAAGTTATAAACCCCGACCCGATGCGATATCGCTATCGGCCGTCGGCAGGATCTCATGCACTTTGATAAGGCGCTCGGGTCTTACCCCGATGCGATGCGATATCGCAATCGGAAATCGGCAAATCACTTTATATGCACTTTGTAATGTTTCCACGCGCTAGTCCGATGCGATGTCGCTATCGGCACTCGTCAGGATCTTTTTCTAATGATTGTGTACCATCTATTCCCCGATGCGATGCGATATCGCTCATCGGCGGTCGGCATTCTAAAAAACTCATCGCTTGAAGCCTCGAAGTTATATTGATATCCAGTTGATAAAGCGCAAATTTCAAAATGCCGTTAAATGCAGGGATAAGGTAATGCATGTGTATTTAAAACCTTGCTCCTTCGATTAACGAACACTTGCGTTTAACCGCCAAAATATCTGTTGCACGCTTAAGGGGGTCATTCAGCCGGATAACGGTGTGATACTCATTTAATGAGTAGCAGGCCTTAAATCACGATTAATGCATATGCAATATCTTCCCAGTGATTGGATCCGCAGCCACTTTTGAGAATTAATATCACCACGCTTCAAATGATATATCTTTCCCGTTATGGATCGTCATTGTTATTTCCTTGTTATGATTTCTCTTGCATTTGTGTAGAATTCATCTGTTGAGAGAAGCCTGAGCATGATGGGGAAGAAATCCAAGAGGACCACGGGCTCCGCTGGTGCATCTGTTGTAGGACAAGCTGCCGCGGATAAGAAGAAAGGCCTAATTTCAGACACTACGTGCACTGGTCTCACTAGGACTTCATGGCAGGACACATATAATCTATTAGAGGCTGAGCAACCGAAAGTGATAGTGACAGAGGCTAGTGTGGATGTACTAAAGAAGTCCGATGCTACTCTCAAAGACTTGGCCAACTCCTTTCTTCACAGGATAGCGGCCAGAGAGCAGGTCCTTCCCTACACTGATGTAGTGCGCTGGGCAATCGAAGAAATTCCGATCATCGATAGAACGTTTCACACAAGGGATGGAAGGATTTTCGGGTCGTTCAAGCCAGAACACCTAAGGCAAATGTATCAATTGCCCGAGCCAGAGAAAATCTATAACAAAGCCTTCGTGGAGAAATTTGCAGCAGAAAATGAAGTACAATCTGAACCCATCCGGGATTGGAGGCAGAATCCGGCCAAACACAAGCACGAAAGCTCGGGTAAGTACTCTGTCGATTCTTTGGCTTCTCCCTATTGCTATGCAGGGATTATGATGTGTAGGCTATGGGGGTTACATGACTCTGCTAATTTCGACATAGAAATGGTTCCCCTGATGGAAGCAGTTGTTAATAGTATAATCATGGATTGGGCCACCATTCTTTCTGATAAGTTGGCCGTAGCTGTTCGTGACTTTAGAGCAAAATCCAGAGTTACCGAAAGGAAAATCCCACCATTTTATTATAGTGCTTACATTATGGATACCTTGTGCTTTAATTCTGAGTTTCCTATCCTCAGTTGGAGGTGGACCACCCAAGACCCCTCACCCATTCATTTATACCATCAGAAATTGTGGAAGTCCTCTTACAAGGACCATTTGTATCAAATTTGCAATGGTTTTATGGTTCCCATTCATTATTCCATTTTTGATCGGCCTATTCCCAAAATCTCCTATCTGGCTTCCTTCGACTTACCAGCTGTAGCAGGTTGGTTTGGAGAAGAGAATTTTACCTATATTAGGGTTTATGGGAGCCAGGCCAAGCCGCATGTTCTCCCTCTATATGTTCCAGACAAATTGTTGGCCCGAGAAATCTCCTACCAGATTATGGCCGACAGTGTCACACAAACTCTCAAGAAAGAAAAGAAGAGGGGCTGGCCCTCTTTTCCCTTGAGAATTAGTGTTTTTACTTTGCATGATCTCAAGCATGCAGAAAAAGAGGCAACAAAGATGCAAGCTTTATCTCTGGCCACTATCCCAAGCAGACTCTATGATCCACATAAAATTGTCTATACTGCCCTAGAACAGGCCAAATTAACAAAATTTGACCATCAAGAGGATATGTTTGATGACCTGTTCGTCGCTGCCGATACAATAGGCCAGACCAAAGAGCTTGCTAGAATGAGATATAATGATGAGACATTAACTGAGTTCAATAAACTTAGAGAGCAGAGGTTGCAAACTCTGCCTCTAGATTTATTGACAACAACCCCAGCGTCTTCCTCAAGCGAGCCTGGTCGGCAACCGACGAGCCAACCTCCTGTTACAACTAATGATCAAGAGAAACAACATGAGGAAAGACAAAAGATGTTGTAGGCAGAAAAACAAAGAAAAGAGCAAGCTGAGAGGCAGAAGAAGGAGCAGATAGAAAAACAGCAAAAGGCACAGAAGGATCAAGAACAGAGAAAGCAGAAAGAGATAGAGGAACTGAGGAAGAAAGAAGAAGAGGAGAAACAAAAGAAAGAACTGGCAAATAGGCAGAAAAAGGAATTGGCAGATAGGCAGAAAAGGGAGCAAGAAGAGAGACAAAGAAAAGAACTAGAGGAGCAACAACGAAAAGAGTTAGAGGAGCAGCAGAAGTTAGAACAAGAAAAAGAGCGGAGCAAATCCCAGACTGAGCAACATAAACAGACCTCCATTGATCCTGAATTGCTTAAACAATGGAACCAATTCGATTCCATTATCAGTGGAAAGGAAGGCTCCAAAGATACAGACTCCTCTAAGACAAGCGATGTACCAGATACCACTTCTTCTCAGGTTCTAAGCGGAACCAGAGGCCCACCCATTTCAAAGGATGTTGAAGTAATTACTATAGATCCTTCTGATCAAATTGTTCTCCAGGTGGAAGATATTCCTCCCGTGGATGTTTTCTATAGCCCAAAGTATAAAGCCATTGTTAAGCGCTCAAGGAAGAGACGAAGGCTTGATCAACCTTCTATCTTTCCTGAGCAAACGATCACGGGCAATGTAGTCTGGAAGGAGGAATTGGATCCCTCCGATGACCTAACCAAGCTGTCGCAGTATGTGGGAGCTTATTCTGCAGCGACTATTGACAAAGCATCGGAGGGAAGTCTTCTATTGAAGACTAAGGACCAGGAGATTTGTGCATTACAGGCAGAAGTAACCGAGGCGAAAAACAAGGCAGCGCAGGTAGAAGAGCAGTTGCTGGCACAACAGCAAGAAAACAATATATTAACCCAGCAACTGCAGACTGAAAAATAGAGAATCGACCAGAGCGCAATCCAGAAGCAGAAAGAATTGTCGGAGGCATTGGCACAGTTGAGAGAGGCGAATGAGCTGATGATGAAATCAAAAGACGAGCAAATAGCTCGACTATTAGCGCAGCTTGAAGACATCAAGGGCACCCATAAATTGGAAGATTTCAGAGCAGAAGCAGCTCAAATAAATGGCGCATTAATATCTCAGATTAGACTCCTATGCCAGCAACTTACTGAGGCTAAGCCATTATGCGAAATATCTACAGCAGTATGTCAGCAGATAGACAAAGCCAGAAATGAGCTAGATCAGGCCGAAGAAACCATAGCCGGATATCTTGATTGGCAAGATACTGATATGGGGAAGGCAGCGAACTTGCCTAGAATCTATGAGACATACAAAGACATACTCTTCATGGAGTGGAACACTCAAGTGATGAAAGCGGAAAGGGCAGCTTCAAGGTGTAAAATGATTGCCAGCAATATGATTGATTTAGTCAACAACACACTCTATTTGGAAAACATGATTTCCCAGTGCACACCTGGAAGCATAACAACAGCAAACATGATTGAACAAACAAGTTATCATGACTTGGAGGAAAGGGGAAGGTTAATCGCTGGAGTAAATACTTTAACCTCCGAGGCATATTGGCTCTTTCTAATCAAGCCACACACTCAAAGGTCGGCCCTCAAATGTTTAACAGATGCTCTTGGATGCCTGATCCCCAACATTCAAGATGCCACATATGATACCCAACTCACTTCGCGTCTCAACACTCCACCAGAAGTAGATCCAATGCTGGCGATATGTCAGCTGAGGTTTAAAGGCAAAGAGCCCACCTAATGAAGCATTGCTGCCGACTGCCAGATCACCAAGGAAGATTGAAAAATATTTATTGATGCCAATTTAATAGCTTTTCAGTTTCTTAGATATTTAGATTAGCTTAGTATTTATAGACCCTTTCATTGTTTTGGAAAGGGTCGTAAAATTTTGTAACAGACTTAAAGGCTGAAGTTTGCACTACTGTGCTTCAGCCTATATTCTTTTGTGAAACTCGACCGATAGTTCTTAATTTAACGAGAAGGCTGTTTTAAACAATTGCGCACTATTGTCTCTTGTTTGGAATGCTTTCTGGTTTGAAGGAAGGACTGCGACATAGCGATTAATATATTGGATTGTTAAGCAACTTACATGGTACTTTTATCTGCATATGTGTTCTTTCCTCTTATATGAATTGTTGTGTTATTATTGTTGCTATTGTTGAATACATGCATGCGCTGTAACAGTAAATCTTCATTTCGTTCCACTATTGGATGTTTTGTGATTTGCCCTCTCTCTTAATCATGCATGTAGCAATGATATGAATGACAAATTGTAGTAATTCGCTATTATCGCTCTGCATAACTAATTATGCAGAGCAATCTTAAATGTTTTAAACATCTATGCTTTAGCGTTAGAGTAATCTATATGCCTACCTTAAAGCACAGATTATCAAACGCTATGCTTTACAAATTGATAAGTCTCGGGATTAGATTATAGTTAGTATATTTCGCCAATAGTTTTAGTTGTTCGCTTATCACCACCATATATCATAAGTCACTCATCCATCCCGTTTACTTATAATTCTTGGGAAACTGGTCCCATTATCCCCAGTCGGAGCCACTATTCCAAACGGAAAAGGAGCTGTACTAAGGTCCGGACCGGGTGGTTTCCCCAATGTTGTTGCAACGATTTTCGGGGCATCAAAATTTTTGGCGCTAGAAGGAGGGCCTCAACTGTGAATGGCACATAAGTCCAAACCTATAAGCCATTCCAAGAGTATTTCCCCCTCTGAATCCCCTCGACCTTCCCATTTGCATACTGGTTCGCCGGTATCTAAACAAGGAGAAGGGGAATCAACTACCACTGCTCAAACCCATCATACCACAGAAAAATTAGGTCTTGAATCACCTGAAGTCCAGTCTCTAATCCACAAACTTCAGAGCTTCTCGATTTCACCACAGAAATCTGAGGTATCAGAAAGCAGTGCCACTTCACAATTCAACCTCACTCACCCTCTCACCAGACTTCAGAGCGAAAAACTCGGTATTGAACCCACTGGGTTTCCTTTACCTAAAAGGAAAAGGGCGAAGAAAATTACTGAAGGATCTGATAGTGAAGAGCTTTCATTCGCATCCTCCATATCATTTTCTCCTCTGCGAGGTCAACCATCCACTCCCCCATTGCAAATTGTCGTTCATCAGGGATCAGAAGCCTCAATATCCCAACCTATTCACTCCTCATCTTTATTCCCTTCCCATACATCTGGAATCCCAACAATAGTGTCAACCACTGTCGCTATCATAATGGCAGACCCATGGACTAGGCCAGGCGCAGTCAACATGCCTGCACCATTGCATGATCTACCAGATGCTCCCGAAAAATGGCTGCCTAAATTTAATCCAGATGATGGGACCCAGGTTGAAGAACACATCAACAATTTTATGTTAGCAGTTAACTTAAAAGGAGTGACAGAGCAAGATGTTGTTGTAAGACTCTTCCCTTACACCTTACAAGGATCAGCAGGATCCTGATATTTTTCCTTACCTTCTGGTTCAATTACCAGTTGGAACACATGCCAAGAGCAGTTTCTTACCAAATATGGAGATGATAGATCCTTAGCTACTTTAATAAACGACCTCTCCAATCTGAGAATAGAGCACAGGGAACCAATAAAGGAGTTTAATTCCAGATTTAATAAACTCCTGAATAAAATCCCTACCGCTTCTAAACCAAGTGAACAAATCCGAAGCGAATGGTATATTACAGCCCTACCTGCCAACATAGCTATTTTTGTAGACAGGGCTGGGAAACCTACCTTAGCTGAAAACATGAGAGAAGCACTTGCTGTTGAAAAGAGCATCAATGCTCTAGAAAATAAAGCTGCTTTGGAAGATAGAAAAGCTAAAAAAGTCTCGTTTAAATAAGATTCCAAGAAGAAAACCTCAAAGGACCCGTATGACATGGAAGGTTTACAAAAGGTCCTTAAAACATTGTCTAACGAAATGGTTGAAATAAAGAAGCAGGTGGCCGAAACCTCAAACAAAAGACCATTTAGAACTTATAAGAAAACAGAATCAAAGCTGCCCAATGTTATATCTAACGCAGATTCAGATCAAGAGGAAGAGGAAGAGGAAACAACTTCACAAACCGATGATGAGGAAGAAGTAGCTGAATGCCACGGAATGTGGGATTTTATACTCCCAAACTCTGATACCGAGAATGAAGAAGAAGCCTTTCCGGTTACTACAAGAAGTAAAAGTACTTCTGAACCCGCCCAGGCAACTTCAAAGAAGAGGAGCGCAGGTGCTGCTACAGCAAAGGAAAAAGTCCCCGCAAAGAAGTCACCTGTAGTAGTTCCCCAAAACCAGCCTTCAACTTCTAATTCTCCTTCAACATCCAAGACATTAGTGGTATCCGATTCAATGGAATATAGCATTGTTGATGACATGAAGAAAACTAAGGAAAATATAACCATGTTTGAGCTTAACAAATTAAAGCATCAACAAAAATTACTTCTTAAAGAATTAAATGTTGTTCCCTCTATTCCCCTTCCCAGTGCAAGAGCTGCCAACGATTCAGGTCAGCCTCCTGCAGGTATGGTTGAAGCTACTGATTCAGTTCTAATTGGAGATAAATCAAATTCTCACACTCCACCCTTCCTACTGACTTATGAGATTTATAATAGAAACCTGCACAACTGTTTAATTGATTCAGGGGCCTCATCTAATATAATGCCAGCTTCAGTTTGCTCTAAGCTGAACATTGAACCCCAGAAGTCTGCCATTCATATTGTAAAGTTGGATAGGACTAAAGTGCAGGTTGTGGGAGAAATTAATTCTGTAACCATCAGGTTGTCTGCCGACCCCAGGATTGTACAGAGGATTGACATCTTAATTGCCGACATACCTGAATTTTATGGTTTAATTTTGAGCAGAGATTGGTCCGAAAAACTGCATGGGTATATTTCCACAGATTGGTCACATATGTGGCTTCCCTACAAGGGAAAGCCAAATCAAATAAGGATCGATCGAGAGAAGCATATGACCCACACAGTTACTGAATTTGAGCAAGAAAACCAACCTGTGGCATTCAACAACAACATTCTGGGGAACTATTCGTCAGAATCATTCTTTGGCAACTTTGTTGCCCAACCATCTCCTTTTTCAGTCAATCATTTTACATCTCAGATTGAAAATTTTTCACAAACTGATAAGTCCAGATGTTTTAATGATGCTGAGAAAAATGTAGATATTTTTGTTAATACTCCTTTATTTTGGTCTTTATATTTTGATGGCTCTAAGTCCAGTGAAGGCTGAGGAGCAGGTTGCATTTTGGTTAGTCCACAAGGAGAAAATACAATGCTGTCTTGTAGGTTAGAATTTGAGTGCACTAATAACACAGCCGAATATGAAGCTTTAGTCCAGGGATTATATAAAGCAATCAGCCTTGAAGTGCGATATCTAAAAGTATTTGGCGATTCAGAAATCATTTTCAAACAGGAAGGAATGCAATTCATTGTCTTTCAAGTCACCTCAAGCATTATCAATCGCTAGTACAGGATCTTACCTCACACTTTTCAGCATTCAATATTTCTTCCATTCCTCGATCCCAAAATTCGGCAGCCGACCTACTGGCCAATGTAGCTTCTAAGCTTCTACCTTCTGAAGACTACAACCTTGATAGATTTTCTGTAGAATTACTGTTTAGGCCTTCAATTCCTGACAATGTCACTAATTGGAGAGTATTTAACCATGACGACGATATCTTGTGGTTTCTAACTTCAGAAAAATCCTATAACAATCAAGTTATTGAGGAAGATGATCATGATCTACAGATGAAAGAAACGCCTCAAGAAAATTCAATCCCTAAACCAGTGGTAAAGCTTGAAGACCTTTATGATATCAAAGACAGGTTTAAACCTGTAATTAATGCAAAGCTTCAAAGTTCTACCCTTAGGTTTGAATTGATAAATCTAGGCACTAACGATGCTCCTCAAAACATCAACTTAGAAATAGGACTTTCCCAGGAAGAAAAGGAAGCATTTATTAAACTATTAAGAAAAAACAAACAGGTCTTTGCTTGGAAATATGACGACTTGAAGACATATGATACATCTGTTATCCAGCATACCATTCCTATGCTTCCTGATCAGAAACCGATTCAGCAAAAGTTAAGAAAAATACATCCAAATTTGGAGAGCCAGATAAAGTCGGAACTTAACAAGCTCTTGAAAGCCAAGATTATTTTTCCGGTCCGACATTCAAACTGGGTCTCTAATATGGTGCCAGTCAGAAAGAAAAATGGCGACATTCGAATCTGTATTGATTTCAGGAACTTGAATAAAGCGAGCTTAAAAGACAATTTCCCATTGCCTACTATGGAGCAAATTCTCCAATCAGTGGCAGGCTCTGAATTGATGTCCTTTCTAGATGGTTTTTCAGGGTACAATCAAGTTCTGGTTCATCCTGATGACCAGCTTAAAACTACATTTAGAACAAAATGGGGAACCTATGCATATCAGAAAATGCCTTTTGGACTAATAAATGTAGGAGCGACTTTCCAAAGAGCTATGGATACAGCTTTCAGAGGGTTAATTAATAGAACAGTGGTGGTCTATCTAGACAACATAACTGTATTCTCTAAAGAGAGATCTAATCATTTGCATGATTTAAATCAAATCTTTCAGCGATGCAAAAGATATGGTATTTCTCTGAACCCAAAGAAGTCTTTCTTTGCTCTTGATCAAGGAAAACTCTTAGGCTTTATAGTATCCAAAGATGGCATTTATATTGATCCTGATCGGATTAAGGAAATTTCTGAAATCCCTTTCCCACACAATAAAAAATCGATGCAGTCATTTTTGGGTCAGATTAATTTTGTCAAACGATTTGTTCCATATTTTTCTCAAATTGTATTACCACTTCAGACAATGATCAAGAAGAATTCAGTCTTCAAGTGGGGATCAGAAGAAAAGCAATCTTTTGATGATATCAAGCAATCAATAATCAATGCCCCAGCCTTGAATACTCCCAATTTTTCTAATCATTTTACATTGTATACTATCTCATCCAACTCTTCATATGTTGTTGTACTTACACAACCGAATGACAACAACTTAGAAGCACCCATTTCATTTTTTAGCTCAAACCTTCAGGGTCCCGAATTAAATTATTCCGACGTGGAGAAACAAGCCTTTGCTGTATTCAAACCAGTCAAACATTACATACCCTTCCTTTTGAAAACTCACACAAAAGTTATAGTCCCTTTCCCAGCGGTAAGGCAACTATTAATTCAAAAAGAACTGGGTGAAAAAAGGGCCAATTGGGTCACAACGCTTCAAGAGTATGACTTAGAAATAAAGCCAGCAAAGATTGTTAGGGGCCAAGGTTTTTGCAGGATATTGGCAGGAGCATCAAACATTCCTGAATCAAGCGATATGGATCAGACTGAATCAATCAATCAGATAAGTGTCACTGATTCTGAATCCCAATATGAAGATTTAATATTTTATTTCAAGAATGATTACACTCCTCCAAATCTATCGTACAAAAATAAAAGGGCCATTAGATTAAAAGCAAAGAATTTCACTCTTATTGATGATGTGCTTTTTAGACAAAATTATGATTCTATCCTGTTAAGATGTCTTGAGAAACCTGAAGCTCAAAAGGTTTTGCAGGAGCTACATGATGGACCAGCAGGAGGACACTTTGGAGCAGACACAACAGCTCACAAATTTATTCATGCTCGATATTATTGGCCTACTCTGTTTAGAGATGCTCATGAATACATAAGAAAATGTTTCAATTGCCAAACTTCAAGTGGAAGACAACGGAAATCAGCTTTCCCTCTGCAACCTATCAACATTGAACAACCATTTGAACAATGGGGATTAGATATCATTGGGGAAATTACTCCACCATCTTCCAAACAACATAGGTATATCCTCACTGCTACCGATTATTTTACCAAATGGGTGGAGGCTATTCCTTTGAAGGCAGCGAATTCAGAGGCAATCATCGAGTTCATAGACCAATTCATCATTACCAGGTTTGGTGTCCCAAACGCTCTCGTTTTTTATAATGCTTCATATTTCTCAGGAAATGCTATATATGATTTCGCTATTAAAAGGGGATTTAAACTGAAGTATTCTGCTAATTATTATCCCCAGGGAAATGGTTTAGCCGAATCTACTAATAAGAATCTCATCAAAATCATTAAGCGAACTGTTGAATAGAATCATAGAAACTGGCACAAATCTTTAGTGTTTGCATTATGGGCTGATAGAATAACACAAAAGGCTTCTATAGGTTCCTCCCCATTTAATCTGGTATACGGAAAAGAAGCAGTATTGCCTACGAATCTTGTTCTACCCTCTTTAGCCCTAGTACAGTACATTGAAGAGACTCCTTCTTCTTCCATCCAATTTAGACATGACCAAATTCTTAAATTAGAAGAAGAAAGGGAAAAAGCCAGAATCACTCACGCCAAACATCAACAAATCATCAAGCATCCTTTGACTCAGCCTCATCCGGTTCCAAACAGTTTCAAGTTGGTGACTTAGTTCTCAAATGGGACAAGGCCCATGAAGATAAAGGTAAGCATACCAAATTTCAGAAAAATGTGGCTTGGACCATTTCAGATCTGTGAGAAGATAGGCCATTCAACCTTTATATTGCAAGACTTATCAGGGTTGAGAGATTCTCTCCCTGTTAATGGCCTGATCTTAAAGAAATTCTTTAATTGAGAAGGTAATCCCTTCTCCTCTTGGTAGATTTGCGTAGTTTGTAGGATCGGTAGGAAATAAAACTGTAGAGTATCCCCATTGACCTTTTGCTGTGTTTGAAGCTGTCTCACAAAAATAATAAGAATATTTGCTTTTAGATAGTAGAACCCTCAATCAAAAGGAATAATTTTTAGGAAATTAGATATCCTTGTGTTCTGAAATCTAACTTTTGAAGACTCTTCTCAAGATGTAAAAGTTCTGTGAATCATTTTCTGTTTTCAAAAATGGTCTCCAAAAGTTATCCATTTTAAGATAGAAACCAACCCATTTTCAACATCTTCAACTCTTCACCTGTCATCCATTTTCTCTTAAGGAGAAGATTGTTCACCCCTTTCACTAAAGTTTATGGTTACTCAGAGTGTAATTCTAAAATATAAAAGATTAAAGATAAGAGGTCTTATTACAAGCCTGCTTACCATGTTCATAGGAAAATAGTTTTACTGACATTACCAATACTGCCTACCAAAACAGGGTAATGGCTTGAAATTTCAAGACAAGAGGTCTCATCACGAGCCAGCTTGTTCAATTAAAATTATTACCAGTGAATGGCATTGTCAACAGCTGGCCACCAAACCAGGACAATGGCTTTTTATCTCATCAATGACAAAGAAGAAAAAACAGGTGAAGAATAAAATATGATAACATGTTTTAGATTCATTCTGTTAACTACACTTATGTGAATGGAAAAGTGAACAATACTATGGTTAAAAGGTATCCCTGTCGAGACTATAAACGTTTGCTGGCAACAGAGGCTCTACCTATGACAGAGGAGTTAATTATAAAGCTGACCTGGGAAAGTTTTCTGTTTTATCATTATAAACCAATAAAGGCCTATTTTAAAAACTTAGAATGTATTTATTTTCTTGAAACTAAATGAGAAGAGGTTATCAGAATAAGTTCATTTTGTTCAGAATGCATGGATATCCAGTTATATTAGAAGTTTCCCCTTCTGATTGAGTTTCTATTTTGGAAAAGCTTAAGTGTTTGTATTAGTTTCAGAGATAACTGGTTCTTCCAGCGAATCGCCAATGGTTGTGCTCTACAACAACCCCCCATTTCATAACATTTTTATTCACACAAAAAATTAACATATGGAATGGGTCCCTTTTAAAATTTAATTGGCATCAATGCTTTTTGTGTTCAAAAAGGTATGATAATCAAATGAGTTTATGTATTTAAGCCTTTTTTGAATAATAGTGTTCTAATAATAAAGCAATCTTTTGTTATTGCGATAAAGCGATCGCAAGATCGCATATCGCAATGACATGAGAAATACATTAAAACGGCACCTTGTTCTCCGCCGATGCGATATCACTGTCAGCGGTCGGCGATATTCCATGCACACCTAAAAAGGGCACATAACTCACGCTCCGACGCGACGCGATATCGGCGATCGGCTATCGGCGCTGCCTCATGTGGGAAAAAAACACTTTAAGTTATAAACCCCGACCCGATGCGATATCGCTATCGGCCGTCCGCAGGATCTCATGCACTTTGATAAGGCGCTCGGGTTTTACCCCGATGCGATGCGATATCGCAATCGGAAATCGGCAAATCACTTTATATGCACTTTGAAATGTTTCCACGCGCTACTCCGATGCGATGTCACTATCGGCACTCGTCAGGATCTTTTTCTAATGATTGTGTACCATCTATTCCCCGATGCGATATGATATCGCTCATCGGCAGTCGGCATTCTAAAAAACCCATCGCTTGAAGCCTCAAAGTTATATTGATATCCGGCTGATAAAGCGCAAATTTCAAAATGCCGTTAAATGCAGGGATAAGGTAATGCATGTGTATTTAAAACCTTGCCCCTTCGATTAACGAACACTTGCGTTTAACCGCCAAAATATCTGTTGCACGCTTAAGGGGGTCATTCAGCCGGATAATGGTGTGATACTCATTTAATGAGTAGCGGGCCTTAAATCACCATTAATGCATCTGCAATATCTTCCCAGTGATTGGATCCGCAACCACTTTTGAGAATTAATATCACCACGCTTCAAATGATATATCTTTCCCGTTATGGATCATCATTGTTATTTCCTTGTTACGATTTCTCTTGCATTTGTGTAGAATTCATCTGTTGAGAGAAGCCTGAGCATGATGGGGAAGAAATCCAAGAGGACCACGGGCTTCGCTGCTGCATCTGTTGTAGGACAAGCTGCTGCGGATAAGAAGAAAGGCCTAATTTCAGACACTACGTGCACTGGTCTCACTAGGACTTCATGGCAGGGCACATATAATCTATTAGAGGCTGAGCAACCGAAAGTGATAGTGACAGAGGCTAGTGTGGATGTACTAAAGAAGTCCGATGCTACTCTCAAAGACTTGGCCGACTCCTTTCTTCACAGGATAGCGGCCAGAGAGCAGGTCATTCCCTACACTGATGTAGTGCGCTGGGCAATCGAAGAAATTCTGATCATCGATAGAACATTTCACACAAGGGATGGAAGGATTTTCGGGTCGTTCAAGCCAGAACACCTAAGGCAAATGTATCATATTCCCGAGCCAGAGAAAATCTATAACAAAGCCTTCGTGGAGAAATTTGCAGCCGAAAATGAAGTACAATCTGAACCCATCCGGGATTGGAGGCAGAATCCGGCCAAACACAAGCACGAAAGCTTGGGTAAGTACTCTGTCGATTCTTTGGCTTCTCCCTATTGCTATGCAGGGATTATGATGTGTAGGCTATGGGGGTTACATGACTCTACTAATTTCGACATAGAAATGGTTCCCCTGATGGAAGCAGTTGTTAATAGTATAATCATGGATTGGGCCACCATTCTTTCTGATAAGTTGGTCGTAGCTGTTCGTGACTTTAGAGCCAAATCCAGAGTTACCGAAAGGAAAATCCCACCATTTTATTATAGTGCTTACATTATGGATACCTTGTGCTTTAATTCTGAGTTTCCTATCCTCGGTTGGAGGTGGACCACCCAAGACCCCTCACCCATTCATTTATACCATCAGAAATTGTGGAAGTCCTCTTACAAGGACCATTTGTATCAAATATGCAATGGTTTTATGGTTCCCATTCATTATTCCATTTTTGATCGGCCTATTCCCAAAATCTCCTATCTGGCTTCCTTCGACTTACCAGCTGTAGCAGGTTGGTTTGGAGAAGAGCATTTTACCTATATTAGGGTTTATGGGAGCCAGGCCAAGCCGCATGTTCTCCCTCTATATGTTCCAGACAAATTGTTGGCCCGAGAAATCTCCTACCAGATTATGGCCGAGAGTGTCACACAAACTCTCACGAAAGAAAAGAAGAGGGGTTGGCCCGCTTTTCCCTTGAGAATTGGTGTTTTTACTTTGCATGATCTCAAGCATGCAGAAAAAGAGGCAACAAAGATGCAAGCTTTATCCCTGGCCACTATCCCAAGCAGAATCTATGATCCATGTAAAACTGTCTATACTGCCCTAGAACAGGCCAAATTAACAAAAGTTGACCATCAAGAGGATATGTTTGATGACCTGTTCGTCGCCGCCGATACAATAGGCCAGACCAAAGAGCTTCCTAGAATGAGATATAATGATGAGACGTTAACTGAGTTCAATAAACTTAGAGAGCAGAGGTTGCAAACTCTGCCTCTAGATTTATTGACAACAACCCCAGCGTCTTCCTCAAGCGAGCCTGGTCGGCAATAGACGAGCCAACCTCCTCTTACAACTAATGATCAAAAGAAACAACAGGAGAAAGGAAAAAGAAGCTGCAGGCAGAAAAGCAAAGAAAAGAGCAAGCTGAGAGGCAGAAGAAGGAGCAGATAGAAAAACAGCAAAAGGCACAGAAGGATCAAGAACAGAGAAAGCAGAAAGAGATAGAGGAACAGAGGAAGAAAGAAGAAGAGGAGAAACAAAAGAAAGAACTGGCAGATAGGCAGAAAAAGGAATTGGCAGATAGGCAGAAAAGGGAGCAAGAAGAGAGACAAAGAAAAGAACTAGAGGAGCAGCAGCGAAAAGAGTTAGAGGAGCAGCAGAAGTTAGAACAAGAAAAAGAGCAGAGCAAATCCCAGACTGAGCAACATAAATAGACCTCCATTGATCCTGAATTGCTTAAACAATGGAACCAATTCGATTCCATTATCAGTGGAAAGGAAGGCTCCAAAGATACAGACACCTCTAAGACAAGCGATGTACCAGATACCACTTCTTCTCAGGTTCTAAGCGGAACCAGCGGCCCACCCATTTCAAAGGATGTTGAAGTAATTACTATAGATCCTTCCGAACAAATTGTTCTCCAGGTGGAAGATATTCCTCCCCTGGATGTTTTCTATAGCCCAAAGTATAAAGCCGTTGTTAAGCGCTCAAGGAAGAGATGAAGGCTTGATCAACCTTCTATCTTTCCTGAGCAAACGATCACGGGCAATGTAGTCTGGAAGGAGGAATTGGATCCCTCCGATGACCTAACCAAGCTGTCGCAGTATGCGGGAGCTTATTCTACAACGACTATTGACAAAGCATCGGAGGTAAGTCTTCTGTTGAAGACTAAGGACCAGGAGATTTGTGCATTACAGGCAGAAGTAACCGAGGCGGAAAACAAGGCAGCGCAGGTAGAAGAGCAGTTGCTGGCACAACAACAAGAAAACAATATATTAACCCAGCAACTGCAGATTGAAAAACAGAGAATCGACCAGAGCGCAATCCAGAAGCAGAAAGAATTGTCGGAGGCATTGGCACAGTTGAGAGAGGCAAATGAGCTGATGATGAAATCAAAAGACGAGCAAATAGCTCGACTATTAGCGCAGCTTGAAGACATCAAGTGCACCCAGAAAATGGAAGATTTCAGAGCAGAAGTAGCTCAAATAAATGGCGCATTAATATCTCAGATTAGACTCCTATGCTAGCAACTTACTGAGGCTAAGCCATTATGCGAAATATCTACAGCAGTATGTCAGCAGATAGACAAAGCCAGAAATGAGCTAGATCAGGCCGAAGAAACCATAGCCGGATATCTTGATTGGCAAGATACTGATGTGGGGAAGGCAGCGAACTTGCCTAGAATCTATGAGACATATAAAGACATACTCTTCATGGAGTGGAACACTCAAGTGATGAAAGCGGAAAGGGCAGCTTCAAGGTGTAAAATGATTGCCAGCAATATGATTGATTTAGTCAACAACACACTCTATTTGGCAAACATGATTTCCCAGTGCACACCTGGAAGCATAACAACAGCAAACATGATTGAACAAACAAGTTATCATGACTTGGAGGAAAGGGGAAGGTTAATCGCTGGAGTAAATACTTTAACCTCCGAGGCATATTGGCTCTTTCTAATCAAGCCACACACTCAAAGGTCGGCCCTCAAATGTTTAACAGATGCTCTCGGATGCCTGATCCCTGACATTCAGGATGCCACATATGATGCCCAACTCACTTCGAGTCTCAACACTCCACCAGAAGTAGAGCCAATGCTGGCGATATGTCAGTTGAGGTTTAAAGGCAAAGAGCCCACCTAATGAAGCATTGCTGCCAACTGCCAGATCACCAAGGAAGATTGAAAAATATTTATTGATGCCAATTTAATAGCTTTTCAGTTTCTTAGATATTTAGATTAGCTTAGTATTTATAGACCCTTTCATTGTTTTGGAAAGGGTCGTAAAATTTTGTAACAGACTTAAAGGCTGAAGTTTGCACTACTGTGCTTCAGCCTATATTCTTTTGTGAAACTCGACCGATAGTTCTTAATTTAACGAGAAGGCTGGTTTATAAAATTGTGCACTATTGTCTCTTGTTTGGAATGCTTTCTGGTTTGAAGGAAGGACTGCGACATAGCGATTGATATATTGGATTGTTAAGCAGCTTACATGGTACTTTTATCTACATCTGTGTTCTTTCCTCTTATATGAATTGCTGTGTTATTATTCTTGCTATTGTTGAATACATGCATGCGCTGTAACAGTAAATCTTCATTTCGTTCCACTATTGGATGTTTTGTGATTTGCCCTCTCTCTTAATCATGCATGTAGCAATGATATGAATGACAAAGTGTAGTAATTCGCTATTATCGCTCTGCATAACTAATTATGCAGAGCAATCTTAAATGGTTTAAACCTCTATGCTTTAGCGTTAGAGTCATCTATATGCCTACCTTAAAGCACAGATTATCAAAAGCTACGCTTTACAAATTGATAAGTCCCGGGATTAGATTATAGTTAGTATATTTCGCCAATAGTTTTAGTTGTTCGCTTATCACCACCATATATCATAAGTCACTCATCCATCCTGTTTACTTATAATTCTTGGGAAACTGGTCCCATTATCCCCAGTCGGAGCCACTATTCCAAACGGAAAAGGAGCTGTACTAAGGTCCGGACCGGGTGGTTTCCCCAATGTTGTTGCAACGATTTTCGGGGCATCAACAGATCGGTAAGTCAAGCTAAACTTGGAAATTTGTTTGATGACTTTAAAACAGGAATTCTTAGCAATCTAACCAAACAAGTAGAAATGTTAAGAATGCAAGATGAAGAAAAGAAGAAGTTTATATTTATGTTGTCCATGCAAAATCACAAGATGTTAAACATTGTCCATCACTACCAAGGTTGAAGGAAGTTTACCAAGAGGACAATGGAGCAAGTCAATTGCCAACGCAGATATGTTATGTAGCTCCAAGAGGACCATGGTAGCCTAGTCAACCTAATATGATGCAAGAGCCTAATTCACAATTTCAAGGTTATTCATCTCGACCTCAAAGTAATTGGAACACATCATTTTCTTGGCAAAATTGGCCATCTCAACCCCAAAACCAATCTTGGCAACAAGGTTGGCAAGGAACTTATGGGAGCCATCCAGAATATCCTCATTATTTTCCTCAACATCCTCCATACCCAACTCCATGTTATCCCTATCATTCTCCTCCACCACAACCACAACCCCAATCACATCCATCTCAAATATACAATCCCACTCAACTACCTGTACCACCATTTCCAAACCCATATAATGAAGTAGCTCATCCCAGTTATAATGTTGAGGTACAACACTTCTAAATATATCCTTTTGATCTCAATGGTATTCATCACAGCTCAGGAAGAACATTACAAGAAAGTGATTCCCTTGATGCCAATGAAGGACAACATGTAGAAGAAGAAGATTCAAAAGAGAAGATCAAAGAACCATGGGCTGCATTTGATGCAGAGCAGACAACAAAACTAGAGATTGATAAGGCTCCCTCATGGTTACTGTTAGCTTCGTTGGCGTTTGGCCCAAAAATGGATCCAAAACACTCCCAAAGTCTTCAAAAGTGCTTAAGATCATCCAAAGATCGAAACAAGCGAGGGAGGAGAGCCCTTGGAAGGGTAGAAATGCACTGTTGAGAGGCTAAAACACTTCAAAATCATGAAAAAACCATGTATCGGAGGCTTAAACTCAAGAATTCACAGCAGCGGTTAGATCTGGTCGATCAACGGCCTAGATCTAAGTGGAAAATCACAAGTCCGCAAACAAACAGGACTTTAGGTTGGGAAGAAGGCACCGCCGATCAGTGATACCCGATGATCGGATCGATAGTCATAATCGGCGGTCGTAGATAGTGGAAATCGGTGCAAGACACTGCCGATTAGTGATCATTGATGTTTGGATTGACGGGTCGCAATCGGTGGAGGCAAGTCGGTGGTTATCGGTGCAGACAATATGCAATGATCAAACGAGATCGGGGATTCAACGTTGACTGCTGATCACGCGATCAAATCGACGGCCCACATCGTATTGCCGGATCGCAATTGGGAAAACAAAGGGGCGCAACATTTACATGTATATGTGCGCAATGCGATAAGACCCGAACCCAATGGGTTTCAGAAGCAAAATGTATAATCTTTGAAATTTGCCAAAGCCAATTTTCAATGTATTTTTGTATGTTTTCGTTGTTTAAATGAAATACAAAGGAACCTTGGGGTAGTGTGATAGTGATGAAACCCAGATCCGATGGGTTTTCAGAATAAAATTGTATCTTATTTGAAGTCCAGGGAAAGCCATTTTCCATGTATTTTCAGTGATTTACGTATTTCACAATACAAAAGAAATATGCAGGGAACGGGACGAATGTGACTTGCGATAACCCAAAGGGTGGACCCAATAGAGGAATTAATCATTTTTGAGGACTGTTGAAATCCGAAAGAAACAGAAATCGGTGGGATTTTTCAGTATTGCATCATTTCTCTATTTATAACAGAAAGCAGTCATTGTTTGCATTTCAAAGGGAAAATAGAGGCCTGAGGACCCTTTCCACCTCACAACATAGTCCAGGAGACAGTTTGCCGGGAAAACAGAGGCCGGAAAGTGATCATGGAGCCATAGCACACACAGCTTTTCCAAACAAATAGAATGGTCATGGAGCAGACAACGCGGCTTGCCCAAAACATCAGAAGCATCAACAGCCCAACGCATCTCATAAAACCAACATCATGGGGCATCTCTAGCATGAGAGGGCTCCCAGATAGTGCAACAAACTATCCAAAATATTTGAATACGGTTATTCTTCTATCAGAAGAAGAAACCTCCAAGCCATGTTGGCCTCGTGAGAGATCAAACAGTTAAACAAGACAAAGGAATAGATTAAGATCTCTCAAGCCTTAGAAGGCTCAGATGATTGTAAAGAACTATAAATAGTTGAAACTAAGATGTAATATAGGTTCAACTTCTAGAGACTGTAGAGACTTTCCTACTCAAGCATCTCATCTTCATGCATTAGCAATACAATCTTCTTTTGCTATTATATGTTCAATGTTCATTTTCTCTTCTATTCTAAGCTTGCACTTGAACAGGTTGTTCATGTTTCTTTTGTGTCTAATGCTAAATAATTGTCATCTTATCTCTATGTTGATAAATTAGATTTGCAAGCTTCTCTACTGCTTGTAGCTAGCCATTCATATGTGGTCATATATGCATATACTAGTACAGTAAGTATTCTCTTTTGCTTCCTGTAGCTAGCCATTCATTTTTGTTTATATATGCATCTGTCAGTATGGTCAGTATTCCCCATCCATTCATTGGATCTACAAACTATTGAGCATTAGTGGTCTAAAGCCTTGTAAGCTGAGGGTGTTCATGCATGTCTTGAGTAAAAACATAGTTGAAATGGTTATATGGCTTGATCCAAACCATCATTTATTCCAATAGTTCAGAAAACAATATTGAAGATTTTATGTTACCAGGCATCTCCGAGCTGCAACCTAGGAGAGTTTCCTGGAGTGATAACATAATTGGTGCCATTGCTGAGGAGAGGAAACTAAAGCTCATCTTCCCTAGGAAACGACATAGATCCAGCTTTGATGATAGACAAAGTCTGGGCACTTTTTTGGTTGTAATAATCTATCTGGAAACTCTACTGGAGGCCGAACCTCTTGGCGACTCCACTTCATAGTTCTGGCTCAGTTTGTGAGGCATACTCAGAGAAATCCTCAGAAGTCACAAGCTAACTAAGTACCTGACCCTGAAAATATCATCAAAGAAAGAAATTTATTGCAGAAAGGAGCATTAGGTTTAGGTAAACCTAAACAATCTTCTATATCTCTTCAAGAAAGACCTGTAATAGAACAAATACATGTTGAGAGTATAGCATCCAATACTAGCAGTGAAGAAAAACTCTTAGAGATTCATAAAGCTCCTTATTCTTTAGGTTCTCCTTTTGTTGTAAGCCCAAAGGAAACCTCACCTCCTATCCATCATGCTCCTTTAGTCTTATCAGTCACTCCTCAACCCTCTATCATTCAGACTTCTAGTACTCTTTTAGCCACCACAACCATGGTAGGTCCACAAGCACCTGCCAAAATGGAAAGAATCATGGTTGCTAGGTATGGACCTCTAATACTGCCCACTCCTTTGAATTATATGCCTACTGGATAATATCAGAAGTATATGCCTAAGCTCACTGGGACTGAAGGTGTTTCAACTGAAGAACATCTTGATTCATTCTGTAGCTATGCTGATAACCTGGACATTAGTGAAGATGATGTCTGGATGAGAGTCTATGTCCAAATCCTAGATGGAGAGGATAGAAAATGGTTCAGAGAACTTACCCTAATATCTATAATAGACATTGAGGCTTTATACGATGTCTTTCTAAACCAGTGGGGGGATAAGAAGGATCGTCTTTACTACCAAACTGAGTTTAGGGACCTAAAAAGGGAAAATGGGGAGCTGCTGTCTAATTTTAGTAAGCGATTTAACCGCATGTACAACAAGATACTAGCTGAAGTAAAATGCACCACTACCTCTGCTAGACTCATCTATGCCAGTGCCATCGATTCTGACTTCTGTTTACTGTTGAAGGAGAGGCGATGTGCTTCTTTGGATGATATGCAAGATGTAGCCTTGGAAGTAGAATCCATCATGGCTGCAGAAAATCTCAAAGGTAATGCTGATAGAAGGAGACAGAGAGGCGAGTCTTCATCATCTTCAGATCCCAAGATCGATAAAATGGATAAGATGATAGATTCATTAGCCTCTGAAGTTTCCAAATTAAAGGTTGAGCAACATTCTGGGAAAGGAAGGGTTCCTAATACCTTTGTTCCTAGAGATCCAAATCCATATAGAAGAGCTAATGAGAAGTTGCAGATCTTGCAAAGAAGAAAAGATGCCAATGAAGACCAAAGGGTGAAGACCTCTCTTCAAAATGTAGTCATGGAGGAAGAGTAGTTTGAAAAGGATGATGAGATCCATTGTATGGAAGACAAAGGCAGTGCCCTTTTTTTTACCTTAGCTGCCTATGAGAAGTCATTATTAAATGACTAGATCAACCAAGAGTGAGACTGTGAAGCTATTCTACAAACTGAAGATCAGCACAGATATAATCTGAAGTCAAAGATGAATAATGTCAAGGAAACTCCTGCTCATAAAGCTATTGTCCCTGCAAACAAGAAGCTAATAAGAAGAAGCAACCAGTCGTTGATCCTATCATCCTCAAGGCTCCAGCCATAGAGGTAAGAGGCCTTGACAAGTCCCCTTCTTCTTTCAGTTTTCAATTAGAAATTCAGAAGCTAAGAATACTTATGCCTCTGATTGAACCAGTGAAGAATGAGTCCTTCAAGAAATCTATCCTTGAGGCTCTTGAGCCTAATGCCATCCAAGCTTCCACTGACTATGTAAATCTGTAAGATGACCAACCAGTGGTTATTCTCAACCCAATGATTGGAAATTGTGAAGAAAGATCCCTATCATTCTATGTCTCTCTGACCATTCATGATAAAATCCTTCATAATTTCCACTGGAGCGCCAACCATAATCCAATGCCCAAGGCTATCATGGATAAGCTCGTTCTTGACATTACCAATCCTTATCAGTTGACCTCTACGCAACTTAAAAACCCAGTTTGCCAGATCATAAAGGAAGAAGGCCCACAGATTTGGGACATGTTCTTTTATGGGGCTTTCTCTAGAAAGCTGCAGGAACAGGTGAAGTTCTTGTGTCCCCCACAGAGGAATACATTGATTCATCTTTTATATTAACTTTTCAGGTCACAAATGACACAACAGAGTATGAAGCAGACCTTATCATTCAGCAGGTGTACACAACCTTCCAAACAAAACATCCAAGGCTGAAAGCATATAGAGAGTAGGGGAAATATAGACCATCTCTACCTGATAATACCAAATGCTAGAAAGTTTTTGAAGTAGATGATCAAATAAATAGGCTTTTGAAAGTCTAATGAATTTTCTGATATGCACATTGACCAAGAGAAAGAAACTTTTGATACAAAGGTAAAAATGGTCAATTATCAATTTGGTGATTGTTTTCTCAAAAGGGATGCATTAAAGGAAGGAGGAAATGTTTTTGATGGCCCAGTTAATGGGTTATTCTTCAAACTTTATTTTGGTTAAGGCTTTCAAGCCTTGGTATTGTAAATATGTTTTTTCAAGTTTTTATTTCATGCTAAATAGACTCCATGCCCAATGCAACACTAGGAGGAAGATTTGATATTGTTTCTTACAGGAAAGGCATTGTTCTGTAGTTCTTGAAACCTCACAGGGAGGCTTTCATCCCTAGAAGGAGCCAGTGTTTTCTTTGTTGGAATTTGGCCCAAAAATGGATCTAAAACACTCTTGAAGTCTTCAAAAGTGCTTAAGATCATCGAAAGATCAAAACAAGAGAGGGAGGAGAGCCCTTGGAAGCGCAGAAATGCATTATTGGGAGCCTAAAACACTTCAAAATCACAAAAAAAGCATGTATAGAATGCTTAAACTCAAGAATGCATAGCAGCTGTTAGATCTGACTAATCAACGGCCCAGATCTTAGTGGCAAATCGCAAATCGGCAAGAAGAGAGGACTTTGGGTTGGGTGAAAGGCATTGCCAATCAGCGATCCCTGATGATCAGATCGGCAGTTGCAGAAAGTGGCAATCGGTGCAAGACACTGCCGATCAATGATCCTTGATAATCGGATCGGCAGGTCGCAATCAGCAGAGGCGAGTTGGCGCTTGTCGGTGCAGACAGTATGCAATGAGCGATCACGATCGGTGATTCAACATGGACTGTCGATTGCGCACACAGATCGATGTCCCACATTGCATTGGCGGATCACAATCAGGAAAACCAAGGGGCACAGCCTTTACATGTATATGTGCGCGATGCAATAATACCTGGACCCTATGGGTTTCGGAAGCGAAATTTATAAACTTTCAAATCGCCAAAGCCCATTTTCAATGTATTTTTGTATGTTTTATTGTTTAAACGAAATACAAAGGAACCTTGGGGCAGTGCAATAGCGATGAAACTCGGACTCGATCTGTTTCCGGAATGAAATATTATATTATTTGAAGTCCAGGGAAAGCCATTTTCCATGTATTTCCAGTGTTTTACGTATTTCACAATACAAAGGAAATATGCAGGGAATGGGCTGAATGTGACTTGCGATAACCCGAAGGGCGGACCCACTAGAGGAATTAGTGATTTTTTAGGACTGTTGAAATATAAAAGAAATAGAAATGGGCGGGTTTTTTCAGTATTGCATCATTTCTCTGTTTATAACAGAAAGCAGTCATTGTTTGCATTTCAAAGGGAAAACAGAGGCTTGAGGACCCTTTCCACCTCAACGTAGTCCGGGAGACAGTTTGCTGGGAAAACAGAGACTGGAAAATGATCATGGAGCCACAACACGTGCAGCTTCTCCAAACAAATAGAATGGTCATGGAGCAGACATCGCAGCTTGCTTGAAACATCAGAACCATCAACAGCTCAACACAGCTCATCAAAACCAACATCATGGGGCATCTCTGGCCTGAGAGAGCTCCCAGGCAGGGCAAAAAACTATCCAAAATATCTGAATATGGTTATTCTTCTGTCAGAAGAAGAAACCTCCAAGCCATGCTGGCCTAGTCAGAGATCAAACAATTAAACAAGACAGAGGGATATATTAAGACCTCTCAAGCCTCACAAGGCTAAGATGATTGTAAAGAACTATAAATAGCTGAAAGTAAGATGTAATATAGGTTCAACTTCTGGAGACTGTAGAGACTTTGCTACTCAAGCGTCTCATCTTCATTCATTAGCAATACAAGCTTCTTTTGTTGTTATATGTTCAATGTTCATTTTCTCTTCTGTTCTAAGCTTTCACTTGAACAGTTTGTTCATGTTTCTTTTGTGTCTAATTCCAGATAACTATCATCTTATCTCTGCGTTGATAAATTAGATTTGCAAGCTTCTCTACTGCCTGTAGCTAGCCATTCATTTATGTTTATGTATACATCTACTGGTATGGTCAGTATTCTCCATCCATTCATTGAATCTACAAACTATTGAGCATTAGTGGTCTAAAGCCTTCTAAGCTGAGGGTGTTCATGCATGTATTGAGTAAAAACATAGTTGAAATGGTTATCTGGCTTGATCCAAACCATAATTTATTCCAATAGTTTAGAGAACAATATTGAAGATTATATGTTACCAGGCATCTCCGAGTTGCAACCTAGGAGAGTTTCCTAGAGTGATAATAGTTACCATCAAATCCTCCATGTATTTAATAGAACAATCAACAAAAAGGGGAAGATTTGAAGGTCATGATATAAGAAGACATCCAAGATGGTGCAAATCAGCAAGTGGACCATAGGCATCACAACTATGTTGAAATATGGTTCTAGACAGTCACTAAGTTGCAACAATATTCTCTTCTTCAATTGTGCTTGGTATCATCAAGGTTAAATCATTTGGTCTCTGAAATCTAGGTACATGTGAAAGCATACATTTCAAGCCTACACATCATTTTGTCTATCATCTTGATGTGTACATGGCTCCATTGGAAGTATTCTTATACTTGAAAGTGATTTTGTTTTTCAAGTAGAGTAGGGTAGAAGAAAAAAAAATGAAAAATAAGAGAAAAAAAAAAGCTTAGTTGAAAACCTCCTTTGAGGCAACTCAGATTGGCTCATTGATTGAAAACCTCCATGAAGTGGTCAATGGGTTGTAAAAAAAGAAAAAAAGGGGAAAAAAGAAAATATCCTAGGTGAAAATATCCTTTGAGGTGCCTAGGTAGATCTACTAGTTGAAAACCTCCTTGAGGCGGCTAGTAGGCCTAGAAAAAAAAGAAAAAAGAAAAAAAATTAATCTTTGCTTCATGTATCTCTCTGATGAATGTGTGTACTCTCCAACATCTACAAGCAACAAGAACAAGTTGGTACCAAAAGGAAAATTGGTCAAGCGTAGTCAAAAGAAGTCAAATTTCGACTTTCTCCTCTTTTTCTCAAATGCTCCAACAAGGCCAAGGCCATGCAAATCCATTACCCTCATTTGTTTCCCCCATCCACCTATCATTTTAAAGCTTCTACCATTTAGTTTTCTTGTTGTCCTAAAAAACTACAGGATGCTCTGTTTTACTACAGGAAACAAAAATACAGAAAGCAGAAATTTGTTTTTGCCATAACTTCAAAACCATGCATCCATTTTCCAAACGGTTTCATGGGGAGATGCATATGGCTGATGGTAACATGCTCAAGTAATTTCAGAAAATTCAAGTGCACAGTTTTTGAGAAATCATCCTCCATCACCTACAACCTGTTTTGCCTTTTCTTGATATCTGTGCATCCATTTAAAAAGATGTTTCATGGAGACATGCATATGGATGATGGTAACATGCCCAAGAAATTTCAACAAATTCCAGTGCACGGATTCTAATAAATTTACCTCCATCACCTTCAGCCATTTTTAGTTTTTCTCAAGATCTGTGCATCCATTGACTAAATTTTTTTATGGGGAGGTGCATAATGATGATGGAAACATTCTTAGAAAGTTTTAGGTCAGTCCTTTCTATCGTTTGGGAGATATGGACAAAACAAGTCGGTTACAAAAGGTTGTCCTGTAAACCTACAGGATTCCCTGAAAACCTACAAGATCCTGTGGGAGATCCTACACGATATAGAAAAACACCTACAAGATTGGCAGTGAGTAGTTCTAAATGGAAAAACTAGAGGTTGGGTTCATCAGATAGTGATAAGGAGACATATACAGCTCTCCACATCCATCGAAGAAACATGACAGGGGGATTTAACAAGAGGGAACCCACCAACATAGTGAGGATTCATCAGCATCACCATCCAGTACTGACACATCAAGGAAAAACATCGAAGAAAAAAGAAGAATAGAAAAACACATGCAACAAATACAAACAAGGACTTCACTCTCCAACAAGAAACATCTACAGGGAGGCCGAGAAGAAACTACAAGAGGAAATATGATGAAGAAATTGGTCAGATATTCTTAAGGAAGGTTGATATAGGTTCCCAAAAACCTGCACATCAACATCAACTTAGCAGCAGCATGCATGTCACTCCAACAACCATCAGGTAGGTACGAGTATGCAATATTATTAACCTCTTCTGTTGAGCATATTATAGTTATAAATTTGTTGTCAATGCATGGGAGATGATGTTTTATAAGCTAAGGATGGGTCATCAGCCTCAACCGCCTTCAACTAGTTAATTGCAACTCACTCTTTCACTCATGCAATGTTGAAAAGCCAAATTATGAATGGTGATGATTGCAAATTCCAAGTCACCACAGCACTCCAAGCCCTCCATCCACTTCATATTCACTATCTATCCATCATTCATCCATCCCATTTCATAATTTCAAGAACAGATACTATCTCACCTTGAAAATTTCTTAAAAAACACAAAGCATCCTCTCAATTTTCACAAACCTACATCATTTCTCTTCACTCCCATACAGTTAGAAGACTCTGAAGGAAGAAGGAATGATTACTGTAGGAAGGAAAATTGTTGTTACAAGAATGAAGAAATAAAAATTGTGCTAAAACGAAAAATGACAATGCCTAAGAGAGACCTAATCAAAATAGAGAACTCCAAGGCCATTAGGCAACCATCTAGGCCACAAGAGAGAAGAAGAAGACAACAAAAGGAAATGAGGCATCCACCATCAAAACAGAACTCAAACTATAGTGATGAAAAGAGTCTTTCCAAGAGGTCTCTAATCTATTTCTAGCTTTTGTCCAAGGCCTAAAAGATGTTATAGAAATAAGAGAAAGGCATGGGAGTCAAGTTGAGGGCATGTCCTAGGCTCAAACTATCAGTTATGCTCAAAAAGGGTTTACTGTAGTTTTAATAGGGTTTCCTGTAGTTTTCACAGGAATTACTACAAGATTTCCTAGTTCTCATCTAAAGGTAGTTTGAAGGTTTTGTAGGTGTCCAAATGGTGGAACGAGGTAGCAAAATGTTGATAAGGATATGGAAGACCTTGCTAAACTGAAAAATATTCAAGAACCCATCTTAATAAGGGAAAGAAAGCAAGCTAATGGTCTCAAGAAAAAAATATTTTTCTTTCCACAAATATGTTTTTGGGCTTGTCCTTGCAGAAATTACAACCAAGATTCTTAATGCACAAGAAAGAGGCCACTAGGGCCATGGATGAGGCACAATGAGGTCACTAAGTTGCTCAGAGGATGAGCAACACTTTCAGCAGGGGGGTATGATGGGCCCCTAAATTAGACATAAATTAAGTCCCATGCCTCTAAATTAAACATAAATTAAGGCCTATGACCATCCTTTAGCACATTAAACCTATCTTTCTACATTAGATAATGTATTTTTAACTTTAGTATATTTATTAGGAAGGTTATGAATAATTGCATATTTGTGCCTAATATTATTTATTTTTGTGGAATATTATGAGAATATTGGGCAGATTATGAAGATTTGGAGGAGGAGATAATTTAGGGACTTGTTCCCTACTATAGGAGGATCAATAATAAATAATAAATCAACAAGGTATTATGGAATTATGGCACAGATTGTGGAACTCCAATGATTGAGAAAATCTAGGAATATGTTCCCTGCCATTTATTGCAAATTCCTAGTATTGGGGGCCAAACACTAATCAAGGGATTTTGGTGGGGAAAGCTTCCTCCTTTCGTGGGGAATGATTCTTAATCATTTTTTTTAAGTACCAATCGAATTTGCCTCTAGTGATATATTTTCATTAATGTTCTTGTGGAGAGAACTCATATTTCTGCAGCTTCATTGTATTTTCTCGTAGGGATGTAATTGTATTGATGAAATAATGAAGATTGATGTCATGTTCAACTTATAAATCTTGTTCTCCTCCATACGTCTCTGAGTTTCCTTGGGCTTGGCTATACCAAGAGCCTCAGAGCCCTTTTGTATCATTTTCTTTCATTCTTTTCACTTCTTATTCACATGCATCTCTTGTTTTTATTTATTTCTACTTCTGTATTTAGAATTAATGATTTATTGGTGTAGGATTGAGTTAAATGGTTAATGTAAGTTATTTTGCAGGATCAAAAGCATCATTTAATCCTCAGAAAATATTTGGAAAGTCATAGTAATCATTGAGATACTTGGGTTAGCTTTCTTATTCCCAAATCTAGATTTGTGGAATTCCTTTGTGTAAAGAACAATACATTTCTGCTATTTTTTGAGCATGCTAACAAGCTTCAATCAAGTTGGTTCCACTTGAATTAGATCACAAAAAAATCCTAGTTCATAACAAAAATCAGCCCATTGCATTTTCACTTGATTAGGTTATGCATTTTATAGACTTACTAGCTCATTAGTTCTTGAATTTCTAGATTTTCGACTAGTAATTTTGTGTTATTTTTTAGCATGGGTTAATAGAGGTATTTTTGAGTGATTCCACCTGGATTGGGGACCTACGACATCCTAGTCAATAAAAGAAATTGTTCCATCCAATTTGGATCTGATTTTCTTAGTCATTCGATGAATTATAATTTCATATAGTAAGTCTGTAACATCCTATAGTAAATCAGCGGATCCTGTAGCATCCTGTAGGAAATCCCGTAACATCTTGTAGGAAACCTTGTTTTGAGCCTGAATTGAGAAAAATCATCATTGAAGTTGGGATTAGGCCTCTACTTGACCTCCATGCGATCAAAAGAATTTTACCTCTCTTTCTCCACACTTGTCTCCCCTGCCAAAGATCAAGGAAAGATTAGCATTTTCATCTATAAAGCAAAAATATTTAAAAAATGAGTTCTTTTATATTTACACATGCACACAACAGTTACTACTCTCTAGATCATATTCATGCTCAGTTAGTTTAAATCATCACATGTGATAAATAGGGTTAAGCTAGGTTTCTTTTACATTTAGTTCATGATCTTTATGCAATTATAATAGGTTTATTTCTTTGTGCCTTTCTTTTGTTGCAATAGGTTAAGGTTCCATTTCGAACATTTCATTTTCTGCAATTTGTTTAAGATTTGACTTCAATACATGCACTCCATTACATCATGACAACAAAGGAAAGACACATTGTATGTTGCACATATAGTGCTGATACCTCTTAAATTTGTAAGAACCCCAAGTTGATAGTTAAAGTCGGTAGCCTTGGGAGTTGTAACATTCTTGTTGCAATACCGAGGCTCATTAATAACCATGAGAATTTCACATATACATAAGGCATCTAATCATAGGGAGATAGGAATAACATATCCATACATTAACAACGCTAAAACATGAATTCATCACACAACAACAAAACTCATCTTTTCAATGCATCAAGTATATAAGTAAGCAAATTATCTTATTAACTTCAAATGACTGCAACTGAGATTGGGAATCTAACTCACTATTCTCATTTACCAAAAGTAAGGGAGGTAAATGTCCAGGATAAGGAGATTCCCAATCTCAGTTGCAGAAACTCTAGGATATCAATCAAATGAACATCAGAGCTGAATTTACCAAGGAGCAGCAAAAGCTAACTGGCGCTTTGCAAAGAGAATGGGAAGATCGATGCTTGCAAGAGGAAATTTTCTGGAAACAAAAATCAAGAATACAACGGATTAGAGAGGGAGAAAGGAATAGAAAATTCTTTCATAAAACCACGATGGCTCACAGGGCACATAACAGAATCACAAAGCTCAAAGACTCTCAAGGGATAGAGCTTGTTACTCACAATGATATGGAATCAATCCTTGTACAACACTTCCTCAGTATAGCAGAGAAGCCCCCGGAGGATAGATCCAGGTTCATCAACCTTTTCACCTAGTGTATCCCTCAGTTGGTTACCAGAGAGGACAACCATAATCTTAATAGGCCAATGTCGGAAGAGGAGGTCAGTGAAGCAATTAATGAAATGCAAAATGGAAAATCCCCAGGCCCAGATGGATTCAATGTAGACTTCTTCAAAGCCTGTTGGGAAACAGTCAAACAAGACATACTTGAGGTTGTGGAAGACTCAATAAAATCCAAAAAGATTCTGAGGGGTCTTAATGCCTCATTCATAGCTTTGATCCCAAAATAGGAAAATTCCATGGCTCCGGAGGATTTTTGGCCCATAGCATTATGTAATGTGGTGTACAAAATTATTTCCAAAGTGATTGCCAATAGACTCAAGCCCCTTCTACCATCTCTCATCTCGGAGGAGCAAACTAGCTATGTGGAAGGAAGACAAATCCTCAACAACATCATCCAAGCTCATGAGGTAATACACTCTCTCAAAAGCAACAAACAAGTTGGTATGATCATTCAGTTGGACCTTGCAAAAGCCTATGACAAGCTAAGTTGGTCTTATGTCAGAGCAATTCTAAGAGCCTTTGGCTTCGACCAAAATTGGATAAGATGGGTCATGGCACTCGTCACCATGACCAGTTTTTCCATTTTGCTTAATGGAGCTCCATCAAGAACCTTTACACCCTCCAGAGGTCTCAGACAGGGAGATCTGCTCTCTCCTTTCCTATTTGTCCTCATGATGGAAGGGCTAGGCAGAGCAATCAAAACAGAAAATGTTGAAGGACAGATACAAGGAATCAAACTCACTTTGGATGGTGCAACAAACACTCATAAACAATTTGTGGATGACACAATGCTACAAGGCATACCCACAGTCAGGGAAGCCCAAGCAATAAAACACATCTTAAATGACTTCGCTATGGCAGCAGGCACAAAGGTATGCCTCAACAAATCGAAAGTTTTTTTTAACACTAACATTGCTATTCAAAGAAATATTACCATAATTCTTGGGTTTCAAAGGGATCAACTTCCATCAAAGTATCTAGGTATCCCTCTCACTGATAAACCTATAATCAAGAGAGTGTGGGAACCATTAATAAATAAACTTCAGGACAAGGTCAAAAAGTGGACATGTAGGACACTTAATTTAGCAGGACGCCTTGTGCTCACACAGGCTGTCTTGCAGGCAATTCCCGTTTTCATGTTCTCCGCTCTTCCAACTCCTAAAGGCATTAAACAGAAAATCAGGAACATACAGAGAGATTTTCTGTGGGGAAGAGGAGAAGAAAAAAAGAAGTGGGCCCTAGTTTCCTGGGAAAATATATGAAAACCTAAAAGCCATGGTGGTCTGGGGCTACATGACCCTGAACCCCTCAGTAAAGTTTCAGGAGCCAAACTTTGGTGGAGATGGATTAAGGAGCTGACTGCTCCTTGGGCTAAGCTTTGGAAACAAAAATATGCCAGGTATTGGCAGGAGAAGGATCACATTATAATGTTAGGGCAAATCAAATATCTAGAACCTTACATGGGAAAATAAAAGTATTGTTCAACAACATAGCTTCTGGGAAATTCGAGCAAGGAACCTTGCACGCTTTTGGGAGGATAATAGGCAACAGGAAGCCAACCTTTATAAGGAGGAATTAGTAGCTCTCAAAAGTGATACATATAACAAAGGTTTACTTATGGTCAAAGACTTCTGGGACCGGGATAGTAATGAAGGAAAATGGAGGAAGTGGAAGGATCTAGGCCACCGTGAGGGGAGTCCTATGAAAGCCCTAGCAGATGCTCTCTCCTAGGAACTACAACATAGAAGGATTCTGGTATCCTCCTTACCTGACCAATTAATATGGGGAAATAATGCTAAAGGTGACTTCAATCTCAAAGAAGCTAAATTGGAAGTATCAGGATTTAACTATTTGAATCTTAATCAAGTATGGAAAAAACTATGGCAGAACCCCCACTGGATGAAAATTAAGCTATTTATCTGGTTAGTGCATCAAAGGAAAATCCTAACTTGGGAGAATCTCCTCAAAAAAGGCTTTATTGGTCCCTCCAAATGTTACCTCTGCGACTTACATGAGGAGACGATGGATCACCTTTTTAACCTCTGTCCGTTTACATCCCATGTGTAGGACTGGGTGGCCTCAATTTTTAGACACACAGAATGGGATAACCTTAGCATATCCAACACTTTGAAGAAATGGAGGAAGAATTTCTCAGGACCTCTTAAGTTTGTAAGAACCTCGGGTTGATAATTAAAGTCCGTAGCCTTGGGAGTTGTAGCATTCTTGTTGCAATACCGAGGCTCATCAATAACCATGAGAATTTCACATATACATAAGGAATCTGATCATAGACAGATAGGAATAACATATCCATACATTAGCAATGCTAAAACATGAATGCATCACACAACAACAACACTCATATTTTCAGTGCATCAAGTATAGAAGTAAGAAAATTATCCTATTATCTTCAAATGACTACAACTAAGATTGGGAATCTAACTCTCCACCCAACCTTAGATGAGATACAACCAATCTTTCTTGTAGTTGTCACCCCAAGCTAGCTTCTATAGGTTTCTTTTACATGAATGCATCACACAACAACAACACTCATCTTTTCAATGCATCAAGTATATAAGTAAGCAAATTTTCCTATTAACTTCAAATGACTGCAACTGAGGTTGGGAATCTAAATCATTGCCCAACCTTAGATGAGATACAACCAATCTTTCTTGTAGTTGTCACCCCCAAGCTAGATTTCATGCTCACTTAGTTTAAATCATCACATGTGATAAATAGGGTTAAGCTAGGTTTCTTTTACATTTAGTTCATGATCTTTATGCAATTATAATAGGTTTATTTCCTTGTGCTTTCTTTCTTGCAATAGGTTAAGGTTCCATTTTGAACATTTCATTTTCCCCATTACATCATGACAAAAAAGGAAGGACACATTGTATGTTGCACATATAGCGCTGATACCTCTTAAGTTTGTAAGAACCCTGGGTTGATAACTAAAGTCGGTAGCCTTGGGAGTTGTAGCATTCTTGTTGCAATACCGAGGCTCATCAATAACCATGATAATTTCACATATACATAAGACATCTGATCATAGACAGATAGGAATAACATATCCATACATTAACAACCAATCTTTCTTGTAGTTGTCACCCCCAAGATAGATTTCATGCTCAGTTAGTTTAAATCATCACATGTGATAAATAGCGTTAAGCTAGGTTTCTTTTACATTTAGTTCATGATCTTAATTCAATTATAATAGGTTTCTTTCCTTGTACTTTCTTTTTTGCAATAGCTTAAGGTTCCATTTTGAACATTTCATTTTCTGCAATTAGTTTAATATTTGACTTTAGTACATGCACTCCATTACATCATGACAACAAAGGAATGACACATTGTATGTTGCACATATAGTGCTGATACCTATTAAGTTTGTAAGAACCCCAGGTTGATAATTAAATTTGGTAGCCTTGGGAGCTATAGAATTCTTGTTGCAATACCAAGGCTCATCAATAACCATGAGAATTTTACATATACATAAGGCATCTGATCATAGAAAGATAGGAATAACATATCCATACATTAAAAATGCTAAAACATGAATGCATCACACAACAACAACACTCATCTTTTCAATGCATCAAGTATATAAGTAAGCAAATTATCCTATTAACTTCAAATGACTACGACTGAGATTGGGAATCTAACTCACCACCCAACATTAGATGAGATACAACCAATCTTTCTTGTAGTTTTCACCCCCTCAGCTGAAATAGGGTCTTCAAAGGCTACACCATCTTTACCCACCATCTATTTAGGAGTCAAATACAATGATTAGGGAACCACTTCCCTTGGGCCTCCTCAACAAATTCTAGCTGTTCTACCTTTGAGCCTTTACTTTATTCAATATCAATTTAAAGGTTCCTTCACTACAACAAAAAATGGCATTGGCGAGGATTGAAAAATGTCACCATAAGTTCATTGGTGATGGTTAAAATGGATTTCATCACAAAAAATTGAACGTCACAAAAAGTGGTATCGCCAAAAGTATAGATGTTGTGGTGAAATTCAAGGTTCATCAAAAATAATGATTATAATGATAAATAGTGGCTGTCACCATTTCATATGAACAAAAATGATTTATGGTGATGGACCTTTCATGGCCCTTGTTATTGATGCATATATGACGATGTTTTTTGACCTTCACCTTTTCATATTTTGATGAGTGTTGAAAAGTGTCACCATAAACTCATTGCTGATGGTCAAAATAGCTTCCATCACCAAAGGTCACGTCACCAAAAGTATAGGTGTTATGGTGACATTCAAGGTATGTCATCAATAATAATTATAATTATGGATAGCGATTGAAACCATTTCACATGAACAACAGTGATATATGGTGACGGACCTTTCATGACCCTCACTATTGATGGATATATATGACAACATTAATTAACTGTCACCATTTCGTATAAAAAAATGACTTTTGATGATGGCCCTTTAACGACCCTCATTATTGATATACATATATATATATATATATATATATATATATATATATATGTATATATATATATATATATATATATATATATATGTATATATATATATATATATATATATATATATATATATATATATATATATATATATATATATATATATATATATATATATATATATATATATATATATATATATATATATATATATAGGGATGGATAGTGATCATCATTATTCCCTATGAATATTAGGGCACGATGGAATCAAACTACCAACCACTTGCTTGTAAAGCAAGTGCTTTTCCATTGAGATAAAGCTAATCGAAGAATTAGACCTGGAAACTTTAAAAATTCTAAATTCTTAAACTTTAATTAAATTATAAAACTTTGTAAAATCTTGGTGGATCTTTTACTAAACACACACAACCACGAAGGAAAAAATAAAAATAAAAATATCTAATGTCCCATCCTAACACTCATTATATAATATTAACATCTATATACAATTACATGAATCAATAAGAGCCACAATGTGACAATATCCCTGCTATAAGTAAGTAGTTCTACAAAAATGAATGAATCTTGAAATGTTCATTGGAATCATAGATGAGAAATGAAAGATATTATTGTGTGCATGGTCAAACCATACACTAGTTAAAATAATAATAGTTAGTTTGACAACCTAGGTACAAGATATTTAATGTGTGACATATGAAACATAGTTGAATTATTAAAATGAGATTGGTCACTTAATATATATTACAAAGGTATAGATAGAAATAAAATATTTATATTACCAAAAAAAACAAAAGAGTATGGATAGGCATAACGTTTCAAACTATTCTAATTTTAAAAGAGTGTATGGATATGCATATCGTTAGAAATTATAATTTGAAAAAGGATCCACACCATTTCCAAGAACTAAGAATATTTGTAATACCCAAAACCTGCAAAGGAAACACATATTAAATGCATTGAATATCCATTTGAATGATGGCAATCCTATAGCCTACCAAGGTTAAAAGATAAAGTTACAAAACAAACACCACTTCACCAATGCCAAATTTCATCTAGTTATTTTTAGAGATTTGAATGATCTAGGGGACTTAAACACTGTAAAGTGTGATATGTTGTAGGTCTCTTTGTTATCTGGGTTCCCATTTATATTTCTTTTTTATAGAGTCCTCTCTATTTTTAAAGTCTGGTGCCAAAGAACTTGAAAGAGGGATGGAACCAGGCCAAAATTAGTTGTATTGTTTGTATTCTTATAACCTCCTTCATATTGATTAGATTTACTTTTGGTCAAAGACATTTTGTTCAAATTATCTGTGAAGTGTTTATTTTCTTTTTGATCCTACAATTTCCAAGAACCAACTTCAATTTATTGTGAAACAATTGCCACAACTAATCCAAAGGTCAATAACTATGTTTCCGAAACTTAGACTCCAAAATGATAATTTTCTTACCATACCTTCTTGAGTTCCATATTTTGAAACACTATGCCCACTATTGTCGTCATCCTGACCAAATATGTAAAACCTATAACTTTTTGGACCCTACTTGTGCAATGTCTGCAATGAAGAATTTGTTGTTGGACCAAAGAAATACGACTCCAAGATCAAAATGTTCTTAGTGCTCAACCTCTAGCCTCTCAAAAGTATCTAATTCAAATTATCATATACCAAATTTCTAGATCTTGTAAATAGATAGTATCCTTATTTACAAGAACAAGGCTAGTTTAATAACAATTCCTTGCTCATGTAAACAAGCAGTAAATGCAGAAAAGACGAATCCTTTATACAATCACCATAATATTTCTTCTTTTTTAACTTTTCAAAGGTTTAAGAATATTAGAGAAAATCAATCTTATCAGAAACACTTATGTGTTCTAAATATTTCTTTAGGAAACCTACTATTAACAAGATAACATACCTTTTAAATAAACAAAACTTGAGACTAATTGGCACTTCTTGAAACTTTTGCATTAACTATAATAAATAAATCTCATAAAATGAATTAAAATTAGTATGAAGTATCTCCTTTAAATGCATAGTTGAACTACTTAGAAAAACACTAAAATATTTAAAAACAAGACACTTTATGCTAAATTGATAGTTAAAAAAATCCTATGCAAAATGAGGGTTGAAGAATGTCATCAAAGAAAATTCCCCTGAGAGTCAAGGGTGCATCCTTTAGATTTATTAGTTGGAACATAAAATTATGGAAGGGAGGATGAATTTATATAAAACCTAGTTCGTGGAATGCTGATAAAGGGAGAAAAATGCTTGACAAACTTCATGGAAGCAACACTAAGATGAATATATGGGGTGAAGGTCAATTCAAAGGTGGAATAGAGGCATGTCTAGTCTATGTAACAGAGTTGAGAATGAGTAAAAAATTTCCCGAAACCAACTATTTTACCTAAGGGTGCAAATCTTCTATAATCATAAAAAAAATTGGAGTTATAAACTTTGCTCGGTTTTGGGAAATTTGCCATTTCTTGAATCTTATTTAGAAGATATATATAGTTATCTTCCAGAATAGAAGGAATCCTATCCCCATTCAAGTTATGGTTGGTATTAACTATGATTTAGAAGGCCAAATTTTTATAAGGGGCGCATTCTCCCTAAGATATCATCTCTGCTGATAATTATACCTGAGGGCAAGCATCCACTCTCCTTAAGGAACATATAGGATATATATGGAAGGAAAAACCATTAAAGCATGTATAGAGGCTTTTTTAATAGTTGGAGCCATATCAAACCAATTAATTCATTGTTGTGACCATAAAATAGAAATCTGGGTGCGCTCTAAGAGGTGTGGAATGCCATACTCAAGTGGAAGGACCAGTTCAAGGATAAATATGACCTGCAACAATTTTTAATCAGACATGAGATTTATTTCAACACAAAATCCCGTACGTTTTGGAACAACTACACTCATTTACAACCTTTACGAATTTCACACCACTGGGTGATAGATATTGGGCACTATTCTTTCAAATTCAAGCCTTAGAAAGGTTTTGGAGTACCTTCTGAAGCATATAATCAGTTCTGAAATCTATTGCAGCTACAAGTCTTCATTGAGGAGAATAAACAATTATCTACAGACACACATTATTCCAGATTTGTAGTTATAAGAGGTTAGAGTCATTGTTGGTTGTTTAATGTAAGTTTCTTCATGACTGTTGAAATACATTTGAAAGTATCAATTTTCTATTGGGTTTATTATTTTGCATGGTACTATTTTATGTGAGCATTTATATGCAACCAAAATCCAATCCAAAATTTCAACCACATAAAATCCATAAACTAAAAAAATCAACAAGTGTGAGAAGTGTTTCTCAAAACACTTCAACCAAAATATTCATAAACAGGCTAGTACTCTATAAAATTTGGAAAGGATAGATTTGGTCTACTACATTTATATATACTTTGTCTATGTATTGGAGATTGTTTCTTTTGTACACATGTTAACCACCTTATGATCTATGGTTTACAAATGCAACCAACAAACCATGCACCCAAACTAGTCTACTTAGAATGCGTTAGTTTTTTGTTATCCACTGAAGCCTACTGATCTATTAGGCCTTAAAAGGCTAGTAAAATTACAATGTTAAAATAATATATGCATAACCTATTGCACGATCCTTCATAATATTTATCAAAAATGTGCCTTTATTGTAGTTTCATTCCTCTATGAACATCTTGTGGACTTGATGACAACATGCTTCATTTAATAATTGTCCTTTGTTCAATCCACGATAGACATAGATCTTGGGAGAATGTAAGTAAGAACTTCATCAATATCACTAATGGTCACATTCCCTACACTGTGATGTTGTCAATAATCAGGGAAGAACGACCTATTACCACCAAATTTTCATGGGAAAATTTGTGAATTTTCTATCTTATGATTGGCATCACAAAGTATATGAGAACAAAAAATCTTCTCCACAAGGAAACAAGGGCAAAACTATTCTAAATCCATCCATGATTGTAAGTAATTGAAATAGCATCTCAGCTTCTGCAAGATGAGAAACGTTATAGTGGTAATCAAGGAATATTATAGCTCTAAGACTCAACACAACTCACCAGTTTGGACTGAGAGATTCAACCCTAGCATATGTGAGAGACAAGCTTAAAGGAATGTGTTCCAGGGAGTGCTAGGTATCATGGTGGTGCATACCATGGAAGAATTGTATTGTTCAATGCTTCATTAAAATTAGTAAATCTTCCCACTAATTTCATCATGGACAAGATATAGTTGTATGGAAAAAAGTACCATGAGGATAAGGAGCCTCCTTATGCATAACTTGTGTTTGATTGTGCTACCAGGCTTAGTTTTGATTTCGATAGAGGCATCCTTAAAGGAAGTTTATGCGAAAGGATTATAAAAGGGGAATGCAACAACTTTTTATACCTTGGGAACTCTTGTGTGTTCCTCTTATGTATTATGTAGCAATGCATTTACCTTCTATACCAGCATGTCAAGCACATCAAAGTATACCTTCTAAATGAGCCATCAATAAAATGATTTATGGTTGGGGCAACTTTCATGCAACCTGTTACAAAGCCCCAACAATAAATCATTAACAATAAATCATTTTGTTTATGACTCATTTACAAGGTATAATTTGATGTGCTTGACATGGTGGTATAGAAGGGATATATATATATATATATATATATATATATATATATATATATATATATCACACATGCACATCCACATTATAGACTGTATCAACACATTTTGGAGTCTTAAATCCACCATGGATAAGTGTAGCTCACTGAAAGCACCATGTTATCTTTGCCTAGGAAAGAACAAGAGGTAAGGGGTCGAAACTTTG
The DNA here is from genome assembly GCA_031772625.1 of Pinus tabuliformis. NCBI lineage: Eukaryota > Viridiplantae > Streptophyta > Pinopsida > Pinales > Pinaceae > Pinus > Pinus tabuliformis. Next base: position 320,605,845 of record CM062819.1, read on the forward strand.
TGACATTCGTAGGTGATTCAACCAATCTATAGCAGCAATCAAGAAACCCTTTTCTGCATGACAAGTAGCCTCATTGTGGTGGAAACACATTGTTTCAAATAACATCTAACTTGAGTATGGTATGGAATACTGGGTAAATATGCATAAAAAATCAGTTAAGGTGCTATATGTTTGCAAACGAAGGAGACAATTATACTAGCATAAGGGCGTTCTACTGATAGATAGATTTGGAAGGTTGTTATAGAGTAGTTTTGGAGAGATTTTAACTAGTACACAAAACTTTCTATACTAACAACCTTGAGGTGAGCACAATACCCATTCATTACAACATCCACAATAATTTTCTTTTATAGTTGTAGCATTATTCCTTAAACTTGGAAAAATGTGTGAATTAGACCCTTTTATAGTGTTAAAGGGACTGTATTGTGGCCAACAACAGAGGAGTTCTTGTAGTAGCATATTGAGGGGATTTGTGTGGACTGAAGTATCTCACAGAACATTACAATAGAACAAAAATGGATATTGGCTCAGGGTTGAGAATATATGTTTCATTCTGGGGCTGCAAACAAAGTACCCCAACAAAAAGTCACTTTTGTCTCAACATCAATACATATACACATGGAGTTGGGGAGATGGCTTAACATTTGGGGGATTGACCTATCCTCCACTCAAGTACGAGCATGTGATCTCTGATACATTATTATGGCATTTGTGCATGTATGGAGATGGTTTACCTCTGATATGAGGATTTATCTAACCTAGTTCCATACTTCAGGGTTAGTCCATTGTTTTATTGGCTTGTAGTATTAGAACTTCTAACCTAGTTCCATACTTCAGGGTTAGTCCATTGTTTTATTGGCTTGTAGTATTAGAACTAGTGCACACCTTTGGAGGGTTATATCATGTACTTGGAATAGATATTTAGGTGACCACAAATGGATTGTTGATTTGGAGGGCTTTGCAACCACCATTTTTTATGGAGTTTGGTTTTTATGGAGTTTGGCTTGGTTTGGATGGGTCCTCAAGGTGGCTCTTCACCGTCCACACCACTTGGAGCCCTTTTTCATGGATCTATGACCTTTGGAAGTGGAAACCAGTTTTGAAGGCTTTGGAGGCCACATATGCCAACATTATCTCATTAATCATTCACTTGGATAACCTAGTGCCCTCTTTACTTTGTGGAACTTGAGGGATTTTGGTTACTCTTCACATTCCTTGCCTTGTTGATGCATCTTGGACACTGCACATGCATAGTGCCCATTAACCCCAAATATTGGGTACCCTTAAAGTTTTTGAGAAAAATGTATAAGTCAACTAATGGCCCTAGTTGGAGCAAATCTTTGTCAATAGACTAAGTGTGATCCAAGTGGATGTTGGTGGCCACTCGCCTATCCCACTTGGACCCCCACAACTATCCCTTTCATTTTTTCAGTGTCCTTAATTGTAGCAAAATTTACTATTTTTGGCAGGTTTTTCGAGTCCTGAACTTCCGGAGTCATTTTGAGGCCCTAAACAATGTTTTTTGGGAAAACTGGTAGTTCACTCAAATGTTTTAGTCCTCAGATAGATCTTTCCAATGAGGTATTGTGTGCATCAAATGAATATTGTATGCCAAAGTTACGACCTTGGGAAGTTGATGTACCAATTTACCCAAATGGGGCCCATAGTTTGGCGCTTCATCTCCTAGGGTTGGGTTTTTGGATGTTTAGGGTTTTCCATTGTTTCTCAAAAATAAATAGGCCTTTGATCCTCATTGTAAGACAGTTCAGAGACATGTAGCCACCACATCTCTTCTCAGAGATAAGCTACCATTGCCCTAGCTGGTTTATTTTCATTTTTGTTTGTAAGCATATTTTAGAAATTTACATTAATGAATGAAGCATTATTTCTGATACATCTCGGTATTTATGGTTATATCTATAATTTGTTGTGTTCCTATTTAAATTCGTATCAAAGTGATACCTATCATGCATTTGAGCTATCCCTTCACTAAATATTATATGTTTTTCGTGGGTAAAATTTGACTGAAGGAGACTTTTAGCAATAATAACAATCATATTTATGACAATTCTTCAAACCCTGAAATAAGAAATGTTGTGCCCAAAATGTGACACTTTATGATTTGAATCATGCCTTAAAAATAACAAGCTTGGTTTTCCCAAATGAAAATTACATTAGAAGCCAATTTTGTGTCCCCGTTGAACTACTTTGTGATCTTTATTGAAAATAGTGAATTCAGCCTCAACAAGACTCAATTCTTGAATGATGACATTGTCAAGAGTAGAATTGATTTTATTACAGCCTAAGGGGAATTATAGTTACAATGGTTAAGGTAGCGTCAATCCACATTCAATCACAGGTAGATAACAACATCAAAGATAAACTGAAATGGTTTGTAGTACCCTTCTTCCAACAACAATGTTGGGTTTCTAATGCTTAACCATAACAATCACAAACTAATTGAGTTAGCAAAAATTTGGAGGATAATGTGCAACATATTCTGACTAAATTTATGGTATAAAGGTTCCTAATCCTTACAATGAATTGACATCGGGTCTAACACCTTGAAAATTACACTGTTGTACTTGTGCAGTGTTGGGAGGATGGAGTCCCCAAGGGTAGAATGGAATTAATTAGTCATTTTTTATAACAAGTTTTGTAAAATATGTAAAGGCTCTACGATATATGGAAGTGGAGCGCGTAGATGAATAAGAGTCAAAGGGGCATAGCCCCTTGTTTTAAGTAAAGTTTTGAGTCAGTTTTGAGCCTCATCCATGGTCCGTGGACCATTGAATTGTATGGAAAAGTCTCTAAATAGTCAAGTCTTAGTGAGTCTTAGGACGAGTTGGGGAAAAAATTTGGATAGAGAATTGGGTTCATTGAAGAGTTTGCGAAGGAGCTAAGGCGAGAAGGCCCTGCTTCCTGTGCTTAGGTAGAGAAGGGGAGGCTCTGCAGCTGAGTGCACGAAGGCCTAGGTAGAGTCCATAGTTGAGTGTGTGAACCCCTGCAGCTGCGTGCACATGGTAGTTTGAGTCTGTAATCAGTCATTGAAGATAAATAAAGACAATTTTCCAAAGAGTTAATGAGTATTTTCGTCGTATCTATTTATGTTATATGCTACCAATGAATGACATGTTTTATGAAATAATGATTGAATGCTATGCGAATTTATTGAATATGTCTTAATAATGTATGAATGAATGCTTAGCCGCTTCCATGAAGTTTCAGATCATTTCTCTTATGTTTTATGACGAATAAAGTAGATCTACGCGAACTCCAATATAGGGTTACTTTTTTATGCATGTAAGTAGGTAAATCGTCTATTAAGGGTCTGCTAGGACTCATCGTGGACCTTTGTGAAGGCCTGAGGCCAATTTAACTAATTTTTAGTGACGTGCCCTAGAAGTTTATTGATTTGTGTGAAGGAAGATCCAAGGCACTCGAAGACATCACACTAGTCTTTGGATGCATAAACTTGGTTCTTGAATCCACCCATATTGCTTTGGGTGAGACTGCAACATGTGCTACGTGGGTTGTTGCCGAAAGGGGCAGTAATGTAGGGTTTTGTTGGTTGGCACAACTAACTCTAAACTTGGGTCAGGACCCCTTAAGCCAACAAATGGTTATGTTGCTAGGACGGGGATCTGCTTAAAAGAGATGTGTGATGTTGCATCATTAGAACCCGACCAAGAAAGAAATTAAAAAGTGGTTTGATCGGATGATTCGCGAGTTCGCGGCATAAGAAAAAAGGAAAACGCGCATGTCAAAGGAAGATTGGTTGAATAGATGTCTATATACAAAGATACACGAAATATTCTTCTGCAGCTTCCTAATTGAATTGTATGAGTGGTTAGCTAAATTGATAGAAAATCAAGGAAGCTGGAAGCTCAATAGTCCCTTAGTGTGGACTCCAGATTAGTGCGACGACTAGAAGCCTCTAAAAAAAAGATTGTGCGGGTTGTTGATCATTGACTCAATCAAATTTTGGGAGGATTTTTTATAGAATTTGCAGTTGATACCTCAGTCAACTATAGCGAAGATTCTTCAAAGGACTAGGAGGTAAGTATTTAATATCATTGAATACTTGGATTAAAATTCTATTATGTGAAAAAAGGGTAATGGTATTACCTTGATGTTCGAAGCTACACAAAATGGGAGATTCTTTAGAAATAGCGCAGGATCAGGAACAGAGTATAGCGCATTGGTTAGACTTCCCTCAAGTGACGATGAAGGGGTGGCATAGACCATGCCGTGAAGTGTTGTTCAGCTAATAACTTAGGGCATTCCTAGGGAAAGCCATCCATCCACTTGACCTCCACCTCCATCTCCACGACATACACCTTCACCTCCACCGCCACCATTCAACATGGTAAATGCAATGAACATGCCGATCTTCAAGGGCATGGGAAGTGAAGATCCAGAGTAGTTTTGGTTTGTTGCTAGCATTTTTTGGAAAATGAATCTAATCACCGATGATAATATAAAGAAGGCTCAGTTGGTTACCACCTTTAATAATCACACACTAACTTGGTACATTAAGTATTGTACTGACAATCCTTGTGCAGCGCTAGCAGAAACTCAGACAAATTTGAACAAAGAGTTTAGTGAACCAAAATATGACTCACAGTTGGTGATTAAATTTAAAGAGATCATGATGAAGGTTGAGGAGACGCCTTGGGAAATTGATTAGAGGTTGAAATGCCAGATCAGATAGGTTAACATGCACATCTTAGATAGCCATCATCGCAACTGGTTTATAGCGTCGCTTTTCCCCCATTTGAGAATTTCTCTATCACAACAGAATATAGATACACAGGCAGAAGCCTTGGAGATCATGATGATGATGCATGCATTACCTATTCAGGACATGAATCTAGGGGTGCATCAGATCCACTCACAATTAGTAATCCTACACCTAAAATTATAAAGTTTGAAGAAAGACAAGGAGAACAACATCAAAGATAAACTGAAATGGTTTGTAGTACCCTTCTTCCAACAACAATGTTGGGTTTCTAATGCTTAACCATAACAATCACAAACCAATTGAGTTAGCAAAAATTTGGAGGATAATGTGCAACATATTGTGACTAAATTTATGGTATAAAGGTTCCTAATCCTTACAATGCATTGACATTGGGTCTAACACCTTGAAAATTACATTGTTGTCATGACATGAAATCTGTGCAGTGTTGGGATGGAGTCCCCAAGGGTAGAATGGAATTAATTAGTCATTTTTTGTAACAAGTTTTGTAAAATATGTAAAGGCTCTACGATATATGGAAGTGGAGCGCGTAGATGAATAAGAGTCAAAGGGGCATAGCCCCTTGTTTTAAGTAAAGTTTTGAGTCAGTTTTGAGCCTCACCCATGGTCCGCGGACCATTGAATTGTATGGAAAAGTCTCTAAATAGTCAAGTCTTAGTGAGTCTTAGGACGAGTTGGGGAAAAACTTTGGATAGAGAATTGGGTTCATTGAAGAGTTTGCGAAGGAGCTAAGGTGAGAAGGCCCTGCTTCCTGTGCTTAGGTAGAGAAGGGGAGGCTCTGCAGCTGAGTGCACGAAGGCCTAGGTAGAGTCCATAGTTGAGTGTGTGGACCCTTGCAGCTGCGTGCACATGGTAATTTTTCATCATATTGCGATGCAATATGATGACAAATTAGTTACACTATGTTTCGTCGAAGGTAAGAAAGTTACCTTATTATAATGGTTTAACTGACATCAATCTGTTTCTAATTGACTTTGAACGTGGAGTGCCTAAGGACGACCACTTTTAGGCATTAGAGTTGGTGCTGCGCACTATGCCTGCATGATGGTTGGATACACATAAGGATAGTTTTTCTGGATGGAGAGGTTTACAGAAGAATGATGAAGCTATGATTTGGGCATGTTTATACTAGAATGACTGAGAAGTATAATGGAAAGGATGATCCACGCGATCACCGAGAAAAATGGGCAAAATCATGGGGGACAGAACCACAGCTATAATGGGTACACATATTTTGTCATACCTTGGATACAATACCCATGAATTGGTATCGTTGAAACAAAGCTCCGCCGTGGCATTGAGGAATTAGATGCGTTGAAGGAAGGTTTCTTATTGACTTTCAACTTTGAAGATGGATTTGCAAGCATCGATGAAGCATTACAAGAGATTAAAGCGGTTATCTTCAGAACATCAAAGGAACCTATCGAATGGACCCAACCGGACTAGAGAAACTAGCTCTGCCACGCATTGGAATACTATAAAGTGATCACTGAAGAGGAGGAAGAAGACCCAAGGAATATCAATATTCTGGAGGAAGAAGGGCATTGCAAAGTCAAAGGCCCACAAATAGAGAACCCAGACATCTCTACACCTTTGAAAACGATGCAAGTAAACATTGGAATTGAAGACGAACCAAAGTTCACGAAAATAGGAGATTATTGGGACGATGCTACAATAGATAAAGTTGTTGAATTACTTCGGGAATACCAGGATCTCTTCTGCACTAAGTTTTCGGATTGAAAGGGAATAATCGACGATTTGGCCATTATGAAGATCACATCGAAGTCAGATGCGAAGGCTGTTAAATAGAGGCCTTATTGTCTTAACCCTAAGTACAAAGAAAAGGTTCGCCAAGAACTGGATAAAATGATAGAGGCAGGCATCATAGAACCTGTTGAATAACTTGATTGGGTGAGTCCGAAGGTGGTCCAAGAGAAGAAGCAAAAGGGAGAAATAAGGATTTGCGTAGATCTGTGGAAGCTTAATGATGCATGTGTTTACGATCCATTTCCAATTCCATTTATAGATGAAGTGTTAGGCAATTTTGGAGGACAGGAGGCCTATTCTTTTACTGACGGGTTTTCTGGGTATCATCAGATCAAGATTTCCCTAGAAGATAGAAGCAAGACCACCTTCACAACAGAGTGGGGTTGCTTTCAGTACACTATTATTCCTTTTGGATTGATGAATGCGTCTATGATATTTTCCCACGTAGTCATGGAAACTTTCAAGGAATTCATTCATAAGTTCCTGGAAGTGTACTTTGATGACTAGACAGTGTTTGGCTTGGTGAATCGCCATGTAGAAAGTCTGCGCCTTATGTTGGATACATGTCACAGATACTAGATAGTGGTGAATTTAAAAAAAAAATGCATATTTTGTGTTCCTTTTGGGATCTTGATGGGTCATGTTGTGTGCAAGCAAGGATTGATCGTGGACCCTGTAAACATTGTGGTAATTGTGAACTTGGAGGCCCCTAGGAACGTCAAGAAACTATGTGCGACATTGGGACATATAGGTAGTATAGAAAATTTATCAAATCTTATGCTCAAATTATCGTGCCCATGGAAAAAATGCTAAAGAAGGAAGCGACATTCTGTTGGGATGAAGAATCTCACCGTAATTTAGATGTGTTAAAAGAAAATGTCATTGTAATTTAGATGTGTTAATTTAGATTGGTATTTCTCGATTAGAAAAAGGATTTTCATGTACATGTGGATGCTTCTTGCATTGCGTTGGGTGCAGTGCTAACAAAGGTCGGTGAAGGAGAAATGGATCATCCTATAGCCTTTGCAAGTAGGAATTTTTCAAAGGCCGAGAAACATTATTTAACAACTGAGTGCGAATTCAAGAATTATCTGTTAGGTGGGAATTTCAAGATGTATACAGACGATTCTGCCTTAAAATACCTGGTCAACAATCCTGTGTTGGGGGGGAATATTGCATATGGTTGTTATTATTTCAAGGGTATGAATTTGAAGTCATTGTGAAGCGAGTGAGGTTGAATGCTGGACCTAACCATCTATCGCGAATTGAAACAGGCAAAGAACACAATAATTTGGAAGAAGGGTTGCCAGATGCACAACTCTTTCTGGTGCACGTAGAGGATGACCATTTTGCAGACATTATCCACTTCTTAAATACATGGATGGTGCCAGAATGATATACAAGTCAACAAAAGAAGTAATTAGTAGTGTGCATGACCGAATTTTCAGTCATTACAGGACATTTGTACAAAATGGGTGCCGATGAAATATTGTAGAGATATGTGCCAAACTTTGAGCATGATAGCATTCTCGCTGAAGCTCATGGGGGAGATGCAAGAGGCCATTATACGGGAAAAGAAAATGCATAGAATATTTTGCGTGGAGGTCTATGGTGGCCAACATTACACAAGGATTGTAAGGCATATTGTAAGGCGGGCAATGCATGTCAAACAAATGGCATACCGCCGCAAAGGGATGAGCTACCACTACATCCTTAGGTATCTCTGTAGGCATTCGAAAAGTGGGTGATTGATATTATTGGGCCAATTCAGCCCATTGGAAAGAAAACAGGCGGGCGCTACATTATCGCTGCGGCGGAATATCTCACCAAATGGGCGTAAGAAAAACCTGTAAAGGATTGTACAGAGGCTGTGACAACAAAATTCTTGTTTGAATATGTCTTAACAATGGTTGGATGCTCGAAAGTGTTGATGAGCGACAGGGGTACACACTTTTTGAATGAAAATATTAGTGCATTGACTGATGATTCCAGGTCTACCATTAGAAGAGTACACCATATCACCCACAAGCAAACAAAAATGTTGAAGCTTTTAACAAAATGTTGGAGAACGCGCTGACAAATATCTACAATGTGCAGTGGAATGATTGGGATGCACGTGTACCTGCAGTGTTATGGGATTATGGGACTACTTGTAAAGAGTTGACAGGAGAATGCCATTCAGATTAGTATATGGGGTTGAAGTCGTAATGCCGATGGAATGCATTGTTCCTAGTCTACACATAACAACTTTAACAGAAATGGAAGATTGCTAGGCCTTGGAACAATAGCTCGCGCAACTCATGGAGCTCGAAGATGACTGATTTTTGGTAGGATTCCATCAACAAGTACAAAACGAAAATGAAAAATCATGGCATGATCACCATATCAAGCTTCACAGATTCAAGGTAAATGGCCTTGTACAGTTATATGATAGTAAGTTCAATAAATTTCTGGGTAAACTCTAAATGCATTGGTTAGGGCCATATATTGTCAAGGAAATTACAGATGTCGGCACAGTTCAGTTCACAAAGGGAAATGGGGAACCATTCTTGGGAAACATGAATGGGAGTAGGTTGAAGCTATATATGGGGGATTCTGCGCAATGGCTATATGGAAACATGATAGTATTAATGCTTGAGGTAGTTGCAAGGGAGCATGGGATTATAAACTAAACTTCCTGGTTTGGAGGAAAAAGTAGCAAGTGGGCTGCGTGAAAACTGATGAGGGTGCACCAGATGGAGCTGCGCTTAGAATGATGTGTGAGAGGGAAAGTTACTACACAGCCAAGCAGGGAAATGATCATTGGAGTTACTATTAAGGATGACATGGCCAGAAAGTGGTTAAGAGGAGAAGGGAGGTGGCAAATAAGGGAAAAATATTTGAAGATCTGCTACCAAAACAACATTTATTATCATAATTTGGGGGGAATGGATGGATTTGAATTCAAATTCCCCTATAAATTACATGTTTCAGTCCAACAGAGAACACTTTGCATTCGAAGTACTGGAGCCTTTCGCTATTTGACACATATGAGCCGAGCATTCTGTGAAGAATTTATGTCACTCACGAATTGTTCTTTAGCAACTCGAGAGTTATTTATGGAAAGAATGACTACCACTAACCTCGCCAAAGCCCTGAGTTTGAAAGCAGTTGTGTTCGAAGCGCCACAACCAGAAGTGTCTAGTATGGAGGCTACCCCTGCTATGCCCACGACGCCGAGGTCATCTACGTCGAAACAAACTATGGCTAAAGAAAAGAAGCTTGCTATGAAATAAAAGCAACTAGTCACGAAGGAAAAACTGAAGAAGCCTGTGTCGGTGTGTGCGTCACCAAGGAAGCATAGTGAGACACAGGTGAAGAAGAAAAATGATAAGCGACCAAAAAAAGTAGTGGACCTAGAAGAGGGAGAATTCCAGGGTATCAAGGATGTTGATGCCAAAGGGGTGGATCCTATGATGAGGCTACCTGAGTATATCCCTCCATGGAAGGGAAAAACTAAAGTCACGAAGGATCTTGATACAGGGAAATTTTCAGTTTCGACACCTTTGCTGCCTAATCAGGTTGTGTTTGAGGGTCCTATGCTAGTGTGCATTCCATTTCTTAAAAAGGAATATTGGGACCTTACAGACCATACAAAGTTTCCACACTTGGAGACTCACAAGTATATGTAGAAAATATATTATAATGACACAAGGGTTACAATTTTGTAGCCTATGAAGGGACCCGTAGCGTTGAGTAGTCAGGGTTGCTCAATTTCTTGTTAGTGCTGCATTTTCATCGCTCCCCCATTAATATGATCTGTGTGCGCTAGCTCCTAGAGCTAGTACATGATGGGTGTCTATGGCTAGAGTAGCCTATCCCTATCATCGACATTTTGATCCATAGGATCACTAAGTTAGCTTACAAAGGGGTGAACCTTGCCAAACAGTTTGGAGGAAAAATCAGAGAGAAAGAGTTGGAAGATAAGATGAAGAAAGAGTTTGGTTTGATAAAAAAGTCATGAGGGTACTCTATCACGTCCATATTATACCCCGTAGTACAGTCGGCTGCCCAGATTCTAGCAAGAAAAGTAATGAGAAAATATCTCGTGAATGAAGATCTGGCACTGGCATATCACTCACATCACAGTGTGTGTGGTGGTTTAGTACAACTGGGCCAAGTATCGGTGTCAGGAGTTCCTTGCGAACTGCCGAGAGGCCCAAGTGGAGAGAAAGACATTTCATTATGCCTGGCTTTTATTTTCAATTTTTTTGGTTGCTTGGAGGTTATTAGAGGATAGCTAGTTTCCTATGCACAAAGAAGAATTTCCAGAGGCAGCATGATTTGCCTTGTTATGGGCCTTGTAAGATCTAGAGCGTGTTAAGGAGACAAAGATGTTTTGGATTTTGATGGATATGGACATGCACATGGTGATTAACCAGTGGCCAAGGTTGTGTCCCACCTTGTACGCGCAACTATCAGCATATGAAGAATTCAAAGCTGAATTTCATAGTGTTTCAATCAAAGCACGCAAAGACCCTGAGCAGAAATGGCACCTGTTGCGTTATATAGTGACGGATATAGATATCCAAGAAGTTGTGGTCCTTTGGCTACAAGAATGGTGCATGCCTATGGAGCTAGATGCAGGAACAAGCACAAGCACAAAAAGCTTTGTTGCGCATAAGTGGAAGGACGTCGCTTAGAAATCTGCACGCACATTGGTTGTGCAAACCAAGAAGGAGGTTGCTATGACAACTACAGAGAAGGCTTGTATGGAGGAGTGCGTTGCCAAAGCATAGGAAGAGTGAGATAAGAAGGATGCAGAAGAAAGCGAGAAGTCTATTTCCCACCATACTGATGAGCAAGAGTTGTTAGAGCAAGGAGGCACTGGCAGTGAGGAGAAAACCACTCCCTTCATCCTGAAGAAGTAGGCATAGGAGCAACAAGGTGGGCAACAAAAGAAACAAAAGTCTGATAAGAAAACACATGTTGATCCCATGGTGCTGATAGAGGGTGATCTCGATGAGATCAGCAACAAATTTGGGACACGATGATAGAGTTGTTGCAACAATTTGAGAAGAAATACATGTAGACACTTGGGAGCATCCAAAAGGTTCTGCACGAGTTGCAGATCCAAGCGAACAGAATTCAGGCAGATGTCAGGAAAGCGAGTGGCACACAAGAAATGCTAACTTAGGGAAGGAGTGGAGTATCAAAGATTGAATGGCCTTAGGAGAGTCTTCCCTTTACCTTAAGGGTTAGTTTGCGTGGAGTCGGATGAGCATTATGCGGTGCTTCACACAGTAAAAGACATGGGGCAGAACCTTTCCGTGCTTCCGCTCAAGTCTCTTAATGCACTACATCAGGGGGTCACTGATGAGCTAAAGATCAGATAAAAACATGCACTCACTTACGTCAGCGAGTTCCAAGTCAATAACCAACAACTCTTTGTAGAAAAGACTCAGGGCATGAAGGAGTAGGAGGGGTTGTGGAGACAATGTCAGAACCTGGTCGCAACGATTGAGCAGCTTAAAAATTCGTACCTGAGTTGGGTATATCTGATGATGCAGAGGCGTCAACCAAGGTAAGGAAATTGAACGTTGTAGTGCACATTTCAAAGGAGAAGGTCAACAAGGTGAATTTCCACCTACAAATGCAAATAGTTGAGTTGCAGTTGAAGTTGCAGCCGACCACACTGTTGGAGGTTCAGGAACAAAGAGGTGCGACGATTAAAGAATCCATGGATTAGCTAGACGTCGCCAGTCAAGGGTTCAACATGCTCTTTACTCAGGAATTGGGCCTCTGGGATACACTGTAGGAGGATCCTATGCTGTAACAATTGAGCACAGAACTCAGGGAAGCGCAACAGCAGTACGATGAGATCAGTACGACAACATGGATGTTGGAACTAGTCCAGCGTTTCATGCGCTTAGAGGAAGGAAAAGAAAAATTGCTACAAATATAGGAATTGCAGAAGAAGAATTATGTGCCCAGCACACGTATTGAGCCTTGGATAGAGGAAGCCAACTAGTTTTCACAGACCATTCTTGGGAAGATGAAGGCTATGCAACAGACACAGAGGAATATGCAGCTAGTAGTAGATGGGCCAGCCACAGAGAAACTGGTCCAGGAGGTGCAACAAGCAGCATAATAGAGTATCGTGGAGCTACAGTCATTGACCAAGGCATTAAGGGAACTCTGCTAGAAAGTAGAATAACCAGCTGAGTGACTCGAGGGTGAGTCATGTTCTTTGTCATGGGGGCCTATTAGGATGGGGTCCACAGGGGCAGAATGGAATTAATTAGTCATTTTTTGTAGCAAGTTTTGTAAAATATATAAAGCCTCTATGATATATGGAAGCAGAGCGCGTAGATGAATAAGACTCAAAGGGGCTTAGCCCATTGTTTTAAGTAAAATTTTGAGTGGGTTTTGAGATTCACCTATGGTTCGCAGACCATGGCATTGTATGGAAAATTCTATAAATAGTCGAGTCTTAGGACAAGTTGGGGAAAAAGTTTGAATAGAGAATTGGGTTCATTGAAGAGTTTGTGAAGGAGATAAGGCAGGAAGGCTCTGATTCTTGTGCTTAGGTAGAGAAGGGTAGGCTCTGCACTGTGGAGGCTTGGGTAGATTCCGCAATTGCGTGTGCGGAACCCTGCAGTTGCGTGTGTAGGTTAGTTTGAGAATGTAATCAGTCATTGAAGATCAATAAATACAGTTTTCCAAAGAATTAATGAGTATTTCCAGTGTATCTATTTATGTTATATGTTGTCGATGAATGACATGTTTTTATGAAATAATTATTGAATGCTATGTGAATTTATTAAATCTATCTTAATAATTTATGAAATGCTTAGCCGCTTCTGCAAAGTTTCATATCATTTCTCTTATGTTTTATGACGAATAAAGTAGATCTACATGAACTCCAATCTAAGGTTACTCTTTGATGCGCATAAGTAGGTAAATAAATTGTTAAGGGTCTTCCAGGACTGATCATGGGCCTTCGTGAAGGCTTGAAGACTGCTTTAACTGAGTTGCAGTGACGTTCCCTAGAATTTTATTGTTCTGCGTGAAGTAAGATCCAAGGCGCTGGAAGACATCACACTAGTCTCTGGATGAAAAAACTTGGTTCTTGCATCCTCCCATACTGCTTCGGGTGAGACTGCAGCGTGCACTACGCTGGCTATTACCAAAAGGGGCAGTAGTGTATGGTTTGGTTGGTTGGCACAACTAACTTTGAACCTGGGTTAGGACCCCTAAGCTAACAAGTAGTGTTTTTTTGGATCATGGAAAGTAAATTTGGTATGTTTGTTGGCTTACTAAGAGTATGGAAGGATACTTGTCTAACCCACTATATATCAACAATATTAGCTGCAATGGGTGGCCTAATTTCATGCACTATTTACTCCTAGACACAATGGTTTGGAAGCCTTTATTTGGCAGTGACTACAAGGTATACCAGCTTGATTTTTCATTATGTTCCTTTCAATGTTATAAGACATATTTATACATGCTGAAGCATCCAATACCATGGACCGAAAACCATCATGTCCAAAACCATGGACCGAAAACTATTGCGTCCAAAAACATGTGTGAAAATCATGCACAAAACCATAGGTGGGTCTGCCCAACCTAACATAGGTTCCAAAACCAAATTTTCCGGGGCGTTGCCCCGGACCCCATGCAGTGGGGTTACCTACACCCTCAAACCCCTTGTGACCCTCCCACTACGCAATCGGCACAACGAAGGGGGGCTCCACCCCCGCTATAACCCCCCGTTACTACGTGGGCTAGTCGTGGAAAGAATATAACACAACCCAACATTCTCCCAGTTATTGTTTTCTTTCCACAGGGGGCCACAAGAGAGCTTATTCATTCATCCAGCCCTGCAATGGCCATTGTTTTTGTACACCAAGAGAACTTCTCAGAGTTCACAAATTTTTTCAATGCATCTGCAGTATTCTTCAAAGTGTCCACCTTTACCTGTAACGCTTTTTTGTCTTCTATCATATCCCTCAAAAAGTGATACTGAACATCAATGTGCTTTGTCTTTGAATGATATGGAGGGTTCTTTGCCAAGAAAATTGCACTTTGGCTGTTACAGTTTATCCTTATAGCTCCCTGTACTAACCCCATACTTGAGCACAATATCTGCAACCAAACTGCTTCCTTGCTTGCATGAGTGGATGCCATGTATTCTGCCTCTATAGTTGATAGTGCCACTATAGATTGTTTCTTACTCATGCAACTGATTGCACCTCCAAATAGGCTAAACACATACCCACTTGTAGATCTTCTTTGATCCAGATCTGCAGCCCATTCTGCATCAACAAAGCCACGAATATCCAACTCTTTGTCCAATCCTGGTCTTCCTTGGTAGCACAAGCCATAATCACTAGTGCCATGTAAATACCTGAAAACCCACTTCACTGCTTTCCAATGCTCCTTTCCTAGTTTTGACATAAACCTGCTTAATACTCCCACTTCATGTGCAATGTCTTGTCTAGTATAGACCATTGCATACATCAGGCTACCGACTGCGCTTGCATATGGAACACAAGACATGTCCTCTTCCTCTTCTTGTGTCTTGGGACACTGTTCAACAGATAACTTTACACCTACAGGAATAGGAACCTCCACCGGTTTACTATCCTGCATATTAAATCTCTGCAATATTGTCTCGACATACTTCCTCTGGTTTAACCAGAGCTTCTTCTTTGCCCGAACTCTTTTAATTTCCATGTGCAAAATATAGTTTGCAACACCAAGATATTTCATGTCGAATTTGGAGGACAATTGGGTATTCAAATCCTGGATAATTTCTTTGTCATTCCCAACGAGTAACATATCATCCACATATAAGAACAAATAAATAACATGGTCACCAATTAGTTTAAAATACACACAGTGATCTGCTTTGTTTCTGGTGAAGCCAAGTCCCTGTATAAATGTATCAAATTTCCGATACCACATCCTTGGTGATTGTTTTAACCCATACAGAGACTTCTCTAACTTGCATACCAGTTCTTTCTTACCCTTCACTGCAAAGCCTTCAGGTTTCCTCATGTAGATTTCCTCTTCTAGATCCCCGTGAAGAAATGTTGTCTTCACATCCATCTGTTCTACCTCAAAATCAAAAGCAGCAGCAACAGATAAAAGTAATCTAATAGAAGTTACCTTGGCAACAGGAGAAAAAATATCACCAAAATCAATTCCCGACACCTGGGAATAACCTTTTGCTACCAACCGAGCTTTGTATTTCTCCACCTTTCCTTCTGCATTTGTCTTTTTCTTGAACACCCATTTGCTGCCAATGGGTTTCCTTCCAACCGACAAGTCCACTAGATCCCAAGCCTCATTTTTGTGCAAAGATGCCATTTCATCAACCATGGCCTCTTTCCATAGTTTTCCATCCTCGGAATCTACTACTTCCTTCACAATTCTGGGATCATCATCAGTAATAGATAAAGCAAAATTTGAATAGAATGCAGATGGACTATACCTTTCTGGATGCCTTCTTTCTCGAATTGATCTTCTCACACTTGGAGTTTGTGGCTCTTCATCTTCTGATTCCTCCTCTGGTGTAGAGTCTGATTCTTCCTCCTCTAGCTCAAACTCTATCTTATCATGTTCCTTTGGTTGGACTTCATTTTTAATAACATCTTTCACCTCTCTGAACACATCTCGGCTGTACACAACCATCCTTGTTACTGGGTTCCAAAGCTTATAACCCTTTAAACCATCCTTATACCCAATAAAGATGCACTATTCATATTTACTATCCAATTTGGTTTGTTTCTCCTTTGGAACATGTACATATGCATCACATCCAAATACCCTCAGATGTGAAAGAGAGGGTTTCTTACCAGTGCATACCTCTTGTGGAGCTTTATCCTCTAACGCTAATGAAGGTGATCCATTGACCAGGTAACATGCTGTCTCCACCGCCTCTGCCCAGAATTCCTGTCCTAACCTGACACCATTAAGAATGCTTCATGCCCTTTCCATCAACGTCTTATTCATTCTTTATGCAAATCCATTTTGCTGAGGTGTATATGGAGTAGGTTTTTGTCATGCTATACCACACTTCTTACAAAATTCTTCAAATTCCTTACTGCAAAACTCTCCACCGTTATCTCTCCTCAGCACCTTTATCTTCTTCTCTGTCTGGTTTTCCACTAGAGCCTTGAATTCTTTAAACCTGTCAAAGACTTCAGATTTCTTTTTAATGAAATATATCCATGTATTCCTTGATAATTCATCTATAAATGATACATAGTACATATACTTACCCAGTGATGGAACGCTCACAGGTCCAAACACATCACTATGCACAAACTCTTATATCTGTTTCGCCCTCTTACCACCAGAGGGGAAACTCACCCGATCCTGCTTCCCATATACACAATTTTCACAGAAATCAAAATCCAGATAGCTATTACTCATACCTTCTACCATTCTTTTACCATGAAGTATTCGAAGGCCCTTCTCTCCAATATATCCAAGCCTTTGATGCCACAACATGGTCTTCTTTCCAGAGACCACTATATTTTCTACTTCACTTTCAGGACCCATAGAACTGTTGCACCCATCAACAAATGTGCTACCTTGCAGCTTGTACAGAGTTCCAATCCGAACTCCCTTCATCAATACCAGTGCTCCCCGAACCATCTTGTAGGTATCCTTCTCGAACACTATTTTTACACCTGCATCATCCAACTTGCCTATAGAAATCATATTTTTGGCCAATGCAGGAATATGCGGAACACCCGGAAGTGTTCTAACCCTTCCACCTTGCAACTTCAACTTTACTTTTCTGCGACCAAAAACTCTAGCCTTCCTATCATTCCCTAATAAAACATCACACCATCGTATTTCTCGTACTCACAGAACCACTCTCTATGGGGAGTGAAGTGAAAGGGTGCACTTGAGTCAATCAACCATGCCTCATGATCTACATGTGTACTTGAAGAAGCCAAGTATTGTTATAGACATTTTTGGGCACTGCGACCCAAATCATACATGTCCATAAACCAAGGACTCCTAAGTCCCTAAAAGTGTTGATTCACACCCTAAAGGAACAAGGTCAACTGATTACATCATCTCCCAGAAGTTCTCTATACAAAACTGCTCAAAACTGGTCAAAACTGGACCATACAAACTGTGCAATGCAGAAGGTGTGATGCATCCCACCTGCCCAAAGTAAAGGGTGCGATGCATACTGGATAGCCCTTCTATAGGGAGCGAGAGTGGACAAATGGCAAAGACAGTTTGCAAGGTGGATCGACATGGAATCTTCTAGAAACTTCTCCTATGATACTTGCCTCTCTGAATTCACCCAGGGATGAGTAAGGGATCATCAATCTCCAAGTGGAATCAAGAACTATCAGAGAGAGGACACTAATCAAATATTAGAAGCTGACTCACACCCCTACAATCATCTATATATGGATCCCTCATCCCAGAGATCCAGAGGCTGGAATTTTGTATCTTGTAAGGAAGTGCTTCTGGTTTCTTGGTGCAACATCATAGTGTTGGGTGATCTAAGCTTTTCATGAGGTGAAGAAGGGATTTCTTGCTGAGAGGATGACGTTGGGTCAGAACAATTGGTTGTAATCCTCTTTGCTATTTTTGATATTAATAAAGTTATTCAAGTTTTCCTCCACATTTTTGTATGTTTGATGATATATGCATTTGTGTGGTGAATATATATCTAGTCCTATATTGTTTATGATTGTAGATCTCTGTTCTTGGATAGTATTATGTTGCTTTGATTCCACAGGTGCTCTTTGAAGCTGGGTAGACGAAGGAAAAGTGGCAAGGATCTGTCAGAAGGGAGAGGAATCAAGCAAGGAACCAAGCGCAAGACTGATGTTGGTGTCCTTCATTCCCCTCTTATCTATTTCTCATAAAGGAAAACGAAAGTAGTTTTGGTTTGTTTGTTTCTAAGATAGCTACCAGTCTTAGTGGGACTAGCAGCTCTGAGTGGACACTAGATTTCCCGATAACAAAATGGAGACTCCGCTGGGGAACGAATAGCTTGTTTACTTTTATATATTTGTTTGTTTTATAAACATATAGACGGAGCCTGACGTCAAGCCAGCTAGCCTTCGAACTGCATTTGCTATTGAAGTGCAAAGTAGATCAATGCTGCTTTAGTCTATCTCCGGGTTTTGTTTATAAACTAAACAATTCATTTGCAAACATCCTAATTTCCCTAGTGGTGGCTCTAGTAACCTCCTTAGATCCACCCCTGTGATTTATGTTTACTGATTATCACTTGCTCGGCCTAAATCCCTGAATTGTGCTACAAACTGTGATCAAGAACTCGATCAAAAGTCTCGCACTGTACCATCGCACCCTCTCTTCAAGGCAATCAGTATGCATCACACCTCTCGTGTGCAGTAGGTGGGATGCATACTGGAATCCCTGTGTAACAGGTGCGATGGTCAGAGAAGGTTAATTTTTCCTTTAGACTTTGGTTTTTCTTCACTCTTTTCAGCTCTATTCA
Organism: Pinus tabuliformis; assembly: GCA_031772625.1. NCBI lineage: Eukaryota > Viridiplantae > Streptophyta > Pinopsida > Pinales > Pinaceae > Pinus > Pinus tabuliformis. The sequence goes on from CM062819.1 coordinate 320,624,864, forward strand.
GGAGTTTTTCTGTCCGTAGTTAGTACACCTCTATGGAAACCCCCTTCCTTTCCATTATTCTGCCTCCATTGTGCAAAGAACTGTAAATGTTTTTATGTATTGTGCGCCACTTTCAGTTCTCTTTTACAAAGAAGTAGTGTATTGAACTGTCGTTTGTTGATTTGGAAGTGTCGCAAGTGTTGTTTTCAGTCATAGAAGAGAATCCAATTGTTCTTGATAGTCGATTACATTGTTACTCTTGTATTTGATTTGAATTAGTAGTTTTTCAAGTGTCGAAAGCAATTTTTCAATTCAAAATCGCAAAGTGTCGTCATTGTCTTCATTTTGTCTTGAAAAAGAACTTGTTAGTAATGTCACTTTGAAAAATAATTCAGATTTGTACTTAGCATTCTTCTTGTCATTCACACATTAAGAAGGCTGAAAACAAATACATGTATGTGCATTTGCATTTAGAATGCTTGTTGGTTTGATTTAGGACAATGCATATAGTGTGTGCTCTCCACTCTATGTTGAAAGAATATCATCTCTCTTTCTTTAGTAGCTAGGATTTTCATTGCAAAAAGAAGATTAAATGATCGTTTATCATCTTAGATTGCATTTTAGGAATTGCATATCTACATCATGCGGTGAACCTGAAAGGAAAATTTCTTAAGCAAGATCAACTGTAAAATAAATTTAATGAATCTAAAAACGCTTTGGAACCTAACGCACAACATTTAGAAGTCTAGGCTAGAGAAGTATTCCGGCGTCGTAAAGCCTAGTAATTGTTGCTTTCATTGCTGGTTGGGTGATTCCTCCACTTTGAGACGACAAGTGCCAGTGCGGACTTGTGCTCCCACGTACCATCGAGTATATATTGGGAGACCACAATATGCTATATCCTTTATCCATAGGAAGCCATGTCTTCCGCCCTATCGATCGCAATGCACTGAACACATCATTCAGGAAGATTGACTACCGTACCGTAAAAAATATTCTGCAGTTTTGTGATTGGTTTGGTAATCCCTATGTCTACATTTCCAGAGTAGTCTCTTTCATCCCTTTTCAGACTCCTTAAAGGAAAAGGTCCATCTGAGCACTTGTCACTTCAGGCTCATTAAAAATCGAAGGCGACTAGAGTCATCTTTTTTTTTTCTCGACTCTTAAAAATTGAAAAAACAAGTTGTGTCAAAGTGTCTAAAATTCATTTAATTCAGAAACTTCTTTCCCATTTATTTTTTGTTGATCGAGTAATCCGTATTCATGGAAGAAAGTCAATTGAAACCCTGTCGTTCGCGGAGGCTCACGAGTCAATCGTCTTTGTCTCCAGAATGAAAACTATTCCGAGCAAAGCGAACTCGTATAACCGGTTCAAAATCCCCTGGTAAGGTTGGAACAAGTGTTCCAACACCATCGGAGACTACGGTTACTCCAAAAATTTCTGGTATTCCTGCCTTTACAGAAGAAGTTCCGCATCCGCCAGAGGACAGTAGAGATAATCCTAGTGTGAAGGTAAACACTTATATTCCTGAACCAGCTCCATCTACAGCTGATTCGGAAGGTGTTATTCCCCAAACATCTGTCGCTGCAGAATCTATACCTTCTTCGGCATCGGAAATATTTTACGGACCTGATGGTCTTCCTCTTCCACCTAGATTAATAGCTATAGAAGAGATTGTGGAGGATCCCCCGTCTAGTACTCCATGGCATTTTGGAGTTGGGATTGCCCTATATCCTTCTTCGTCAGAAATTAGTCCACCGTTATCAAAAGCTCCTGTAGAATTGTTAGGAATTTTTTTGGATAGACTAGATATGTCTAAAAAATCGTCGACATCTAGGACTGTGTCATCTGACACAACAGCGGCAGAACTCCCTACTACTACTTCGACAATGTTTGTCGGCGTACCATCTGTCCGAAATAGCTCTCAATCGCTAGATGGGGTCCATCCAGGGGCTATTTCGACAGTATGGTCTGTTCCCATTTGTTCGTCTGGAATAATATTTGGAATATCTTATGTTGAGTCTCAACAAATTGATCCTTCACGGTGTCAATTTGGGCAGTCTGGTCCTCAAGGGCAAATCATTCCTCTGAGTTCTGGATTACCGCCGTATGGGGGGCAATATACCCTTTCATTGTCTCCTCCGGGAGAACAAACATACGTGAGTTCACAACAAAATTCAAGTTATGCTGGAATTACATCCAGTGGTTGATGCCAATATTGCCTCAACAACCAGGAGTTGTATACTCGATCCAACAATGTTTACCTATGTCAAATATACGAACTACGCCAACTATTGTGACGGTGTGACAAGTAAAAGCATTGCCTGTTGTATGCCAACCTCGGATTTCTCAGGTCGTAATGCAACAACATCTTGTCCCTACGATTCAACCACAATTTCCAACTAGTGGAATGACACAGGCCCAAACGGGTATTATTACCCCTCATCTTGATCAAACAGCTAGTATTGGGCAACAAAACATGGCTTCACAACCATGGCTGGTGCAATATCAACAACCGCAATTCCAACAAGCTTACCTAGGATCTAAGCAACAAACCTTTGCAAGTAATGGGCAACTGTATATTCAAAACGGTTACCATCAACCATTCCATAATGGTTATGCCCATCAACCTTACCAAATTTACCAGCATCAAATGCATTATGCTGGTATGCAAAGACCAACTGCTCAAGCAATTCCATCTTATCTTGGGTATGCTTCGCCAAACCTGAATCAACAGTTGCCCTTCATGGCGACTTTAGAGTTACCGGATCTAAATCGGCTAACGAATGATCCAATTGCTTACGCCCCTTGGTGGCTAGCGATTCCGCACAAACTTCCGTCAGATATTCCTATTTAATGGAAATCCGGGTGAAGACCCTTCGAATCATGTGATGACCTTTCATCTATGGTGTTCATCCAACACCCTGAACGATGATTTGATTAGGCTTCGCCTTTTTTAGAGAACGTTAACTGGTCCGACAGCAAAATGGTATATCGAATTACCTAGAGCTTCATTCGATAACTTCAGTACCCTACCCACAACCTTTTTAACCCATTTTCAGTTACCCATAAGGTACAAAACGGGAACAGAACTTCTTACCAATTTCAAGCAAATGACAGCCACTCACATATCCGATCATATTCATGAGTGGCAGCGTCATCGTAGAATGGTAAAAACATACGTTCCTGATCAGCTGTTAGCTGAATGGTTTATTAAGTCATTATTACCTTCCATTACAGAAGATGTGGCGAAGGGAGGAGTTGTCACTGAAGAGCAAGTTATTGCTCCTGCACAATATTTAGACTTGATTTATACTCAGTCTGGCACGCTATATGATAAAATCCCTAACGCTCCCAGACTGGAATTTTCCGTTTTTCCTCTTCCTAAATCAAACAATGACTCTCATGCACGACAAACACGAAATCGACAAAGGCTACATCTAAAAAAGCGTGTCATATTTCAGGTCAAAATGCAAATGAGGAACTTCTCGCCTCGGAAGTAAATGTCGTCTGAACTGACAAAGGAAAAGAAACCAAGCAACCAGGAGGCAAGAAGAAAACAAAGGGAAGAAGAAAAACAACAAGAGTTATCCCTTGAAAAAACTTCTGCAAACCCTTCTGGAGATAAGAAACCAAATCGTCCATGCCTTATATGTGATGAGGATCATTGGATGAGAGAATGTCCATATAGAGTTGAGCTTAGAAAATTCTTCAAAAATTCGAAAACCTCGACAGTATTGACATATCCGTTTCCAAATCCAGGAACAAATCTGGTTTCTAGTGACAATGCTTCCCAGTCCCAAGTGCTAATGTTGTTGGTTTTGAAGCAGCAAAACGATGCTTTGATATTGACAAGAAATAAAGATTACGGGAATCCACCTAACGATCAACCTAGTAGTTCGACAACAAGTTCGACAGAAGTTGTGCCACCCATCACTCCAGAGCTAACAATAAAACCGCCAAAGGGAGTGGTACACAAGTCGACATTTAATCCTTGTCCCAGAGCAGCACAACATTATAATATAGTGGAAGATCTGGTCCAATCGCCGTCCGCTATGTCGACACTTGAGGTACTGCGAAATTGCCCTCCCAAAAGCAGGCTTTATTATCAGCAACAGGTGGGATTGACCCAAAGGATTCCAATCTTGTGTCCTTTAACCACAAAGGATATGATCGTCAGTTACCGGCTCAACTAGCTTTCCTCATTCAAGTGAAAGCCCTCAACAAAACTGTTCATCGAACAATTATTGATGAGGGGGCATCTACATGTATTATGTCAATGAGTTGCTGGAAAACTTTAGGATCCCCACCCTTGTCGCGATCTTCGATGACATTAAAAGCATTTGATGGACGAACATATACCCCATATGGGATTCTAAGTAACTTGCAAGTTGAACTGGGGGGAAAAACATTAGAAATAGATGTTTAAGTAATTGAAGGAAACCTCGATTACAACATACTACTAGGAAGGCCCTAGACATATGCTATGGTTGTTGTTGTGTCGACCTACTTCAGGAAGATTTCATTTCGTTTTCAAGGAGGAATTACAATCGTTGACCAACAAACATTTCTCCCCAACAGTTCCCAAGTTGCGAGAAGCATTCCGATGATCCATGGAAGTCCTCATTCGCTTCAAAATATCGGAGTAGTCCTGCTAAAAGACCCTATATTAATGGGGACTTTCACCCTACCACCTCCAATAAATATGGTGGAAGTGACAATAGTGGGAACCTGCAATATGATATCTTCTATTCAAAAGATCTCAGAAAACGATATTAACATGGATCATCTGCAGGTATTGCCTCCAAGCCCAATAGAAATATTGTAGCAATCAATGTTTTCAGCATGGGAGGCAAACCTGAATCAACACTCATCAAGCGTTTGGATAGATAGGTCTAAGGAATATGGCACCCCTTCAGATCCTTGGTCGAAAGTACATTACACAGACGAAGGAATTGTTCTGTAAATGATAATTGATGGGGCGCCATGGGAAGATTACCACCATCATTCCCATCTTCCGGATTGTCAAGAAGATACTCCCAGTGACCTTCATCATCCCTCAGTTTTTTATTTCCTATCAAATACTGTAAACATGGTGGATTTCGAGCAAAACTTGTCCATTATTGAAGTGACTATCGCCATAAATATCTCGACCAAAACAGATGTTGTAGAGAATATTCATGTTGGCAAATGTTGTTCTCCTTCAGAACTGGAAATATACCAAGCTCTTTTTCGTGAATTCAGAGATATCTTTGCTTGGTCATATGGTGAGATGCCAAGCATTGACTCTAGCATAGTTGAACATGAAATCAAGATGTATCCAGATGTCAAACCAGTACGACAACAGCTACGGTAGGTGAATCCCAAGAAATCCGCTGCCATCAAGGCAGAAGTTGAAAAGCTTCTCCATGCTGGTTTTATTTACCCGGTTCCTCTAACTGATTGGGTATCAAATATTGTTCCTGTAATGAAAAAACAAGTAATAATTAGAGTGTGCGTCGATTATAGGGATGTAAATCAAGCTTGTCCGAAAGACAACTACCCTACACCCTTTATTGACCAGATAATTGATGAATGTGCCGGATGTGAAATTTTTTCATTTATGTATGGATTCTCCGGGTATAATCAAATAAATATCAGCCCACAGGACCAGTCAAAGACTGCATTTATTTGTTCGTGGGGAACATTTGCATACCGCAAGCTACCCTTTGGTTTAAAGAATGCAGGGGAAATTTTTCAGAGGGCAATGAATTATGCCTTCCATGACATCAAAAACATCGTTCAACCATATCTCAATGATATTCTGACTCATTCGCGAAAGCGGACCGATCATTCGCAGCATTTGAGAGCAATATTTCTACGTTGCCGACACTACAAGATACGACTCAATCCACGCAAATGTGTGTTCTGTGTTAGTTCTGGTCGTTTGCTTGGCTTTGTGGTCTCAAAGGACGGGATTCATCTCGACCCATGTAAGGTTCAGGCAATCATTAATTTTCCTCCACCTTCAAATTTGCTTCAGATTCATAAACTCCAAGGGAAAACAAAATTTCTGAGGAGGTTCATTCCAAATTACGCTGAACTTGCTAAAGGTTATACACTTCTATTGAAAAAATAAGTACCCTTCATCTGGGGTCAGGTCGCGCAAGCTTCCTTTGATGCTTTAAAGGAATCCCTAATAAAAGCATCATTAATGTACGCTCCTGATTATCAAAAAGACTTTAACCTGTATCTAGCTGCAGCAGATAAGACCATCGAAGTGGTTTTAGTTCAAGAAGACAATGGAATTGAACATCCTATATATTATTTGAGTAGAAACTTAAATGATACAAAAAGCAAGTACTCCTACGTTGAAAAGCTGGGTCTCGCAGCTGTTCAAGCGATACAGAGATTTCGACACTATGTCCTCTTTCGAAAAACTACCATTTTGTCAGATTGCAACCCCATGACTTATATATTGTCGCGACAGTTGCTGGGGGGAAAATATTCAAAATGGATAGCAATTCTTTAAGAGTTTGATCTGGAATTTGTAAAATCCAAATCGAAGAAATCCCTGGGTTTTGCAAAATTACTATGTGATTTCCCATTGTCATCCAACGATGCAACATCCGAAGAAACCATCGTGGACGAATCTTTGTTTCTGATATCCTCAAGCAATCTGTGGTATGGAGATATAATAATCTATCTCCAAACCCAAAAATATAGGTCTAATACCTCCTACTCGGAACGAAGACGTATCTGATATCAAGCAAAAGACTACATGATCGTCGGTGATACACTTTACCATCATGGTGTCGATACAGTTCTGAGGAGGTGCCTCACCCACGAGGAGGCCGAAAAGGTCCTGAATGACTGCCATTTAGGCACATGTGGGGAGCATCAATCTGGTTACGCTACAACGCAAAAGATTTTACGAGCAATATACTTCTGGCCAACAATGTTCAAAGATTGCATAACCACAATCATAAGTTGCCATGCATGTCAAATTTTAGTTAGAAAAAACAAAAGACCACCCACACCTCTGCAACCAGTAGTTGTTGTTGGACCATTTGCAAAATGGGGCATAGACTTCATGACATGTAACCCCACCTCAACCGGGGGGCATGGCTATATCATAGTCACAGTAGACTATTTTACCAAATGGGCCGAGGTGATGCCTACATTAAACAACAGTGGCAAAATGACTGCCCTTTTCTTTTTTGATCATGTAGTCTCCAGATTCAACATTCCACAGGCCATAGTAACAGATCATGGATCACATTTTCGCAATCACATGATGGTTGAATTGGCTGCCAAATTAGGGCTGTCCCACGACAGCTCTACTCCATATTACCCACAGGCCAACGGACAAGTTGAAGCAATCAACAAGGTCCTGAAGCGGATGCTGCAAAGGATGATTAGAGTCCACAAAAGGAGTTGGCACCTAATCCTGTACTCAGCCTTGTGGGCATATCGGACATCGGTAAGGAATGCAACCAGGTTTACACCCTTTCAACTGGTGTATGGACTAGAAACAATCTTACTAGTTTAGTGTGAAATCTCGTCCCTCAAACTCGCAGTCGACCTTCTCCCTGGAACTTCAGAAGAGGAGGCTCGTTTCATGGAACTAATCCAATTGGATGAAACCCATCATGATGCCGCTTTGGCTAACGAAGCCCATAAGAAATGAGTCGAGGCGCAATTCGACAAGAATGTCAAACCCTATGTCTTCTCAGAAGGTGACCTGGTCTTACTTTACGACCAGGAATCTGATAAATTGGGAGCAGGTAAATTCAAGTCTTTATTGATGGGCCCCTATATTGTTAAGCGTGTGCTAGCAAAAGGGGCCTACAAGTTAGTGGATTATAATGGGACTCCACTGGCGCAACCCTGCAATGGGTTGTACCTTAAGCGTTACTATGCGTGATTCAGCGTAGTAACCTCTATGCTTTTGTTACATTTTTGTTTTTGCTAAGGGTAATTTTTTTGGTTAGGTAATCCACTTTTTACATTTGTTGCAGATGTCGAACCTATTGGAATCATTTGTTGGATATGCCGACGGAGCGAGTCGTAGTTCACGGAACCTATCTTCTGCGGCCTGGGCCATCTTCGATCCGAGTAGCGAGTTAGTAAGTTTCAGAGGGGTATGTATTGGTCGCTCAACAAATAACATCACTGAATAGAGCGCGTTGATAGAATTCCTCTCTGATGCCATCACACATGGCATATGCTGACTTATCGTGAGGCTAGACTCACACTCGTCATCCTACAACTTACTGTTATCTACTCCGTACAAAATCCAACTATCTATCGCATGTTCCTAAAGGTCAAGATTTTGGAAAGGCAGTTTGATTCTATTCAATATCAGCATATTTCCAGAAACGTAAACACATTAACAGACTCATTGGCAAATTATGTGTTAGATAGACATTTGCAACATTTATGAAAAGAAGCATTTTATCAATATTTGCATCAGGATCACGTAACTAAACCAAAATAAAGCTCCGAAAAAAAAAAATAATAATAATAATAATAATAATATATATATATATATATATATATATATATATATATATATATATATATATATATATATACTATTTATGGTTTACACATAGTGTTCTGTAACCAAGACAAAATTGGTCAAAAGACCCAAAAACTCAAAATGCTAGGGGCACCCTAGTCTAATGGTGCTCATGAGAACAAGTCACCGCCTATGCAACCATGCGTAAAAGCCTAGTCCATCGACTCGGCACGCCAGTAGTATGTCGCTGCAACCTCAGAGGCAACTCGTCGGTCCTCACATCCGGAATACCAAGAGTGAGGCCCTCGACCTAATCCTGCAATGTTGAAAGAGCCTCGGCCACATCAAGGTCGCGAAGGACGTACTGCTGGTTGCACTGGTCCAATGTCTGCATGAGCACATGAGTTTTGATTAGTCCTGATAGAAGAAAACATAGAACATTATGAAAATAATAAACACGGATATGGTCAGAGAATTTACCTATGGCACCCCACTGTTCACCAGCCGGCAACGCTAAATCTGGGTCACCCCGAAAATCCATACCAGCGTATGGACGCTCGGCATAAACCATCTGCTGATGGTTGAACCACTCAAAGAAGGTATCAAAGAAAGAAATCTGGGACTGACCCGCATGCCGGGCCATGAAATCAACCCATCGTTGCATCTGTGGCTCAGTCGGCGGAGGTAAACCAAGTGAAATGTACTGTAATTGCATCAGTGGGATCTTTTCCAAGGCGAAAGCAGTCAAAATAGAACCATATCCAAAGTTCTTGGATCTTCCATTTTTCACCTAGGTCAGTTGTTCTTTCATCACAGGAAGTATTGCATCACACTAGTTGAACACCTTTGGTTCAAGGCATTCCAAGGCGTACTACATATAAGACCTGTTGGCGACATGAAAAGCCGCACTACCAGCCAGTCTAACAAAAGTGAATAGAATGGTCCTCAAGGACCTATCAGTGACGTCTTGGATATTGATCTTGCCGTCCCTACTCGGCTGAGATCCCTCTCTGTAGTACCCGGCGAATGTAATCTCTCACGGATTCACCCCCACAGACGGAACCTGATAATGAGATAGGGGCACCACGCCTCGATAAACTGGTCAAAAAATAGATGTCCCCGACAGTCAAGGGGATGGATTTACCCCTAATCTGGAACACTTGGTCGGTAGGATCCCATGCATTGAGAAAATATTGCAACAAGTTGATTTGTTGCCTCATGCTAGAGATGCAGAAAAACTTCAGAAGGCCACATTTCCGCAATGTAGTTACCATACCTAGATCATGTAAAGCAACCATGTCCTCTTCTTCATGCTCACATTCTCGCCATGTAACAACCATTTTTCTCTGATGAATCTCTGAAAAACAAACAAGAGAAGAGTCAAGGTCCTGATTTGGCAAAGTGCAGGCAAAACTTCCAGGAGAAAACAGTGCAAAAGTTTCCCTCCTTGCACCCATCGTACCCCAGCAGTGTACTAGGTGGGATGCATACTGACTCGCCAATGGCCAAGCTAGTATGCATCACACCTTTCGATATAAGAAAGGTGCGATGGTGCCAGGGAGAATTTTTCAAACCCTAGGGGCTCAGAAAAACCAGGAAACATGCTCAGAATTCAAAAAGGAAAGAATGCAATTGAAGAGCTCAGTTTTATCTCTTACCTAGTATAGACGGCACCAAGAATCGTCCATAGAATCTCCTGGAATGAGCTAGTGAAATTCATGGGGGAAAGCACCTCCAAAGCTCCAACAAACCAAAGTTCAAATGAAATGGTAAAATGAGAGGTAAAAACCACTTTTAAATTACTTTTCACGTAATTCAAGTAAATTATTAGTGTTTTAACTCATTTTTAAAACATGTATTGTTCATTTCTAACTGGTTTGATGAAGAAATTGAATGGGCAGTGCAACCTTTGAAGGAACAAAGTTGTCAGCGGTGAAATCAAAGTAATCAATGACCATTATCATCGAGCAGTTTTTATGTGGAGTTCAAGCTCGTTAAAAATTAAACATAAGCAATGAGCAAATGTTTCCCCCAGAGTTTAAGCTCATTTATTAAAAAATTAACCAATTTTCGGTAAATAACCATCGTGAATGCATTATCATCAGCTTTTACACCTTGGTTGTGTTCTCATCATCACCTCCACTCTGTTTTGGCCGATCATTCACCTCCATTTGATTGTTTACCCTTTTTGAGGAATAGTTGTGAAGAGTGATCCTGTTAGCCATCCTTGTGACACTGCCGTGATTGGAAAATTCCAAACCTTACCTGGAATCAGCTGCTACCCGAAATTATCACTCATTCCTCAAAAAACGAGTCTCCTTTAAGCTCTTTTCATCTGACTCGTAAAATATGAAAGGATTGTGGGGCAATTGGGCTCTTCAGCTCGTTAAAGTAACCGGAAGTTCTATCCCTCCTCTAGATTTTAAGTTTTTTGGACCTGAGGGATTATTACACAAAAAGATCCAGCGTTTTTTGTGTTCAACTCGTTAAAATTACCGAAAATTCATCCATTTTGTATTATTTTATATTTTTTCGGACTTAAGGGATTATATGACGAAAAAGGATTATTGGAGTTTTCTTTACGTCCCTTTCAAAATCTCTAAAATTGAAAAGGACCGAGTTATCTTTGTCGTTAAACGCGTTAAACCGAATAGCGACAAACTTGTCCATACAGACAAGAACGAGTTTCACCGTCGCTAGGCTCGTTAAAATATAGCGACGGGTTTGCCCGAAGGGAAAATTATAGAACAAGCATATGTTATCCTCCTCAAGCTTGACAAAAACAAAGAGGTACTAGTCAGCAATGACTGGGGAAAATTGGGAAGAAAACTTGAAGAAACTTTGTTGGTAGCAAGGTTGCTCTTGAACATGACACTTTCACTCCATTACAAAGTCGGGTTGGGTTATTCCGTTCACCGACCATATCACCATTGGTCCATCACACTATCCATATTTGGGGTTAACGCCACCAATCCATGTCAATGTCACCGGTATGTTCAAGAGAATTCGTTCAAAGAATTCACCTGTGTCTCATCCGCTGCAATACATTCACGCTCCATTCTTTCATGACCGCCACCGTGAACCTTTATCATCAAATTATTTTCACCTCCATTAAAATCATTTGCTTCATTCCGTGTCGTAGATGTGGGATTCATTAAGGCCCTCCTACGGCGGGTCGCTTCTTGTCGACATCAGCTCATTATCTAGGAGGTCGATTTAGGAACAACCCTTTCAGTACTTTGAAGCTTGCATGCCTTAATGGCAAGTTTCTCACTTCCGGTGACAGGTTTACATCAATGGCCTTCGACCGAGAGATTTTGTGTGGTGTTCGACGCCAAGTCCCTTTTTCACATCACGTGAATTGTACTGTCGTACCTTGAGGGTTGTTTGGTCAATTTAGTGTTGTCTAAATTGCTATCATAAATTGTCAACCCGGGGCTCGTAAGCTGATGAAGTGAAGTGTACAATATATACTTAAGCAGCCTTTACTATTTCTTTTTGTTGTTTTTAGTTCATGTTTGACTTATCTTCCTAATGTGATGTGATGAAGTTATAAACAAGTGAGTGAATGTGTGTGTATGTGGCGATTTCTAAATGCTTCTTGAAATTTAAAGAGAAAACTTGAACAATAACTTGGAATGAAATTAGAGCTTCAAATGAAAGTAAAGCATCAAACAAAAAGACCAATGACACTAGTCCAATACCTCTACTGCTGATAAGAATGAAAATGACATCTACTTAACTCAATTGAAAGCAAGAACACTACTCTAACTCCTCTAAAGCGATGCAAAAATTAAGTGACAAATCACACTACTTAATTCTCCCTTAACATTCTGCTTTTAGCTAAAATTGATCATGTGAAAAAAGAGTTAGGAGTGAATTAGCAATATGAGTCTAAAACTAAATAAACCAAGCTGCAATTGGATGATGTTTTGGTCCCATAAAAGTTAGTGAATTATGATAAAAAGAACCATCAAGAGATTAGCAACTTGACAAAACCTGATAAAGTAAACTAGGCAAGGAAACTAACTAAGCAAAGAAACTAATGAAAATCAAAGCAAAAGTCAGCAGTTTAGATAAGACAACTTCAAATGCCACTAGTGATAAAAAGAAGGAAAAGCACATTGTCCCGGGCTCCTAACAAAGTTGCAAAAACACACACTGATCAGTCATGAAAAGTACAGAAACGTAAAGCAGCATAATTCAAACTGTACATTAATATACATGTCAAAAGAAATCAAAATTGCAGAAATCAAACTGTATATTAATATACATGGTAAATTAGAAAAAAAAAGGAATGCAGGAAAATAAATTTAAAAGCTACTGTACAATGGTTGTAGCAGACAGGGGCCCTCCATCCACTTCAACCAATTAAAAGGATCAGCTACGCAGGTAAGAACAGAACTGTCTTCTTGGTATTAAATCAACACATAATAAAATACAGTGGGGAGCGTAAACGCTATGTAAAAGAGTCTTGAAACAGAGTTTAACAACAACAAAAGACTAACTTCCAAAAGCTAACTAATCAGCGTGTGCAAACGCTTTATTTATAACAGGAACACAAACTGTTCTGTGCGTAAACTAAGCTAACTAAGAGTTGTGCAAAAGACACGTTCAGCAGCACCGTGCACGGATTTAGGAAACGGTCATCACGGTTGATAAATCCACTGTTGGATTCTTGTCCCCTGCAGTCTTCGTGGCTAAAGAAGAGGCCAGTTGTGAGTTCTGTGCTCCACCTGAAGACGCAGAGTCGTGCCACCATTTGCAACCTTGCCGTTTGACCAGAGTTACTTCCACGTTGACCAGGGGTGTAGACTGCCAGTTTGGCTGAGCTGACAGCACACGCACCATGTACACAGTCATAAAAACTTGCCCATGTGGCTCTTTCCCTGGGGAACACCTGGAGCATAGCAAATAAGAAAATGGTTGCGGAATCTGGGATCGGCTGCGGAATTAGAGATCGACTGCGGAAACCCTATATAAGCTGCGAAATTGCAGCACTTAAACCAAAAATCTAAACCAACAGTCAATCATTAGCACAATTAGCAAATCATGTTAAAAAGTCCTATAATGCAATGAATTGAACAAGTTGATGAAGGAAATGATGATAAAAGAAGGAAATGAGTAGGAAAAGGCTATTGGGAGGATGGGTAAATGAGTGCAAGTTTGAGGCTCAACATACCCCCACTGTGAAGGTGTTGCATGTCCTCATGCAACCAAAACTTTGTCATGATTTTTCAATCCATATGCTCAGATGCCTCTGCCAAGACATCCAACCTTCTCCTTTTTCTTCTTGCTACCAAATTTGTTCTTGGTTTTCTAACCAAACACCTAAATTTCAAGTTAATCAAGGCCCTGCTCAATTTCTTGCATTTCCTCTTCAATTTCCTATTCTTTTTCTGCCAAAGACCCAAGTGAAGCATTGTGTTATCGTGGACAATTTTGTCCACCTTGCTTTGTTCTTTCAATGCTTCATTCTCCTGTTTAATATGCCAGTTCAAGACTTCCAGTTCAAACACTTCTTGTTTTAGAGATTGAACCTGTTGATCAAGAGGCAAGATAGTGCTAGGACCGACAGCTGATTGCTCTAAGGTTTCCAAGTAATTGTACACCTCTTGCTGGTTAGGGTCAATGTCAGGTGATCTTCTTGGACTTGGTTCATATTCAAACTCTGTTTGAGGGTCTTGCTGAAATGGGCTTTCTTCACGTGGAGGAGTGACCTCAACACGTGGGGAACTTGATTCAAAATCAAGCTGGGTAGCAACCTTTTCAGGTGTACTTTCTCCCAAGTCAATAAAATGTGGCTATTTGTCCTTAGTGACCCTCATTTTCCTTTCTATTCTGCTGCTCCTTCTCACAGCACTAGTGCTCGTTTGCTTTTGCAAGGTACTTTGTTTTTGCTTTTGTTTCTTCTTTGAGAGGGCAGTAGCATGGAGTTGAGCAAGTCTATCAGCTAGTGTTTGGGAGTCTTCTTCAATTGAGGGCTCAGGTGAAGGGTATGACTCTTGAACAATGGCTTTCCCTTTATCCCTCTTTTGTCTTTTAGCTCTGCCTCCCTTTTTCCTTTCTTCTTGAGCAATTTCTTGGGCAGTTTCTTGAACAGTTTCTTCAGCAGTCTCTTGGGCAGTAATTTCTTTCCCTCTTCTCCTACTTCTCTTTGGTATCCTAGGAGAGCTGCTAGAGGCTTCAGCTACCTCTTGAAAATGGTTTCTAAATAGAAACTTCTCCCACGTATCATTTTTAATTTTCAACTGCTCCTCAATTAAAATTCTAATGAGTCCATGATGAGACAAGTGGGGTTCAATGTTTCCCATGTGTTTCTGAACAGTGGCACTCATCTTCTTTAGACTAGCTAACAAGAAATAAGGTAGGTTGATAGCATGATCATCCATAAAGTGCATCATGATTCTTGCATGGTATACATACATGACACCGAAGCGGCCTTCACATGTTAAAATTTTTTGAAAAAGCAACAGTAATGAAGTCCACTCTTCCTTAATGACACGTACAGGGATTCCCTTAGTGAAAGTGGAGGTATCCATACCTGGATTCTTGAGCATATTTTTCCACTCTTGATCTTCAACTGTTCTGTTTTTGAACCAACGTTCTCCTTTTTGAGGCAAATCGGTTGATGTGGCCAAGGTGCTCTATGTTATGGTGAACTGCAGGTCTCCTACCTCCACGGTATTTCCATTAAATGACCGGGCAAATGCCTTTGTCACCTCTTTATTGTACCCTTTAAATTTCTGGATGAACTTCAACCATTTGGCTTTCTGCAGTGCTTCCTTTATCTGTGGGTAACCCTCTAAAAGTTTCGAACCCTCTGGTTCTGCTCTTAACAATTTCCCCATTTTTGGCTCTCAGTTTTTCTTGAAGCTCTGACAGTGGTATATGGACGCTTGAGGAGAATGCTCACGGGGAAAACAGAGGAATTACGGTTGTAACAGAGTAACCGTAATGTAATAAACGGTATGGTGTAGAACTTGTGATCGAGGTTTTGAACAAAGAGGTGAGGAAAAAGAACAGAGAGAGATTTACAGTAAAAACGAGAGTGGTGTATGAAAACGAGAATGGAAACGGTGGTATGAGAGAGTAGAGAACAATACGGCAATGAGTTTATGCATGCGGGAAATAGAGATATGAATAGATGAAGCAACGACCAAATCCGTAAGCGTCGGGTGGCTACGTACACTTGGCTGCGGAAATGATCATATGTAGAGCCGTAGTACACTGGTATACGTTACTGAGGTACGAGTAGTTAATGGAAGAGTAGCTCGTATTAAGTGTGAATCAATAGTAATTAAGGGACCGTTAGGAGGGTGATGAGGTGGATTAGGCGTGATCGTGGATGAGGAATGGACGATGAGTGGGATAATCTTGTCAATCATTGCATTAAGTGACTCCTACCACGATTTGAAAACCATGCATAAATGACATTAAACTGTTGGTTAAAAATTTGGATATACCTTCATACGTTTTGTCCCTTTGTTGATTATGGTGGCTAACTTTTGATTGCTTTCTGGCCTTGTAGGTGCTATGTATCCTTGCTGCTCTTTGATGATGATACCTCTGACTGTAAATTTTCCTTTTTGAAACAGAATTGCTTTGATTGCAGAGACAGAGTGTATGAGCTGCGGAAACTTGGTATGAGCTGCGAAAACTGCAACAACACTTTTATGCCTGCACAAAGATGATTAGAACAAACTTAACTGAATGGAATAGTCCTGAGAGGGACTTTATTGGTGGAAATGAGATGGAATGAATGAAGTGGAAGAAAAATGAAGTGGAATGGAGATGATGAGATGGATGAAATGGCGGATGAGATGGAAAGAGAAAGAGAGATTTTTTTTTATTTGGAAAATATAAAGTGTCATGTGACCCTGATTTTCACTTTATATTTTCTGCATAAGACCGCCAATCCAAGATTGGTTTTCAAGCTTATACAAGAAACTTTTTTTTTTTTCAACTGAAAGAAACAAAGACTAGGCTGATGGAGGAGAAGAATTCTTCTCCACCAGCCTCATTGCAGAATCTTCTTGGAACATTTTAACAAATTCCTCCTTTGAGAGTGGCTTGTGGTAGACTTTCAATCGGTGGCCATTCACAATGAGAGGAGTCTAAAGCTCATCAATGGTCTTCACTCAAACTGCTCCATTGTTAAAGACTTCATCAATCTCATATGGTCCAAGCCAATGAGTTTGAAATTTTCCTTTGAATTCCTTAAACTTGGAATCAAACAATAGTGCCCAATCTCCCTTTTGAAACTTTCTCTCTTTGATGTGTCGATCATGCCACTTAGTTCTTTGGTGCTGAACTAGATCAGTCCTTAAAATTGCATCTTGTCTTATCTCATCTAGCTCATTCAGCTGCTCCATTCTATGTTTTTGGGCTTCTGATAGGCTCATCCCCAACTGAACTGCCATCTTGAAGGTCCTGATTTGAAACTCAATGGGGAGCAGGACTTCTTTCCCATAAATAAGTTCATAGGGAGAATGTCCTGTTGTATTCCTCCATGTAGTTCTATAGGCCCATAAGGCTTCAGGAAGCCTTTCTGCCCAATCTCTTCTGTGAAGATGAACAGTCTTGGTGATGATGCTTTCAAGAACTTTATTTGTAGATTCCACTTGACCATTTGCTTGCGGATGGTATGGAGTAGATGTTCTGTGTTTGATTTTGTATTCCTCCATCAACTTCTCCATCAATTTAGATGTAAATTGACTTCCCTGATCTGTCACAATTTCTCTTGGGACACCAAAATGAGTAAAAATATCCTCAAAAATAAATTGAACAACTGAATTTTCAGTGGCAGAAGGCAATGCCTTGGCTTCTACCCACTTAGTAACATAATCAGTGCAAACCAATATATACTTCTTTTGCTTAGATGGTGGATTAATAGGTCCAACGAAATCTAGAGCCCATTTCTGAAAGGGTTCGATGCATACCTGTGGCTGTAGTGGCATTTCATTTGAAGGAGTTGGTCTCCCAACTCTTTGGCAGCTGTCACACCTTCTAACATATTGCTTTGCATCTTTGAAGAGAGAAGGCTAATAATATCCTAAATAAAGGATTTTATAAGCCGTCCTCTTGTCAACAAAGTGTCCGCCGCACGATTCATCATGACATGCCTTAAGGATGTCAGGCATTTCATCTTCCCGAACACATCTTCTGATCATACAATCTGGCCCTGTTTTGAACAATTCATTAGAAATCCAACAATAATGTGAAATCTCCTGGATGATTTTCCTTTTCTCATTAGGAAATAAGTGTGGAGGTAGCTTCCCTGTAACTAAATAGTTAGCAATATCTGCATACCAAGGAGTTTTAGTAGTTACTGCAAACAAGTATTCATCTGGAAACTTATCCTCTACAGGAGAATCTTCGTTAGTATTTTGGATTCTAGACAAGAAATCAGCTACTGTGTTTTGTTTCCCTGGTCTATCTAACACAGTAATATTGAATTCTTGTAAAAGTAAAAGCCATCTTGTAACTCTTCCATTAGTAACAGGTTTTTTCATAAGATATCTAATTGCAGAATGATTAGTATGGACAAAAGTTTCATAGTCGGTTATATAATGTCTAAACTTGTTGATTGCATGAACAACGGCTAAGAACTCTTTTTCAGTCACAGTATAATTTAACTCAGTGGGAGTCAAATTTTTACTGGTGTAGTAAATGGCATAAGGGACCAAATCCTTTTGTCCCAAGACAGCTCCTAGAGCTGTATCTGAAGCATCAGTAGAAATGTGGAAAGGGAGTTTCCAATTTGGTCCTCTCAAAATGGGTGCTTCAGATATTCTAGTCTTTAAAGTTTCAAATGCAGATTGACATTCAGGATCCCATTTGAATTCACAGTCTTTTGTAAGTAATTTGAAGAGCGGAGATGCTATCTTGGTGAAGTTTTCAATAAATCTTCTATAATATCCAGTAAACCCAAGAAAAATTCTAACATCTTTCTGACAATTTGGAATAGGTAACTTGGAGATGACTTCAACTTTTGATCTATCAACTTTAATTCCATCTCCTGAAATATGATGTCCTAAAACAGTCCCTTCAGTAAACATCATAAAACATTTTTCATGACTTAATGAAAGATTTGTTTCTTTACATCTAATTAGGACTTTTTCCAAATTTTCTAATGCTTCTTCAAATGTGTTACCATAAACTGTGAAATCATTCATGTAGACCTCTACACAATCATGAATTAGATCGGAAAAGATTCCTAATACTGCCCTTTGAAATGTTGCGGGTGCATTACATAATCCAAAAGGAAGTACTCAATAAGCAAAAGTTCCCCATGGACAAGTAAATGTGGTTTTTTCCTGATCTTCAGGTGCTACCTGAATTTGATTGTAACCACTAAAACCATCCAAAAATGAGAAATACTTTTTGCCTGCTAAAGTATCTAATACTTGATCAATAAAGGGCAAAGGAAAGTGATCCATCAAGGTTGCTTTGTTCAATTCCCTGTAATCAATGCAAACCCTCCATTTACCATTCTTTTTAGGTACTATAACCAAAGGAGAAACCCACCGGCTATCTAAAATAGGGTAAATGAAGTTTACATCAAGTAACTTTTGGAGCTCTTCTTTCACTATCTCCCTAAGATTTGGATTCATACTTCTTTGAGGTTGTCTGATTGGTCTACTGTTTTCCTCAATGTAGATGTGATGAATGCAAGTCTTAGGATCAATACCTTTTATATCGGTATACTCCCATGCAAATGTAGTAGAATGTTTTTGCAAGATTTTGGTTAGTTCCTCCTGTTGTGACTTTTCCAAGTTTTTATTGATATTCAATGTTTTTCCTGGAAAGATCTCAATGGCAGAACTACCAAATTCTTCCATAGAGAAAAGAGACATTTGTCTAGATGATAGACACTCAATGTTAGAATCCAACTGAAATTGCGTGGAGTCATATTCTGAAGATGGTTCAAAGTTTTCTAATGTGTTCAGAATTTGACTGTCTTCACTAATCTCAGAAATGGTAAAGACAGGTTGTATAGTATCTTCATCATCAACCCACTCATTATCTCCTATTTCTGTAATTGCTTTCGTTGGAGGATACAGATTGAACTTCTTTGTTGAATTGCTATCAGAAATATACATATCCCCAGACCTACAACTTATAAAAGCATCAGCTGTGGCTAGCCAAGGTCTTCCTAAAATAAGAGGATGTCCTTCTAGATTGTTCTTGGGAGTTAAAATCATAAAATCAACTGGATATTCCCAAGAGTCTAGGGAGACTGGAATGTCTTCCAATACACCATCAGGTTTAATGATTGATCGATCTGCAAGTTGCAGTAAAGTAGGTGTAAAGAGAAGGTTAGGAAGTTTTAACTGGTCCATGGTCTGTCTACTCATAATATTGATAGCAGCCCCTAAATCAATCAAAGTATTTGGTATTTCTACCCCATTGATATGTGTTTTGACAATTGGACTACCAAGATCTACATATTTCTGCATAGTAATCTTTCCCATCATGATATCTGCAATTTTTCCTACCAGGTGGATCCTTCTGGTATCTCTTGGTTTCCTTCCTGGTCTTTTAAGGCTCAACTCCTTTATTGTTTTTGCTAGAATAGGAATCTCTTTAATGGCTTGTAACAAGGGAATCTTGATACAGACATTCTTCAATTCATCTAGAAAATTATAGTCAGGCAACCAAATTTTTTTTCCACTCCTTTGTCGATTTGTAACCTTTCAGGAAAAGGAGGTGTGGCCAAAGATGTAGGTTGTTCAACTATGGGAGTTGTGGGGGTTGATTCTTTTTCTTTTTCTTTTTGAGTGTTTGGGTTTTGAAGAGATGCTTCAGAATCCTTATTAGCTTTAAGAGACTCTTCCTCAGAAATGCTTGGCTGTTGAACATTTATAGAAGGTTGATCTAGGATTCTACCTGATCTGAGTTGTACTTCATTGAGAGGAACAATCATATAGGTAGGGAATGGTTGACCTTCCATCATGTAAGCATTTTGAGGGTTCCTATTATTGGGGTTTGGCAATGGCTGAGAAGGAAGTTGATTTGTCTTCTGTTGGGATGGAAGCAAGAGTTGAGAATTTTGATTTTGTGGAGAAGGTTGTTGTTGTTGAGGGAATGGCAATGATAGTTGTGGACTTTGATTTGGAAGTTGTGGAGCTTGCTGGTTTTGAAAAGATGGAGGATATTGATAGAATTGAGCAAATCTCCCATAAGGATTTTGCATGTTTTGCATCCATGATTGAAAAGGATTTTGAGGTTGGGACCAAGGTTGTTGCCAAGGATTCCAATTTGGTTGGGGTTGAAAATTCATAGAGTTGTTAAACCCTTGATTTTGTTGCCCCTGCCAAGGTCTCCTTGCAACAAAACAGAGAGATTCAAGTGTATTTGGATCTTCTTGAAAGACTTCTTTGAGCCCAGGGATTGAAGGACAATCCTTGGTCTCATGGTTTTCTGAGCAAATTACACATGTTTCTACAACTTGTGCATCCAAGGGACATTCCCTTAAAGCATGTTTCTTCCTACATTTCGGGCAAAAGATGGCCAAAGCCTCGGCTTCTTCTTTCTGTTTATTGTGAATCTTAAGGGTGTCTAATTGTTCACTAAGACTCCCTAAGATGTCAGTTTTGAATTCATCATGCATATTGCCGATCTCAGCCCTACTTACTGATCCAGTCGCAGATTTATTTGCTCTAAGGAGAGAAGGATCTCTAGGCCCCTTTTGAGTTTTTGATTTGCCCCTTGACAGATGGATACATAGCTCTGCTATATCATTGAGTGAAAGTTGAGATATATCTCCTTTCCCCATCATGTTCAGAATATCTATCCATTCATCTCTAATGGCTTTTAATAGGAGGGCTTTCAATGTCTCCTCATCCAAGTTACTCATTTTTGCTCTTTTCAGGTTATATTGAAATCTTTCAAGTAAATCCTCTAAGTTCTCATCTTCTCTTTGTACCATTTTAAATACCTCATCCTTGTGATTGGTAGGCATACAATAGTCCAGGTACCTATCAAAAAATGTTTGTTTCATATCATTCCAAGACCTAATGGATTGAGTGAGTAACCCCATGAACCACTTCAAAGCTTGTCCTTTCAATGTTGAAGGGAACAATTTGAGTTTTTGAGAGTCATCCAGATAGTCATAAGTTCGACACACGACTTCAAACTCGAATAGAAATGTTTCAGGGTCCTCAGTTCTTAACCCATGGAAGTTTGGGAGGACAGATGGTGATATGTTTTTCATAGTGGCTCGGGAATCCTCATCGACGATAGGAAACCAAAATGAGTTATCCCCATCTCTATTTCCTCCAATGTGACCTCTACCTCCTCCATTGTTTCCTCCTCCTCCTCCTCTACCTCTACCTCTACCACCTCCTTCCTCTGTCATAGTGGTTTCCCTAGAGACTTCAAAGTCTTCTGGTTCTTCTACAAAGGGTGAATGAGAAGGAATTTCTCCCTCTTCTTCAGATGATTCTACTTCTTCAATTACAATTGGTATTTCTGTAGAAGGAAGGAAAGGATCTCTTTCTGATTCAAATTCAATAGAAGGAGGGGGAGAGTCAATTCTTGCCTCTTGAATTCCAGGAATCCTAGGGCTAGGAGTGTCAGTTGGAGATGAGGGAGGTGTCTCTTTTCTATTCCTTGAAGTAGATGGACTTGTAAAAATCGAACTCTTGGCTCTAGCTAAAAACCTTCCCGTAGAATCTCTAGCTCTATGCATGTCATTTTTTTTATTTTTCTTCAAGTCAGGCTAATAATTCTCTTTCTGATCTTCCAGGTCACTCTAGGTGCAAGAAGAGAGCATACTTAAGAAACTATTAAACCAATAACTTTCTCTTTTCTAATCCTCCAGATCACTCTAGGTGCAAGAGGAGAGCATACTTTGAGAGGTTATCAATTTCCCTTTCTTGAAATTTTCTTAATTTTTTTTAGAAATTAGCTACCTAATTTCACTTCCCCGGCAACGGCGCCAAAATGTTTGGTCAATTTAGTGTCGTCTAAATTGCTATCATAAATTGTCAACCCGGGGCTCGTAAGCTGATGAAGTGAAATGTACAATATATACTTAAGCATCCTTTCCTAGTTCTTTTTGTCGTTTTTAGTTCATGTTTGACTTATCTTCCTAATGTGATGTGATGAAGTTATAAACAAGTGAGTGAATGTGTGTGTATGTGGCGATTTCTAAATGCTTCTTGAAATTTAAAGAGAAAACTTGAACAATAACTTGGAATGAAATTAGAGCTTCAAATGAAAGTAAAGCATCAAACAAAAAGACCAATGGCACTAGTCCAATACCTCTACTGTTGATAAGAATGAAAATGACATCTACTTAACTCAATTGAAAGCAAGAACACTACTCTAACTCCTCTAAAGCGATGCAAAAATTAAGTGACAAATCACACTACTTAATTCTCCCTTAACATTCTGCTTTTAGCTAAATTGATCATGTGAAAAAGAGTTAGGAGTGAATTAGAAATATGAGTCTAAAACTAAATAAACCAAGCTGCAATTGGATGATGTTTTGGTCCCATAAAAGTTAGTGAATTATGATGAAAAGAACCATCAAGAGATTAGCAACTTGACAAAACCTGATAAAGTAAACTAGGCAAGGAAACTAACTAAGCAAGGAAACTAACGAAAACCAAAGCAAAAGTCAGCAGTTTAGATAAGACAACTTCAAATGCCACTAGTGATAAAAAGAAGGAAAAGCGCACTGTCCCGGGCTCCTAACAAAGCTGCAAAAACACACACTGATCAGTCATGAAAAGTACAGAAACGTAAAGCAGCATAATTCAAACTGTACATTAATATACATGTCAAAAGAAATCAAAATTGCAGAAATCAAACTGTACATTAATATACATGGTAAATTAGAAAAAAAAAGGAATGCAGGAAAATAAATTTAAAAGCTACTGTACAATGGTTGTAGCAGACAGGGGCCCTCCATCCACTTCAACCAATTAAAAAGATCAGCTACGCAGGTAAGAACAGAACTGTCTTCTTGGTATTAAATCAGCACATAATAAAATACAGTGGGGAGCGTAAATGCTATGTAAAAGAGTCTTGAAACAGATTTTAACAACAGCAAAAGACTAACTTCCAAAAGCTAACTAATCAGCGTGTGCAAACGCTTTATTTATAACAGGAACACAAACTGTTCTGTGCGTAAGCTAAGCTAACTAAGAGCTGTGCAAAAGACACGTTCAGCAGCACCGTGCACGGATTTAGGAAATGGTCATCGCGGTTGATAAATCCACTGTTGGATTCTTGTCCCCTGCAGTCTTCGTGGCTAAAGAAGAGGCCAGTTGTGAGTTCCGTGCTCCACCTGAACACACAGAGCCGTGCCACCGTTTGCAAGCTTGCCGTTTGACCAGAGTTACTTCCGCGTTGACCATGGGTGTAGACGGCCAGTTTGGCTGAGCTGACAGCACACGCACCATGTACACAGTCATACAAACTTGCCCATGTGGCTCTTTCCCCTGGAGAACACCTGGAGCATAGCAAATAATAAAATGGCTGCGGAATCTGGGATCAGCTGCGGAATCAGAGATCGGTTGCGGAAACCCTGGATAAGCTGCGGAATTGTAGCACTTAAACCAAAAATCTAAACCAACAGTCAATCATTAGCACAATTAGCAAATCATGTTAAAAAGTCCTATAATGCAATGAATTGAACAAGTTGATGAAGGAAATGATGATAAAAGAAGGAAATGAGTAGGAAAAGGCTATTGGGAGGATGGGTAAATGAGTGCAAGTTTGAGGCTCAACAAGGGTCATCATCATTATTGGTTATTCCTCTCGCGCCTGTTAACAGCTTACATCATTGGCTGGTAATCAGGCGATGTCTTTTCATGTTCGACTCCAGAACATCATTCACATGGATCGACTTGTACTTTGAGTGAAGATTGAACGAGATTAAAGACCTCGGATCTAGTTTCATCCATCCGGGCTGCGATATATATTCAAGAAAATAAAGACATCAAATGTACATCATTGCTGCATAGATAATCATCCAAACGAAGGGATGATGGCTCTACCAGAATCATCAGTCTGCACACAGATGATTGTCTGTCCTATGTACATGAAAATGAATTTTTAAAGCTGAGCATGGGAATGCCCGCTTCAGCTAGATCATGAAAATATTATGAAGATAATGTATTGTATTGTATCTTATTACAGGTCGCCTTCCAGCTTGAAAAAACTTCGGATCCTCATGATAAAGCATTTCACTTGACATCAAAAGATTAACGACCTCATGGTTTAGGGGGAAACTGTTATAGACATTTTTGGGCACTACAACCCCAATCATACATGTCCATAAACCAAGGACTCCTAAGTCCCTAAAAGTGTTGCTTCACACCCTAAAGGGACAAGGTCAACTGATTACATGATCTCCCAGAAGTTCTCCACAGAAAACTGTTCAGAATTGGTCAAAACTGGACCACACAGACTGCCCAGTGCAGAAGGTGCGATGCATCCCACCTGCCCAGAGTAAATGGTGTGATGCATACTAGATAGCCCTTCTGCAGGGTGCGATGAGCAAGAGTGGACAAATGGCAGAGACGGTTTGCAAGGTGGATCGACATGGAATCTTCCAGAAACTTCTCCTATGACACTTGCCTCTCTGAATTCACCCAGGGATGAGTAAAAGATCATCAATCTCCAAGTGGAATCAAGAACTATCAGAGAGAGCACACTAATCAAATCTCAGAATCTGACTCACAACCCTACAATCATCTATATATGGATCCCTCATCCTAGAGATCCAGAGGCTGGAATTTTGTATCTTGTAAGGAAGTGCTTCTAGTTTCTTGGTGCAAAATCATAGTGTTGGGTGATCTAAGCTTTTCATGAGGTGAAGAAGGGATTTCTTGCTGAGAGGATGACACTGGGTCAGAACAATTGGTTGTAATCCTCTTTTCTATTCTTGATATTAATAAGGCTATTCAAGTTTTCCTCCACATTCTTTTATGTTTGATGATATATGCACTTGTGTGGTCAATATATATCTGGTCCTATATTGTTTATGATTGTAGATCTCTATTCTTGGATAGTATTATGCTGCTTTGATTCCGCAGGTACTCTTTGAAGTTGGGTAGACGAAGGAAAATTGGCAAGGATCTGTCAGAAGGGAGAGGAATCAAGCAAGGAACCAAGCACAAGACTGAGGTTGGTGTCCTTCATTCCCCTCTTATCTACTTCTCATAAAGGAAAACGAAAGTAGTTTTGGTTTATTTGTTTCTAAGATAGCTACCAGTCTTAGTGGGACTAGCAGCTCCGAGTGGACACTAGATTTCCCTATAATAAGTACACATCCCCACCTTCATTTCAGGTGGTTTTCGCCTCTGCAAAAGGAGCATCATCAGATGCCTTTCCTTTTTTAGGAGCTTTAGATTTACAGTCCCTTTTGTAGTGCCCTTCCTTTCCACATTTCCAGCACACCACCTTTACAGGTTTTCCTAGAGATTTAGATCTCCCTCTAGATTTGGATCTCCCACTCGATGGATTATTTTTGTTTCTATTCTGGGACCATCCTCGTGCAGACAAGGCATCACCATTTTGGCTCTCCATATTTTTATATCTCATCTGCTCCATCAACAAGGATGAGACTATTTCATCAAACTGCAGGGCAGTTGCATTGCTCTTTGTTGCAATAACTAGACTATCCCACGAATCTAGTAGAGAACACAATAAACTAATGCACTTATCTTCATCTAAAATTTTAATATCAACAGATGCTAATTGACTTACCATATTATTAAATGTGTTAAGATGCTCTATCACCGAGTCTCCATCTTTCATCCTCAGGTTATATATCTTTTTCCACAGGAATAGTTTATTCACCAGAGATTTAGATTGGTACAAAGTCCCTAACTTGTCCCACAAAGCCTTCGTCGTAGCTTCCCCTGATACATTCAGCAATACTGAATCTGAGACACATTATTGTGCTCTTTGCCTTCTGATCCAACTTCTTCCATTCTTCATTAAACACTCCTGTGGGTTTAGTACCCCGATCCACGATGATCCACTGATCTTTATCCACCAACAAATTTTCCATCTTGAGTTTCCACAACTCAAAACTCTAACCATTAAATTTTTTGATCTCTATCTTTCCACTACTCACCATCTTCTTTCACCACCAGAATTGATATCATAGATCTCTTACTGAACAGGGTCTATGACAGGCCCGAATGAAGCCCTTCAGCAACAAAGGCATCCCCTTGAAGCCAAAACAACTTTGATACCAATTGTAGGTTTTAACCTCGTGCAAAAATTACCTGCATACAAATTCTAAAACACATAAAATAAACAATGTGAGAACATAACACATAAAACACATATATACAAAGATTTTCCCCTGGATCCCAAAACGGAGACTACTGGCTTGATTTTTCGTTATGTTCCTTTCAATGTTATAATACATATTTACACATGTCAAAGCATCTAATACCATTGAAAAAAAACCATCATGTCCAGAACCATGGACCAAAAACCATCGCGTCCAAAAACATGTGCGAAAGTCATGCACAAAACCATAACTGGGTCTGCCCAACCTAACATAGGTTGAAAACCAAAATTTTCTGGGGCACTGCCCCACACCCCATAGAGTGGGGTTACTTGCGCCCCTCAAAACCCCTGTGACCCCCACACTACGCAATCAGCACAAGGAAGGGGGCGCTCTACCCCCCCTCTAACCGCCCGGTTAACTACGTGGGCTAGTCATGGAAAGAATATAACACAACCCAACATTATGCCTTGGATCACTTTCCCATACATAGATCTTCAATCATTGAGTTACCTCCTATGACTCGCTATGAATCCTTTATATAGCTTCTTTCATTACAATACCATGGTTCACGAACAATGGGTAGGTCACAAAACATCTTACCTTCTAACAAAATAAGGGGCTTTGACCTTCCTAAAGCCCCTTTAACTCCTAAACCTTCGTGCTCTACTTCCTCAAAATGCAAATAATTTACAAGGATAAAAAGAATTATTAAAATATTGATCCCAGGGGACCCTGTCCCAACATGCCCCTAACACAAGTCGTGACTTGTCGTTGAGTCACTCAATTGGTGGCACCTCGATCTTGCAGGTATGTGGTCCTCTACGTAGTGGCCTTATTGTATTCTTCAATCAATTTCTCTTTGGTTGTGCCTTCGATTACAAGGCCCATTGTTCTCTGCATTTGTTTCATGGCCTTCAACTTTCCTTCAACTGACTAGCTTCGTTTGCCCAAGGTTGCGTTCTTGAAGATATGATGGGTGATGCAACTCATAAATTTATCTCTAGATGAGCTTTCCTTCCTGTAACTTGGTGAAACTTTGCACAGGAGCTATGTTTCACGCTATCGATGTGATTTCATTGAACTACCTATGCTTCCCTTTGATTTCCGCTTCAATCCTCTGCATAGTTGGATCCTCTTTCAACGAGGTTGATAGTTCCATGGCCTATTCAAATAACTGAGTGCAGCCTTTGACTGCTGCTTCCAAGGTGGCCATCCCTTCTTTAATAGCATCTTTGCATTGCTCTTTGACTTTTTGGAGGGGTAGTGGGTTGCATCTTAAGTTGTAGCTCTGAGATTTGCAGTTGCAGCTCAAACCTAACTTTGCTGATTTCTACTTGTGACTCCTTTAATGCAGCGGCGAGCTTCTGAATCTTATCCATAAGGGCCACCTCTACCTTAATCTGGAGCTCGGGGAGCTCACTATGGGGCTGTTGATGAGCATCAATATTGCAACAAAAATGTTGCAACTCTTGGGGCTACCGGCTTTACTGATTTTCTTGTCCTTCTGCATACAAGGCTATACCACATCTTTCTGTTTGCAGTTCTTTCTTTCTCCATATTTTGGGACTTAGTGAAGTTTTCTCCTTCTGAGATGTTTGCCAAAATTTACTCCTACATTCAGATTCTTCATGACCAAAGTTGTTGCAGATAGAGCATTCTATTTCATTTTCAAGAAGAGAAAAGTTATTGTAGGTTCGTTTCATGATCCCTGTCACATTCCTTTGATTTTGTTCTTCTCTAGTCATGATGGTCTTGTAAGCAACACATTGAGTAGCTTTGTGTCCAAAGTTATGACATGAAAAACATTGGCCATTAAAGAAGTTCCTGCGATTATCGAATCTACTGACCTGGTGATTGTAGTTTCTATTGATATTCATTCTTGAAGAAGATTGAGTATGATTTACCTGAGGTTGGTTGTAGCTTATGTTCATCCTTGAAGTAAATTGAGCCTGATTTACTTGATGATCTACTTTATGCTTTTGCTGACGATTGTCAAATTGTTCGCCGCTCTTTGCTGCATCAAGATAGCTTTTAGTGGAGGTTGATGGCTTCTGTGCTTGAGATGCTTCTTTAGTATATCCAAGACTTGTCTTTATCAGAGGAGAACGACGCACTTTGATAATTCATTTAATGTTTTTGATCCTTTAGCAAATCTAAGATTGAGAGCTTTTGTTTTCTCAATATCCTTTCTTAAACCCACAATTTCACATTCTAGTTTTTCATTGTGTTTTTCTCTTTCTGCAAGTTGGAATGTCAAAGTATCTATAATAATATTCTTTTCTTCTAAACAGATTTTGAGTTTAGATATTTCTTCATAAAGGTCATCTTCATCTAAAGCATCCAAGAGATCATCATCTTCAAAAGCCATCAGAAGTCTATAGTCATTACTATTTTCATCTTCATCATTAATTGATAGACCATCGCTATATTCATGCGTATAGTAGCTCTTCTTACTTACACTTTGTTTTCTATTCCATTTAGCTGATTCCTTACCTTTATGAAGCTTATCTTTCACAAGCAAAACATTTGAAAGGTAGTTTACCTCGGAATCTTTCGGAACCCTATTGAAGGTTCTTGACAAAGTTTGCTTCTTCCTCTCCTTCTGAAATATGTCCTAATTTGTTGAGTTCTTCTCTTCGTAAAGCTTTAAATGCGGCTTCTCTCATATCTGATGGACCTCCTTTTCTCATTTTGAAAGTAGTTAAGATTTCATGCGGCTGTGTCATAGTAATAGTTTAAAGATCCTGCTTTTCTTCTATGGCAAATACTTTTGATTCAAACTTAATAAGCAAGGATCTTAAAACCTTTTAAACTAAAGAAACTTCTTTTATCTCCTCACCTAAATTCTTCATGCAATTAACAATTTCATCTATACGTAAGAAGTAACTAGCTATAATTTCATCATTGTGCATTTTGAAAATTTCATATTGAATTCTGAGAGTTTGTAGTTTTGCACGTCTTACCTAAGTGTCTCCTTCATAGCTTAGAACGATATTGTCCCATATTTCTTTGGCGGATTTGAGCTGCATAACTTTGACAAATTCTGATTGTGACAGACTCCCTAATAATGTATTAATAGCCTTGGCATTGGTTTCATATTGCTTTTTACTTGCCGCATTTGTAGGAATTGTTGATGGAAATGTATATCCTCCTTCTACGATTTCCCATACATCTGTTCCAAGAGATTGAAGATAGGCTGTGGTTCTTACCTTCCAATAAACGAAGTTTCTCCCATCAAATATTGGTGGTCTGATGGATCCCTCTCTTTTGTGGTTACTCATGATGATGTATCTTCCTTCAAGCGATCAAGCTTCTTCTGAAGGACCTACTCTGATACCAATTGTTGGAAACAATACTAAGAGGGGGGGGTGAATCAGTATTAGCAAGTCAATAATTTTTCATTTCCATAATCAGATTCATATACACTACTTTAGTTAATGGAACTCACATGTATATGCAACTATGTTTAAGGTAACTAGCGTATATCCTGTAAACTTATGATTCATTTAATTCATCATATGTTGATCTTTAATCAATGCATCAGAACCCTATAAATAGTAACCAGGTGTAGTAAAAACAAAACAGACAGTCACACACATAAACACAAGATATAAGGTGGAAACCCAACGTGAGTGAAAACCACTTGCTACAATCGTCTCTATCTTCTTTTTAAATTAGAAACTTCCTTTTACAACTTTTGTACTGGTGCAGTCTTATACCAATAGACAAGCTTCCACCTGCAGAAGGCTACAACCTTCTCTCGTTCTCCAGCTTCTTTTGGAAGGGAGCTATGACCCCCTAGCTCTCACACTAGTTGATATGTTTACTAGCACGTAGGTGCCAACCTACAGAAGCCTACAACCTTCTCTTTTCCTCTAGGGACCACGTTTCATAAATTTTCAGACTGGATCCATCAATAGCATCACTCAATCATCAAATCAACCAATATCCTTTGCACCAACCACAACTGAATCAACCAATCACTTTGACAACCCTTCAATCTGATTTTTCAGAATGATGTAACCAGAATACAGTAACCAGAACCTAGAACACTGCAACAACAAACAGAAGTAGCTAAAACATATTTTATGAGGTATAGTCTACTTCAATGTGTCGAACCTGCGTACATACGCACTTTTCTCAAGACGAACCTGCGTACAAATATGCAAATCAAATTTAAGATTTATACGTTGTTTTGATATGCAGAACCAATGTGTATACGTGCCTTTTCTAAAGTGAACCTACATACAGATATGTAAATAATGATTTAAACTTTACAACAATTCCAGACTTCATTTATACCCAGATCATCATATTTACAGACTACAACATGTGCTAGTTATTCAGATAAATGATCAAATCACAAATAGATACTTCTCTTCAAGCCTTAAGATCTTGACCCATCATTAGATCTTATCCTTTATCAAGTGCTAAGGTTCATCCTTGGTTTAGATCCAGCTATGCACCATAACCCAATAACCTGTATACTAGATCTTGCTGTTCATCAGATATTCAATACTTGAGTACCTTTGCCTAATGATCTTCTCTTCCTTTTATAGTCTTAGGCATTACTCAACACCATGGACCAAAAAGCACTTAGGACCAATACCTTGGAAAAAATACCTGGGGTCAACAATTCAGACTAGATACCTTCGACCAATATCATGGATCAAAATACCATGGACCAAATACCATAGACCAAAACTTAGTTTTCCAACATGTATGCGCCTTTCTTTCTATGAGAGTGCACGTGTACGTTATACACTCTTTTTGGTCTGATAACATGTCTGTACACATGGCTTGGTCAGTGGGGAACCTACATATACCTCTCTTTTTTTTATTCTATGAGTCTGGACTGTGATCTATCATCTGAGTGAGTTGCCATCAAGGACAACACCTGTGTCATAGTGCCAATTCTGTGTCATAATGCCAACAATATCCCCCTTTGGACTTGATGGCAACCCCAAGTCACTCTCCACCTTTGTCATCAAGGGCAAAGGGTTATGCTCCCCCTGAGTACATGCTGAATTCTGTGATATGCTGAAGTGTGCTGATTGAGCTCCATGATCAAGTCCATGCTCCCCCTAAATATAAGCAAAGTCTACAAAAAGATGTTCTAAAAGAAGAATATGACTCTATACATACATCATAAATGACCTTCCTATCACCAATGGCTCATACATACATCCATCTCTTAACGAAGTGGGGATATACCAAGTTTGACTCATCCACCCAACCAAGTGGGGATATACATGTCAAAAAAAGAACATTACATCATCCATCCCATGCATAGTGGGGTAACAAAATAGGTCGTTTCATGACCTTTACATTAAAATATATACATGTTATATATCAAAAACCAAATATATGAGACAAGACCATGATAGTCATCAACAACTATCATCAACATCCAAATCAACAACCATGATCTCCCCCTGAACCTGTTCCACTGACTCAAAAACAACTATGTGAATTTGTACCAAGATCTTCTAAGATAATGCCAATAATACATTATTAGAAGTATATGATCCCCCTGAAGCTGTGCCAGATGATCACTGTCAAATCTGATCATTTCATATAGTAGAAGCGTTATCAAGGCATTATCATCAATCAGATATACATGAAGTTATAAACAACTTATGAGAGCCAACATATTACCATATGTCATCCATAGACTGTAACCATCATCAAGCAGAGTAGATAATTCACTTAAACCATATCAGACCCCTTTCATCCTGAGTCTGGCCCACTGCTTTTCCTCAAACCAAAATATACGCGACTATGTCCACAAAAACCAGCATATGTATGGGACTATGCTTCATGAAACTCCCATTTAACCACCTTTCTCTGAAACATATAAGTTTTAACAGCAGGATGATGCATCAACTACTCCCAGCTTCTGTCTGAGATATTCAAATGTCTCTCTGGGCAGTGGTTTGGTGAATATATCAGAAACTTGTTCTTTGGAGGGAGCATACTCCAATTTGACCTTTTGTTCAAGCACTTGTTCACGTAGAAAATGATATTTGATGGGTATGTGCTTGGTCTTGGAATGTATGACTGGATTCTTTGAAATATTGATGGCACTTGTATTATCACATAGAATGGGGATGGGTGGAGTACATGTGATCTGAATGTCTTGCAATGTTTGCATCATCCAAAAGAGTTGTGTGCAATAAGATGCAATAGCCACATATTCTGCTTCAGCTCTAGATAATGCAATTGAACTTTGTTTCTTGTTGAATCAAGACACTAATGTGGAACCCATATAGAATGCACCACCACTAGTGTTTTTTCTGTCATCAACGCTTCTTGCCCAATCGGCATCTATACATGCATGAAGTGTAAGATCTGTATCTCTAGGATACCATAAACCAAAATTTAGTGTCCCTTGAAGATATTTGAAAATCCTTTTGACTGACTGAAGGTGTGATTCCTTTGGATTTGCTTGGAATCTTCCAACTATTCCTACTGCATGCATGATATCTGGTTAGGTACTTGTTAGATAAAGTACACTGCCAATCATGGTTCTGTAGGTTGGTTGATGTACTGCTGCTGATTAATCATTTGAATTGAGACTGCATCCTGTTACCATTGGGGTATAGATTGGTTTAGAATATCCCATGCCGTATTTTTTTAAGATCTGTTTGAGATATTTGGTTTGTGATAGAAAAATACCATCTTCATTTTATTAAACTTGTAGACCAAGAAAATATGTAAGCTCACCAAGTAGGGACATTTCAAATTCCTGCTGCATTACCAAAGCAAAATTCCGACTGAGGGCTTCTTCATTGCTGTCAAAAATGATATCATCAACATACACAATAAGTATTAGCAATTTATTATTATCAATCTTTGTATATAGATTCCTATCCGCTGATCCTTTTCAAAAACCTTGTTGATTGAGATGTTTGTCAAGATGGTAATACTAGGCCCTTGGAGCTTGTTTTAGACCATAGAGAGTTTTTTTGAGTCTACATACAAGTTTTGCATCATTTCCAAGAATGAATCCATCTGTTTGCTCAATATAGACTTCTTCTTCTAAGTCTCCATTAAGAAAGGCAGATTTTACATCCATTTGGTATACTTTGAATATCTGAAAACTAGAAAGAGCAAGGAACATTCTTATGGCTTCAAGTCTAGCAATAGGTGCAAAATTTTCTTCAAAATCTATACCTTCTTGTTGAGCATATCCTTTACAAACAAGTCTGGCCTTGTTCCTAATAACTTCTCTGTTTTCATTCAGCTTGTTTTTGAATATCCATTTAGTTCCTATGATATTCTTATCACGAGGTCTAGGAACTAATTCCTAAGTATTATTCTTTTCAATTTGCTCAAGTTCTTCATTCATGGCCTTGACCCAACATTCATCTTTGCATGCTTCATTTACATTTTGATGTTAGATGGAGGAAAGCAATGCTAGATAGCTTGAAGCTTCTGCAATAGTTGTTCTTGTCTGCACACCTCCCTCTTTCTGTCCCAAAATTTGAGTCTCTAGATGATTTTTCTAAACATACCTGGATGGAGTCTTTTCTTCTACCTTTATCTGTTCTTCTCGTGCTTCATTGGCTTCTTCTTTAGAATTAGTCTGATTTGATGTGGGAGGATAATCCTCATTTTCTTCACAATCTTCAGTTTTTACTTGCTTTGGATTTTTGCATGCTTCATCAACCACAACGTCAATACTTTCAATAATTTTCCAAAGTATTTTATTATAACATTTATATTCTTTACTTCATGAAGAGTAACCAAGGAGAATGCCTTCATCTGCTCTGGGTTCAAACTCACTAAGTTTTTCATCAGTCCTTTTGATGTAAATTTGCTTCTAAAAACTTTGAAGTATTTTATAGTAGAAGTCTTACCATACCAAAGTTCATGTGGAGTTTTAGTGTTGTTTACCCAAACATTTGCTTGGTTGAGAATAGTGACGACATCGAATGCAGCTTCACCCAAGAAGGTTGCAGGAGTTCTAGACTCATCTAGCATAGCACGAGCCATTTGTTGAACAATTCTGTTGATTCTTTCTACCACTCCATTTTGCTGAGGAGTCCTTGCAATGGAGAATTGCCTTTTTATTTCATGTTCTTCACAAAAGTCAAAGAATTCATTCGAGGTAAATTCCCCCCCTCGATTAGATCTGAGGCATTTGATTTTGCGATCTGATTAATTTTCAACCAAGGCTTTGAAGGCTTTGAATTTTTCAAATGCTTCATCTTTATTCTTTAGAAGTCCTATCCAACACATTCTAGAAAAATCATCAATGCACAATATAAAGTATTCTTCTCCACGAGGTGACTTTTTCCTTGATGGTCCATGTTGTCGCATAGATTGTCACGACAACGATCAGACCGGGCGCTGTCACTCTGATCCCCGATCTCTCCGTTTAAGCCTGTCTCCCACGGCTAAGGGGGGTAGGCCCTATGGAAAAATGAATGACCAATTGTGAAACAGTTGGGTTGGGAGACACGAGGAAACAAGCACTAAATTGATTTTGTTAAGTTAATGGACCAGTGCCTGATTAAACAATTATTTATCAAACACTGTAGAAATATGAACTCATTAATAATCGTTTACCATCAAAAACATCAAACAAAGATTAACTTTTACCAAATGTGAGATAATCGATAAACACTCAATGGCTTAACAATAATTCAGCAATTAAAATTTCAAAAGATAAATGCTTTAAACAACCACGTAATTTCAAATGTTAACCAGAGATCACATTCATATAGCTAATCTTTAAATGATCATTCAAGCATGATAAACATTAATTCCCACATCAAAATTTAGCCTTAGCAGAAAAGATATATGACAAATCCCTGAGCCAAGACTGAAACTAGCAAAAAATTTCCAAATTTTGTTTATATTTTTCAAATAAAACAAAATTTAAAACTAAATGAAGCTTTAAATCTAAAATATATTATAATCTAAAAAGAATTTTTTTTGTCATTTTTATTTTATTTACTTCTAACAAAATTAAATAAAAATCTAAACTATAAGAAAAGAAAATATTTATGCCTTTTAAAGTTTTATAATTTTTATGGACTTTTTATTGTTATATTTTTAAAACAAAACTTAAAATTAAAATCTAAACTAAAACTAAAGCAAATAAAGATCTAACTAAGAAAAATAAAATGAAACTCAAATATATCTAAACCCCAAACTAAATTAAAATGGATAAAAAATATGGAAAACTAAAACATAACCCAAAATCTTATTATTTTTTTTTATTTAATTTAAATTCTAAACTATTCAAATCTAAAACCTAAAGTAAATAACGCTAAAACAAAAATTATAATCCTAATACTAAAATCAAACAAAAAAAATACGTTACCCTTACTTACGTATAGCAGAACAGAAAATCGAGTGATTTGTTTTGATTGCAACTGCAGGTTTGAGGGCGGCGACTGAAGAAATCGATCAAGGCAAACGGAGGAGATCCGCAGCTCGATGATGGACGCAATGGTTGCAGCGTGGAGGGACTGCGGGAAAGAGCAAATAAACGTGGGCAACGGTGTGAGGAATGCAGATGTGTTTTTTATTTTATTTTTTGCAGATGATCGATGGTAGAAGGAAGAGACAGCGGTATTGCAGATTTGGACGTGGATGTGGGTTGATTGAGTTTCAAGGTGCGGGCAGGTAATGAGCAACGAAGGGAGAATGGCCAGTGCTGCAACTTGAACAGTGCACACTGAAACAAAATTTCAAAATCGTTCTACATAAAAGAAACCCTCCAGGCAGCAGCAGAAAACCCTTGAATTTCTTTAGAGATTGTAAAAAAAAATTAAATCAATCCGCTTCAGATTGCCTGGTGGATATCCTAAAAAAACTTTTAAAACCTGTACCTGCAACCTGCAAATGGAAAACAAAAACCCACAAAATATATGCAAGGACTAAAAATAAAACCCTACAAATCAGCTACGAATTTACAATATTTACAGATCTAAGGCTCTTTAGTAGCCAAATTTGTCAATAATCCACAGTTATATTTTCAGAATTTAATTTTAATGTGAGATACGTCAGAAAACCCTGCATGCATTCATAAAAAAGTTCAAATGATAAGCCCAGGATGAAGAACTGGCTGGGCTCTTTCAGAAAACACAATCCGGGAGTTGGCTGGTTCAGCCGAGAACTTCCCCTAACGCCTGGTAATTTGAAAAAAAGGATTTCCTGCACAGCTTAAAATCAACCATTAACATAGAGGGAGAAAACAATAGTGAAACCCAGATCAAATGAAGATACTTGCCACTATATTTAAGAATCTAAGCTATCATTCAAACCCCAGAGATCAGATAAGATACCTGTGCCTAGATCAATCTTCATTAAGCTATCATCAATGGCTGAAAATAAAATTATGCAGAAAAATAAAACAATCTTACAACATTTTCAGAAGAGTAACACCAGCAAGATTTTTAACCCCAAAGTATTTCTTTATTGCACAAAAAAAAGAAAATGACTACAAGAGAGTTTTCTTTAGCACCAGACTCTTAGATCCAATCTGATCTCAAATGACTCATCGCACCATATTTAAAGGAAAAAATCTCAACGGCTAGTTTGAGTGATCCATGTCAAAATGATCTCGACCGTCGATGAGGATCAAGAGATCTCTTAATCTCATCTGTCGAATTTTTTCATGCATTAAAAAATTGAAATTCTGCATTTATTTACTCAAGAATATTATTATTTTATTATTTTTAAGTTTTTACTTTATTTTATTATTATTAGTATTATTATTTTATTATTATTATTATTATTATTATTTTTTAATTTTGTTATTACTTTATATATATATTCCTTTTTATTGTTTTTTTATCTTTTCAATTTTTTTTTTTTAATTTTTAATTTTTAATTTCTTTTTAAATGGATCCTCGAGCATAGCCTTTGGAAAAATCACCTAGGACCTAGGACATAGGACTTATGAGGGGATTAAAACATTTTCTAACCCTCAAGACACTCTACATCATGACTTTTACAATTTTACATCGCAAAGGTGAAACCCCATTTGACATAGACCCTCATAGACCACCCAGTTCTGCGACCAAATATAATCTAGCAGATCAACACACTAGGATTCCTCTAAGATTTTAATGACAAAATTCATTCCGGCTTTGGGGTTAGGCTAAAGGAAAAATCTGCCGGTCATGGATCGGTGAGACAAAAACCTTCCGGAACGTAGATTATCACTAGAAAATTAGGTCCACCTAGGAAATTTACATACATGACTCAACTCTGTTAAGATTATTTACAATTTACACATGCAGTCTGGG
Organism: Pinus tabuliformis; assembly: GCA_031772625.1. Taxonomy (NCBI): domain Eukaryota; kingdom Viridiplantae; phylum Streptophyta; class Pinopsida; order Pinales; family Pinaceae; genus Pinus; species Pinus tabuliformis. Next base: position 320,662,879 of record CM062819.1, read on the forward strand.
TTTACAACATAAATTTATCAAGTCGACGATGATTGTCGAATGGCATGGACACATCAATCAAGCGCTATCCCTTTTGCGAAAAAAGGGGGTGTACTGCTATGGGTAGTTGACAAGTAGTGGTCAACATCTGGCTCCACTTGGGGACACGTTGCTGCATTGTAGGAATGTGAGAATCCAGAATCTGCATCCACGCAATACACAATAAGACATAAGAAGCGTCCCTCCAAAAATCATCGTACAACATTAAGCACATGAAAGATATAATCTCTTAATTTATTAACTATCTAGAGAAGTAAATCTAATCCTAAAACAGAAATAAAATGTTGAAATAACAAGGAGTAGGGTTAGAAATACAATACAAAGGATGCCCCATGGCATCAGATGTGTTCAATATAGTGTATACTCAGCATTTGCCTGCTTTTAGGCAAATTTGTCGACTGCTTATCGGATGTGCCATGTCCAATTCTGCATATGGTAGGACTTTTTCCAATCTGAAAATCAAGCTGATCGTGGCCGTCTGATGCATCAAATCTTCTTCTCATTTTCTTTCTCTTGCACTTTTTCTTTGTGGCAGGCTGTATTACTAATGACGTGGAACTTTTTGTTTCAAAGCTCTTAGATGAAGTATGTAAGATATGTGTGACATGTCTTTCTTCATCTTGCATTTGATCTTTATCGTTTTTAATTTTATCTGGATCACCTTCAATTAACCACCTTTCAATCAAACCAATGACCTCCTCATAATAAGATGGAGCTTGTTGCAGAAAATGACAAGGCTCCTGATCTATTGATGTTCACTGGTTTCTTTTATCCTTAATCCACTGTTGAAATTTATGTATTTGTATTGTAATGGCATTTATCTGGCTAGAGTGTTCAACTTTCATAGCATTGATTTCCCTGGAATGATCTTCTTCCATGGTCAATAACTTTTTCTGAAGACATATCTGATTAGCTTCCATATCTTTTATTACTATATCATCTTTTTCCTTTATGGTCATCAAGCAATGCTGCATAAAGTTTATCTCTTTCTTATGATTTTCTTGCATGGTAGCTAACTGATTATTATGATCGAATGTCATGATAGTCATTTCTTCATCCATAGTTAATAACTTGTTTTGCATAGAATTAATTTCCCTATCATGATTAGCTTTCATGGTTGTCATATTTTCCTCTAAGCCTGATAACTTGCTTTGCATAAAACTAATTTTTGTGTCATGATTAATTTTCATGGCCTCAATTTCCTTTGCATGTTGATTTTGCATGATCTCCATCTCCCTATTACGTTTTTCCAGGTGGGTGCATAAATTTCTCACATCATTGGCGTAATTAGTTTGATTAATCTCCATATTTTTTACCAGCAGCATTAGTTCTTGTATAATTTTGTTATGATCTTCCTTTTCATTGTCAACACTATTTTTACAATTTGTTCCTACTTTTCCACTATGATCTGCAATGGTACAAGTGGATGGAAAATTCTGATATGAAGCACTGTCTTGAAATCTTTCATTGACAGCTGAACCTTTTATAAGATTACTTTCATTTTGTTGCACAATTTTAGGGGCACAAGGCGAGCTATCTAGATCACCATATCTATCTTTAAAAGAATCGACAATGTCTTTCAAAGAAGTGAAGGAATCTTCATGACAACTATTAAACCAATTCAAAGCATCATCTTCTAAAGAAAGGACAAATAGACGCATTTTGACATCTTCATGATTATACTGAGGAGATCTACAATACATGATCATTATACAAGTAAACCAACCTAGATGCTTTTTAACAGCGACTGAATCACCACCCGAGAACACAGGTAATTTAGAAATGGCCACCTCTGGAATATCATGGCGAACATTAGTAAAATGACATGGTTTAAACGAATAATCCATGATGAATAATAAGGGATCAAATGGATGACAGAAAGAGATCTATGCTCAAGAAAATTAGTAAATGAAACTAGTGGAGTCGCCACTTGAACAATGAGTCTAATTCTAGGATCCAAAAAGCAACCAACAAGCAGATATGAGGGAGGCTTCTTGTCTGGGAAAAATAAAAGAAATAAAATGGAGTCACCACCCAAACAAGAAACGAACTGAAGAGAAGTTGCTGATATGACGAAAGATAAGGCGATGTGAAGACCAAATGATGCCAAAAAATGTTCAATCTGCTAGCTCAAATGAGAGATGAGAAAGATGAAAGAATGATGAGAAATGAGAAGATGAATGATGAATGTCGTTGAAACACCACGGACAAAAACTCTATCCCCAGCAACGGCGCCAAAAAATGTTGTCGCACAGATTGTCACGACAACACTCAGACCGGGGGTTGTCACTCTGATTCCCAATTTCTCCGTTTAAGCCTGTCTCCCACGGCTGAGGGAGGTAGACCCTATGGGAAAATGAATGACCAACTGTGAAACAGTTGGGTTGGGAGACACGAGGAAACAAGCACTAAATTGATTTTGTTAAGTTAATGGACCAGTGCTTGATTAAACAATTATTTATCAAACGCTGCAGAAATATGAACTCATTAATAATCATTTACCATCAAACAACTCAAACAAAGATTAACTTTTACCAAATGTGAGATAATCGATAAACGCTCAATGGCTTAACAATATTTCAGCAATTAAAATTTCAAAAGATAAATGCTTTAAACAACCACGTAATTTCAAATGTTAACCAGAGATCACATTCATATAGCTAATCTTTAAATTATCATTCAAGCGTGATAAACATTAATTCCCACATCAAAATTTAGCCTCAGCAGAAAAGATATATGACAAATCCCTGAGCCAACACTGAAACTAGCAAAAAATTTCCAAATTTTATTTATATTTTTCAAATAAAACAAAATTTAAAACTAAATGAAGCTTTAAATCTAAAATATACTAAAATCTAAAAAGAATTTTTTTTGTCATTTTTATTTTCTTTACTTCTAAGAAAATTAAATCAAAATCTAAACTATAAGAAAAGAAAATATTTATGCCTTTTAAAGTTTTATAATTTTTATGCCTTTTAAAGTTTTATAATTTTTATGGACTTTTTATTGTTATATTTTTAAAACAAAACTTAAAATTAAAATCTAAACTAAAACTAAAGAAAATAAAGATCTAACTAAGAAAAATAAAATGAAACTTGAATATATCTAAACCCCAAACTAAATTAAAATGGATAAAAAAAAACGGAAAACTAAAACATAATCCAAAATCTTATTATTTTTTTTTATTTAATTTAAATTCTAAACTATTCAAATCTAAAACCTAAAGTAAAAAACGCTAAAACAAAAATTATAATCCTAATACTAAAGTCAAACAAAAAAAATACGTTACCCTTACTTACGCATAGCAGAACAGAAAATCGAGTGATTTGTTTTGATTGCAACTGCAGGTTTGAGGGCGGCGGCTGAAGAAATCGATCAAGACAAACGGAGGAGATCCGCAGCTCGATGATGGACGCAATGGTTGCAGCGTGGAGGGACTGCGGGAAAGAGCATATAAACGTGGGCGGCGGTGTGAGGAATGCAGATGTGTTTTTTATTTTTTTGCAGATGATCAATGGTAGAAGGAAGAGACAACGATATTGCAAATTTGGACGTGACTGCTGCAGGAGAGGCGTAGAAGGAAATGCGGTGAGGTTGAGGTGGGTTTGCTGGACGTGGATGCTGGTTGATTGAGTTTCAAGGTGCGGGCAGGTAATGAGCAACGAAGGGAGAATGGCTAGTGTTGTAGCTTGAACAGTGCACACTGAAACAAAATTTCAAAATCCTTCTGCATAAAAGAAACCCTCCAGGTAGCAGCAGAAAACCCTTGAAGTTCTTCAGAGATTGTAAAAAAATTTAAATCAATTTGCTTCAGATTGCCTGGTGGAGATCCTGAAAAAACTTTTAAAACCTGTACCTGCAACCTGCAAATGGAAAAGAAAAACCTAGAAAATATATGCAAGGATTAAAAATAAAACCCTACAAATCAGCTATGAATTTACAATATTTACAGATCTAAGGCTCTTTAGCAGCCAAATTTGTCAATAATCCACAGTTATATTTTCAGAATTTAATTTTAATGTGAGATACTTCAGAAAACCTTGCATGCATTCATAAAAAAATTCAAATGATAAGCCCGGGATCAAGAACTGGTTGGGCTCTTTCAGAAAACACAATCCGAGAGTTGGCTAGTTCAGCCGAGAACTTCCCCTAACACCCGGTAATCTGAAAAAAAATGATTTCCTGCACAACTTAAAATCAACCATTAACATAGAGGGAGAAAACAATAGTGAAACCCAGATCAAATGGAGATACCTGCCACTATATTTCAGAATCTAAACTGTCATTCAAACCCCAAAGATCAGACAAGATACCTGTTCCTAGATCAATCTTCATTAAGCTATCATCAATGGCTGAAAATAAAATTATGTATAAAAATAAAACAATCTTACAACATTTTCAGAAGAGTAACACCAGCAAGATTTTTAACCCCAAAGTCTTTCTTTATTGCACAAAAAAAAATGACTACAAGAGAAATTTCTTTAGCACTAGACTCTTAGATCTAATCTGATCTCAAATGACCCCTCGCACCCTATTTAAAGGAAAAAATCCCAACGGCTAGTTTGAGTGATCCATGTCAAAATGATCTCGACCGTCGATGAGGATTAAGAGATCTCTTAATCTCATCCGTCGAATTTTTTCATGCATAAAAAAATTGAAATTCTGCATTTATTTACTCAAAAATATTATTATTTTATTATTTTTAAGTTTTTACTTTATTTTATTATTATTATTATTATTATTTATTTTTTTAAATTTTTATTTTATTATTATTATTATTAATTTTTATTATTTTTTTTTATTATTTTATATATATATATATATAATAATTTTTATTGTTTTTTATCTTTTCAATTTTTTTTTTTTTTTTTAAATTTTAAATTTCTTTTTAAATGGATCCTCGAACTTAGCCTTTGGAAAAATCACCTAGGACCTAGGACTTAGGACTTATGAGGGGATTAAAACATTTTCTAACCCTTAAGACACTTTACATCATGACTTTTACAATTTTACATTTCAAAGGGGAAACCCCATTTGACATAGACCCTCATAGACCACCCAGTTCTGTGACCAAATATAATCTAGCAGATCAACACATTAGGATTCCTCTAAGATTCTAATGACAAAATTCATTTCGGCTTTGGGGTTAGGCTGAAGGAAAACTTTGCCGATCATGGATCGGTGAGACAAAAAGCCTTCCGGAACGTAGATTATCACTAGAAAATTAGGTCCACCTAGGCAATTTACATACATGACTCAACTCTGTTAATATTATTTACAATTTACACATGCAGACTGGGTTTACAACATAAATTTATCAAGTCGATGATGATTTTCAAATGGCACGGACACGTCAATCAAGCACTATCCCTTTTGCGAAAAAAGGGGGTGTACTGCTATGGGTAGTTGACAAGTAGTGGTCAACAATCCACATAAATCAGTATGAACAAGTTCAAGAGGCTTACTAGTTGATCCTTCCTTATTAGGGAAGTGCACTCTGGTTTTCTTACCAAATTGACATGATTTTCATATCGTATTTTCTGGGATGCTAATATCAGGAAGATCACGAACAACCTGGCATCTGCATGCTTGTCTTATTTGAGAGAAGCTTAGATGCCCCAATCTTCTATGTGATAGCCAATGTTCATCATTTTTTCTTAGATAGCACTGTTGTTGTCCTCTCTTGAGTATGTATAAGTTGTTTGGAGTTATTATACCTTTGATCACATTTTCTCTTGTATCAAGCTCACAAACAATACATCCATTTGATCGAAATACTACTTCATTTCCTTGATCACACATTTGTCTGACACTCAACAGGTTATGCTTTAGACCATCAACATAAATAACATTCCCAGCTTTAACTTTTTATTTTAAGAGAACAAAACCTTTACCTTTTATGACAGCATGAGTGTCATTTCCAAATGAGACCTTCCTTTCCTTTTCTAAGGCATTATATGAATAAATTTTTTCTTTGTCACCTGTCATGTGTTTTGAGAATCCACTATCAATGTACCGTTGATTTTCTTGTGCTTATGCATACAAGGCTATACCACATCTTTCTGTTTGTGGTTCTTTCTTTCTCCATATTTTGGGACTTAGTGAAGTTTGCTCCTTCTGAGATTTTTGCTGAAATTTACTCTTGCATTTAGATTCTTCATGACCGAAGTTGTTGCAGATAGAGCATTCTATTTCATTTTCAAGAAGAGAAAAGTTATTGTAGGTCCATTTCATGATCCCTGTCACATTCCTTTGATTTCGTGCTTCTCTAGTCATGATGGTCTTGTAAGCAACACATTGAGCAGCTTTGTGTCCAAAGTTATGACATGAAAAACATTGGCCATTAAAGAAGTTCCTGCGATTATCGAAACTACTGACCTGATGATTGTAGTTTCTATTGATATTCCTTCTTGAAGCATATTGAGTATGATTTACCTTAGGTTGGTTATATCTTCTGTTGATCCTTGAAGTAAATTGAGATTGATTTACCTAGTGATCTGCTTTTTGCCTTTGCAGATGATTGTCAAACTGTTCACTGCTCTTTGCTACATCAAGATAGCTTTTAGTGGAGGTTGACGGCTTCTGTGCTTGAGATGCTTCTTCAGTATATCAAAGAATTGTATTTATCAGAGGAGAACACTGCACTTTTTAATTTCATTTAGTGTTTCTGATCCTTTAGCAAATCTAAGATTGAGAGATTTTGTTTTCTCAATATCCTTTCTTAGACCCACAATTTCACATTCTAGTTTTTCATTATGTTTTTCTCTTTCAGCAAGTTGGAATTTCAAAGTATCTATAATCATATTCTTTCTTCTAAATAGATTTTGAGTTTAGATATTTCTTCATAAAGGTCATCTTCATCTAAAGCGTCCAAGAAATCATCATCTTCAAAAGCCATCATAAGTCTATATTCATTACTATTTTCATATTCATCACTAATTGATAAACCATCACTGCTTCATGCGTATAGTAGCTCTTCTTACTTACACTTTGTTTTCTATTCCATTTAGCTGATTCCTTACCTTTATCAAGCTTATCTTTATGAGGACATTCGGCAGCATAATGACCGACTCTTCCAAAAGCAAAGTATTTGAAAGGTAGTTTTCCTCTGAATCTTCTGGAACTTCGTTGAAGGTTCTTGAAAAAGTTTGCTTCTTCCTCTCCTTCTGAAATATGTCCTGATTCATTGAGTTCTTCTCTTCCTGAAGCTTTAATTATGGCTTCTCTCATATCTGAGGGACCTCCTTTTCTCATTTCGAAAGCAGTTAAGATTTCGTGCAGTTGTGTCATAGTAATAGTCTGAATATCCTACTTTTCTTCTATGGAAAATACTTTTGATTCAAACTTAGTAGACAAGGATCTTAAAACCTTTTCAACTAAAGTAACTTATTTTATCTCTTCACCCAAATTCTTCATGCAATTAACAATCTCATCTATACATAAGAAGTAACTAGCTATACTTTCATCATTGTGCATTTTGAGAGTTTCATATTGAATTATGAGAGTTTGCAGTTTTGCACGCTTTACTTGAGTGTCTTTTTCATAGCTTAGAATGATCTTGTCCCATATTTTTTTGGCGGATTTGAGCTGCATAACTTTGACAAATTCTCATTGTGACAGACTCCCTAATAATGTATTGACAACCTTGGCATTGGTTTCATATTTCTTTTTACCTGTTGCATTTGTAGGAATTGCTGATGGAAATGTATATCCTCCTTCTACGATTTCCCATACATCTGTTCCAAGAGATTGAAGATAGGTTGTGGTTCTTACCTTCTAATAAACGAAGTTTCTCCCATCAAATATTGGTGGTCTGACAGATCCCTATCTTTCATGGTTACTCATGATGATGGATCTTCCTTCAAGCGATCAAGCTTCTTCTGAAGGACCTGCTCTGATACCAATTGTTGGAGATAATACTGAGAGGGGGGGGGGTGAATCAGTATTATTAAGTCAATAATTTTTCATTTCCATAATCAGAGTCATATACTCTACTTCAGTTAATGGAACTCGCGTGTATACACAATTGTCTTTAAGGTAACTAGCGTATATCCTGCAAACTTACGATTCAATTAATTTATCATATGTTGATCTTTAATCAATGCATCAAAACCATATACTGGTTGGTTGTGTCCGCACAATCGACTCTTTCCGCCTGGACTCTCTAGTGACAAACAAGACAAACAAGAGAAATCCTTCTCTAAACATGCATTTACTATATGGGAAATCAAGTGTTTAGATCCTACCTGTAATCCAACGCTGTTGTAGCAGTCCAGCCCCGCTGATCCGGATGAGCTCCTCCTTCACTTTGAAACCTGCATACACTAACAATCAAACGATTAAATAGCACTTGATAATCTCATAGAATAAAACATATTTAACACATAGACCAAGGAGTACATGAAACAACTCATAAATAACAAGTTATTGAGAGGGGGGGGGTGAATCAGTATTATTAAGTCAATAATTTTTCATTTCCATAATCAGAGTCATATACGCTACTTCAGTTAATGGAACTCGCGTGTATACACAATTGTCTTTAAGGTAACTAGCGTATATCCTGCAAACTTACGATTCAATTAATTCATCATATGTTGATCTTTAATCAATGCATCAAAACCATATACTGGTTGGTTGTGTCCGCACAATCGACTCTTTCCGCCTGGACTCTCTAGTGACAAACAAGACAAACAAGAGCAATCCTTCTCTAAACATGCATTTACTATATGGGAAATCAAGTGTTTAGATCCTACCTGTAATCCAACGCTGTTGTAGCAGTCCAGCCCCGCTGATCCAGATGAGCTCCTCCTTCACTTTGAAACCTGCATACACTAACAATCAAACGATTAAATAGCACTTGATAATCTCATAGAATAAAACATATTTAACACATAGACCAAGGAGTACATGAAACAACTCATAAATAACAAGTTATTGAGAAGAATGGACTCATTTGCATTAATAGGTAACAAAAGGAACAAATACAACCTGAGCCTTGGTGTTGTGCAAGTCCCTCCCAGGGTCCATCAAGAGTTCTCCTTTACCTTGAAAAAGCTCACCCACTTCCAAATAGAACAAGCAAAGATGGCAATCTCTCCTCACAAGCTTCTAAATGGGAGTCCTAATTCCTGCAATATTTACCCTTAGAAATGTATAGCTTTCAACCTCTTCTCCTTCTGGCCCAATGCCTGTATTTATAGTGCTCAAGAGGAAGTTAATCAGGTCCACCATCAATGGGATAATCCCCTCTTTGGATGGGATAGCTCCCCTATTGATGGGATAAGTTCCTCTTTGGTAGGAGTGCATGAACCATCTGGAGGCGCTCAATACACGTCGAACAACCTTCTAGAATGCTCTAGAAATGACCACAAGTGACTTTTTAAAGATGAAACTTGCGCATTTTAACCTTTACAGGGGGAAGCACTTGCCCCTTTACATACAGAGCGTCCAAAGACACAGCTTTTGTGAAAATTGGGTGCGTATCCGCAGGTAAGGTTGAGAGAACCTGCGTCCCCAGAGATAAATACATTTAGAAAGACTTTCTCTCTTTTTTGGAGTTTGACATGGAGAGCAGAGGCATAAGACTTGCCTAAGAGGGTAGCATGACTGTTGATAGAGCCATACTAACTGTAAATAGTCATGGTGACATTTTTTAGTGTAACAGATTGCCCCCTAAAGTGCGAAGCCTGTAATAGATTAGGGTTTTGTATTATCTAGGAAGGGTGAAGCGCTTTATCATTTCAAGGATTATCTCGTGGAGAGCCTGGTCAGAACCTGCAATTTTCAACACAAAATACATGTATAAGATTATATCATCACTGAGGTAGGCATTCCCATACTCAGATTAAAACTTTAACTAACAGACTAACTACTCTGATACAGGAATCATCTTGTAGTACATCATAATCATAGACTTTTGTAGACACAGTATGGGCGCAGCCATCTGTTTATGATTAGTCTACTTAGATAATGAATACAAAACTCCTCACAGCCTGGATGGTGGAAACTAGATCCAGGGTCTTCATTTCTACTTCTCGAATTGGTACGATTCTAGCCATGCGAATAAATGAGTTGATGTCGAGCATGGTAGAAACCACTTGATTACCAGTCGATGATGTAAACTGTTAACAAGTGTGAGAGAGACCACCAGTAATGTCAATGGTTCTCAAAGTACCCAGTATAATCCATGAGATGTGAATGAATGAGTTGATGTCGAACATTTCATGGAATCCTTTGATCGAAAGTCAATGATGTGAACTGACGTCAAAGGCGAGAAACCTGCCATTGATGCATGCAGACTTCAAGGTACTGACGATTTCTAAGTCATCTCTCTAGATAATGTGCAGATGTCGATAGAAAGCGACCCGTTGCAGGCAAGCCCTGCAACACGAAATCATTGTTCAAGTTGAAGAAATGTTGCTGTAAGGACTGACTCAGGGATGGTCAAACGGATGACAAGTATTTTGCAGATGAAAGTTTTGCTTGCAGACCTCTTGAACACATAACGACACAACAGATGGCTTACTGATAAACAACTCAAAGTTAATCCCCGGAACCTGGCTGAAGACTTTCAAAGTGGTTTGATCAACTGTGAGGTAAAGGATTTCCCAACCCAGGTGAATGAAAAGTGTCGTGTTCAAGAGTGGTAATAAAGTTTCTTCTGAGACAAAAGGTAACAAATCGGCTCATTCTTCTCTCTTTTCCCCCACCATTTCTGGCAAGTACCTCTTTATTTTTAACAAGCTTGAGGAGGATAACATATGCTTGATTATAAGCTCATCCTTCGGATGAGTCCAACCTAGTTTTGATTCGAGCCGTAGGAAGGAGTGGTTCGTTCCTGTTTGTAATTGAACAGGTCCTTTACTGTGAAATGTTTAACGAGCCCAGTATAGGAAAAACTCGGCGTTTTTCAATTTTAGAGAGTCTGAAAAACTTAAGAAGACTCCAAGTTGAACTTTTTCGTAAATTTGTGTCCCCCAAGCCCGAAAAAGTATAAAATAATACCTGGGAGAACCGCTTGATCTTGCGACCAAGGAGTACTTTCATGATTAGTGTCTCTGACCTGAAAAGTAAAAAGCGATCAAGGACATGTCGTTTTATTTCCGTATTGAGTTTGAAACGACAAAAACCTGACAATCTTTTCCTGTTTTTACGGTCAGAAAAGAGCTATAAGGGGACCGTCCTTTAATTCCATTTTAACGAGTGTAAAAGAAACGCTTGGAAATCTTTTCATGTTTTAGGAGTCAGAAAATAGCTTAAAAGATGACTCTAAGGTTTCACTTTTTCGTAAGTTTTAACGAGTTCGAAAAAATGATAAAAAGTACTCATATGGCCGACTTTCGATTTAATTTACGAGCAGGAAAAGACGGAAAGAACTCGGCATTTTTATTTGTTTTACGAGAACGAAAGATAGCAAAATAATCTCGGTATTTTCATGAGTTTAACGAGTCTTGAAAATAACTGAAATTGACTCGAAAAAGGTTTCATTTTTACAAAAGCTTGAAACAGAGAAAAACTATGCTTCAAAGTAGTTTCATTTTTACACAAGCTTGAAACAGAGATAAAACTGTGCTTGATGCCCCCTAAGCATAACTTCTAGAGCGCATGCCCCCTAGCTTCATTTCATTCAACTAAGTACAAGCTGGATGGAATGAAGGCTCATGAACGAGATAGTTTGAAAGACTCGACCTAAAACTATAAGAAAATTATGCAAAAAACTGAAATAACTAACCTAAAAACTTAACATTTATAAGTAAGAAAATTATGCAAAAAACTGAAATAACTAACCTAAAAACTTAACATTTATAAGATCTCGTCAATCTCTCGACTCAAGTAGAGGAGGATTTGTTTCATTTTTTAACAAGTTTGACACAGGAAAAGAATTATGCTCGGATTCGGTTTCATGTTTACGCAAGCTTGAAACGAAAAACTATGCTTGTTATAAGTCCACATGCCCCCAACATATTGACGCAAATCAAACCCAGCATATTGACGCAAATCAAGGTACATGCCCCCCAAGCTTCATTGCATTCAATGAGGTGGATGGAATGAAGCTTTACTTTCAACATCTGAGAAAGACTCGTGGGAGATGTTTCATTTTTTAGTGAGGTTGACACAGGAAACGAACTATCCTCAAAACCCTTGTTTCATTTTTTAAACGAGCTTGACACAAGATAAGGAACTATGCTCATAACTACTTTCTACAATCTATCTAACAAAAACTCTACTCTAAAAACCTTGATTCATTTTTTAACGAGCTTGACACAAGACAAGGAACTATGCTCTAAAATCCTTGATTCATTCTTTAATGAGCTTGACACAAGACAAGGAACTATGCTCATGACTACTCTACAATCTACCTACTTAACCTACCCTTGTTTTATTTTTTAACGAGCTTGACACAAGACAAGGAACTATGCTCAAAAAGTTCGCATGCCCCCAGTATAATGATGCAAAGCTAGGTACATGCCCCCCAGGCTTCATCACATTCAACCGGCTGGATGAAATGAAGGTTTACTTTCAATATTTAACTTGAAAAGGGAGTTGTTTCATTTTTAAAGAGGTTGACACAAGAAAAGAACTATCCTCAAACCTGATTCATTTTTTAACGAGGTTGATTCAGTAACAGGAACTGTCCTCATACCTAATTCATTTTTGAATGAGGTTGACTCAGTAACAGGAACTGTCCTCAAAATCCTACTTTCTACAATCTACCTACATATCCTAAAATCTACCTGATTCATTTTTTAATGAGGTTGACACAGTAAAAGGAACTTTCCTCACACATCTAGTTTCATTTTTTAATGAGGTTGAGATGGGAACAAACTATCCTCGTGGACACCTGTTTCATTTTTTAAACAAGGTTGGCACAGGAAAAGGAACTGTCCTCGCAACATTGATCATGGCTTCCAATTGGAAGAAAGACATGTCAATGGACACACCTTGATCATGGCGTCCAAGAGGTCTTCATCAGAAGGAAGAATACTTCTCTGGAAGGAACACATGTCAAGGGACTCAAAAGGGATAAGAACATCGTGTTCAAATAATCCCATAGAGTTTTCCATGTCAATTACCGGATCTAAATCAATAGTGAGAGGCTCACTTACTTCGGTAACTGAAAACATGGGACCAGTTGCCACATAATTAACCCGTGGCAGGGTAGATACCACTTTAGAATCAGGAACATTTAGGGGTGTCATATTGTTGGTAGTTGAGACAAGACTAGGGAACGAAAGCTGGTCTACAGTCACAATACTGCCATTGTGAGGGAAAGACATCACGCGAAAGAGTTTCGATATGACAGCTTTCATTGCATAGACATAGTCTCGCCCAAGGAGTAAATTGAAATCCAAGGGACCTCGAACTACCATAAGATCAATACAGACAGTTTTACCTTCCAAGGTAATAGAAAACTTAGGAAGGATCCCTAAAGGTTCACTAATGGTTATGTTAAAAGCTTTCAGATTCTGCGTAATAGGCGCAAGCTGAGGGGAACCCAAAGCTTTCCAAACAGTTGAGGATAAAACACTAACAGAAGCACCTTCATCTACCTGAGTACGATGTATGTCCCTACCACCACCCTTGACAATGATTTGGAAAGGGATGGAGGAAGGAAGACGAGGTTCTGTCAGTCTATTCCAATCAAAGGAAAAGACCTCAGTGCTTGGAGGGGGTTCTGTAGAAACAGGTGAAATGCCCCCCGGCATAGAAGAATCTGATGTAACAAGAAGAACCTGAGCGGTATGAAGTTCACTCTCCAAAGGGAAAGTGTGATCGACCGAATGTGAAATTGAATCGACCACTTGATCAACTAACGGATCATCAACCTGAGTGACATGAGTTTCACTCTCCAATCGAAGAGTGTGATCGACTGTACTTGAATTTAAATCAATCACTCCATCAGTTGACGGTAGGTTGGGAGAAAGTTTACGGTAACCAGTTGGAAATTGTTGCTGTGGAACAATAAGGTTTTCCAACAATGTTGAGGCTTCATCCATGTGAGGGCAAATGTGAGTTTGATGACTCCCTTTGCATAACTTACAAGGAAACCTAACTTTACCCTTTTTCCCAGAAACCTGACTATCACTGGTTGATGGATCAATGGAAAGTTGATGAGATTTTTCTGACCATACTTCCAAGACCTTTGGAATACCAGGACAATTGACAAGGAAGTGGTCACCCTTACAAAGCCTGCAAGGGTATTTGGGTTTACGGTGCATGTCGGAATTTTCCTCAACACAACTAGCACTTACAGCCATGGTTGGTTGGTTGACTTCTTTCTTATCTTGCTTCTTCTTCTTCTTCTTCTTCTTCTTCCCTTTCTTCTTCTTCTTAGCCTCTTGGTTACTAGCATCAAGGTTTTTACCAGGCGAAGAGGAAGAAATGGAGGAAGAAAAATTAGGCGAAGAAGGTAAAGGGTCAAGAGAAGGTTGGTGATGTTGAGATGGTGAAATCTGTTGAGGTGAAGCATCCGGTTGAGATGGAACAATTGGAGTACTTTGGGCCAACGAAGTTGAAAATAACCATATCGGTAATCCTATTGTAAATCCAGGTAATGACAAAGTAGACATATAAGGAGGACCAACATTTCCAAAGTAAGGAAAAGTACTAGGATTCTCGTTAGGAGGGGTTCCTAGGTTGGTAAATTCCGGAACATTTGCCATTATATTCAACTTCAGTGAATTTTATTAACAATTTAAAACTAAAATTAACAATTGACAATTCACACTTAACAATTAAAATTCACAGTTCACACCTATGGTCTCTAAAAGTAAAAACAAACAAATTAACACGCGCTATCAAATCTAGGAGTCAAACCATACACAAACAGTAGCCTTCCGGACCGAAAACTCTAGTTGGTGATGAAGCCCAACATCGCCGAATTCAGTACAGAAGTGGTGGGTAGAACAGTTACCCCGACAACCTACTTAATGAATAGACTGGACCAAGTTCCTCCACTTTAACCGTCTCGAGTGAAGTGAACCCCCCAGAAAATCCAAGTGAGTCTAGCCGACGTCTGCTCCAGGTACAGTGGGATATTCCCTCCACCATCACCTTGGGTAGAACCCTAAAGATAATGGTCACTAAGGTCACCAACAACAAAAAATACACCTGGGGGAACAGTCTACGACCCGATAGCACGCTAGGGAAGAGTAACAAGCTCAATCCCCTTGCCGGCTCCTTGACAATAATCCAAGGTTTACCGACAAGTGACCCCAGGCTCCTCGACAATAATCCGAGGTTTACTGTTTGTAGTAGGTGCGTATCTGGCGTCTTTCCCAATGAAGGAGGATTGATCCCCTCACTGGTTCGGACACGGTCTCGTGCTTCTCCTTTAAGAGGAGCTTTCCCAAAGCATAAATGTAACAGTTGGATTTATCCTACCACAAGATGAGCTACTTGTTTGGTTTTGCTGTCTTGGAGAGTTAATTACTCTCCTACTCCAAGACACTAGCCTAAGCTATGTTGGTGTATCAGAGCCCTAGAAATATAAAAATTACTAGATGAATTTTAATTAAGCGCTGTGTTATTAAGGCTGTTATTACTCAAATGGGTAAATGGATATGAAACCAATGGTGTTATGACCCAACTCAACTGAATGCAATCGAATATGATAAAGCAATCCTTTCAATTCGATGAATCCTAACTAAAGTAAGGAGAGAGTTTCCATTCACTTCCAACAATGCAGATAATTGATCACTAAGAGAAAATATAACAAATTCTCTAATGCACTAATTTTATCAAGAAAAACTAATGCAAATCAATTCCAAACCATTTTTTTATTTTTATTTTTGTGTAAATTCAAATCAAAGAAAATTGATCTAAATCTACGATTGATTTTCCAAAATGTAAACTATGCAATTGTAATCTATGCACAATTCACTCGAAAAGTATGCAAATGTAATCTATGCACATTTTTCATTCATATTCCGAAAATGAGAATTCTAATTATGTAAATGTGATCTATGCAAGAGAATTCTCAAACACAAGATGATTCTAATGTAATCTAAGAACCAATCAAGTGCAAGTCGAGAAAATTGGGTGAGAGTTCCAAAGATCAAAACATAAAAACACTCAAAGGCGATTACCAAAAGCAAAAAGATGCAAAATTGTGAAAAGACTGAGACAAACCTCCAAGTAATGACCAAAGGAAATCAAATCAAGAATTTCTCAAAAAAGAGACTCAAAACACCCAATTGATGAAAGCTTAAAGCAGGAATGCCAATGAAACAAGCTTAGGTGAAGATCTTTGACAATGCCAATGAAACAAGCTTAGGTGAAGATCTTTGACAGGAGACTAATGGATCTGGGCAGTAAAAACTAAGAAAAAGCAAAATCTAAGAGAAAAAATGCAAAAAATGGAAATTTCTTAATTTTTAGCAGGGGACGCAGGCAACCAGTTAAGCCAGGTGCGGGCCCGCTCTGTGCACACAGCAACAGTGCGTCCAAGGACGCACTGTGCAATACTCAGAGGGTGCGTCCTACTGAAAAAACCAAGAAAAACGAAATTGAATCTAACCCTAAGCTAACCCACCCAAAAACAAAGTCACAGAGCCAAAAACCAGAAAGTAAATGACTTTTCTCATAGCAAAGTTGCATACAAAGGAAAAGACTTTCACATCAATGGAGTCCCCAGTATGGTCACCAATTTGTCAGGTGGAAAGAGTCGATTGTGCGGACACAACCAACCTCCCTAGGAGCCTAAGACTCTCTAGTGACAAACAAGACAAACAAGAGCAATCCTTCTCTAAACATGCATTTACTATATGGGAAATCAAGTGTTTAGATCCTACCTGTAATCCAACGCTGTTGTAGCAGTCCAGCTCTGGTGATCCGGATGAGCTCCTCCTTCACTTTGAAACCTGCATACACTAACAATCAAACGATTAAATAGCACTTGATAATCTCATAGAATAAAACATATTTAACACATAGACCAAGGAGTACATGAAACAACTCATAAATAACAAGTTATTGAGAAGAATGGACTCATTTGCATTAATAGGTAACAAAAGGAACAAATACAACCTGAGCCTTGGTGTTGTGCAAGTCCCTCGCAGGGTACATAAAGAGTTCTCCTTTACTTTGACAAAGCTCACCCACTTCCAAATAGAACAAGCAAAGATGGCAATCTCTCCTCACAAGCTTCTAAATGGGAGTCCTAATTCCTGCAACATTTACCCTTAGAAATGTATAGCTTTCAACCTCTTCTCCTTCTGGCCCAATGCCTGTATTTATAGTGCTCAAGAGGAAGTTAATTAGGTCCACCATCAATGGGATAATCCCCTCTTTGGATGGGATAGCTCCCCTATTGATGGGATAAGTTCCTCTTTGGTAGGAGTGCATGAACCATCTGGAGGCGCTCAATACACATCGAACAACCTTCTAGAATGCTCTAGAAATGACCACAAGTGACTTTTTAAAGATGAAACTTGCGCATTTTAACCTTGACAGGGGGACGCACCTGCCCCTTTACATACAGAGCATCCAAAGACGCAGCTTTTGTGAACATCGGGTGCGTACCCGCAGGTAAGGTTGAGAGAACCTGCGTCCCCAGAGATAAATACATTTAGAAAGACTTTCTCTCTTTTTTGGAGTTTGACATGGAGAGCAGAGGCAAAGACTTGCCTAAGAGGGTAGCATGACCGTTGATAGAGCCATACTAACTATAAATAGTCATGGTGACATTTTTTAGTGTAACACGGGCTGAATCAGTATTATTAAGTCAATAATTTTTCATTTCCATAATCAGAGTCATATACGCTACTTCAGTTAATGGAACTCGCGTGTATACACAATTGTCTTTAAGGTAACTAGCATATATCCTGCAAACTTATGATTCAATTAATTCATCATATGTTGATCTTTAATCAATGCATCAAAACCATATAAACATTAACCGGGTGCAGTAAAAACAGAACAGACAGTCACACAGATGAACACAAGATATAAGGTGGAAACCCAATGTGGGTGAAAACCACCTGTTGCAATCGTCTCTATCTTTTTTTTGAATTGAAAACTTATTTTTACAATTTTTGTACTGGTGCGGTCTTATACCAGTAGACAGGCTTCCACCTGCAGAAGGCTACAACATTCTCTCATTCTCCAGCTTCTTCTGGAAGGGAGCTACAACCCCCTAGCTCTTGTACTAGTTGATATGTTTACTAGTATGTAGGTGCTAGCCTACAGAAGGCTACAACCTTCTCTTTTCTTCCAAGGACCACATTTCATAAATTTTCAGACTGGATCCATCAATAGCATCATTCAATCATCAAATCAACCAATCTCCTTTGCACCAACCACAACTGAATCAACCAATCACTTTGACAACCCTTCAATCTAATCTTTTAGAATGCTGTAACCAGAATACAGTAACCAGAATCCAGAACACTGCAACAACAAACAGAAGAAGCTAAAACATATTTTATGAGGTATATGCTACTTCAATGTGTCAAACCTGTGTGCATACGCACTTTTCTCAAGACGAACCTGCGTACAAATCTGCAAAACAAATTTAAGATGTATACATTGTTTTGATATGCAGAACTAGCATGTATACTCGTCTTTTTTAAAGTGAACCTGCGTACAGATCTGTAAATGATGATTTAAACTTTACAACAATTCCAGACTTCAGTTATACCCAGATCATCATATTTACAGACTACAACATGCACTAGTTATTCAGATAAATGATCAAATCACATAAAGATACTTCTCTTCAAGCCTTAAGATCTTGACCCATCATTAGATATTATCCTTTATCAAGTGCTAAGGTTCATCCTTGGTTCAGATCCAGCTATGCACCATAACCCAATAACATGTATACTAGATCTTGCTCTTCATTAGGTATTGAATACTTGAGTACCTTTGCCTAATGATCTTCTCCTCCTTTTATAGTCTTAGGCCTTACTCAATACCATGGACCAAAAACCACTTATGACCGATACCTTGGACAAAATACCTGGGGTCAACAATTCAGACCAGATACCTTGGACCAATACCATGGATCAAAATACCATGGACCAAAACTTAGTTTTCCAACATTTACGTGCCTTTCCTTTTGTGAAAGTGCATGTTAACGTTATACGCTCTTTTTGGTTTGATAAACCGCGTGTACACGCGGCTTGGTCAGTGGGGAACCTATGTGATCTATCATATGAGTGAGTTGCTATCAAGGACAACACCTGTGTCATAGTGACAAATCTGTGTCATAATGCCAACAAGTTGCATCTTAAGTTATAGCTCCGAGACTTGCAGTTGCAGCTCAAACCTAACTTTGTCGATTACTTCTTGTGACTCCATTAATGAAACGGTGAGCTTTTTAATCTTATCCATAAGGGTAGCTTTTGCCTTAATTTGGAGCTCGGGGAGCTCAATATAGGCTTGTTGATGAGCACTATTATTGCAGCAAAAATGTTGCAACTCCTGGGGCTACCAGCTTTACCTTATCAACCCGGGGTTCATACAAACTTGGAGGTGATAGTGATGTATACACAAGTAAAAGTGATGGTTCTTCCTTTTATCACTATTCAACTGGCAAGAGACCACTAGGGTTTTCAAGCCAACTTCTATGGATTCAGAAGAAGCTTGATTACGTGATGAAAAAAAGAGGAATCTACTCTAGGAGAGAGCTTATCTACTGGAATAATGAAAAAGACTGAAATTCAATGCTAAGACACACCATTCCATAACTAACTTCTAAGAAACTATGCTTTACAACAATGTTAAGCTAACATGGATGAAATGCAACTATCCTAAGCATGGAATTTCAAAACATCAAACATCACTACTGTGCATGTAAAGGACTAAATTTAATCTATTTTTGTCTTTTTATTTTTACCATGAAAAATCAAGTGTGAGAACTAATCTCTTTTTGTGATGTGGCAGGTGGCTTAGGGATGTTGGTGGATGGTTGGAAGGTTTGGGAGACCATTTGTGGCTTCGTAGAGGTTCTCCCTCAATTCGGCCTCAAAAAAGGCCGCTACAGGAAAACCTACAGGATGTACTAGAAAGCTACAGGATTCCCTTTATTTCTACAAGATACAACCGAGAGAAAAACGATGGGTGTTGGAGGTGATGGAAGGCTTAGGGAAGGCGGTTGATGGGTGGAATGGAGTGAGAAAATTACTAGTATCAGTCAAAATTCAAAACCAAGGTTAGGAGATGGTTGGATTTGCTCAACATGCTTGGAGGCATTTCTATGTAAAATGATGAAATTGGTGAAGGTCTGGGTGAAATCAAAATAATTATGGTTGGCTGAAGTTGGAAGGTAGTGGCTTGCTATGAGATCTCTTTCTACTTCTAAAATACCTAATCTGCATCAATCATGTGTAATTACCAAAAGGTCATGTAAACAAAAAGAATTCTAATAATCTAGAAAAGCAGAATTTAATGAGCTAGCTGTCTACTTCATGCATGAGGAAAATTGTTGAATAAAATGGAATCATGGATGAGATATACTATAAGAATTAATATGGAAGAGATGGAAATTAAATCCTACACTTGCAAGACTCATCAAATGATGGTTCAAGTATAGTAAACTCTAAATCCTATGAGAAAATGGAAATATGTCTTTTTGGGGCTGCATAAGTGTCTTTTTCTCAATTCATGATCCCTGAAGGAAGAGGTGATGCCAAGACACCTACTGACAGCTTTCTAGTGCTCCTTTTATCCCTTCTAAACTGCTACTGAAGTAAAGCACAAATGGAAGCAAACTAATAAACAACTATCAAATCCACACTACTTGCAATGAAATACTTCTAAAGGCAATTTAACCATGAATCTATGAAACTAAGCTAAGCATACAGATACAAGAAGAGGAGCCTTTACTTCTAGGATTGGGCCCTAACCCAAGAGCTTCAACCCTCTGAGTTAACTTAGTGCTGGATCAAGAAAAAGATTATTCTTATTATCAAAATAGAAAATTACATCAAGCTCTTCCACAAGTCTGGAGCTCGAAAATAACTAGAGTTCTTACAGCCAAAATCCAAATCCTAATGAGCCTCTAGGCCTCTCTACTTATATAACTGAAGTCCCCAACGACTTCCATAACTCTATGGAGGCTCGACTCCCAAACTCGAGATGAACTAACTCTATGTCTATCACTTGCTCAACTACCTTTTGATCTTCATGACTTGGTTTCTTGCACTCTGAGCTAGTATGATTAATGGAGGAATATTCGAATGGGGGAGTAGTAAATGAGGAGGATTTACCTCCTATAATCTCTGTCCCTTATCCCATTCAAGTTTCAAACCTTAGTCTTGCCAAAATTCCTTGATTTCCTCTTCCAAGCCTCCATTCAATGCATATTAGTCCACTAGGTATAATATCTCACTTTAACTCATCTCATTAAACAAAATATAATTAAGGTCCATATAATTACCCAATGATGAGGCTCATCATCACCCCCTACTGAAAGTGTTGCTCATCTTCTGAGCAACTCAATCAATATCCGTGTCTTTCATAGCTCTAGTGGCCTCCTTGACATCCCATGCCTTTGTTGTGGTTTCATCTTCTTGTGCATAGAATCCTACCTTATTTTCTACCTCCTCCCACTGATTTCTTTCTTCCTCTTCCTTCCTTCCTTCTAACATCCCCAAGAGCAGTGGGGACTGAGCCTCATGCCAATCCAATTGACTTTGAGCCTTTGGATGGATTTCTTGTACATGGGTGTCATGTTCAGTGCTTCTCTCATCCTTTGAGGAGAGTGGTACTCTCTGATCTTCAAACTATATGGAAATGTATTCCATCTCCTTAGGCAAGCTTGCACGATGTCAACCCCTAACAATCTGAACATGTCCTCAAAATGTGTTATTGCTTTCTCTTGGGCAACAAGATACTGGGGTGCAAGTTGAGGATCATTTGCAATTAAGTTATGTGTATTGATGAGAGCCATTGGATTAGATTGCTCAGCTCTGATCATAAGAGGCTTTGTTTGTTCCCTTGCCATATCTTCTTCATTTATGCAGCCCTTGCTTCCTCATGGTTCATCCATGATGCGAAACCATCAACTGTAAATCCCCTAGCTTTGCATTAGGGTCCCATACATTCATATCTTTCAAGGCCATGTTATGCAAGTAGAACTCATACATCTTGGCCCTATCTTCCAATGTGCTTTGATCACAAAGATCAATTAACTGTCTATAATCCTGGAATGGCATAGTGCCTCTCTATGCTAGGGTCTTGATTTGGAACTATAGCCATTGTTCCTTAAGGTATAGTGCATAGGACTTAGCCGACATCCTACACTGGATTGCTTCCAAAGAGAGATTGGACATGGATGCCAATTGATTCTCTCTTTCTTACAACTGTCCTTTCAACCATGCATTTTCTGCCTCTAACTGATTTTTTATTATGGGCTTTCTGCCTCTCAAGCTACTTAGTTCTCTACCCATCTCTTTAAGATTCTCCTCGATGTGAACACTGTCCTCCACTCCCTTGGACTTGGCAATCTACTTCCATCTATGATTTCTGGCTCTCTCTTTCTCAAGCTCAAAGAATAATGGAATGGAAAATTTTTGTGGAATGACCCTGCCCCCCTCAATAAATATGTAGTAGGAGTCAAGGTTAGGTTGGGGACTAGTTTCACCTAGCTCCTCTCTTTTATTTTCTTTATGTATACTTCCCTCCTTATCCATTTTTTGAGTTTCCTATAGGTTTAGCAGAGTCTTCTGTAGGACTACCTCTGCTTCATGTAGGTCCTGTTGTTTATCCTATAGGATGTCTTTTCCTTCGGATGATGTAGATCTAGTTATAGGCTTTCTCACATAGGTGATAGGAAACTTAGGGGAGGTTTGTGTTGAGGATCCTTCTACTTGATCTTTTATAGGAGGAGCCATTTTCTCCTACTATTTAGGTGAGTCCTCAATAACAATGGGAACCTTGGTTGGAGTTTGGGGTTTCCCCTACACCTTTATGCTTGTATCTATTAGTGATTGCAGAAAGAAGTATTGTATGCTAATCCTGTGGTGAGGAGGTGTTTTTGCTCCAAACCTCAATTCTTCAAGAAGCCTAAAGTGATATCCATAAACCACACTATACCTACCTTCGCATGATATGTATTTTATAAGGTGGTAGCTTACCTCTTTCCACAGGTATGGTAGGCTTGTTCTCTTTACTCCATTCCTATCCTCAATGGGCTCCTCTCCCTTTAAAATGAATTTATTATTGGTATTCTGGCTATCTCACTTGTCTTCCTTTCTCCAGGGAAATCCTAGGGGAAGTGTGGTAATTCTGTGTATGAGTTCAGGGATGAGCTATATGGAGAGGCCTCTCACCACAATAGTGGCATGGGCTCTAGTCAGTGGAATGAGGGAGAGAGAAAAATCTTGGGCTACTTCATCATCATACCCCCTCAACTTCTCAGTATACCCCATCCAATTATGCCTTGTGAAGATTTCAAACATAGGGGGGTGTTGGTGAATTCTCATAGTGTTAATGGTCTCCCTTCTATTAAACCCCCTTTTCATTTCGTCTGGTGAATTTTGAGGAGCAGAGACGATTGATACAAAATTTAGTGCAAAAGGAAATGGGACTGAAATAATTGTGGAGACAATTCCCTTACACAGCTGTCAAATTCACTCAAACTAGGAGATTTTTTGTTCTATTCACTAGGAAAAATGGAAGGAAATGTAAAACCTGCCTCCTCATGTTGTTTGTTGTAGCCAACCCCTGTGTTTTCCCCTCAGAAACTTCTCTCGACCAATCCTGTGGACTGTTTGACTGTATCCTATAGGATTCCTGTGTGATCATTAGGATTTCCTATGTAATCTTGTAGGAAGTCCTGCACAGGAGAAAGATGGAATTTTTCTCTTCTGTAGGTTCCTTGGGTACGAGAGCGACTTTGCTAAACTGAGCCTCGAGGAGATGAATGCATGAGTGCATGGGGATGAACGATTATTTCCTCTTATGGTCGAGTTGAGTGAGGCGGTGTGCTATTAGCCGAGGTTCATTTTTCTATTTTTGGACCATTGGTCCCCACTACCACCTATTCATTCTCCTCTCCTCATAATAAACTCCCACTTCGAGCATCCGTAGCCTTAACTGCTTTCATCCTCCTCCTTTTTTTTGTTGACTTAACTGTTGCCATGTGTGGGAGGATCAACTATTTTGTTTTTGCTGACTGAACGAAGGTGGCCAAGTTAACTGGCCACCTTTCTCTTATAATCCAACTTTCTCACAACCTTTACATCTTTTAACTACATTATGCAAATGAAAGAGTGAAGCGAGATACTTACCTATGGTGATAATAGCTTGTTGCAGTTTGTTGAAGACCCGAGGTGCTTGTTGTGTGTTGGTTGTCTGTTATTTCTCCTTCCATTTTTTTATTGTCCTTTGATGATTCCCTTGATGTGTAGGTACCTGGTGTTGAATATGATGGTGTTTCTGCTGCTATGGAACTTCTTCTGCCCTTCGATATTTACGCTGGAAGCTTGCTGCAACTCATGATTTTTTTCTATGGGATAGGTTGCAATAGGATTTCCTACAGGATGTCCTGTGGCTACTTCTCCCTCAGAATTTTTAATCGCTTCCTCTGCTGAGACTTTGACAATGATGACATGGATAGAGAGGAGGTCTTGGAGTGTGAATAATGAGAAATACACTCAGGTGTTGTTCCCTTCTACTCTCTATTTCATTCTCCTCTGTGTTTTCTCTTTAAAACTGTGATTTTTTTTTTTGAGAACTAATTTTTTAATGACAAATGCAGGGGTGATCAAGGTGGAGAGAGGTATGGTAATGAAGTTGTGATCACCAGCCAACACCCTTTTGCAAAGTACCCTACACAATGAAAGCTCAGAATCCAAACACGATCTATTCGTCCCCACAGTGTGTGAACTTGGAGACCAAGGGCTAGTGTACCTGTAGATCTCTATTCAAACTTAAAAGATGAATTGTTAGATCATAAGAGATTTAGATCTAAACCCAACACGTAAGGCAAGATATTTGCACCAATAGATATTCTGTCATGCAACAAATGAAATAAAAATTATAAAGCGCATATAATATAGAGCATGAAAAATTACTAGCACATGCCACATATCAACAGATAAAAGAACACCATGAATTGAAACCCCAAAGTCTTTCTATTATGAGAAATACATTTCCAGCAGAGCAAGGTTTAGTATATGCATTACAGATTACACAATCCAAAGATGAGATGAGGAGTTTGATTGCTTCCTTATATAGAAAATGAGAGAATGAAACCCCTCCTGGTG
Source organism: Pinus tabuliformis (assembly GCA_031772625.1). Classification (NCBI taxonomy): domain Eukaryota; kingdom Viridiplantae; phylum Streptophyta; class Pinopsida; order Pinales; family Pinaceae; genus Pinus; species Pinus tabuliformis. Next base: position 320,688,132 of record CM062819.1, read on the forward strand.
GAAATGACGACTAGTTGGCTTGATCCTTGTCAAAATAATATTTTTCGTTGATCTTCTTTTGAAAATAACTTGATCTCCACCGTTGATTTTTTATTTTTGAGGAAAAATTCGAATTTATCTTAAAACCCCCTTTTTATTAATCCAAAAATAATATTTTGGACTAATATCCTCAAAAAGTTCACTTTGACTTAACCACCAAGGCTCTTAAAAAATCCATTTTTCTTTTGGTGGAGGACCCCAAAAAATTAATTCTTCTTTGACCCACGAGTTTTTGATTATTTTCCACCTGGAGAGAATTTAATTTCTCTCAAATTATTTTTTGACTTAGAATTAATTATTTTTTTGGCTTAGGATTTTTATTCAACTTTGCCAGAAAAATTAATTAATTGACTAGAGGGGATTAATCATTTTTTCCACCCTCAAATATTTTAGCCATGGTGTCTAACTATGAGTAACCATGTACTAAAATATTTTTTACATCAAAATATTACAAAATAATTTAACCCTTAGAAGAGGAAATACACATTTAGACATAGACCCTCAAGATACTACCAAATTCTGTGACACAATATGATCTAGTATGAAACCGAGTGTGTCTATAATAAAATAATTTAGCCATAGTGTCTAAATATGAGTAACCATGCACTAAAATATTCCTAAACACACTTTTACATTTACTCGATAAACACTAGGACTCATCTAAGACCTCGTCAAAGAATTCCATCCTAGCTTTGGGGTTATAACTGGGAGAAAAACTTTGCCGATTATCCGTGTTTACAAACACACATAATTTGGGGAGCTTAATTGGATGAAACAATTTGAGAAGCATCATAGGCTTACCTAGGTGTTATTACATGGCTTAATGGTGATACTAGCATCATTTACAATAAATTTTGCGGACATTCGGTTTACAATAATGAAATTGGATGCTGAATGGTGGTAATGATCCTTGAAAAATTTGTCTGGTGCTTTGTACTCTGCATCTTGTACTGTTGACAAAGTGTGGTCAATAGGGGCATTGCACATCTGTTTGCCTTTTGATTTCTTGACTGAGGAGGAGACATCTTCAGAAAGTTTGGAGGCCTTATTCCTTGATTTTGCCATTTGTGTTCTTAGGATCTACCTACCAGTTGTTAGGCTGAGACTGAAGGTACTGACTTTGATACCAATTGTTGGAAATACTAAGAGGGGTTGAATCAATATTTCTTTTCAGTTGTTAAATTATGCCAATTAAGATCATTAATTTAAACTAGGACACATGATGTACCACAAACGAATAATTTTATTAATAACAATGATGAGGACTCCGATCCTCTGACAAAAACTCAGGTTCCTGTACAAATGAAACCTATAACTCCTTTAGGGCTCCAAACCTAGATCAAGACTCCAATCTTCAATTACAGACTAGGCACCAACCTGTACAATCCAAGCTCCAACTCGGTCTACTTGAGGACACCAGTCCCCTCAACAGTTCAGGCTCCGACCTGGTTTTCCAGAAGGCTCCAACCTGTGTGAGGACTCCAATCCTCTAGGGCTCCAACCCTCTTAATCTGCTTCAATCCTTCAAGGTGGTTTCAATGTTGCTTCAAGACTTCCAATATCTTCTTCAACAAGTCCTGAATGATATCTCCCACAAAGTCTTCAAAGAATGTCTCCAAGAGTGTCCTCACTGCTGCTCCAAGTCTTCTTTGAGTAAATTCTAGAGATTGCTCCAACAGATGTCTTAAAGGGGTCATCAAGATCAGTCTCAACAGGTTCTCCCAATCAATTTCATGTCTCCAGAATACTTCATTGGGGGCATTTTGTGCTTTTGAGTTACATAACTGATTTAATTCATCCCAGATTTCTTTTAAACTCTTAGCCAAGTTGAGATGATGTAATCACATATCAAGGATTCCTAGTCTGATGATGGATTTAGCTTTATCAATCCTTAATCACATATCAAGGATTCCTAGTCTGATGATGGATTTAGCTTTATCAATCCTTTTAGTCCATTAGACAAGTTTGAAGTTTAAATGTTATCTTGTTGTGGGGGCTTTTGTTCCAAGTTCTAACCCACTGACAATGCTCCATATATTTAAATTCAGTAAGTACAGTTTTATAATTTGATTTTCCTGGTTTGAAAGTTTGTTCCGTTGAACTTTCCTAACATATGTTTCTCCATTTTCATGAAGAAAACAAAATCCATTTGCATGAATAAAACAAAATCCATTTTCATGAAGAAAACAAAAGGAACTTTCCTACTGGATATGTCTGAGAGCTTCAGGGAAACAAAAATAATAAATACATCCAGGTCTGCCTGCCATGCCAATATTGGTGCTGCCACAATATCTGTGTTTTCTTGAGTGGATGACTATGGCTCCCTCTGCGTCTGTGTATGGGTGTCTTTCTCTGCTGCTGGATGGTCTTCTTGAAGTTTGACAGAAATTTAGTCCACCGATAGCTGTTCAAAAGATCTGCAACATCTGTGTTTTTGTGGCAAGATACGTGCCATTATTTTTCTGCTAATGATATATGTTAGGAGAAACGGTTGTCTGAATGAAGATTTTCCCTAATGGATGCTTTATTTATAGAGCAATGTATGTGCAGGGATTGAGTTGTTACCATATTTACATTTCGTGGCTTTTGAAATCCTTGTAATCTGGGTATCCTTATTGAAGTCATTTCATTCAGGATTTTTGTTTTTGCGCTAGCTAGTTGTCTGCTGGTTGCTTTGATTTCATGGGCCAACTGATTTGCGAGCTATGTGTTGTACTGTAAACCTGTGCTCTGCAATCACTTGAAAATCTCTGTTTTTTTTGGTCAGTTCACAATTCGCTTGCTGTTGTCTAAAACAATCCACAGAAATTTAGTCCATCTATATCTGTGTAAAAAATCTGCAACATCTGTGTTTTTGTGGCAAGATATGTGCAATGATTTTTCTGCTAATGGTATATTTTATGAGAAAAGTTTGTCTGAGTGAAGATTTGCCCTAATGGGCGCTTTATTTATAAATCATTGTATGTGCGGGGATTGAATTGTTTCCATATTTACATTTCATGGCTTTTAAAATCCTTGCTATCTGGGTGTCCTTATTGAAGGCATTTCAAGTAGGATTTTTGTTTTTGCACTAGCCAGTTGTCCGCTGGCTGCTCTGATTTCATGGGCCAACTAATTTGCGAGCTATGTGTTGGACTGTAAACCTGTGCTTTGTAATGGCTTGAAAACCTCTGTTCTTTTTGGTCAGTTCACACTTCGCCCCCTGCTGTCTAAAAAAATCTTTGCTTCCTTGTGTTAAAGCAATTTCCTGTTACAGGTCAGAGATAAGATCATTTAGATGTCTACTGATATGTGCCCCAGCACAAGATTGAGAGAGGCTTCTCAATGAGCATGTGTTGGGTCCGAGAGAGTGTAGTGAAGGTGGTGATTAGTTTGGTATTTTCTCAATTGGGCCATTATCCCAGGATGGGAGCCAAAGTAAGTTCCGTGATTAATTTATTAATGAAAAATTGTTGATTGGGCATAAATCTGTTTGTGTGACTCAGATTGAGTGATTTTGCTTCTACCAAATATTTTGGTTAAGAACTTAGCTGTGTATTTGTTCAATTAATAATTGTTGGGAACTAAATACTGGGTGCTGGGTTTGGGAAATTCTAGCATGGTACCAGAGCACCTACTCAATCGATCTCGGAATTATAGCTGTTGAGTTCGTATCAGATTGTCGAAGCCAAGTTGGCTTGAACCATATGAATGGATATTTGATTAGCGACAAGAATTTTTTTTTCAGTGCTGAGAGATTTATTTGATTTTACTATTTTTTTGGGCAATTTTGAGTCAGAAAAAGGTACAATAAAAAAATAAAGGAAAATAAGGGTGGGAATTTTTTTATATATATTTTTTTTTTTGAAAAAAAATAAAAAATAAAAAAGGGGGTGGGAGCTCGTGGTGGTTGGCCGACAGCCCGACCCAGCCAACCGCCCCTAGGGCAACGAGTAGGTTGGACCACAACACAACACTACCACCCATCGGGTTGCGGCTGCAGATAAGCACTCAGACAGGTAAGACACGCACAAGGGGTGTCGACAGAGCTGGGCATGAGGGTGGAGCAGATCACGCAGAGGCAGCTGTGGAGATTCGGGCAGAGGCCGAGAAGGAAACAAACAGGTTGGTGGCCGACAAGGTTGTCGGGCCACCAAATCAGCTACAAAGCAGAGTGCGAGGTTAGCGGCTAAGTGGTCAACAAGCCAGCCTCCAAGCATAGGGGAGCATAGGAGTTGACCAGACGCGAAGTGTTGGATGGCGGCATGGAGCAACGATTGGTTGCACAAACCCAGTTTGTAGAGAGAAAGGACTAGTCGCAGAGCTAGCAGTGCTAGGTCAAGAGCTAGGAAGCTGTTGGCAAGTAGTCGCTAGACTGCGGTGTCGGGAGTTGAGAAGTTGACACTGTAAGAGGAAACGCTGTGGAGTTTAAGCAATTGTAGACAACGTGAAAAGAAGATAGGGTGTGGCAGTGACAGGCAATGGCAACACGATAGCGTTGGTAGGTGTTTGTAGACTGCAACAACTGACAAACTAACTCTTGGTTAGTTTGACAAGGATGACTATGGGGTTACATTATGAGGACATGTTGGACAGGGTGAGAAATTTCAACCCATGGAAGGAATAGATTGTTCTGCGATTTGAGGAGCAGGAGTTGTGGGAAATTGTGGAGAAGCTTGTCCCAATTGCGGCGGATCCTACTCATTTGGTTGAGTTTAAAAAGAAGAACGTGAAGGCTAAGAGAATAATCCTGGACTCCATTAGAGACCTTGTTATACCTCATGTGACAGGGAAGAAGTATGCCTTTGAGGTTTGGGCATCCTTAACCAAGTTGTACCAGAGTACAAACCAAAACAGAAAGAAGGTGTTGAAGGAGAAACTGAGAAAACACCAAGATGTCTGAAACTGACATAGTTGCATCATACCTAATCATGATGACTCAGATTAGAAATGACTTGGCAGCAGCGGGGTAAACTATTGGTAGTGAAGAGTTGGTCAGATTAGCCCTGAGTGGCTTTCCTTCAAAATGAGATGCCTTTGTATATGGGATTGTTGCATGGGAAATCTGCCCAGTTAGGATAGATTGTGGGATGATTTTGTATAGGAAGAGACAAAGATGTTCCAAAATTACAAAGCCAACATGGTGAAAAGGATGATGAGGAGAATTTTTCTCTTGCTGTAAAGGACAAAGGAAAAGTAAAGGGAAGTGGGGGATCTGCTTCCATGAAGGATATGAGCAAAGTGAAGTACTTTGCATGTCACAAGACTGATCACTATGCGAGCTAGTGTCCATACAAGAAGAAGGAGGAGGATCAGGTGGTTGCATCAACATTAAGTGAGATTGATGACTTACGAAGAAATTTGAGAAGAAATTTCTCTAGTTGCTTGTGTTTCTAACAGTGAGACTGTTGTGTATGAGGACAGTGGGTTATGGCTAGTGGAAAATAGAGCATTCAGTCACATGACGAGGATGAGGTCAATGTTTTGCAGTGTTTTAGAGATGGCTCAAATTGCAGTGTGTTAAGTGGGACTAGTACCATGCATGCAATGAAGGGGATTGGATTTGTCAGATTCCAGCTAGAGTCAAGAGGATTTCTGGAGGTGACAAAGATATTATTTGTTCCAGGGTTGATGGTACATGTGATTTTAGTATCAGCCTTGGAAGATGCTGGATATAGAGTTTTGTTCCTAGATGGACAGGTGCTTCTATATTCAAAGGGAGTGACCTTGGATGCAGCTGTAGTGCTTGGCATCAGACAGGGGCAGTCATATAGGTTGCTAGGACAACCTGTGGGTATATCCGAGGGGATCTTGGATATAGGATCAATGTCATTTGTTGAGAGGGAGCAAGTGGAAAGGAAGAGTGATTCTTCAGGTATTGTTAGGAGACTCAACTGGTATGATATGACATTGTTAGATGCTCAAGAGAAGGATCCTAGTAGCATGGTTGGAAGGTAGAGGTCGTCATATTAGATTCTGAAGTAGGCAGCATGATGTCTTCTACTTTAGAGGGAGCAGCTACAACAACAGATGGTGTGGTGATGTTAGAGACAGATTCAGGTGTAGGAGGTTCTTCCAGAAGTATCTCCCTCGCTAAGAGGGAATTTTGAGCCTTGTAGCTCAAATGATGTTTCTAGTCTTGTGTTTTGACTAGAAGGACCTTGAATTTCCTCTTTAGGAGCTTGCATGCGATATGTAGAGTGTGCAAGTGAGTTGCACGCATGTGAATGTATTGCATGTGACATGTGCATTTAAAGAAAGCTAAATTTATGATTTGTACTTGAGTTAAAGTAGAAAAAGCTAAAGATAAGATAGTTAACTAATGTAAAGTCACTTATCTTCAGTTAACTTGACGAGCTAATTTTGGCCATCAATCTTAGCTTAGGAAAGTTATAAATCAAGCCTAAAGTGAGGAACTAAGAGAGGAGCTAAGACACAACAATAGCACAAGATTGAGAGAGGCTTCTTAGTGAGCATGTGTTTGGGTCCGAGAGAGTGTAGTGAGATTGGTGATTAGTTTTTTATTTTATTAGTTGGGCCATTTACCTAGGACGGGAGCGCAAGTAAGTTTAGTGGGTTATTGAAATTCTAACTCTTATTGCCATGGGCATGGTGATCATCGCTAAAGTCATTGGATGTTCATTTCCTTGTGCACATCCTCATTGCTATGGGCACAATGATCACCATTGAAGTCACCGGGATGAGTTCATTGCCCATAGTCTAATTTTCCCCTTAAAATGTTTTTCTAAAAGCAAACTTTAATTAATCGAATTGAACTTTGAAACTTGGACTTGCCTTTTTGATAATTTCTTTCCATGGAATTGCCATGATCACAACCCTTGAAGCTTCTCTACTCTGGAACATATTTCTTTCAGTCTTCACACAATAGTGGTATTGGTCTAATGCCATGACTCTAGTTATACACATGCTACAAGAGATGTGGAATATAAACTTTTTATTTATTGGAGTCACTTTGAGTTGAGTTCGATATCATTATATTCATGTGGTTGTTAGGTGGGCTACCCACTTTTCCCTAACTACCTAGACCTTAATGACAATTCCTTACTTAATATTAGACACACTAACATGTCTTTATTGACTTGACATTGTTGACCTTCTGGAGAGCAGAGTTGCCAAGCAAGACACATTGTCATATGTGGACTAGGAAACAATGATAAATATAGGCAATCATCTCATAGATCGAGTTGGAAGAATCCAATTGCATGGTACAACTTATTGCAGAGTGTAAGGGCACCATGGGCATGTGGACTACAACAACGACAATTCAATGCAGAGGAAAAAAGGCCAAGTTGCAGGGTACAACTTATTGCAAAGTGGAAGGACACTATTGTTAGTTTTGGTAGCATCGGAAGTGCTCTAGCCTTGAAAATTGGTGGAGAGGCTAAGGCGCATGAGTTATAAAGAACCCAAAAATCGTTTGGTGACATTTCCCACGTATTGTATTTTATTAAAATAATTAATATTTTTAATGGGGTTCCTAAGTTTAAACTTAGGGAAATTAAAATATTAATGGATATTAATCATGTTAGCTACCTATACCAATAGGTTTCATATTTCATGATTGGCACTGAAAAGGTCCAAATATGCTCTGCTTTGATGATGCAAAGATCACATATTTCCATAAGAATACAATCTGTGCTTATAGCTTGGTATGGACTCAAATTTTGATGGATGGTCCAACAGTCTAATCTGGATCATGTCATGTTTTAAATTTTCAGTTGTAGAATAGAGAAAGAAGTCTGTCCAAACTATTTAATCTTGGCAGACAAGTAGTTCAGGTAGAGAAGAAAAGGCTCCCAACAGCTTAATCTGGGACCTTGGAAGAAATAAGGGTAGAAGTAGATAGAAAAAACAAAAGAAAAAGCCAAAGAAAAGAAAAGGCAAGTAAGGGTCTGCAAGCCTAAGTGCACCCTCCAAGAAGAAACAAAAAATGCTAGGCAAAGTAGCTGGGTAAGTAGATGGGGTTGCAGAAGTGGTATTCATTTCAGATTTAACCTTGATGGTCAAGATGAGAAAAGAAAAACAAAGAAGCATGTCTAACTTCCCAATTATCCCTTTTCCCACTCATTACTAACATCCCCTCATCAATTGAATCGCTTAGAAAAACTTGAGGTTTGATGGTGGTTTTTATTCATTGAAAAGCCACATTTCTTGTCTAAAAAATTCTTTTCATTTTGATCTACTCCCTAAACTAAGTGAGTTTCAAGTAAACTTAGTGATTTTCCCCCTCATTCACATTTTCCCCCATATTAACTCTAACTCTATTATGTAATTCCCCTATGTCACCCTTTCCCTAGTATTATTAACACCATGGTGTATAAACCCCAAGAATTCTATAAATATCCTCCTTTTAGCATTATAGCTAAATATGTCTGTCTAAGGGAGACTTTAGTCCACCTGGGACTATGCTCAAACCCTGTCAAGGGATTACTCTAACCCCTGGTTAGGAGTAATAACCTCTCCATAAACCCTAATCTCACCACTGCTAAAAACCCTCCATAAACCCCTTCTTCACAAATTAACCCAAAAAACCCCAAAAAACCCACCAAAACCCTCAATCCTAAGGTTTTCCGCCAAAAGTATTTAAGTGAATATTTAAATAAACCGGCGGGACCCCCCAACCTGCACGATCCGTCGGAGGACCCGCCAACCGTCCGATCCCCGCCGCCCAAGATCTAACGGTGGGCGGTCATTTTCACCCCCCGACCTGCCGACCTTTAGCGTCCGGGGAAAGTGGTTTTGGGCGCCGTACCCTGGACGCGTGTCAAACGCTGGGGTTGTTCGGAGCCCCCCTCCGCAATACCACTTATCAGCAAAGGCGGTACGGGGAACCCGCTTACCACCTTCCCATTACTGCCTCCCCCTTGCGTCATGCTTGCGTCATCCTGACGTAGCGCCCTTCCCCGCCCCTGCGCCGTGTGGCCCTCCACGTAACCCTGACACCTTATCCACCCGCCACCGTGTCCTGCCACCCTGGCCGACACCTCAGCTGCCATGTCACCTCCATACCTGGGCCCCACCATGATGTCATGCTGACGTCATCGGCGGAAAAGCGCCAATTGCACGTTTTGTCCAAATTTGTCGTTAAAAACGACCAAATTAGCCGTTTGCGGTCATTTTCACGCGCAAACGACGTCGCTGTTGTCAACCAGCTGCCGCGAAAATTCGTTTCCAGCCATCAAATTCAAGTTTCAGACCGCTACAAGTCAAGAATTTAGCTGCCTTAAGCCTTCACGGTCCAACCTGCAGGCTTTCAAGCTAGTTTGTCCAGGTATTCACCGTAAAGCTTACTTTTCACCCATGCATTCCTTTTCTCTGTAAAATTGCCATTAAAACACCTGTAGAAGTCCACATAAACTCTGCACCTACTACCTAAAACAAGCTAAGCTGACCTGTTGACCCCCAGAACCACAAATTCAGCATCAAAGCAGTCAATTCGCGGGCCAGAAACTGTAAAATTCTCCTCGAGGTGCTCGGCATTGTTCCCTTTTGCCGAGTACAGGCCAGCTGCAATTTCTACCAAAGGAAACCTCATACACTCTGCAACTTACCCTTTGCAACTCACATCCCAGTGAATTTGCAACAAAATACAGAAACCAACTTGCATTTCCCTCTGAGAAAAACACAAGAGACTTGGTCTACATTTGGCCTGTTACTTGAGTTCTCAAAGAACTTTGCAAACCATTACCATCACCTTATTTCAAAATCAAGTGTCACAATGGCTGCTTCTGCATCCTCATCCCTTAGTGTGGCTCCATTAAATCCACCAAATAAAGAGCTGGAGGCCCTGGCATTTGCTGACAAAGACTATCTTATTGAAGACTTTGAGGGTAGCAGAGACTTCTTGCAGACCTTCACTCAACTAAGAGAGGATTATAAGGATGGTCATGGTACACATGGGATATGGGAGTCAAACCTACCATATTACTGTCTCCCAGCTGTAAATGTCTTCCCTGAAATCATTCACCTATGTGCTGAAAACTATGATGTGCAGCACAGAGCTATTAGCACCCCATCTGGGAGGATCCTTTTCTACATTAATGTTGAATCCATCAACAAAATGTTACATTTTGATCAGACAGAGTTGCTGATCCCGTTTTCCATGAATTATTTGCTGGAGACTGGTGAAAAGATGACCAGTGAGGAGATTCAAAAGGTCACCAGGACATTCATGAGACCTGAGTGCCAGCCTACAGGGCCACCTCCCTACCTGGATGTCCATTTCAATGATGTAGGCAGGCTGTTACTGGACATGATTGCCTATGTGTTGGGATACAAAAATAGTGAGTATGTGGATAAAACAATGCTGGTTTTGCTATCTTCTTACAGCCCACGCCAACCCCCTGCCCGCAAATATAACTTTGCTAAGTTCATAGCTAACAAGATTCATGATCAGTTGAGCAGAGTGGACAGACAGGGGGTCTTCAAGTACTCGGCCTATATTTACCACCTGTTCATGTACTATCATTCTGAAGCCTTCCCATGCTACATCAGAAGGCTGGATCACAGAGGGGAAGGAAGATCTGTCATCTTCTGGACCTCTGTCTATCACAAAGTCAAAAATTCACCCTACACCTACTGTGAATTTGTTGACCAATTTGTATACCCAGTCTCTTGCCTGTTGATGAGGTCCCCTCCTCCCAGAATATCAAATGAGATCAAGAAAGCTCTACAGCTTTCCAAAAAATATAAAATAGGTGACTGGTACCTATATGAGAACCATACTGTCATTAGGGTCTATGGCTGTGAGCTCTGTCCATACAGGCTCCCAAAATATGTGCCTATGAGGTTATTTGCCTTGGAGTACTACAGGCAGTTGATTCAGTCCGACCTCACACATTTCCACAGTGCCAAGAAGAAGGCCCACCTCAAGTTTAAACACCAGTTGGGCCCCTTCATCATGAACAAGAAAGAAGGGTGGGAAGATGCAGACCTAATCCTTAAGGATAAATACAAGCTGTCCTATAGTTTTCGGTGGGTCCATTATGACCCTGAAGGTTTCATCACTACTAGGAGAAACAAGTATAGGCTTATAGGCATTAAGCATTGCCAGTACCCACACATTGAAAAATATGCCAACCTGCAAGAATGGCAGATGGATACTTTAGTTGAAAATCTAACTGAGGAAGAGACAATGCTTAAAAATAGGAGGGAGCTTGAAAAAACTATTGACCTAGACTATGTGCAGCAGGTACCTTTCAGACCGCCTTATTCAGTAGGAGAAGGGACCTCGGCCACAAGGACTGCACCACAGGCACCCTCTACATCAGCACCGGTCACAGACAAAGGCAAAGGCATAATGGATGCAGAGGAGGAAGCAGTAAAGGAAAAGTCTGCCCCTGTAACAGAGCAGCAGCCAGAACAGCAGCAAGGGCAAACTGTCCTACCACAAACTGGGCTGCCAGCAGCTCCAGCACTGCAAATTCCACCCCCACAAACTGAGCCAATAACTGCCCCGATTTTGCAGACCCCAGCACATGAGGAAAGGGGTACAAAAAGAGATAGAGAAGAGTCCACTCCCCTTAGTGGATCCTCCCACCAGCCAGAAGCCAAAAGGCAAAGAGCAGACTCCCCAGAGGTAGAAGACATTACTGAAGATGTCTTGGACAGTGCAAGAAAAGACAGGGAGGGCAGTCAGCATACAGGTACAAGCTCCTTTCAGCAGGAGCAAACTTTACAGCTCGGTTTGGAAGTGTCCTCCTCTTCCCAGCAGACCAAGAAGCCCAAGAGCACCAAGGCTTCTTTCAAAGAAATAAAGGCTCAGAATGAGCTGCTGAGGGGTGAGGTCTACAAGCAATTTATAGATGCTACACCAGCCCAGCAAGAGAGATTAATGTCTGTATATGACATTAAAGAAGAAAAAATGATATTTAGTCATTTCAAGCCTACAAAACCTCAGCCTACATCAGCTGCAGATTTTGTGAAAACAAGGGTGGAGGTCTTGGCCAAAGACATCCATCCCATGGACCAAATAGAACTCCACAAGCAAGCTGGAGAAATGGTTTATGCAACCTTGGTGGAGAGGGCAACTATGGCCCATGAGCTAAAAGAGTCCCTAAAGAATACCAACACACAGTTGGATTTTGAGAGAATGTCCTCTCTGGCCAAAGATAACAGAATAAAATCTTTGGAGGACATCATCATTGATATTGGACACGATCCTAGTGATCCAAAGGGTGTGAAGGCCCTCATGAAGAAGACAGATGATGACCTGAATGCATTGAAGAAGAGGATGAAGCTGCAGCCCACAGAGCACCCTCAAACAACAGAACTTCAAAAGAAAAAACAGGCTGAGGACCAACTAGACCTCCTAATGCAGCAAGACCAGAGGATCAGGGAATTGGAGAAAGAGCTGGAAGGAGCACTACAAGACAAATAGGCAGAGTCCACTTCCCAAGCTCCTCCAACTACTTCAACAACAGTAGCAACTTCAGGGGCAGCAGTGGCCCCCACAACAGAAGCAGCAGGAACAACAACAGCTCCAGATGCCAGCCCAAGTGTAGAGGAATTGACCAAGGCCGTCAAAGCAATGGAGATCCAGGCAGATGAAATAAAGAAGGCCAAGGAGAAGTTGGAAGAACTGGATGCCAAGTATGACAAGTCCAAAGTGACTGTGGCAGAACAGGGCAGAGAAATAAAGGCCTGAAAGGAAAAAATAAAGGCCTTAGAGAAAGAGTTGAATTTGGAGACTGCTATGGCCGACATAAAGAGAATACTATGGGCCAAAATTGGCCAATCCATCAGACAGCAATGGAGGTCAATAAAAATAATGCATGAGCAGATGGATTTAATGGGCCAAGCTCAAACAGAAATTCAGAAGGCCAAGACAGTGCTAGGGAACAGAGCAGAACAGGCAAACAGAATGATAGATTTCCTGAACAGGCACGAGAAGGAGGAATTGGCAGCCATAGGCATTCCCAACAGAACAGAGGCTGTCCTCTCTGCCAAGAAGGCACTAACTCTCAGGAACTATATACAAACAGTGGATAGGAAGTACTATGAAATGCAAGCAGATGTGGAGGAATACAGAGTTAAAATGGAAGTGCTACAAGCAAAAGGCCTGCCGAGCTTGCTTAGTGGTGCAGGAAAACTGATCTCTCCAGATCAAATGGCCAACAGGATGGCATCCACCATTGAAAATCAGATTATTGCATCAGGCAGTTCATCTGAACAAGCAGGGCCTCCCACAGGACAGAGCTTATATGACAAACTTGTAGGCCTGTTCTTCATTGAGAATGAAGTAAATCACCTGTTTGAAACCCCTCCCAATCTTTATAGACATACAAAGGTCAAGGAAACATTGATAAAGATGCGCATACATCAAATGCGTAAGGAGGATTGGTGGCAATTCATGCTTCAAATTTTTCCACGATAGCTTCAGTCATTCGGCCACTGCCAGCTCCAGGTCACTACAAGACAAGCAACATGACAAGTGTCAGCAGTTAAAGCAGCTAAAAAGTGACTCATCACACAGACAACGACAGCTATCCAAGTTTCAGACAGCACGTCTCTAGCCGACTCTAACAGCCATAAAGTCCAAATATCTTCTGACTATTTTGACAGCTGAAGCATTAAGAAATTACTGCAGCATTCACTCGTTCAGCTACTGCATTCCAGAGATTAGCATATCATAAATGAGATATTAACTCATTCGTTGATATTTTTGATGTAAATTTTGTATATATACTCCCCTGAGTAACTCATAAGGGGTTGGTAATTTTCTCTATGAGGCAAATGTATTATACACTTTCTGAATTATCTAATACAAAGGGCTGGATGAGCTCAGTGATTTCCTGAAATACTTGATGTCTGGATGATGCTCCATGTGCTGATGCAGAACCCCTGTGCTGTCCGATTAAATAACAAGTTTTTTCCTTAATCTTTGTTCTTGTTTTTCTTATGTTTATCAAATCATACTCATCTTATACTAAGCTAGCAGTAAAAAGAAAGAATAGTGCAGGACTTGTTTCACTACACCTTGTACTCAATTTTTACTACTGTAAATGTTTGTCTTCAGGATTACTATGCACATGAATTCTTAATTGCTCATGTAGCTATTAATTCTTTATGTATGAATATCACCCAGAAATTCTTAAATGCTCCTGGGTCAATATTCTCATTGTCTTACTCCAAAAGTTTATTGTAAGATTCTTAATTGCCTTGCATGAACTGGACACAACCCATCATTTTATGAAAGTTTATTTCTCAGACACTAAACTTGCTCTGCAGCATCACTACAGCAAATCACTCAGCACCTCAAAATAACTAAAGGACCACTGACTCCATAGCCCAATGGACTAGGACACCTTGGAGAATGCATAAACACCTTGACTGAATTACCATCCAACCAAAAACTTAAACAAACATGAATTTATAGCTAGCCTAAGAACACTATCAAAACAGAGACAAATCATAAAGAGAGAGCCCTCTCGGATTACAGTTTGGCTAGAAACTGTGGTCCAAAGATTGGTTAGTGGTTACCCCGGCTGTATTCCCTTAGAGTCAAAGGGAACAACCTGGGTGTTAACAAATCAAAATATGGGTGAAAATGATCTAAAAGGCAGATCAAGTCATGTTTTAATCTTAGCCGTTGATTAGAGACTTAATCTCGGCCGTTGAAGATTCATCAGGAAAAGCATAAAATGGAGGCTTGGGGTTTATTTGGAAATACACACAGAGGGAGAGAATTGATCCAGAGTTCGATTTCTGGGGCTAGGAAATTGAGAAATTCAAACTAAGTGATCATTCTGTAGCAGAGGGGCAGTGAGAATCCAAAAGAAGGACTTTCCAGAGAATACTAACACAGAGGCGGAGAGAGCTGACGCAGAAAAGCTACCTGTTACGCAGAATCCAGAACTGCCGGAACAACTGAAACTGCCAGAACAACTGGGAGAGTTGACGCAGATGACAGAGAAGGTGACTCAAGGCTGATGCAGAGGCAACACAAAAATAGCTGGGGTTAGCCAGCCTTGTCCCGGATTAGCGAAAATTTTGCCGGGTGAAGTGAGATAAAAATCACTCTGATTTTCTGCCAATATTTTCTCTGTAAAGGATTGCTATATGATCATCGTAGATTTGTATTAAGATATTTCTCCTGCATAATAATAATCCCTCAGAGCTGCTGCACTGGTTTTCCCGCATTGGGTTTTTATGGGGACTATTGTGTCAAAAAATAAGTGTGTCCTATGTATCTTGTTCTTTGCTCTATTTTTTGTTTCATGAGATCAAATTTAATTAGTGTAGGCTGCAGAAGTAATTTGCTTCAGTATTCAGAAGAATAACTTGATGAATATAGTTTAAAAATCAAGTAGGTGAAATAGATTCAGATTTGCTGCTGTTGGAAATACTAAGAGGGGAGGTGAATTAGTATTTCTTTTCAATTGTTACTTTTACCAGTTAGATCACTTATATTTATAACACAACATGAACAATAGAAATAAATGCTTTTATTAATATATTCTTTCCAATGAATCAAGTACAATATAGGTAGGGCTCCAATCCTAGATGAAGACACCGATCTTCAATCTCCCAGGCTCCAACCTGTTGCCAAGCACCAACTTGGACCTTAGTGAGGCTCCGACCTCTAGGGCACTGACCCCATCTTCTCAAGGCACCAACCTTGCGTTTAGAGGCTCCAACCCCTAGGGCACTAACCCTTCTCTGGTATAGGCTCCAACCTGGTTTCATGAGAACACCAATCCTCTAGGGCTCCAACCCTATTCTCCAAGGCACCAACCTTGTCTTTTCGAGGCTCCAACCTCTTGGGCTCCAACCCACTGCAATACTTCGTCAAGATATGTTTGGTAGTAACTCACGGTTCCCAAAATCTTCTTCACCGAGCCCTGTCAATCTTCAGCTCACTATAGTCTTCCACTCTACATCATCAATGACAACCTTATCTTCTTAGAAGGTATCGCCACTGCTCTTCATGTCACCCAAACAAAATCTCCAAGGTTATTCCATGACGACTTCAGCAATACATCATGGTCAACAATGTCTCCAAGAATGCTTTCAAGATCAACTACTACAAGGTGTCTTCACTGCTTCAAAATATTCTCAAATAGTCAAGTTTCTTTTACAAATCTTCAAGCTATGCTTCAAGAAGGTTTTCCACAGGCTGCCCCAAGTACTCTCTGCAATCTTAGATCTTCAATGTGACTCAACAAGGCCTTTAATCAATTCTTCAAAGGCTTCTTCAAGAGGACTGCTACAAGTTTAATAATTGCTCCAATGCCCAAAGGCTGCTCTCAAGTCTGCACATCAATTATTCAATAAGCTTCTTTAAGAATCCCCTAAAAAATATGCTCAAAAGTGTCAACAAATTTGCTTCACAAGAGGTCAATTATGTCTGCCCCAAATCTAAATAGATCTGCTCATAAGGTAGGCTTGTAGGTCTCTTTTATTGCTGTAATTGTTGTTGCTGGTTAGAGCTAGTAACCTACTGCTACAACCCTTTTAAACCTGCCCAACCAGTCCTTCCACAGCTGCAGCCTTGCTCCAAGATGATGTTGTTTCTACTCACTGCTCCTAGAAGACCCTACAACCTTGTTTCAAGGCCTTTCAACCGTTTCCCAACAGGCTGTAGCAACTTGGCCTTCCTCCTATAGCTGTACCACCCTACAACAGCTCCAAAACACCCACAGGAAACTCACACTTCTCCATTGCTGTAGTCCAAGCCTTTCTGTTCACTGTTTGCTGTGATAGTCCACAACAAAGATAAGCTATAGGATTGTAATCTGAACTGAAGTCTGAGGTAAGGGGACTGTCCCGAGCTCCAAAACTGTGCTTCCAAGAGACTGATCACAGTCCGAGCTTGAGTTAGTCTCCAACAGGTGACTTTCCTTCAAATCCGAGCCCTGAAACACGTCTCCACAGGTTGCTGCCACCGAGCTGCAATAGTCCAAGCTAGAAAGAAAATTTACCCCAAACAGTAACCTTTTAGTCCTCCTCGGCCTCTGTCCTGCTTCTCTGCCTTTTGTCCGAATTCTGTGTCTTCTTCTACGAATAGATCACCGAGTTAGATAATTTGAATGAGGAACTTAAACTCCAATATATACTAGTTTTTACCCTTTAATGAATAGACACGTCAGTTGGGCTGGAGGGCCGACATGACCATGGGGAAGCCGACCTGTATGTTTTCATTAAACATTAAATATATGTATTTTGAATCGATATTTTTTGTGTGCTGCCTTTGCTAGAATAATTGACACGTAGGTTAATCACAACACCTATTTTTCTTCATCCTGGGGACACCGAGATTAACCTTTTTCCACTGTCCAACCTGATATGTATTTTTTTATATGTTCAACATAGTTTACGACATATTCAAGAGAACATGTCAATCTTTGATCTGCCATGTGATGCACATGCATTATATATGTTAAAGATGGACCATATAAAACACCATGCAAAAAAGGCTTTGTCTGCCATGTCAGTGTTGTATCCCATCTGCCATCCGTCTGCCATGTGAGTGATGTCTAACAACATGTTGCTAAATCCTCCTTACACAAAGAAAACCAAGGGCTCTAATACCAAACTTGATCTAAATGGGAAAATTAGTTTTGATGTGCTAAATTCCTCTTCAGAATATGTAAAAGTGCTTAAGAATTCACGAGGTTAATTGCAAGTTTTAACATGAGATTTTGAGTGTTTTTTTATGTAAATTGCATGTACAATTTAACATAAACAAATGACTGAACAAAAACATATAACATACATGAACATCACCAAAACAGTATCACGATAACACATGATGAAAGAGTTCACCCTGCCTAGGCTACATCTCCTTGGTCTAGCTTCCAGAGACTTAACCCTCCCTATTATGCTCAAAATTGTGAATACACCAGTTTATAATGCTCGAATAGCTCTGAAACCTATTCCAATGGCTCCAGAATGCCCAAAAATGCATGTCTAGCCTCTTTTTGCTCCTGATTTGGTAAAAAACTGGAGAAGATATGGCTTCCCCAAGTCTTTCTGCTAATCGCACCTTAATTTCTCCAAAATTCGATACCATCCTACAAATTCGTCTCCAATTCCGCTAACTAAGCGTCAATTTTGCCTAGTTCCAGGTGAAATTGTCATACAAAGTAATTGCCCTATAAGGCCTTAATTCTGAAATTTTGGGACATATGGGGGGCCACGAGCGTGGGGCTAAGGCCAACGACCTGCCCCCGTCGATCGAGCCCCCACTTCACTTCGCCATGGTTGTATAGGGTGTGTCAATTTCACGAGCTGACACGGCTATGTGTGACAACATGAGTTAGAGGCAAACTCGGTTTTGTGCGACGAGTCATGCAAACTATGCAATGAGTTGTGTGGTTCGGTCTTATGCGACGTGTTGTGCGGACCCAAGCTTGGTTTTATGCAATAGTGGGCAACATTAGTTAAAGGCAATGAGTCGACACCGTGGGCAAGTCAACACGGGGGTCAGAAAATCGAAAAGGTGAAATCGGCTAAGTGTTGGGCAGATGGGCAGTTGTGGAGAGTTTATATGGTTGGGCTGACGTGTGGATAGGAAAACATATGGTTGAGCTGATGTGAACAAGTGGTGTGACATGATGGAAGTGTAGTAAGCTTGGAGGAGGGTCGAGCCCCTCATACGCATGGGCGTCGTATATATAGAGGAGGGAAACTTGGAGAGAAGGCACAATCCAAGTGAACTCAAGCAAGTGAGAAATCCATCAAAGGAAGGGCGAACAAGCAAGAGGATAAGGCGTAGGCGGGCATAAGACAAGGTCGAGGTTCGAAGCATCCACAACTAGAAATTTTGAAGAACTGCAGGTGTGGGTGCCTTGACACGGACATCATAGGTGCACATGACCTGGGGGGCGGACGCAGGTTGAGCGCACGGACTCGGCGGGTGAGTGCGGGCGCGTCGACCCAGACAGGCAAGCATACATGAACCGATGAGCAAACACGAGTGCAAAGTGGGCGTGACGACACAGAGTTGGGCACACACGACCCGAAGGTTGGGTGACCAGACAAGGCGGAGGCTGCAGGGCGAGAGTTAGGCACGCAAACACGATAGGTGTTACCTTGACTCGATGGGCAACCCGACCCGGTGGGAAACCCAACACGATGGGTAGCCGAGCTGCAAAATTAAGGCAAGGTGCAGGGTGACTTGTGGACTTTGTTGAAGGAAAATTTGAGGTTTCCACTCAAAGGGGAAATTGTCTAAGTGCGTAGACTTAGCTGGAAAATTGTATATTGTATACTTGTAAAAATATGAAATTATTATTACAGATTGGGCAAACATTATATTTGCGGAGTTGCCCCTCCCATTGAAGAAAAGTGTATTTCCCTTGTGCATATAAATGTGCATATAAATGATGATATGATGATGAAATGAATGTTTATTTCTGCTACATTGTAACACTACGTAGAATTGGAAGAAAATAAACTAAGTGTTGAAGAGTTAGGCGTGTTCCGTACTTATAAGTATTGGTGAAAAGAAAGTGGGTAGTGGTACTGCACCTGCCTATGTGAGGTTGAAAGATTACCGCCAGGATAGGGGCATGACAGGGTGGCATATGCCAAAGGGTTGGCCCCTTCCCACTCCATCGTGATTTCATGGGGTGGCACACGCCCAAGGGCTAACCCCATGGCTAACCCCATGGCTAGCTCTTATCCCAGAATGCGCAACACATGAACCTGAAATTTATGCGGCAACCATAATATGTTAAGAACCAGCTTATAGCGTATTGGCTACAGGTTGGACTTTGGACTTGGAGGTCATTGGTTCGACCCCCGCCTGCTGCTGCTCGGACCTTAACCCAATTTTTAGTGGTCCTTGGGCTGCCACGTGGCGACCTGTGGTTGGCCACCAACCAAACAATCAACTCATCCAAATCAACTCCAATAACATCGTGCCACTTGGAAACACACCATTCGTCGAAGGTCGAAAAATCACATGTATATTCACCTAACCGCATAGGCATGCCCAGTCAGTGCCACATCAACAGTACAGACTATTGACTGGGTTGTCTGCATTTTTTTTTAATTCGCATGTTTAGGAAAACAAATAGAACATGTTTCTGGGAGCATACGGAGTCTGTTTCGCGTGAAACGAGTTGCACCAGATTTAGGATGATGAGCACTATGCGATATTCAGGTTCCACACTGATCTGACAACTTTGAATTTTGAGCAAATTTTTGAGCACCTGATCAGTAGCAGTAGCGAATTTCGCAGAAGACTGTACCTGAACCGTGTCTCACCTAGACAAGTGGAGACAAGGTAAATAATTAATGCATTGTTGATGCTCTAATGCTCAATTTCAATAGAGGTTAGATTCATTGTTAGAGACTATGTTTTTACTATAACTGATACATCATTTGTAGAAAGTCAAGTGAAATTGCGAGAGTTCTCTAAAGGAGAGCATTTCCACACTGGGGAAAACAATGTAAACTTTGAAACGGGAACTGATACTGTTACCCGTTTCGTAGAGGTAGCAAAAAAATGACCCGATTTTCAAAAGTGGTGATGCAGAATACACATGTTTTTTTAGAACATGGTTTTTGGAACTTTAATTTTTTTCATGTGCATTAAGTTTGAGAATGGTAGTGATTTTCATGCTGATTTAAAAAAGTGAGCATTCTGCATCACACTCCTTTTTTAAAAGCCCTGTTTTTTGGCTTTAAATTTTTTAATGTATAAAATGTAAATAATTATTTAGTAAATTTGATAATTTTTGAAGTGGTCGTTTTCTCCACATTTTCTTGTTTTTTATTATATTTTTAAATTTTTATTTTGTGAGGTTTTTACTGTTTTGCATTTTTAAATTAGAAGGTCAATATTTAGACTTTTCGATATTCTACATATTTATACATCCTTAATTAATTTTTCAATCGACATGAAATAATTGTTTCTAAAAAACAATATTTTTTAACAATGGACATAAAAATAACAATTTTTAACATAAATATAACTAAAAAACTACACGTTTTGATAATTTTTTGTTAGAATTTACATGTCAAAATCACAATTTTTATACGATAATTTTAACTAAAAATGGTTAAATAATAGCTTTTTCTATGAATTTCAAGTCAAAAAAATAATAAAAATCACTTTTTTTTTCAAAAAATAATGATTAACTTAAAAATCAATGCAAAAATCACATATTACCAATATTGAACGTATAACAACCCTAATTGAGTGTTTATTCTTCTCATAAAATGTCAAAGTCAAAACATTGCAAAGCTTGATTTACAAGCATAACTTAAATTTAATCAACAATGTCACGTAATCCAAACTCTTCGTCCTCTAGAGTTTCATCATTGTCCTCTTCCACAATATTTTCTATTTCATTTTGCTCATTTTCCTCTTCTAATGGGTCTTTGATGTCTGCGAAACTCCCAATGTATGTCTTTCCAAACATCCTATGTAATGGTGGTTGGGGTTCCTTTGCCTTTCTTGCCACACATGATTCACTAAAGTCCCCTTTCTTCAACCCAATTTCTTGCATTGCATCTGGAACCCCAACCACCCGGGCCGCCCGCGCCCTCCATTATCATCATCATCATCATCATCATCATCATCATCATCATCATCATCATCATCATCATCATCATCATGGGTTTTCTCATATTATCCATAATCATGCTTTGGGTTTTATCGGCTTACCCTAAACCATGCCCATGGTTTTGTCAGATGACCTTAAACATGCCTACAAGAATCCCCGTCCACTTCACTCTCAAACGTGGTTTTTGGCTTACAACAAAAATACACTACAAAGTGGTTTCCCTGCACTTACATACACTGTCACAAGTGGTTTTTGACTTACCACAAACCTACACTGCCAAGTGGTTTCTAGCTTACCACAAACCTACAGTTACATACATTGTCATAAGTGGTGTCTGGCTTACCACAAACCTGCACTTACTTGGTGGTTTTATCATTACCACAAACTTTATGGGGCTACACATGCCTTATTAGGATTACATTACACGCTTAGGTACATAATCACTTCAAGTACATAATATTACAAACCTTTCAAGGACCACTACAAAAGCAACATAGACTTGTTTACAATTAACATGTGTGACTCATAACAGAAGTTAATTGTGAGTCTATTCCACAAACACACACAAACTTGATTGTCCATCATCCTTTAATATCTTATTTTGCTTCAACCACACTCTTCTAATGCCATCTTTAGTATCATATCTAGTAATCAATAATTCCTACAACTTTGTCTATTGTTAAAATGGTCAATTTCCAAAAAAGCTCAAATTCATGATAATAGTTAACCCAACTAATGCCACTATAACTAAAATTACGTCAATAACATAACACTTTCTAAAAACTTTAAACAATAGCAAAATAATTTCCGGTCATAATCCTCAACTCCTTACATTACTTTTGTTGCATTTGTGTAATTAAATACACAAAATTTATGGTAAGCAATTTCCATGGATAATATGTTTCCATAGCATGTGTGAACGTAAACAAAAAGAAACATTTGGTTATTTGGTTATGTGATTTATGAGGTGCCTTATAAAATTATTACCCTTCCACACGAATGAATTTAGCAATGCCATTAAACCAATTTTCGAATGTCATATATCTCACCTTTGAGTTATGATTTCGAATTTCCTTTCAAGCTGATGGTCTTCTTTGGGCCTGTGAGGTTGGTCAACTCTAATGTTGTAGGACGACCAGTCTCAACTGATTAAAGCCCACTACCTGGATGCCCATCTTTCTCAATGACCAACTATTTCAATAAAATATTTTGCATGTGCGCGGAACGTCAGAACGGAAAACCAGTTGAGATGAGATCAATGAAGCAAAGGATAACATGGAAAAGAAGACATTGTTGTCATAAATATCTTATTTAGTATATTTTTTATTTTCAATCGACCAAAGTAGTGATTGAAATTCAACCAAGTTGAATCGATTACTCAACCGACGTAGAAAAACATAATGATTACCACACATGTTGGGTTTACCCGTCACCTGTCATATATCACAATTTGTGAAGGAAAATTGTATATAAAGCTAATGGGTATACAAAGTGCTCAACCTGGTAATATTGTGAGATAATACCAATTGACTGTCATTTTTCAATGAATATGTCAATTGATTCCCAATAGAAATCTATCAAGATGGATGAAATAATTTAACCGTGATTCCTTATGTGTATATGAACAAATTGAGACTCTATTGACACATAAGCGAAGGAAATAACAAGAACGATCACATTCTGATATGGAAATTAAGGAACTCTCTCTCATGGGTTGGGTGGGTGAAAGGACCATTGATCAATTGAACCAATGATATATTTGTTTATCACGTCGAACAATGTAGTTGGAAATTAATAAAAAAGGTTTCGACCAAGTTGACTTGGATTCGGGTCCACTTCAATTTTTTTTGACCATGGCAATTACTTCACTTTGAAAGGTGAATAATCAACGTGGATAGAGTTCAACTTAATCTGGAATCGAATTTATGTAATTGTCTCATCAAATGTTAAATTGCATATGATTGAAGGTGTGATAGCATGAGCCAAGTCGACAACAACATAATTTTTTCATCCCTAAATTTTGTGTATCCTAATTGCACACAACTATGAACAACAAACATGTGAGAATATAATTTGACACATGAAATATTTGAAGTTGTCCAACATTCATCCTTTTCGATGGGTTCATTGTGTATATTTCTACAAATATAATTTGACTATGAAAATTTATCTGCAGCGCACATGCATTAAAGACCTCCTTGTACCCAACAGCGCCAAAGGCTTGAAGATCACCGTGAATATCTGTTTTTACAAGATGCCATGGCTTCCTACTTTCATATACGAAGACTTATGGCAGGTATATATATATATATATATATATATTCATGTTTTTACATTGAAATTCGCATTGTTTCGTGGAAATGTTATCTTGAAATATTATTAAAACTCTTTGTATTTCAACTTGAAATCTCCGAAGGCTACGCAACGAAACAGAGAGCAGAGGGCACAGCTCGTGGATGGGATAGTCATCGGTTCGAAGAATTTGCAGGCACTGCCAACAATAAACCAGGTTGGTTTCTTAGCCATATACGATATTCGATAATCTCACGAAATATGCGAATATTTTCAAAGGACGGATTGAAATTTAATTTCTTGAAATCGAACAGGACGTTCTAATAGTTTGGGGCGAGAAGGATCGACTTCGCAGGTTGGAGGAGGCCTATGTTTTACAAAGGTAACAAGCTCAGTTCCCTTATTGAACGATTGACCTTAATTCAAAAGAAATCAATTTCTCATCTTTAACATTATATTCTCGGCGGAGAAGTGAAGTTTTATGATATTTGCAGGCATATTGGAGAGAAGGGTAAGCTTGTGGTGATAAAAGATTGTGGGCATGCTCTTCCGCTGGAGAAACCCACGGATTTGAACCAGACGATTCTCAAGTTTCTCAAATCAGATAATTAAATGCAGAGTATGGAGACCCTGAAAAATAAATGGTGTCCTCTGGCGCCCGCGCCCTCGCCCGGCAGGCAGGGCGATTCCGGGAATCGCCCTGCCTGCCGGGCGAGGGCACGGGCGGTCCGGGTGGCGCCTGCACGAGGGGGCGCCATCGTGCAGGCGCCACCTGGGCCGCCCGCACCCTTGCCCGGCAGGCAGGGCGATTCCGGGAATCGCCCTGCCTGCCGGGCGAGGGCGCGGGCGGCCCGGGTGGCGCCTGCATGAGGGGGGGCGCCCTCTTGCAGGCGCCACCCGGGCCGCAAGCGCCCTCGCTCGACAGGCAGGGCGATTCCGGGAATCGCCCTGCCTTCCGGGCGAGGGCGCGGGCGGCCCGGGTGGCATCCTCGTGCAGGCTGTTCAAATGATTCAATATTGTAACTCTGAGGGGCGGGGCTGACTAGTTAGATTTAATTAAACGAGGGGCGATATAAGTGTAAGCCAGCAGTTTCATACTTTTCTCTCCTGCAATTTGTTTGCATATTCTGTGGCAGAGACGGTAACAGATGCCCTCGATCGTTTCTCTACAGCTTGAACTGCGTTTCTGGTGGATGAGAAGATAAACGGTCAATCGGCTGAAGTGGGAAACAAAAAACTCGTGTATCTCAAAGTGGGCGTCTCTACTTGGGATTGGTGTTCAGGGTTCTTGGAAGAGAACAACGGCTGAATTGGATTAATATCAAAGTTGGCCTGGCCATAATGGAAGCGCCTGAGGGAATCTGCAGGCGTTTTTTCTCTACTCAACTCATATGTTTCTTGTTTTTCTTCACTTGTGGGCTTGTTTCTGGAATTCCCAATTTGGCCACCAATCGGCTTACCCTCGGTTCTTCACTGACTCGTCAACAGAAGAGGACTTGCTTGGTTTCCCCCAATAAAACATTTTCCGCTGGATTTTATGAAGTGGGTCAAAATGCTTATGCTTTTGCCATATGGTATACTCAGACCCGAACAGTGGCCTCGTGCAGGCGCCACCCGGGCCGCCCGCTCCCTCGCCCGGCAGGCAGGGCGATTCCCGGAATCGCCCTGCCTGCTGGGCGAGGGCGCGGGCGGCCTGGGTGGCGCCTGCAAGAGGGCGACCCCCCTCATGCAGGCGCCACCTGGGCCGCCCGCGCCCTCGCCCGGCAGGGCGATTCCCTGAATCGCCCTGCCTGCCGGGCGAGGGCGCGGGCGGCCTGGGTGGCGCCTGCACGATGGCGCCCCCTCGTGCAGGTGCCACCCTGGCCGCCCGCGCCCTCGCCCGGCAGGGCGATTCCGGGAATCGCCCTGCCTACCGGGCGAGGGCGCGGGCGGCCCGGGTGGCGCCTGCACGAGGGCGCCCCTCCCTCATGAGATTAAATTTCAATCCGTCCTTTGAAAATATTCGCATATTTCGTGAGATTATCGAATATCGTATATGGCTAAGAACCCAACCTGGTTTATTTTTGGCAGTGCCTGCAAATTCTTCGAACCGATCAATATCCCATCCACGAGATGTGCCCTCTGCTCTCTGTTTCGTTGCGTAGCCTTCAGAGATTTCAAGTTGAAATTTTTAATAATATTTCAAGATAACATTTCCACGAAACAATGCGAATTTCAATGTAAAAACATGAATATGATTATATATATATATATATCTATATATATATATATATATATATATACCTGCCATAAGTCTTCGTATATGAAAGTAGGAAGCCATGGCATCTTGTAAAAACAGATATTCATGGTGATCTTCAAGCCTTTGGCGCTGTTGGGTACAAGGAGGTCTTTAATGCATGTGCGCTGCAGATAAATTTTCATAGTCAAATTGTATTTGTAGAAATATACACAATGAACCCATCGAAAAGGATGAATATTGGACAACTTCAAATATTTCATGTGTCAAATTATATTCGAAAATTGGTTTAATGGCATTGCTAAATTCATTCCTGTGGAAGGGTAATAATTTTATAAGGCACCTCATAAATCACATAACCAAATAACCAAATGTTTCTTTTTGTTTACGTTCACACATGCTATGGAAACATATTATCCATGGAAATTGATTACCATAAATTTTGTGTATTTAATTACACAAATGCAACAAAAGTAATGTAAGGAAAGTAATGTAAGGAGTTGAGGATTATGACCGGCAATTATTTTGCTATTGTTTAAAGTTTTTAGAAAGTGTTATGTTATTGACGTAATTTTAGTTATAGTGGCATTAGTTTGGTTAACTATTATCATGAATTTGAGCTTTTTTGGAAATTGACCATTTTAACAATAGACAAAGTTGTAGGAATTATTGATTACTAGATATGATACTAAAGATGGCATTAGAAGAGTGTGGTTGAAGCAAAATAAGATATTAAAGGATGATGGACAATCAAGTTTGTGTGTGTTTGTGGAATAGACTCACAATTAACTTCTGTTATGAGTCACAGATGTTAATTGTAAACAAGTCTATGTTGCTTTTGTAGTGGTCCTTGAAAGGTTTGTAATATTATGTACTTGAAGTGATTATGTACCTAAGCGTGTAATGTAATCCTAATAAGGCATGTGTAGCCCCATAAAGTTTGTGGTAATGATAAAACCACCAAGTAAGTGCAGGTTTGTGGTAAGCTAGACACCACTTATGACAATGTATGTAACTGTAGGTTTGTGGTAAGCCAGAAACCACTTGGCAGTGTAGGTTTGTGGTAAGTCAAAAACCACTTGTGACAGTGTATGTAAGTGCAGGGAAACCACTTTGTAGTGTAGTTTTGTTGTAAGCCAAAAACCACGTTTGAGAGTGAAGTGGACGGGGATTCTTGTAGGCATGTTTAAGGTCAGCTGACAAAACCATGGGCATGGTTTAGGGTAAGCCGATAAAACCCAAAGCATGATTATGGATAATATGAGAAAACCCATGATGATGATGATGATGATGATGATGATGATGATGATGGAGGGCGCGGGCGGCCCTGGTGGTTGGGGTTCCAGATGCAATGCAAGAAATTGGGTTGAAGAAAGGGGACTTTAGTGAATCATGTGTGGCAAGAAAGGCAAAGGAACCCCAACCACCATTACATAGGATGTTTGGAAAGACATACATTGGGAGTTTCGCAGACATCAAAGACCCATTAGAAGAGGAAAATGAGCAAAATGAAATAGAAAATATTGTGGAAGAGGACAATGATGAAACTCTAGAGGACGAAGAGTTTGGATTACGTGACATTGTTGATTAAATTTAAGTTATGCTTGTAAATCAAGCTTTGCAATGTTTTGACTTTGACATTTTATGAGAAGAATAAACACTCAATTAGGGTTGTTATACATTCAATATTGGTAATATGTGATTTTTGCATTGATTTTTAAGTTAATCATTATTTTTTGAAAAAAAAAGTGATTTTTATTATTTTTTTGACATGAAATTCATAGAAATTCATAGAAATTCATAGGATGTTGTTTCTTGTCAATGTAAGATGTATGTCGAACCTTTAAAAATTGTGCAACTTTAGGCATATAATGAATGAGTTTCATCTTAATGAAGATATATGAAAAAATATATAATTTACTTTACTAAACAAAATAAATCTATGAAAATATATAAAGCCATGTTTTTTATTTTATAGTTGAAAAAATTTCAATTTTTTTTGTATCTAGCATGTTATGGTTGAAAACATATTAAATTTATACTTAGGAAAGAAAAATGATATTCTACCAAAAACATTAGTGTGTTTTTTCCCGCATAAACAACTTTGTTTGACACATAAAAATTTGGTTTTATTAGCATTTTTTTTAAATACTGAAAATTGACCCTAAAAAAAAATCATTGTTCCAGTATCATCCATCTCATTTTGAAGCTATATTTTGCACGAAAATTTCATAGTAAAATTTTTAGTCACTGCCAATTTTAAAACATGTTCAAAATTGACGCCTAAAAAATAAAAACATCGTTCCAGTATACACACTTTTCGTTTTGAGCACTGTTTTTGATGTTTTTTTGGGGTTTTTTGGCCAGAGTTCCCGTTTTGAGTTTATAGTTCCCGTTTCATAGTTTACATTGTTGGAAATAGCCGCAATTGTAACAACAATTTTGATGTGCCTCTTCTTATTTACTGAAATACAAGTGGCCTAACCTTTTAGAGCAGGGCCTGGAGATGTAACTCGGGGGGGTGAATTCCGTCACCAACCTTGGCATCATTCTATATTGATGTTGCATGATTATGTGTGTCATTCCCTTTATGATTAACTTGCTCAGATGAATTAAATCATTATTTTGAAAGACCCATTTAAAACTTGCCAAGTGTCAGAGCAATATTCTTCTACGATTTCAGATTAGAAAACAAGATATGAAGGACTCTACAAGGTCATTGGAAGGTCACTACTAGAATTAGTTCATAGTACAAATCATCTAAGCGAATTATGGCACCGAAGGTTGGCTCATATTCATTATGATGCTCTTCCAAAATTGGAGAACTTGGTCTCAAGGATTCCAAAGGTTCAAGCCCATCATGAGGGAGTATGTTTGGGATGTGCTAGTGGAAAAACGACAAGGGGACCATTCCCCTCTGGTGAAAACAAGACCAATGACATCCACCATCTCATTCATTTTGACATATGAGGACCAATGTTTGTGCACTCTATTAGTGGATATCTTTACTACATCACATTCATTGATGACTTTTCAAGGAAGACATGGATGTACTTTCTGAAGCATAAGGATGAATGCTTTGAAACATTTGAGTTCAAAGCATTGATTGAAAATCAAATAGGGAAGAAGATAAAAATATCCAGGTTTGATAATGGTGGTGAATACATGTCAAATGAATTCATTAACATTTGCAAAAAGGAAGGTATCAAGAAGGAAATAATTGTTCTATATACTCCCGAACAAAATGGTCTAGCTAAAAGGAAGAACAAGTCTATGGTAGAAGCCACTTGAGTGATGCTCCATGATCAAAAGTTGCCTAAATTTATTTGGTTTGAAGGTTCACATGCTGCCGTATATGTTCAAAACAGGTTGCCTCATCAACCTTTGGAAAACAAAACTCTCGAAGAAGTATTTACAGGTGTGAAAGCCAACATTAGTCATCTCCACATATTTGGATGTCCCGTATATTTCCATGTGCCGAATGACAAAATAAGCAAATTGGAAGCTACAGGAAGAAAAGTTACGTTTGTTAGGTATTGTGAAAATTATAAAACATTTAGAATATATATTCCTAGTCAAAGGAAGGTTGAAATTAGCAGGGATGTTACATTCGATGAAGATGCTGCTCTTGGAAAAGTGTTGAACCTCATAATTACCCTCTCCTTAACAGCTTCTCTCACTTCTTTCCCTTTCTTTTCCATAAGATTACAGATCCCCATCAATGATAAATGATAGGTTTTGTATTAAGGAGGGCATTAAATGATTGACATGTTATATTTTTATGTTTTTTCTATTTGAATAAATTTTTGCAAATCAGCTACAGAACACAGCCTATTATGCAGCTAACTGTGTATTCTGAAAGCTGAATTAAGGTTTGGTTTGATGGCCAAGTTTTGGTGCATTGGAGGTCGAGTTCTGGTTTGGTTTGAAGGCCAGTTTTTGGTGTTTTGAAGGATGAGTTCAGTTTGGTTTGTCGTCACAGTTGCAGTCTTGTTGTAAACCAAGTTGTGGTCTGGTTTTTGAGATGGATGAGTTCTATTGGAGAACTTCTGCAGGATCTTTGCATAATGAGTTTGGTTGGATAAGGTAGTGTTAAGGGAGTTGTTAGTTGAAGTAGTTGTGACGTTAAGGTGATATCCTGATTAATACCTATTGTGGATAGGTGTGTAGTAAGAATAGGGTTATCATGGAAAATTTTGTGGTAGGCCTGTGGGATACATAAGGTGAGTGTTTAGCACAAAGATTGATAGGCTACATGAAGCAGGCATGTTCCCAGTGGATCATTTGCATGCACATCCTTGAAAATCCATAATATTTTCCATTGAAGTATAAATCTCTAAAGTTGCTATGTAGTTGCATCCATAGATAGTGAAGTTGTTGCATTAGGCCTCCTTGGAGAGTGAAGGTGACAAAGTCGGGAGCATTTCGACTCCAATACTCCATATAGCCAAGCACTAGTCTTAAATCCTAGTTTGATCACAACAAATTTCTTCTTTTCTCCCCCTCACCATTTTTTCCCTAACCCTAAAGGGTCTCCTAGTGCCTAGTGTGAATTTCATTAGGGTGGTTATATTGAAGTGCAAATTGGCAAGCTACTGCGTTTGGGTTTTCTCTGAGTGCCCTCCAATTTTGAAGCACATCTTGTGGCTAGATTTGGAGAAAATTCTAGCCCTAGCTCTAATATCATTTCCTTCCCCTAGGCTCTTTTGGTTAGCAACTTTTCTTGGGTCATTTGTTCTTGAAACTCATTGGATGTTAATCATTCGTTGACCCTTATCATCTTTGCTGGACCTAGGTATCTCATTCTCATTGAAATTTGCAAACTCCACGCCTTGCTCGGATCCACCTAGACCTCCCTTATGGTCCCCAAGCCTTCAAATGATTACTATATCACAAAACCATAAGAGAAGTCTTTGTTGAGAAATGACAACAAGAAATTCCAGTTTAATTTGTCCTTGAATTAAACTGTGAATTAAAATTGAATTCTATTCTCATAGCAGCTTGTAAATAGTTAATTAAGTTTAATTAACTTAGGAATTTTGAGTTGGAAGTCTCTCTGTAGTCACGTATATGTTCTCCCTAAATTTTATGGGTCCAGGATGAGTTTATTTGAGTTGTAATTAGATCACCTAGTTTGATTCATTTATGGACATTTAAACTAGTTCTAACTGTTTGTGGAACTAGTAGAGGTCTAGTAGTGAGTTGGTGCACTGGTGCATCCTTAGTGCTACTCCAGCTAACTGAAGATTCCCTCCTGAAAAACTTAAGCATGTCAGTTCAGAGAAAGATCCAATTGAGACTAGAGTGTATGAACAATGTACTATCAGTTGTAGAATGATCTGAGTTGTACAAATCATGCATGGAATTAGAAGAGGACCTAGATTTGGATTTCAAAGTTACGGAAGAAGGAATCCCAAATTAAATATGGGCTATTCATCTCAGGTATTGCGCAAGGAAATAGGGGCTCAATAGGCAACAAAAATGGGCTAAGTGTTGGTCAGTGCGGGCTTGTGAGACAGAGAGTTGATCATACTGGTGAGAACAAACTTTGTAATATCACTTAGATTTCTGATTAATGCAATAGATAGTTAGGCTTTTGAGCAGTGGATATCCCTAAAGAAACAATTATGTTATGTGTCTTTGATTATCTTCCTCTTGTCGATTATTGTTTTCATCGATCTATTGGTTTCAACTGTTTAAAGAGTAGAGTAGATTCTTTTCTTGTGCTTTAGTGCATTACATGAGCTGTGAATCTACAGGAAAATATACATGGTATCAGAGATAAAGGACATGGGTCTCATGCATTATTTTTCAGGCATGGAAGTATGGTAGGGTGATGGGGAACTGTTTTTGTTTCAGGGAAAGTATGCCAACAAGCTACTCAGGAGGTTCCACATGGAGAGAAACAATCCCATGGAGGCTCCTCTAGCAGGTAACTGGAGGAAGGAGGATGCTACTTAAGGGGAAGTAGTGGAAGCTACTATTTATAGTCAGCTTGTGGGTTCAATCATGTATTTTGTGAACTCACAACTGAATATGTGCTATCCAGTTAACCAACTTAGTCAAGTGATGGTTAGGCTTGCCAAGATGTATTGCAAGGCGACAAAGCTTGTGTTGAGATGCCTAAAGGGAACTATGAAGTATGGATTTTGGTATTAACAGACAGATAGAGTGAAGCTTCAACGCTTCATCAATGTAGATCGGGCAGGGAGTCCATCCGACATGAAGAGCACATCATGAGGGATCTTCAGTATTGGGTCAAAAACAGTTTCTTGGTACAGCATGAAATGAAGATTTGTTGCACTTAGTTTGGAAAAGGTAGAGTACACGGCTGCAAGTCAGACAACATGTGAGGCCATCTGGATGAAGAAGATTCTGGTTGGTTTTTTTGGTCAGTAGATGGATCGAACTGCGATTTATTGCGATAATCAGTTTGTATCAAACTCTCTAAAAATCTAGTTTTTCATGATTGGTCCAAGCATATTGATATATGATATCATCATCTTCGAGAATGTATATTAAGGCAGATTATGTTGTTGCGGTACATTCCCATGAAGGAGAAAGATGTTCACATTTTGACAAAGGCATTGTCAAGATGTAAATTTGAGTTTCACAGAGACAGGATCGGGGTAGCTGATAATCCCTTTCTTGTTGAGAGGGAGTGTTGAGAAATGGCAATAAGAAATTTCAGTTTAATTTGTCTTTGAATTAAAGTGTGAATTAAAATCAAATTCTATTCTCATAACAACTTGTAAATAGTTAATTAAGTCTAATTAACATAATTAGCTTAGGAATTTCGAGTTGGAAGTCTTTTTGTAGTCATGCATATGTTCTCCCCAAATTTTAGGGGTCTAGGACGAGTTTATTTGAGTTGTAATTAGATAACTCAGTTTGACTGAGTTATAGATAGTTAAACTAGTTCTAACTGTTTGTGGAACTAGTAGAGGTTTAGTAGTGATTTGGTGCACTGGAGCATCCTCAGTGCTACTCCAGCTAACTGAAGATTCCTTCATGAGAAACTCATGCATGTCAGTTCATAGAAAGACCCAGTTGAGACTAGAGTGCAGGGACAATGCACTATCAATTGTAGAATGATATGAGTTGTACAGATCATGCATGCAATTAGAAGACGACCTAGATTTGGATTTCACAGTTATGGAAGAAGAAATTCCAAATTAAATATGGGCTATTCCTCTCAGGAATTGTGCAAGGAAATAGGGGCTTAACAGACAACAAAAATTGGCCAAGTAAGTGCGGGCTTATGAGGCAGAGAGTTGATCATACTTGTGCATGAATTGTTCTTGTGAGAACAAGCTTTTCATTATCACTTAGATTTCTAATTAATGCAATAGATAGTCAGGGTTTTGAGCAGTGGCCTTCCCTAGAGAAACAATTGTGTTACGTGTCTTTGATTATCTTCCTCTTGTCAATTATTGTTTTCATCGTTCTATTGGTTTCCGCTATTTAAAGAGTAGAGTATATTCTTGTCTTGTGTTTTAGTACATTACATGAGCTATGAATCTACAGGAAAATCTATAGTCTATATTTCTCTTTAGGAAGCCTTGATCTAGTTGTATAATTCATATTGAGTATTCTTCCTTCCTAGGTTTTAGGCCTTCTCCCATAAGCCTTTCTTGGAATAAGCCTTTCTTGGAGAGCCTTTATATTGCTTTTGAAGCAAGCAAGTAATTATCTGAGCCTCTCCTTTGAATGGGCCTTGGAAATCATATTGTACATTGTTATTTACCTTATCTTTCTAGTGATTTCCTTCATACCGAGACTCCTCCCATCGGTGAAATTCCATAAAAAGTAGGGCACATTGACTAAAGTGATAGGGTCCTTGTCCTGTTGTTTTCATTCGGTCTAGTAGTAGTCCCTTTAGAACCCCTCCTAGAACCCTTGCTAGATTGTGTGGTAACAAGACCTTCAATGTTGTAAAGGTCTGTTTCGGTCCAAGTGTGTTTAAAATCTCTATGTAGCATAAATACATCTACATTGTTGAGTACAAACTGTTAAGCGGGAAAAACTTCTCTTTGAACATATAATAAGCCTAATGAGTGATAGTTGAACAATGAACGACAAGAGTTGAGGAAGTTGAAGTTCCAGAATGGTAGACCTATTTAGTAAAATGTTAAGCGGGAAAAACTTCTCTTTGAAAATATAATAAGCCTAATGAGTGATAGTTGAACAATGAACGACAAGAGTTGAGGAAGTTGATGTGCCAGAATGGTAGACCTATTTTTTATTAAATATAGGGAATTGACATGTAGGAGATCAAGTCTAAAGATCCAAGTCGAAACCTAGTTGAAGAGAAAAAGGTTAAGGTGCACAAGTAGAGTGGCTGTGATCAAGCTTGATGGTGCAAACCTAAGGGTTTAATAGTTAGATGACAACTCACTGAAGAATTTGTTGAGGAATAGAATTTATTGATGACAGATCCAAGGAATAACTTGAATGTGTAGGTTAAGCCTTCAGTTTGTTGAGTTGGTGCTCAGTTGGGCAGGATTGGTGTCTCCTATAGGTTGGTGCCTACATTTGTTGAGTTGGTTCTTAGCTAGGGGAATGAAATATTATGTAGGTTGGTGCCTACGAAAGTCGTAAGTTGCTGCTTACTTTGTACAAGAAAGTTTACAAAATATTTATAGAAAGTTTACAAAATATTTATAGAGAAAAAATGTATAAGTGTTTCTCATATAAATATTTGTGTTTGATGATTTATGTGCATCAAATGTTTTAAAAGATTAAAATAGTTAAAAATAACGAAATAGAGATTCACTCCCTCTTAGTATTTCCAACATTCGTAACCTTGTCGATGGACCGGGAACCCACATTGCTATGACATTGATTTGCTTTATGAGCTCAACCAACTGTGTAGATCATATCTTCATACCACCCTTATAATAGTCAAAGTTATAATATTAGTGATTATCACATTGATAATTGAAAAATTGAAAATATTTGTTTGGTGCTTATGACCTTCCCCAAGGAAGGGCTATATGTACATCTAGGGAAAACCAAGCTTATCAATTCACAATTTCAAGGGAACTGTTTCAAAAACACCCTAATGATTTGCTAAGGATATAGTAATTTCAAAGGAATGTATTATCCTGCCTTAATAACTTCATAGTACAAACCTTTTTATATCTTTCAAGAGAATGTATTAGTCTTCCTTAATAATTTTATAGTACAAACATTTTATACTTGTCTATAGCAGAGTGTCCTGTAATCACTGTAAATTCAAAATAACTTGACTTTAGCCCATAGGGGAGAGCTCAATTGGTGATGGCCGTGTAATGAAGTATCATGCAAACCATAAGATTCAATGCTCAAATCTCCATAGGCCAAACCAACAAAAAAAAGAAGAAGAAAACTTGAATTAGTTAAGTTGTTTCAAATATAATAAATTTATTATGGTTTTAGTTTTCAAATACATAAATATTAAATTGAATATTTGATAATTTTTTTTTTTTTTTTTTTTCGAAAATTATATTCCAATTTTTTTAATTAGATAAGAATCTTGAAATAACTTATTTTATCTTCTTTAAAATACATTTCTTAGATATAAAATTAAATAAAAAATATAAAGTAAAAAATTTGTGTTATAATTTGAAAGGGTACTTATAATTTGTATTGTATATTAATACTTTAATAACTAATTAATTTATATAATAACATAATTAATTCACATTTTAAATTATATTATTTTACTTATTTCACATGGATGATATAGGCGAAGTGTCATTCATCATTTATTATCAGTAAATTGAAGCCATAGTCTAACGAGGTGTCATTTTTGCCTGGAAAACGATGGAAATTCCAACATGATTTTGGTAAAATCTAGCAAATGTTTTTAGAAATCCGGGTTATAGCTATCAAGATTCAAGGATGGACCCTTAATCAGATGGACGTAAAGACTATATTCCTCCATGGCATGCTACAAGAAGAAGTATATGTTGAGCAACCATGTGGATTTGAAGTAGGAGATCATAAGACACACATTTATAGATTGAAGAAGGAAATGTATGGTTTGAAGAAAGCCCCTAGAGCATGGTACACCTGCATAGACAATTATTTGGTGAAGTTGGGATTCATAAGAAGCAATGTTGATCCCAACCTCTAATTTAAGGTAGTCGAAGGTATGCCACTG
Organism: Pinus tabuliformis; assembly: GCA_031772625.1. Classification (NCBI taxonomy): domain Eukaryota; kingdom Viridiplantae; phylum Streptophyta; class Pinopsida; order Pinales; family Pinaceae; genus Pinus; species Pinus tabuliformis. The sequence continues at coordinate 320,724,364 of CM062819.1, forward strand.
ATTTTGGTTTGATATGTCGACAATCTATTCTGGACAAGTAATGAGCCTTTGATGATCGAGTGTAAGAGGAAGTTATCCTCTGAAATCAAGATGAAGGACCTTGGAATCATGCACTATTTTCTAATCTTTGAGGTGTGGAAAAGGCCTAGTGAGATTTTCCATTCACAAGGAAAATATGTTGTGAAGTTGTTGTAAAGATTTGGAATGATAAAATGCAAGTCCCTACCCCACATTGATGGAAATAAACTTCAAGAAGTTATGTGGAGAATCTATAGGTCCTGATTTGGTGAATCCGTCCGATTATAGATAGTTGATTGAGGCTCTGATGTTCCTTGTGAACACCCGTCCAGACATATGCTACACAATGAACATGTTGAGTCAACTGATGACTGAGCCTCTCCATGCACATTGAGCCGCTGCCAAACACATTTTGAGATATTTTCAAGGGACAATTACATTTGGTATGAGATACTCTACCAAAGATGTTCAACTTCATGGATACACCAATGTTGACTAGGTGGGAAATGTTATTGACAGAAAAAGTACGTCAGGATGTTGTTTTAGTCTTGGATCTGCCATGATATCTTGGATGATAAGGAAACAAAAGTCTGTAGCATTGAGTACCGTTGAAGCAGAGTATATTGCCGCTAGCATAGCTAGCTATCAAGGAGTTTAGTTCAGGAAGCTCTTTGGAGAGATTTTTGAGCAAGTCCTAGACACTACAGTGATATATTGCGACAACAAGAGTGGTATCCGTCTGGTATAGAATCCCGTGTTCCATGACAAGTCAAGAACATAAAGATCCGATATAACTTAATTCATGATATGGTACAAAGAGGAGTCGTTCGACTCCATCACATATTGACAGATGAGAAGATTGCAAATATTCTTACTAAGTCTTTGCCTAAAGGAAAATTCTTGGTCTTCAGAGAGCAACTTGGACTGATGGACGTGACCCCTCCTGATAAAGGGCACCATTGATCGAGGACATTGAGCGATACTCTTCCCCCTGTTTGAGCTCCCAGGGTGAGGAATTGAGATAGAGGGCTCATGGGGTTGAGGGAACTCTAGACAATATTGTATCACCACTATAAGTTACCCATAGGGTTGGGTTAATAGCTCACCCTATCTTGGTCTTTGCAGAGTATACCCCAGTTGGCATCATACCCACAAGTTGGACTTGTTGGGATTATCCCTCCCCATCTGGCCAACGGGTGAGGAGGCTTGGGGGCGTGAGATCCTTACCTTTGGTAACTCGAATATCTCACCCAAGCTAGGATTATGATCCATGTGTTCTACCACATGTTGTTGGGAAGATCAGTGAGCAATAGGATGGGTTGACTAGTAGCTCCCCTACATCACCTATTGCTCGATATGGGTTGAGTTATATCTCCCCCATGACATATTCTGGGTAGTAGCTCGATGACATATTCTGGGGAGTATCCCAATGACATTTCTAGGGAATAGCTTGATGACATATTTATGGGTAGTAGTCCGTCGACATATTTTCGTGTAGTAGCTTGTTGACAGACATTCCAGGAAGTAACCCGCTGACAGATATTTCCGGGTAGTAACCCGCTGACAGATATTTCTGGGTAGTATCCCATTGATAGAGATTTTAGGTTGTAGCCCGATGGACAGAGGGTGGTAGCTTTTTCTCCCCGTGATTCTTCTTCTTTAGATTCGAGAATCTTACAGCAGATAGAGTTGAGCATATTTGTACACATGATGACGAGATGACACATTGATCAATAGACAAGTTTTATAGGTGGAATTCTCCCTAGTTGAAAGCGAGTGTTAAAAATATGCAACTGCGGTCAAATTCCACTTTGGACTACTCATTTGATGGAGGTGATATTGGCATTGATTTCCTCTTTCCAAGGGGAACAAAATTGACTTAAAGATCACCTCATTTGGACAAGTAGAAGTTGGTTTTTCATTCATGCACCCACTCATGGATATTGGACTAGGTCGACTTCACCCTCATGCACACTTGGACAGGTTGGCATCAACATCAAGTGGACCTTGTTGGACACCCCTATAAGCCTATAAATATAAGTGACCTTGAATCTCATTTGGACATCACACCATCAAGCATCTTCTTCTCTACTATCTAATTTGGTTCGGTACATTGGCGAAGGAAAAGGTTGTACTCAGATCCGAAGGTCGCTCAAAAGTTAGGATTTATGTTATGGATGCTGGCACAGTACTAAGGAATTTTGACTCTGGTCACATGCATACTATATATAAGAGAGCGACCAGAAAGCTATAGTCGCTCTCATTCTAACTTGATGAGAGCAACCCAGGGTTTGATTGTAGTTGACTATACTTAGAAGTTTTCTGAAGCTGTCCGAAGTTTGAATCAAGTTGTCCATGATATATTTGACCATTGTATACATGTGTCTGAACTTTTTGGGTTGTATTATTGAGTATTGGAATCATTATACTCTCTATTGAACTTCTTACAACAATATAATAGAAGAATAATTTGAAAGGGTTTCCCCCTTGTGGGGTTTTTCCCTAGTTTTGGATGAAATTTGGTGTCTCTTGTTGATGTGTTGATTGTCTTCTTTTTCATTGTTTATATTGTTTTATTGACAATTAGTGTGATGCATGTAAAGACTAATTGTAATTGGAACTATTGTTAATATTGATAATTGATGTTTGGAATTGGGCTAAAGTAATTGATACAATATAGAACAATCATAAAAATTAACACGATTTGGTACAAGAGGAAATAAGGCGAAACAACAAAGACAAGACCTCATCCAAGGGTGAGGATGAGGATAATTGTGCCTTGAGTGAAAATGAAAAGATGGGGAAAGGGAAGAAATCCCAATGCAAAGGAGATTGCAATCAAGGGGGCAAGAAGAAAGACTTGTCCAAAATCAAGTGCTTTCACTGTCATGAACTGGGACATTATGAAACGAATTGTCTACACATGAAGGCAGGCAAGAATCCCTGAGAGTCCACGAGGAGTGGCAGACGGTCGGCGGGAAGAGAGCAGAAGAGCGGAAAACCAGAGTTGAAGGTTTCTGCGCGGGAGTTTCTCCATGGACGTGTGCAGAGGAGGGAGCTCCACTCCCTCCTACCATGAGGTAGTGGTTAACAAGAGAAAGACACCTCCAGATTCAGGCTGAGATAACACGATGGAAGGAGGAAAAAATGGGGAAAAGGAAACAAAAAGTAACAAGGAGAAGGAGAAGGATGGCACAAAGGACAAAGAAGAAAATTACAAAAAACAGGGAACAAAAGACAGGAAACAACAGGGACCGTGCAAGCCCAAAGCTGAAGTCACTCCCAGAGTAATCTTAAATAACCCTGACATGCAGACCCACAGGGAGCACATGTAGACTTATGCAATCATATGCAAATTCATGGGACTATGGCCCACCGAAAAGGCTTTACAAACATGGATCAGATACCACTGGAAGCCTAAAGGAAGCATTGATCTTCATCTAGGATCCAAGGGTTTTTTAACTATGGTGTTTGTGAACATTGAGGACAAAGAGAGAGTGTTTGAAGGTGGGCCCTACTTCTATGCAGCAACAGGCCTCTACATGCGGCGTGGATGATGAACTTCATGCCGGAGTGGGAAACCTTTACCTCAGTCCCGGTTTGGGTAAGACTCTATTCGCTTCCTTTGGATTATTGGCAAATAGAATCACTAACAACCATAGGAAATAAATTAGGAAGGTATGTCAAAACTTCTGAAGCCACAAGAAGGGGAAAATATACCTCCTTTGCCAAGATTTGTGTAGAGATGGACCTATCTAGAGCACTTTCAGATGAGGTCATATTGGAGGTTTATGATGAGGAATGGGTGCAAACGGTTGACTACGAGCATATTCCACGAGCATATTCCATTTAGATGTCGAAAATGTCATGAACGCGGGCACCTTCTTAGAGATTGTCCTCTCAGTAAGGCAGAGAACAAAAGCAAACCTAACACAATGAAAGAAACAGATGGTTTTCACAAAGTAGCTCACCAAGGTAAAAACAAACATCACCAAAGTGGAGACCAAAAAGGGAGGCCAAATCAGTTCCATATTCTTGAAAAGGAGGAAGATGCAGCAGTTGAAAATCAAGTTATGAAGGATGGAGATGATAAGAAGGAAAGGAAGAAGAACAAGATCAGGAACAGGTAAAGGAAAAATAGAAAGGGATCATGATGAGTGAATTAGAGATGGATATGGATCAGGAAATGACCCAGAGTGAGATGGAAATGGAAGACAATGAGTTACAAGAGATTCTCGACAGAGAAAACCTAGATCTAGAAGGGTTCTTGAGTAAGGGAACAACAGGTGGAGTAGAATCTATACCACAAGAGGAATGCAATCGAATAAAGTAGTTATTCTTATGGAAAACTTAGACAAAGGGCTTGGGAGAAGATAATAACATTGAAAGACAGGGCAAGCAGGGAATGAAAGCGGTAAAATCAACTCCAGGATTGGCTCCAAGAAACCTGGGGAAAAAAAGGGGCAGAAAAAATAAGAATGAGCTATTAATGGAATGTGGAAAGCTCATGATAGACTTAGGTAAGATGAAAGACCTAACCAGCTACTCCTTTACCAATCAGTAATTATGAAGTTTACAACTTGGAACGTCAGAGCTCTAGGAAGCAAAAGAAAACAGAGAATGTTGAATAATAGAATGAAAAAGGTAGCTCTAGATATAATTTTTGTCCAAGAAATGAAATGCTCTGTTCAAAAGATAAGACAAATCCATAGTAAGTGGCTCAAGCAGATATGAGTTTATGGAAGTGAAAGCAGAAAATACAACAGGGGGTATCCTCATCCTTTAGAATCCCCAAAAAATAGGTATTATTGATGCAGAAGCATCACAGAATTATTTATCAGTTGTTATATAGCCAATAGGAGACATGGACACTTATCTTGTAACAAATGTTTATGGCCCTCAAAGGTTAGATGAAAAAATCAAGTTTATTGAGTCCTTAGTGGACCTTCGAAACAAATTTGCAGGGCTACCGTGGGTTATAAGAGGAGATTTCAACATGATTAGATCTCTCTCGAAGAAAAAAGGGGGCACAAGAGCACTAAACAAAGATTCCTCAGCTTTCCAATGTTTTTCAGAAAACATGAAGCTAGTAGACATTGAGACAAATAATGGTCTTTGCACTTGGAACAATAAAAGAGGAGGGGATTCCCAGGTAGCTTCCAAGCTAGACAGATTCATGATCTCTGAAGAGCTCATGCTTCTAGACAAGGAAATAATAGTAGATATTCTTCCTTTTGGAGGCTCAAATCACTGGCCGATTCAAATGGAGATCAAGGGCATTGGCACCCCAAGAAACAAACCGTTTAGGTTTGAAAATATTTGGCTTTCACACCCAGATTTCATCAGCAACATTGGAAAATGGTGGGCTGAAGACCTGCAGATTCAGGGATCATCCATGTTCCTACTACATAAGAGATTAAAACACATCAAGCAGAAGCTAAAGGAATGGAACCAGAAGGAATTTGGAAATATTTTCACAAGTAAAAAAATTGTGGAAAACAAAATCCTAGAGCTCAACCAAGCTCTGATCAAGAATGGCTTTGATAAAGACAAAAATGATCAAGCAGATAAATATCACCAAGAATGGGAAATGCTACGTGAAAAAGAAGAAATTTTTTGGAAACAAAAATCCAGGGTTCTATGGCTAAAAGAAGGAGAACGAAATACTAAATTTTTCCACAGATCTACCATTGCGAACAGAACTCACAACAGAATCTCTTTGATCAAGGACGAGAATGGCCAAATTCTTCAATCCCATGAGGAGATAGATGTAGTGTTAGTAAAGCATTTTCGGGACATTGCCAAGGAAAACCTTTCAGGAAGAGAAACTTTCATTAAGAACTTAATTAAACATATACCTAAACTGGTATCCAAAGAGGATAATTGTAATCTCAATAGACCTGTTACTGAACAGGAGATTAGTGAGGTCCTCAAGGAAATGCAAAACGGCAAGGCACCAGGTCCAGATGGATTTAATGTGGATTTCTTCAAAGCCTGCTGGAATATTGTTAAAAGGGATATTGTTGAGATTGTCGAAGACTCCAGGCGGAACAAGACCATTTTGAAAGCTCTCAATATCTCCTTTATTGCCCTTATTCCAAAACAAGATAATGCTCAAACACCAAAGAGATACAAGCCCATCGCCTTATGCAATGTTGTCTACAAGATAATTTCCAAGGTTGTGGCTAATAGACTTAAACCCCTGCTGTCCATGCTCATCTCCGAGGAACAAACAAGGTACGTAGAAGGAAGACAAATTCTGGACAACATAATTCAAGCTCACGAGGTGTTTCATTTGTTAACTTGCAACAAGAGAGTAGGCATGATCATGTAACTGGACATAGCCAAAGCACATGACAAAGTAAATTGGATGTACATCAAAAAAGTTCTCATAGCGTTTGGTTTCAATCATAATTGGGTCAGATGGGTCATGGCCCTTGTGACTTCTTCCAGCTTTTCAGTTTTAGTGAATGGCTCTCCTTCTGAACTTTTTCTCCCTTCCAGGGGTCTTAGACAGGGAGATTCGCTTTCTCCTTTTCTCTTCATCCTCATGATGGAAAGGCTGGGGCGGTCCATCAAGCATGCAAGAGAAATGGGAAAAATTCAAGGACTCCAACTTTCGGAGAATGGGCAAGTTCTGACTCATTAATAGTTTGTAGATGATACCATGTTACAGGGAATTCCCACAGTTAAAGAAGCACTTGCTTACAAACAAATTTTGAATGATGTCGCGAAGGCCACATGTATGGAATTAAACCTTTCCAAATCAAAAGTCTTTTTCTTTAACACTCATATTGCCATCCAGAGAAATGTCTACAGAATTTTAGGCTTTCAAAGAGAATCCCTTCCCTCTAAGTATTTGGGAGTTCCTCTTACAGCTAAACCCCGACACAAGAGTATATGGGATCCTCTAGTAACTAAAATGCAAGACAAAGTTAGGAAATGGAAAATAGATCTTTAAATTTAGCTGGTAGATTGGTTCTTACTAGACCATTTCTCTAAGCGATCCCAATATTTATGCTATTAGCCCTCCTAGCTCTAATAGGAGTCTTATAGCAATTTCAGAATATTCAATGAGATTTTCTTTGGGGCAAAGAGGAAACAAGGAAAAAATGGGCTTTAGTCTCATGGGAAAAGATATACAAACCCAAGAACCAAGGAGGCCTGGGTTTGGACAATCCTGAGATTCTCAACAAGGCTCTTGGAGCCAAACTTTGGTGGAGGTGGGTTAAGGATCCTAAAGGTCAATGGGCAAGCATCTGGAAGGAAAAATATGCCAATGCCTGGCCAGCTTCTGAAATCATACGTATGACTGGAACTGTGAAAGGCTCCCCCATATGGAACAAGGCATGGGAGAATAGAGAAGTGGTTCAAAAAAATAGTTTCTGGGAAATCAAAGAGGGAGATCTGGAACTTTTCTGGGAGGACAAATGGCAACAAGAACCTAATCTACTAAAGGAATAATTTTTAGGCCTCAAGCATGAGACTGACAATCAAGGTTTAGTAAAGGTGAAAGACTTTTGGGAGAATCCACATAAGGTTGGAAAATGGAGAATTTGGAAAAAAATAGAGCACAGAGAGGATAGGACCCTCAACAGTAAAGTAGAGTCCCTTAGGAGAATGCTGGATCAGAGAATAATTTTAGTAACGGAAGGGCAAGACCAACTGAGATGGGGTAACAACAAAGAGGGCAATTTCAATATTAAGGAACCTAAAGGTTTTCTCCTTGATCAGGAACCCCAAGCTCCAAATAAAGCTTGGTAGAAGCTTTGGAGACACAAAGGTTGGATGAAAATCAAACACTTCATGTGGTTAGTTGACCACAGGAAAATTTTAACCTGGGACAACCTTAAAAAAAGGGGCATGCTGGGACCCTCCAGATATCAACTCTGTGAGACCCATGAGGAGACTATCGATCATCTTCTCAATAGCTGTATCTTCACCGACAGGATATGGGATTTTTTTACCAACATTTTCAAACAGTCTGATAGAGACAAAGAAAGTATTGCTAACACTCTTAACAATTGGAGGAATAATTTTTCTGATAATGAAGTTCTCAATTCAGCCTGGGATCTCTTGCCGAGCTTCATTATTTGGAATGTGTGGAAAGAAAGGAACAAAAGAATATTCAAAGAGGTAAAGGCTGACTCACTTAGCCTGGTGAAGATGATCGTAAAACAACTTAAGGAGACAGTTGGCGCCGCAGTTAGGAATCTCCCCAAAAATCCTCCCTTAGGAGAAGAGTTAAGAATCTTCCAGCTGTTAGACATGCAGGGGCTTATTCCTCAAGGTCTAGATAGGAAAGCAAGCATGAGAGATAAGGTGGAGGAATTCTGGCATCCTCCCCCTGAGGGTTTTTTAAATTACAACAATGATGGAGCTTCCAAAGGCAACCTGGGGGTGGTTGGCTTTGGGGAGTTCTAAGGGATGATATAGGTAGCATAATCTCCCTCTTCCATGGACACTTCGGAAAATCCACTAACAACATGGAAGAACTAAAGGCCTTGCAACAATGATTAGAATTTTTGATATAGAACAATTGTCAAAATGTCATAATAGAAGCGGATTTAGAGTTAGTCATAAATGCAGCCAAGAGAATCAGTAATGGAACAGGACCGGAAAAGGTCACAAAACATTGGAGGTTAACTCAGGTTCTACATAGGATTCAAGTACATCTACAGGAACTTCGTATAGTCAGATTTAATCATGTGAGGAGAAAGGCCAACAAATTTGCGGACATTCTAGCCAATCAAGGTGTCAGCTGCAAGGACAACACAATTTTAAGGAGGTGGAGCACAATGGTGTAGAGTGATCTGAAAAAACTCTGTCATAACCAGGCGGAGGAGGACAAAGAAGAGTATAGAAGAAAAAAGATGGAATCCAACTAGTTTTGGACAACGGTCAGAGGGCTTCACAAGGTTGGACTGAAAGGTACACGATGGGAGGTAAGACAAAGTTGGCGGCATTGTTGACCATGATCAGGAATATTCTCTGCAACTGGCGACAGAGTTTCCCTGACCGAAGAAAGCAACATCTAAACTTCTGGATCACCCTATTTGTCCATTGGCTGATTTCAATTCTGCCCAGGGAGCGGTTTCATAGCAATCACACCGCTTTTATGTCAAAAGTGGTTTTTATTTTTTTGGCAGCAATGCCATAGAGAGCAGGACACGTGCTGGTGGGCCCATTACAAAAAACACTCTTCTCAGTCCCTAAAGGGCGACGACTTCGGGCGCACAATTTTTAGCTCAACCGTCCGATGCAGCGAGGGAGATCAATGCTAGGGATCGAATGAGCAGTGTGGTGGGGCCCCATCGCATGCTAATGTCCGACATTCTTGGTGGGTGTGATATGTCCCTTGACCATTGGATCCAATTTTAGAAATCAACGGCGACGATAGGTCAAGCAGGTTGGAGGCGATGCTAGTTAAGCGGCGTGCTTCTCTCCTTTGTGATTTTGTTTGGAGCCGTTGGATGGGGCCTGCTGGTTCTTCACTGCAGATTCTGATGAAAGATTTGTTTTTCGGCGGGTTTAGCGTGGGACCCTCTTTGTTGTATGGTTTCGTTGGGGCTCGATTCTCTCCAGGTCTTGGATGGCCGGTGGGGCCCTTTTTTCTTTCGTTCTGGTCCGTCCACTACTTAGGTTTATTTTTGGCTTTTCCTGTTTAGCTTTGATGTGTTGAATGGTAAGTTTCTAGTGTCGAGTCTTCTGCCTAGGTCCGTTCTCGGTTCCTTTGGGAGGCTGATCTCCTTCACCACTTTTTAGAGTGGCTTTTTGTAAATTCTGTATATTATTAATGGTAAAGAAGATCCTACTCTTGCTTCAACGAAAAAGAAGGCAGGCAAGAATCCCTCAGGATGAGTGACGGGTGAGTCTTTGGCTTCATAGTTCAAGTTGGACTTCACCCTCATTGCATGCATGGCTAGCAAAGTGATGGGTAGTGTGTGGTATCTAGATAACGGTGCCTCATTCCACATGATGAGGAACAAATAAATTTTCAATGACTTGGACAAGAAGGATCCTTAGGTGCGCATCGAGATGGGAGATGACGGAAGGTATAACACGATCAGTATTGGTACAATTACTTTTTGGAGGGAGTATAGCTCCCCTCTCATGCTCAAGGATGCGATGTTTGTACCGGGTCTGAAGAAGAATCTAGTTTCCATAGCTGTGTTGGAAGACCATGGCTATGATGTGATATTCAATAAAGGGTAGGCTTTCCTGAGACACATCGCCACAGGACAAGTGAAGCAAATTAGGGTTTGAGTGAAGAGCCTCTACAAATTAGATGTGGAAGATTGTGCAACATTGGGCACAAAATAAGAGAAGGTGCAGAGCTGAGATGCTGATGAATTAGGGTATATAAGATTTTTCCATTTGCATCATGCCACTTTGAAGATCATACAACATATTTATACATACCTCCCTAAAGGAGCACTAGAGCAATGTGATACATGCAAAGGGTGTAGGTTAGGGAAGTTCACAAAAGCCACCTTCAATTAGCGGGACAACAAAGTGCATGTAGTCCTTAAAAGGATCCATTCTCATGTCGATGGAATTTTCTCGATAGTCTCCACTGCCAAGCACATGTATTATGTTATATTTGTAAATGATTTCTCATAAAAGTGCTAGAACTACTTCATGCAAAAGAAAGACCAAACATTCTCCAAATTTTTTGAATTTAAAACATTTGCTGAGAAAGAAATTGGCAAGAAGATGAAGGGTCTCAAGAGTGATAATGGAGGTGAGTACGTGTCAAATGAATTTAATCTATTTCTTGCAAAGGGAGACATTCGAAGAGAGTTGACAACACCCCATAACCCACAACAAAATGGGGTGGCTAAGAGGAAGAAAAAAAGTATCATGGGAGCAACAAGGGCGATGTTGCATGACCAAGACCTACCACTGCACTTGTGGCCTGAAGCATGCAACACAACAATCTATTTGCAAAACATGTGTCCTCACAGGATTCTTGGCATGAGTACACAACCGAAAGCTTTTTGAGGGAAGAAACTAGATGTGTCACACTCAGGAAGCATGGAACACAACAATCTATTTGCAAAACATGAGTCCTCACAGGATTCTCGGCATGAGTACACCAACGAAAGCTTTTTCAGGGAAGAAACTAGATGTGTCACACTCAGGATCTTTGGATGATTAGTTTACTAGCATATGGGCTAGAAGATCCACTAGATGAACAATAAATTAGCAGCGACAAAGGAAATTAAGTAAATTCAAAGTGGAAATGTCATATAACTAATGTGACTACTGCAACTATTTTTTTTTTCTTGTAGAAAAAAGTCGTAATTTTATTCATATGAAGAAAATTACATTTTGTGGATGCTTATAACATATGCATATGAGATGTTCCTAAAAATCAAGATATATAAGAATAAAAAAATAACAAGAAAGAAAGTATTGTTCCAATTGTCCTATACTTTCCTGCCCTTCTTCTTCTCCACTCTTCGCCAACCTCCAGTGTTGGGAGTGGGAGCAATTATAGCAAGTTGGTTTTCCATTGTATTCATTGGTTGTTCTTTGTCAGATTCCGATCCTTTGGAACCATGTGTTGGTTTGGTGCCACTTATTTCCAGTTGTAATTCTTGTTGCTATTTCAAGTTATTTTGCCCCAAGTTAGGCTCCTGGGTGTTCTCTTCCTGTATGTTTTCCTGTCTCATTTGTATCTCTTTAGGTTTTATCTTCAATTCCTCCTCCTCCAGCGGTTCGGCATGTTGCCAACCTTTGGTTTTTTTCTGTTGTTTCTTATTCCCTTTAAGCTCCTTACTGACCAGTGGATAGGCATATTGTAGGTGCCCTGTCTGCAAGAATTCGCGACATCTAAATGTTGTGTTCTCATAGTCAAGCAGTTGTGTCCACAGTGAATTATTAAAATTCAATGTGATGTGATCTGGTAGTCCTTGACTCAGGTCCACTTCTACACATATTCTGGCATATGTGAAGATTCCCCGAATAGCTCTGTCTTCATCTGTTTTAAGGAACTTTCCCAAGGAGTTCCCAATGGCTATTAAAACTTTTTGATGCCAAAAATGTAGTGGGAGGTTATGCAACCTTACCCAAACTAGCATTGTTGAAACTATCATGGTATTGGCATCGAAGTTCGGGAACCAGGGGGTGATGAAGAGACCAGCATTGCCCCAAAACCAAGGCCCCTGATTGATGATGTTGTCTTGTTCCTGTTCTGTGCTAAATCTAACTATGAAAAAACCCTTAGGGCATAGATATATTTCATAGTTAGGTGACCATGATGAGAAGATCCATTGATGCAGTGCATCCGCTTTTGGCCAAAAACCATTAAATCTACATATAACAACATTGTGGGCTAAATCTGTGTATAGATCAGTTACCTCCGGTAGAGATACTGTAAGCATAGGTGATTCCAGCTTCTGTTCCATGATGTAGGGGCTTGGTAGCTCTGTTGTGGGTGCTGGTTTGTTTTGCAATGGTTCCTTTCCTTTGACTGCATCGCGAAAGGAGCCTGAAGTTTTTGAACTGGCTCCCTTGCATCTGCCTCGCAGTCTCAGGTTGAGAATGATAGTTGAATCTTTAATAACTCCATAGTCCTGGAGTGAGTGATGGTCCTGCAAGCTGAGTCCTGAATATATCAGATTTTGGTATGTTGTTGGGGTTCCCAGTTTGATCTGGATCTCCTTTTTTAACTCTTGAACGCTCATCCCTTTTCTGATCTGTACACAGCAATGTTTGCCTTCTATCGATTTGATAAATATTTGCGTCAGATATGCATTCATACATGGTGGATCAACCTTGTCTAGGCCTCGATTTGCTGGATCTTGGTTGTTGTAAGCCACATCTGGCGGGTTGATGGCAGATCTAGGGTTTATATGTCCTCCCACTGTGGGAATGAGCTGTCTAGCTCCTATCAGCAATATTCCAGGTACTACTGTAGTAGATTCGCTGTGTAGTCCGACAGATCTAGCGCATTCGGCATCGATTAACCTATTTACCCATCTCTTTTTTCTCTGAGGTGCCGATGTTTCTGCTCGCTGTAGGTGGTTTGTCGCAGCTCCTTCTGCAATGGTCATATGTTCTGCATCTTCTTTTAATCCTCGTTTCAAGCCCTCCCCTCCTCCGTAACCGCGGGTCTTTGCAGCTGTGGGGTTCCTGGCATAGACATGAGCAGCGAGCGTTGCTTCTGCCTGGCTTGGGCTACTGGATATCTTGGACACACACAGATCTGCTGGCGGGACCAGATCCGCGTGAGGGGAGTGTTGGCCGAGCTCACGCTTAGTATCGATGTACCCTTTGAGTAGAGGTGAACCATTCCTTTCGAGCAGAGGTGGCCAGAAGCGAGCAACAGGATCGCCATCATCTGAGAGCCCGGGCAGCAGAGGATTCTCCCACTTCCAGAAGGACAGTCTCATTCATCGAAGTAGAACCATGACTACTGCAACTATTATAACAAAGCGCTCAAATAAATTGCAAGAAAATACTTTCCATGAAAACTTTATAATTAACCATGCATGAGTACTATAAACAAAAGCAACTTTTAGAAATGCTTTGCAAAAATAAATAGATGCATAAACATAATTAATAGAAGAGGGATTTGGAACACTTTGGGTGGGCCTTAACCCAAGGAAGCTCAAAACCCATAGAAGAAAGCCAAAGTAAGAGTTGAATTAGGACATCACTTCCATTAACTTAAAAATTACTTGTACAATACAAAGTTACAAAACTCGCTTGGAAACACAAATTTAGACTTTTCTCCTATTATTCACACTCTTTTATACATGTCTATTGGGCTATTTGAGCCTCTTATTTATATAATGACTGGGGAGAAACCTCCTTGAGGGGAGGAGTGCATTTCCCTAAAAAAAATCCATATAAAAGGGGATTTTTCTTACTAGGCCACCTCATAACAACAAGAAGGCACATTAAATGCCCTTATCCAGTTGAGTTGAGATTTTCCTACAATAGGGAACAATTACCATGAATATTTCTAGCTGGATCTTATTGAATTATGTGCAAAATGTATTCAAATCCTGCCAAATACACATGTTAAGGCACATAAAATAGGAAAAACCTCATTTACTTTCCTAAGAACTAACTAAGCAGGGAAAGTGTGTCTTTAAGTGAAAAAGGTAGGTTTAATATAACTTGTATATGCACAAGAGGGTTTAGATGGGACTTGTGTTTTACCTATTTGGAACGCCCATCAAAGTCCTCCTTTATTTTCTTAAGGGCATGAATAGTTCCTTGAAATTTCTAACGGTGTTAATAAATTTCAATGGAGACTGAAGAAGAAGTGATAATTAGGGGCGAGGGGAGCGTTCTCAGTGTCAAGTGAAAATAAAGTTCCTTCTCCATAATAGCTAGGGTTGTAGGACTTATCGATGATTTTATCCTCCCCTCAAATATCTTTCCATTCACAATTCACCTAGTGTTAAGCTTACCCATGTTATCCCATCTTTTTATGGAAGCAGTAACAAAAATGAGCATTGATGAATCAAATTATTGGTATGTATAATGCTATCATAGTTAATCCCAATGCCTTTTAGTAGTACCTCGTTTAAATCTATTTCAATGCATGTTTTTTCTACCACTAAGTTGTATAATGCCAAAGTGTGATAATCAATCTTGATGAATTTTTCAATCTTATCCCAATTTGCCTTAGGAGATTTTTCATCCAAAATACCTCATTGAGATTGGGTAGTTTTGTTTAGATTGGTATCTTGGTGATTCCCTCACATGGTAGGTTGAAACTTCGAATCCAATTTTGAACATATAAACAAGATGCATTATTGAAATGAGTTTATTTTGTCATGATTTTTTCCATATCTTGCATGCTTTGGAGAGAAAAGTAACAAATCCCATTGAACCAAAATGAATATTAGGTGTGTATCCCATGGATTGTTATCCATATCCTGCATGGTTTGAACAGAAAAGTAGTGAATCCCATTGAACCAAAACAAATTTTAGGTCTGTAGCCCATGGATTGTCCCCATTTAGTTGTAGCCAAACCATTTAAGGCTTTTATAGAAAGATAATTTCCATCACTAAATTTCCTAATAAAAGTTTTGCTAGAGTATTTGAGGATGGTCCCTTGAATCTCCTCATAATGGATATCTACAATTGTGTTTCTTGGTCCGTTCTTTATGAAATGTGTTCGATTTTTTTCATTTTTTTGGTAGGAAGGGTTGCCATAGGAGGGTTGAAAGGAAAGAAAGTTAGGTATGGAGGGGCCTTCCTAGTTATATAGGTTATGCAATAAGTTTGCGAGAGAATAGTAAAGAGCAAGTAAAGATTTAGGAATAGAGGATGTCAACATAAGAATCTATATATTTTTAAAAGGCAACATATACAAAAGAAGGGAATCTAGAGGTAGGTAAGTGGATGACATTGATTGCGTCTTCTGTGCCTCTGATGTGTCACATCGAAGGGATAGATTGATTCGGGGATGCTAGGTATGACATGTGGGATTTGATAAGGAGTTATTAGGTGGGAGGCGTAGTAGACCATAATGATGGGATGGAGGGAAGGAATGAGGGTTTCCATAGTCAGGAAACTATTGGGTGTGTGTTATATTCTTTGCACGACAACTCCCATGTGTTGTATGTTGTGATAGGTGTTGGGGGGGGGTTCATTTTGCATGGGTAAGCAAAAACCCCTCTGCATGGGGGTTTGAGGGAAACACCTCTAAAAAATTTGGGCACTTTTTTACATCATTTTATAGTGATTTTGTGGCACCCGGATGTTCTAGTCCAAGATTTTATAGTTTCAGCTAAGGAACTATGGTTGTATTCGAATCTAGGATAAATGGATTGACAATTTATCGATGTCGTGGGACACACACACATAGTGATATTATAAAGTTGAATATATACTGAAAAATCTTTCTAGTTTTCTTGCTTTGGGTTTCCGAGGTCAAATCTTTGTATTAATGTGTGTGTTTGCCATTACATCTTTTCTGTTTATTAAGAATTTGTTTGCAACAATTATTTGAATAGGGTTAAAATCTACATGAACTAGAGTATTAAGGTGACCATGGCTATAGGAATTAGAGCTCGTCCATTAATGCATATAATTATCTTTCATCCATCCAACTTAATTAAATAATCTAAATAAAGCTAATTTTTTTAAAAGAAAAATTTCCAAGGATTTTTTTTTCAACAAGAATCACCTTTGTACAATGACCTCACTTTAGCTAGTGCAAGTATCAAGATCATTTGGTGTATAGGAAATCCAAACATGAAGAAAAATAAGTCTTCCCTAAGACACAACACCTTATAGTCTTATCAAAACACGAGCAATGCCTTGGCAACCCCACATATGCAAATAAATGAGCACACTCTAACTCATAAGGAGACTTAAGAGTCTTGACTCCCACCTAAGAGATCATGAGACCACTAACCACTTTGATAGTTAGAGGCGGTGTTATATCATACTCAAGGCAAATAAAACTCCATATAGTTAAAACACTTTTAAATAATCATAATAAAATGATTTTAAATGATAGTTGATGCTACTAGAAAACAAATGATTCCACTAAAAGTAGCCTAAATAATGAGCATAACGGATAGTAACTTTTTTTTGTAGATATTGTCTAGGCTAAAACTACATACTGGTCCTCGAGTAAGATCTAAAGTTGCTTTTGATCAGCTAAGATTTCATTTTCCTCAAATTTAAGGAAAAAGGTTAGTGGACCCAAACCAAAAGACATCTCACAAGAGTGAAATTTGTGCCCTTATGAACCACCAATAAATATGTCATGAAGTATGATTTTTCTTGAATAAAGATGATGAATGAAAACATAGTCTTAATAACAATCACTAATAGGTTAAGTTATAATCGATTTTATCATCTTAAAACTAAACAAAATAAAAACATTTTAATACAATTTCTAACATTAACTTATAACTCTTCCTCAAATATATGAAATAGAGTAAAATGTGGAAGAATATATATATATATATATATATATATATATATATATATATATATATATATATATATATATATATATATATATATATATATATATATATATATATATATATATATATACCATGTGACCCAATAAAAATTATTATATTCCAAAATAACCTTAAATCAACCCATATTAATTAATAACACTACTAATAATATGATTAACGAAAATGACATTCTGAATAACAACATAGATCACAAAAAAAAGCTGAAATCAATAACTACCAATAACTCAATTGACTCGCAATAGGTTTCGCATATCTCGAAAATAAAAGACATTGGGAAAAACCTGACTCTACTACTGTTTATAAAAACCCGACTCTACTACTGTTTATAAAACCTGACTCTTTGATATATATATATACGTGGGTTTCCAGCATAATAGTAGGTTTGAGGTGGGGCGGAGGTGTACATCAACGTCGTTGGATTGGGAACTTCCAATGAACGAAGGTCTCTTCGAGTGATGAAGCTTTAATAAATTAGACATAGGAAGGGTTCGGACTAGCGCACGGAGCACTGCCGAGAAATGAGGCTCGAGAAGTGTTTGTTTTGTTCATATACAATTTATCCCAGACAAGGGATCCAATTCATGCGCAATGATTGCAAGGTACTTCCCATTTTCATTTAACCCTTCTAATTATCAGTGAGTTAATATTGATGAAACGCGAAGGGTTAATTTTCTGATGGAAAAATGGATTTAAATAGTAGCCCATCCGAAGAGGCCATCTCCAGTCGGAGTGCCTAAACCCCAAAAGTCTTATTCAAAGACTCTTTTTCGGATTTGTTATGAGCCTTAGCTCACTCAGGACTCCTTGCGTATTAGTCTGGCATCTGCTAGCTCACTTCATGTACTATGTGTGCACATTTTCGAAAAACCCATGGCCTTTTACCGCCTTCCCACGTTGATTATCTATAATGGTTCTTCGTTTATAGTGGCTACTTTATATGGATGTTGTGCACGACACTTTTATTCAACCGTGAAGCTCTTACGATATGTTTTTCAATTTCTGGTTATAGGTAGTCAGGTCAATTTCCCCAAACTCATGTGCAATTGTAGTTACACATTGTGTTTTCAACAGAGCTATAACAGATTTATTCAGATAAACCATCTCCCACGGTTTAGATTTATTGCGCTAGCAGATTATTTTGAAACTACAGGATTTTAACTGCATTGAATAATACCTTGCTTGGTTCAAGGAAATCCAAACATGAAGAAAAATAAGTCTTCCCTAAGACACAACACCTTATAGTCTTATCAAAACCCGAGCAATGCCTTGGAAACCCCACATATGCAAATAAATGAGCACACTCTAATTCATAAGGAGACTTAAGAGTCTTGACTCCCACCTAAGAGATCATGAGACCACTAACCACTTTGATAGTTAGAGGCGGTGTTATATCATACTCAAGGAAAATAAAACTCCATATAGTTAAAACACTTTTAAATAATCGTAATAAAATGATTTTAAATGATAGTTGATGCTACTAGAAAACAAATGATTCCACTAAAAGTAGCCTAAATAATGAGCATAACGGATAGTAAGTTTTTTTTGTAGATATTGTCTAGGCTAAAACTACATACTGGTCCTCGAGTAAGATCTAAAGTTGCTTTTGATCGGCTAAGATTTCATTTTCCTCAAATTTAAGGAAAAAGGTTAGTGGACCCAAACCAAAAGACATCTCACAAGAGTGAAATTTGTGCCCTTATGAACCACCAATAAATATGTCATGAAGTATGATTTTTCTTGAATAAAGATGATGAATGAAAACATAGTCTTAATAACAATCACTAATAGATTAAGTTATAATCGATTTTATCATCTTAAAACTAAACAAAATAAAAACATTTTAATACAATTTCTAACATTAACTTATAACTCTTCCTCAAATATATGAAATAGAGTAAAATGTGGAAGAATATATATCTATATCTATATCTATATATATATATATATATATATATATATATATATATATATAGCATGTGACCCAATAAAAATTATTATATTCCAAAATAACCTTAAATCAACCCATATTAATTAATAACACTACTAATAATATGATTAATGAAAATGACATTCTGAATAACAACATAGATCACAAAAAAAAAGCTGAAATCAATAACTACCAATAACTCAATTGACTCGCAATAGGTTTCGCATATCTCGAAAATAAAAGACATTGGGAAAAGCCCGACTCTACTACTGTTTATAAAACCTGACTCTTTGATATATATATATATATATATATATATATATATATATATATATATATATATATATATATATATATATATATATATATATATATAGTGTTTCCAGCATAATAGTAGGTTTGAGGTGGGGCGGAGGTGTACATCAACGTCATTGGATTGGGAACTTCCAATGAACGAAGGTCTCTTCGAGTGATGAAGCTTTAATAAATTAGACATAGGAAGGGTTCGGACTAGCGCAAGGAGCACTACCGAGAAATGAGGCTCACTGCACATTGTGTTTTCAACAGAGCTATAACAGATTTATTCAGATAAACCATCTCCCACGGTTTAGATTTATAGCGCAAGCAGATTATTTTGAAACTACAGGATTTTAACTGCATTGAATACTACCTTGCTTGGTTCAAGGACTTACAACTATTACTTGAGAAGTCTTTCACCTTTACTAAACCTTGATTTTTAGTCTCATGCTTGAGGCCTAAAAATTCTTCCTTTAGTAGATTAGGTTCTTGTTGCCATTTGTCCTCCCAAAAAAGTGCCAGATCTCCCTCTCTGATTTTCAAGTAACAGTTGTAAGTCCTTGAACCAAGCAAGGTAGTATTCAATGCAGTTAAAATCCTGTAGTTTCAAAATAATCTGCTAGCGCTATAAATATAAACCGTGGGAGATGGTTTATCTGAATAAATCTGTTACAACTCTGTTAAAAACACAATGTGTAACTACAAGTGCACATGAGTTTGGGGAAATTGACCTGACTACCTGTAACCAGAAATTGAAGAACACATCGCAAGAGCTTCACGGTTGAATAAAAGTGTCGTGCACAACATCCATATAAAGTATCCACTATAAACGAAGAACCATTATAGATAATCAACGTGGGAAGGCGATAAAAGGCCATGGGTTTTTCGAAAATGTGCACACATAGTACATGAAGTGAGCTAGCAGATGCCAGACTAATACGCAAGGAGTCCTGAGTGAGATATGGCTCATAACAAATCCGAAAAAGAGTCTTTGAATAAGACTTTTGGGGTTTAGGCACTCCGACTGGAGATGGCCTCTTCGGATGGGCTACTATTTAAATCCATTTTTCCATCAGAAAATTAACCCTTCGCGTTTCATCAATATTAACTCACTGATAATTAGAAGGGTTAAATGAAAATGGGAAGTACCTTGCAATCATTGCGCACGAATTGGATCTCATGTCCGGGATAAATTGTAGATGAACAAAACCAACACTTCTCGAGCCTCATTGCTCGTCTGTGCTCCTTGCGATAGTTCGAACCCTTCCTGTGTCTAAGTTATTAAAGCTTCATCACTCGAAGAGACCTCCATTCATTGGAAGTTCCCAATCCAACGATGTTGACGTACACCTCCACCCCACCTCAAACCTACTATTATGCTGGAAATCAACGTATATATATCAGGGATGTCGGGTATTATAGATAGAAGGAGAACCAAAATGCCAGGGTTTATATGTTCCGGTCACATTACTGATGTTTTCACTTTAATTTGTTTTTCCCAAGGTTTTTATTTTCGAGATATGCGAAACCTATTGCGAGTTGATTGAGTTATTGGTAGTTATTGATTTCAGCTTTTTTTTTTGTGATCTATGTTGTTATTTTTTTGTGATCTATGTTGTTATTTAGAATGTCATTTTCATTAATCATATTATTAGTAGTGTTATTAATTAATATGGGTTGATTTAAGGTTATTTTGGAATATAATAATTTTTAGTGGGTCACATGGTATACATATACATATATATATATATATATATTTTATTTTTTTATTTTTTTTTTCTTTCACATGTTACTCTATTTCATATATTTGAGGAAGAGTTATAAGTTAATGTTAGAAATTGTATTAAAATGTTTTTATTTTATTTAGTTTTAAGATGATAAAATTGATTATAACTTAATCTATTAGTGATTGTTATTAAGACTATGTTTTATTCAAGAAAAATAATACTTCATGACATATTTATTGGTGGTTCATAAGGGCACAAATTTCACTCTTGTGAGATGTCTTTTGGTTTGGGTCCACTAACCTTTTTCCTTACATTTGAGGAAAATGAAATCTTAGCCAATCAAAAGCAACTTTAGATCTTACTTAAGGACCAGTATGTGGTTTTAGCCTAGACAATATCTACAAAAAAAGGTTACTATCTGTTATGCTCATTATTTAGGCTACTTTTAGTGGAATCATTTGTTTTCTAGTAGCATCAACCATCATTTAAAATCATTTTATTATGATTATTTAAAAGTGTTTTAACTATATGGAGTTTTATTTGCCTTGAGTATGATATAACACCGCCTCTAACTATCAAAGTGGTTAGTGGTCTCATGATCTCTTAGGTGGGAGTCAAGACTCTTAAGTCTCCTTATGAGTTAGAGTGTGCTCCTTTCTT
Source organism: Pinus tabuliformis (assembly GCA_031772625.1). Taxonomy (NCBI): domain Eukaryota; kingdom Viridiplantae; phylum Streptophyta; class Pinopsida; order Pinales; family Pinaceae; genus Pinus; species Pinus tabuliformis. The sequence continues at coordinate 320,745,963 of CM062819.1, forward strand.
TGCATATGTGGGGTTGCCAAGGCATTGCTCGGGTTTTGATAAGACTATAAGGTGTTTTGTCTTAGGGAAAACTTATTTTTCTTCATGTTTAGATTTCCTATACACCAAATGATCTTGATACTTGCACTAGCTAAAGTGAGGTCATTGTACAAAGGTGATTCTTGTTGAAAAAAAAATCCTTGGAAATTTTTCTTTTAAAAAAATTAGTTTTATTTAGATTATTTAATTAAGTTGGATGGATGAAAGATAATTATATGCATTAATGGAGGAGCTCTAATTCCTATACCCATGGTCACCTGAATACCCTAGTTCATGTAGATTTTAACCCTATTCAAATAATTGTTGCAAACAAATTCTTAATAAACAGAAAAGATGTAATGGCAAACACACACATTAATACAAAGATTTGACCTCGGAAACCCAAAGCAAGAAAACTAGAAAGACTTTTCAGTATATATTCAACTTTATAATGTCACAATATGTGTGTGTGTGTGTCCCACGACATCGATAAATTGTCAATCCATTTATCCTAGATTCGAATACAAGCATAGTTCCTTAGCTGAAACTATAAAATCTTGGACTAGAACATCCAGGTGCCACAAAATCACTATAAAATGATGTAAAAAAGTGCCCAAATTTTTTAGAGGTGTTTCCCTCAAACCCCCATGCAGAGGGGTTTTTGCTTACCCATGCAAAATGAACCCCCCCCAACACCTATCACAACATACAACACATGGGAGTTGTCGTGCAAAGAATATAACACACCCAATAGTTTCCTGACTATGGCAACCCTCATTCCTTCCCTCCATCCCATCATTAGGGTCTACTACACCTCCCACCTAATAATTCCTTATTAAATCCCACATGTCATACCTAGCATCCCTGAATCAATCTATCCCTTCGATCTGACACATCGGAGACACAGAAGACGAAATCAATGTCATCCACTTACCTACCTCTAGATTCCCTTCTTTTGTATATGTTGCCTTTTAAAAATATATAGATTCTTATGTTGACATCCTCTATTCCAAAATCTTTACTTCTCTTTACTATTCTCTCACTCTACCTATAAACTTAATGCATAACCTATATAACTAGGAAGGCCGCTCCATACCTAACTTTATTTCCTTTCAACCCTCCTATGGCAACCCTTCCTACCAAAAAAATGAAAAAAATCGAACACATTTCATAAAGAGGGGACCAAGAAACACAATTGTAGATATCCATTGTGAGGAGATTCAAGGGACCATCCTCAAATACTCTAGCAAAACTTTTATTAGGAAATTTAGTGATGGAAATTATCTTTCTATAAAAGCCTTAAATGGTTTGGCTACAACTAAATGGGGACAATCCATGGGCTACAGACCTAAAATTTATTTTGGTTCAATGGGATTCACTACTTTTCTGTTCAAACCATGCAGGATATTGATAAGAATCCATGGGATACACACCTAATATTCATTTTGGTTCAATGGGATTTGTTACTTTTCTCTCCAAAGCATGCAAGATATGGAAAAACTCAGGACAAAATAAACTCATTTCAATAATGCATCTTGTTTATATTTTCAAAATTGGATTCGAAGTTTCAACCTACCATGTGAGGGAATCACCAAGATACCAATCTAAACAAAACTACCCAATATAGATGAGGTATTTTGGATGCAAAATCTCCTAAGGACTCTTTGCATATTAGTCTGGCATCTGCTAGCTCAATTCATGTGCTATGTGTGCACATTTTCGAAAAACCCATCGCCTTTTACCGCCTTCCCACGTTGATTATCTATAATGGTTCTTCATTTATAGTGGCTACTTTATATGGATGTTGTGCACGACACTTTTATTCAACCGTGAAGCTCTTACGATGTGTTTTTCAATTTCTGGTTACAGGTAGTCAGGTCAATTTCCCCAAACTCATGTGCACTTATAGTTACGCATTGTGTTTTTAACAGAGCTGTAACAGATTTATTCAGATAAACCATCTCCCACGGTTTAGATTTATAGCGCTAGCAGATTATTTTGAAACTACAGGATTTTAACTGCATTGAATACTACCTTGCTTGGTTCAAGGACTTACAACTGTTACTTGAAAATCAGAGAGGGAGATCTGGCACTTTTCTGGGAGGACAAATGGCATCAAGAACCTAAACTACTAAAGGAAGAATTTTTAGGCCTCAAGCATGAGACTGACAATCAAGGTTTAGTAAAGGTGAAAGACTTCTCAAGTAACAGTTGTAAGTCCTTGAACCAAGCAAGGTAGTATTCAATGCAGTTAAAATCCTGTAGTTTCAAAATAATCTGCTAGCGCTATAAATCTAAATCGTGGGAGATGGTTTATCTGAATAAATTTGTTACAGCTCTGTTGAAAACACAATGCGTAACTACAAGTGCATATGAGTTTGGGGAAATTGACCTGACTTCCTATAACCAAAAATTGAAAAACACATCGTAAGAGCTTCACGGTTGAATAAAAGTGTCATGCACAACATCCATATAAAGTAGGCATTATAAACGAAGCACCATTATAGATAATCAATGTGGGAAGGCGGTAAAAGGCCAGGGGTTTTTCGAAAATGTGCACACATAGCACATGATGTGAGATAGCAGATGCCAGACTAATACGCAAAGAGTCCTAAGTGAGCTAAGGCTCATAACAAATCCGAAAATGAGTCTTTGAATAAGACTTTTGGGGTTTAGGCACTCTGACTGGAGATGGCCTCTTCCGATGGGCTATTATTTAAATCCATTTTTCCATCAAAAAATTAAACCTGCACATTTCATCAATCTTAACTCATTGATAAATGGAAGGGTTAAATGAAAATGGAAAGTACCTTGCAATCATTGCGCACGAATTAGATCCCATGTCCGGGATAAATTGTAGATGAACAAAACCAACACTTCTCGAGCCTCATTGCTCAGCTGTGCTCCTTGCGCTAGTCCGAACCCTTCCTGTGTCTAAGTTATTAAAGCTTCATCACTCGAAGAGACCTCTGTTCATTGGAAGTTCCCAATCCAACGATGTTGATGTACACCTCCGCCCCACCTCAAACCTACTATTATGCTGGAAACCCACATATATATATCAAAGAGTCGGGTTTTATAAATAGTAGTAGAACCAAAATGCCAGGGTTTATATGTTACGGTCACATTACTGATGTTTTCACTTTATTGGGTTTTTCCCAATGTCTTTTATTTTCGAGATATGCGAAACCTATTGCGAGTCAATTGAGTTATTGGTAGTTATTGATTTCAACTTTTTTTTTGTGATCTATGTTGTTATTCAGAATGTCATTTTATTAATTAATATGGGTTGATTTAAGGTTATTTTGGAATATAATAATTTTTATTGGGTCACATGGTGTATATATATATATATATATATATATATATATATATATATATATATATATTTCTTGTTACTCTATTTCATATATTTGAGGAAGAGTTATAACTTAATGTTAGAAATTGTATTAAAATGTTTTTATTTTATTTAGTTTTAAGATGATAAAATCGATTCTAACTTAATCTATTAGTGATTTTTATTAAGACTATGTTTTGATTCATCATCTTTATTCAAGAAAAATCATATTTCATGACATATTTATTGGTGGTTCATAAGGGCACAAATTTCACTCTTGTGAGATGTCTTTTTGTTTGGGTCCACTAACCTTTTTCCTTACATTTGAGGAAAATGAAATCTTAGCCAATCAAAAGCAACTTTAGATCTTACTCGAGGACCAGTATGTGGTTTTAGCCTAGACAGTATCTACAAAAAAAGGTTACTATCCATTATGCTCATTATTTAGGCTACTTTTAGTGGAATCATTTGTTTTCTAGTAGCATCAACTATCATTTAAAATCATTGATTATTTAAAAGTGTTTTAACTATATGGAGTTTTATTTTCCTTGAGTATGATATAACACCGCCTCTAACTATCAAAGTGGTTAGTGGTCTCATGATCTCTTAGGTGGGAGTCAAGACTCTTAAGTCACCTTATGAGTTAGAGTGTGCTCCTTTCTTTGCATATGTGGGGTTGCCAAGGCATTGCTCGGGTTTTGATAAGACTATAAGGTGTTGTGTCTTAGGGAAGACTTATTTTTCTTCATGTTTGGATTTCCTATACACCAAATGATGTTGATACTTGCACTAGCTAAAGTGAGGTCATTGTACAAAGGTGATTCTTGTTGAAAAAAAAATCCTTTGGAAATTTTTCTTTTAAAAAAATTAGTTTTATTTAGATTATTTAATTAAGTTGGATGGATGAAAGATAATTATATGCATTAATGGAGGAGCTCTAATTCCTATACCCATGGTCACCTGAATACCTTAGTTCATGTAGATTTTAACCCTTTTCAAATAATTGTTGCAAACAAATTCTTAATAAACAGAAAAGATGTAATGGCAAACACACACATTAATACAAAGATTTGACCTCGGAAACCCAAAGCAAGAAAACTAGAAAGATTTTTCAGTATATATTCAACTTTATAATATCACAATGTGTATGTGTCCCACGACATTGATAAATTTTCAATCCATTTATCCTAGATTTGAATACAACCATAGTTCCTTAGCCGAAACTATAAAATCTTGGACTAGAACATCCGGGTGCCACAAAATCACTATAAAATGATGTAAAAAAGTGCCCAAATTTTTTAGAGGTGTTTCCCTCAAACCCCCATGCAGAGGGGTTTTTGCTTACCCATGCAAAATGAAACCCCCCCCCAACACCTATCACAACATACAACACATGGGAGTTGTCGTGCGAAGAATATAACACACACCCAATAGTTTCCTGACTATGGAAACCCTCATTCCTTCCCTCCATCCCATCATTAGTGTCTACTACACCTCCCACCTAATAATTCCTTATCAAATCCCACATGTCATACCTAGCATCCCTGAATCAATATATCCCTTCGATGTGACACATCGGAGACACAAAAGACGCAATCAATGTCATCCACTTACCTACCTCTAGATTCCCTCCTTTTGTATATGTTGCCTTTTAAAAATATATAGATTCTTATGTTGACATCCTCTATTCCAAAATATTTACTTGCTCTTTACTATTCTCTCACTCTACCTGTAAACTTATTGCATAACCTATATAACTAGGAAGGCCCCTCCATACCTAACTTTCTTTCCTTTCAACCTTCATATGGCAACCTTTCCTACCAAAAAAATGAAAAAAAATCGAACACATTTCATAAATAAGGGACCAAGAAACACAATTGTAGATATCCATTGTGAGGAGATTCAAGGGACCATCCTCAAATACTCTAGCAAAACTTTTATTAGGAAATTTAGTGATGGAAATTATCTTTCTATAAAAGCCTTAAATGGTTTAGCTACAACTAAATGGGGACAATCCATGGGCTACAGACCTAAAATTTGTTTTGGTTCAATGGGATTCACTACTTCTCTGTTCAAACCATGCAGGATATGGATAAGAATCCATGGGATACACACCTAATATTCATTTTGGTTCAATGGGATTTGTTACTTTTCTCTCCAAAGCATGCAAGATATGGAAAAAATCAGGACAAAATAAACTCATTTCAATAATGCATCTTGTTTATATGTTCAAAATTGGATTCGAAGTTTCAACCTACCATGTGAGGGAATCACCAAGATACCAATCTAAACAAAACTACCCAATCTCGATGAGGTATTTTGGATGCAAAATCTCCTAAGGACTCCTTGCGTATTAGTCTGGAATCTGCTAGCTCACTTCATGTGCTATGTGTGTACATTTTCGAAAAACCCATGGCCTTTTAGCGCCTTCCCACGTTGATTATCTATAATGGTTCTTCGTTTATAGTGGCTACTTTATATGGATGTTGTGCACGACACTTTTATTCAACCGTGAAGCTCTTACGATGTGTTTTTCAATTTCTGGTTACAGGTAGTCAGGTCAATTTCCCCAAACTCATGTGCACTTGTAGTTACGCATTGTGTTTTTAATAGAGCTGTAATAGATTTATTCAGATAAACCATCTCCCACGGTTTAGAATTATAGCGCTAGCAGATTATTTTGAAACTACAAGATTTTAACTACATTGAATACTTCCACCAGGGTTGGAATTTCGATTTGAACTTTACATATATTAGTGTTTTATTTATTTTTAATATTGACTTTATTGTTTTAATTATTTTTTTTAATTGTAATAATTGAAACTTATTTTTTATTAATTTTATATAAAAATTATAATATATATGATTTATTTATATACTATTAAATATAATATATATATATATATATATATATATATATATATATATATATATATATATTATATATATATATATATATATATATATATATATATATATATATATATATATATATATATATATATATATATATATATATATATATATATAGTTTATAAATAGTATATAGAAAATAATAATCAACCTAAATTATATAAATATATTTTGCTTTAGAGAAAATAGGGAGTGGTTCGAAAAATATGGAATTGTTATATATTATGTTTTTTTTTTTTTATATATATATGAGGATCTAATAAAATGTTGATAATTCTATAAAAAAAAAAATATTTCAAATTTAAGATTACAATTATAAGTAAGATTTAACAATATTATTAAGATGTTGAAATGCTAAGAAAATTTAAAAGTTTAACTATATAGATTAATATTCAAAATCAAAGTTCAAATAAATATTAATGTAGATATGAGGATTTCAACATAGAACAACTTCCTTAATTTGATATGCCTTTGTCTTTACTTCTTCTTCAAATAAATATTAATATAGATATGAGGATTTCAATATATAGCAACTTCCTTAATTTGATATGCCTTTATCTTTACTTCTTCTTCAAATAAATATTAATATAGATATGAGGATTTCAATATATAGCAACTTCCTTAATTTGATTACCCTTGTCTTTACTTGTTCTTCTTATTTTTCCATTCGAGTGCTTCCATCCGCTTCTAAGTCTTCACATCTTAGCTCAAACCTCTTCCTTAACCATTGCACTTGTCTTTACTTGCTCTTCTTATTTTTCCATTTCAATGCTTCCATCCTCTTCTAAGTCTTCACATCTTAGCTCAAACCTATTCCTTAACCATTTCCCTCGTCTTTACTTGCTCTTCTTATTTTTCCACACCCAGTTCAAGATTGACTCCAAGGAAACTGCCAGGAAACTGCAAATTTGCGCTTCAGGTTAGTGGTTGAATTTTTTTTCTTCAAACACTATGGGTTTGATTGCTGCTACGTTTTAATTTTTTATTTAATAAGTAATTTAATTTTTTATTTCACAAGAGATTTGTATGTGTAACTGCTCACAACCTTTTAAAACAAGGGTTTATCATTATGCAGAATATGGTTTCTTGGCCTGGAAATTGACATTCCACTGAAAGTTTCTTTTGGTTTTCAAAAAACTTCTGGGTTTTTAAACTTATTTTACAGCGAATAAATCTGTCATTCCACTGAAAGTTTCTTTTGGTTTTCAAAAAACTTCTGGGTTTTTAAACGTATTTTACAGCGAATAAATCTGTTAAAACTTCAACCGACAGTGATAAAAACAAAAATTATTTTTTGTTTTTAAAAAGATTATTGGCTAAATTATGTATGAGTGTTAATCGCCTTTGAAAATTACGATAAATATATGAAAATTTTCAACATAATTATTTATTAAATGGTAATTTTTTAATATATGAAAATTTTCAACATAATTATTCATTGAATGGTAATTTTTTAATCAAAACTTTATTAGTGAAGGGTTCATTTATTATGAGAACATCACTCTTGAAGGGAAAATTTTTTAATATAACGGGGCAAAATTTTTAATATAAAGTTTCTTGACGGGAAGAATAAGAACCCAAAACGTAAAAAAAAAATTGTATGATGGGTAAAGAGAAATCCAAATTCCAAACACTGCATCCCACCAATTGTTACTTCGTTTTCTTGGGGATTAATTTACCTATTGAAATTTGACTAATAGATATTGAATTTCTTGGGGATTACTTTACCTATTGAAATTTGACCAATAGATATTGACTCAGTATCATCTAATAGATATTGAATTTCTTGGGGATTACTTTACCTATTGAAATTTGACCAATAGATATTGATTCAGTATCATCCCTTCCAGTATTTTTTTTACTGGGGCAGAAAAAAAAATTATATTGAAAATACAAAAATTCTTACTTGTTGTAACATCCCTACCGCGTCATAATAAACCGTATGAGATATTTACGGGTGCAAACTGTTCGCAGGCTATTTTCTGGCGGGGCTTGCAGTTTCGGTTTGGCGTTATATGTATTCCACGTCGGATAGTTTGGTGCCACACATGTCATATGCATGGCGGAAAGAACTTGGCGATAGACGAGTATACCTGTTAAAATGAGAAAATGAGAGAACGCCAAATTGACCACAAATAAATTTGGCGGTTGTACGCTATTGTTTCTTGGTAAAAACAGTGCCACTCGTTTAGTTAAGCCAAGCGTTAACTTAATGGTTTTTTAATGGCAACTCCTGCCTAGGATCCTAGGATCCGTTTTTTTTGGAGATGGTGGGCTATGTGTAACCCGCTGGAGTCTCCACGGCAACAGAGAGAGGAGTGCCGTTACAAAGTTCGGGAGAGAAATGGCTGGGGATAGTTAGCAGTTAGGATCGGAACTGATTCTTGGATGGAGAAACCGATACCTTTCCTGATTAATGAAGTCTCTTTTCTTGGTCGAGGGGGCTACATGTTCGGCACATGACCTGTTCATATGAATTCCAATCTCGTGTTAGGTGCTCTGCTATAATTTGGGCACATGACTTGTTCATATGAACTCCAACATTATGTTAGGTTCTGAGTTGGGAAGTATCGAGAACCAATCCTTTGCCTGTATGTCGAGTAATAACATGGACAGCAATTTGCAGGGACCGTTAATCTCTCCTACAATTGAAAAACTGAGACCTGCTTCTGCTGCTCAGTGCCAATATTTGCAAGGTGAAGACGCAGTGGCCATGGAAACTGAGATGTCCAAGTTCGGATGGACAATGTATTTGGATCAGTATGTAGATAGTTGGAGAAATAAGTATAGAACCAGCGATGACGATATTGAGGAGAAGCAGAAGAAAAGTTCGATGTTTACGGAGGATGCAAAGAGATATCGAATTTATGACTGTCGTGCATCAAGAATTACAGGAAGGGAGGAGGAGTCTTCGCTGGTTTCCGATGCTTCGTCTGGTCCCCAGCAGCTTCCTCTTCCTGTGCAAGATATTGAGTATGAGAAAAGGCGGCGAACGACTGGTTCATATTCATTGGTTGCTATAAGAAAACCTGATGTTCATGTCAATAAAGATCAGGATTTGGAATGCATTGCATCTTGCTCGTTCGCGGATGTGGCTCCAAGGAAGAATGAAATGAGAACGATAAAAAAAGATGAGCATGATGATCTATTACTTCAGGACACAGCCACCTCTCCTATGCACAGCCTAGAGACGGACGTATGTATTCTCCTCCGTTCCAGAAGAGAGGCGTATGTGTTCTCTTCTGAGGGCATCAGCTCCAGAAGAGATCAGTTGCAGAAGATATTGTTTACTGCTTTTAAGAGAGCCTAGTGCGCGGCTGTAGCGGTTATCATTCTTCCTGTGATAGATAAAGAGATCTTGCATCAAGGAATAAATGGTTGTGATCGAAGATGGGATCTTAGTTATAAGGTTGATCTATAGAGGCGGAAACACATATTTAAATTCCACGGTTAGGTTCTTGGTAAAGCTCAATTTATTTGGTTGTCTTTATTGACTACTAATAACTAGGTACGCCGAAGCCTTTTACTTTGCATATTTCAATATTATACATGCACCATGATCTGTTATGTGAATGTGTATAAGGAGAACTCAAGCTATTTTCTTAGTAAAGAAAATATATCTCTACATATAGATCAAGATTGTTATTATGACATGCTTGCTCATGCACATGAGTAGATATTAAAAGATCTCTTTAAAGGTTGATTATTGTTTGAATAATATTGTAACTAATCTTGTTGCCAAGATTGTTGATGACTGCATTGACAGGAAACGATGGCAGATGGTGCCAAGGAAAGTGATGTTTAACATTATGGCAGGAAAAAGGATTATTCGTCCATGCAGATGAAGTCAAGCTGCAGTATTGCCCATTGCTAGAACAATTATGCCACAAGGAACTTTGCATGTGGCGGTATGTAAATAAAAGATTACATGTAAATGGTATTAGCTTTTAGCTAGTTGTGTGACAGCTTAATGATAATTCATTGTAAAGATTTTAAGACAATGGTTAAGGGATGGAATCCCTTATAAACCATTGAGTGAGGGGTGAAAACCCTCACGAGCGTTTAATAATAAGATTAAACGTTTGCTGGTTTTCACCCTACGGGGTTTCCAGGGTATATCCGTGTTCTATGGTGTGATTGATGTGATTGCCTTATGTGTCTGTTGATAATGATGGGTCCTTAATGATGATGGTTCTTTATTTGATGTGACAACCATAATGTCTTAGTACATGATTATCTAACATGGTTAAGGATATCAAGAAATGGATGCGTGGATTCATGAGACAGTTATGTTATTACAGTGATGGTTAAAGGTTATGCAATGGTTATGAAATTTACTGTCCTTGATGGCCATTTACTTGATGTACTAATAAATATTATATTTAATGGATAATGATGAATTGTGGAGTTGTGAATTGGTTAATTACTTGTGGTAATTTGTATGAAAAATTCTAACTCCTTACTTTTACATGCGAGGTTACCGGGGTATGTGTCAAGTGGTATCAGAGCCAAGTTTGCAGCACTGCCGCCTTTGGGAATTGGTAAGCGGAAAATAAATTAAGGTACGCCACCAACGAGCATTAACTCAGGTATGAGTTTAATCATTCACATATTGATTTACATAGTACACTACTTTTGGCATGATATGTGTGATTCATATCTATAACTTCTTTGGGTAGTAAGCAATAAAGTTGTTGCCTAACTACATTCATAACATTGGATTCCTGATGAGGAAAAAGACAATGAAACTTTTGTCACACTTACAAACAAAATTGAACACTCATTACACTTAAGAACAATATTGAACACTCATTGAAGAAGTGACAACCAACTACCAACTTTTGATTTGCACATATGGCAATAACAACAATGCATATATTGAACTAGATTGAAAATTACAATGAACGAAACTTAATGAGCCAATGCATGAATATAAATCAGGGGGAACATCCTTGAATAGGATGAAAAATTGTTTTAAAAAGGACATTAGAAGAACCCCTTTAGATATTGAAAAACATGCAATGAGTCAAGCAGCGAGACTTGAGTGTCATAACTAACTTTTGATTTAGCCTTGTCTTGGATGCATGAAGATGATTGGTAGTTGAGATTGGTTAGTGTTGTATGACTAACCCATAGAACGTATATGCATTAATTGAATTGGACTAAGATTGTTACAGTTCGTAACCAAGTGAAGGTTGATTGATGTCGCATGCATGGAATGTGTGTATGAAGATTTTTACTCTCTCGGTGCTATAGACCAGTTGTGCATGAGAAGAGTTCTTAATTTTATTCACCATGAGAGTGCATGATGAATAGTATATGCTTATGTCCTAATAGTTTTAATGATGATTACCTTCTAATTAACTGAAATCCATTAGCATGGTATGTGCTTATGTTAATCATTACTTGTTGGGAGATAAAAACCATTGGAGCCTCGATTTAATGATGGTTGAATTTATCTCTACTATGGGAATGATGGATTTCTTATGCATGTTGCATTCCAGTGTGAAGTTAAGGGTAGAGGCATGTTCAGTGGGTAACATTTTGAGGACCCATTCCTGGTATGATTACATGCGATAATTATTCATAAATAGACTACCTGTGTTAATACAATTGTCAGTAAACTCTAACTACCTTCCCCAGCTATAGATGCTTCCAAAGGAAAAGGAAGCAAGGAGAAGGAAGAAGACCGTGCTGTAGGGACAGACGGAGATGGGAAAAAGAATCGCTAAGTCTGGTGATGACCAGATAGAGCAAGCTTTGGGTATCAGAATCTTGCAGAAAACTCTAATGACTAGATAACGCTTGATGGGCATGTGAGTATTCCCTTGACCATGCTTAAGAAGTTGGAAAATGATAACTATAGTGTATTGATGTTAATGATTTTCGTAATGTCTCCTTGAAGTCATTATTCTGAAAAGGTCACATAATAGTGTTATGATATTAGTTGCATCTAGCATCAAGTGGTAACTCTGGTGCATATGCGACACTTAGGAGATTATGCTTCTAATTGCATAAGTAGAGCCATTGCTTCCGGTAAGGGTGGTTTAACTTGTTAGTTATGCATGTTGATCCAAGGATAAGATAAGTGTCTTGTTCACTTACTTGAAGAACACGTATGAATGTTTTATATAATTCTTAGTAGAGAAAGTATTTGAATGCATGCAATAAAAGAATGGTTCTTTTATAGATTTTCTTGGTAAAGAAAACAGGTAGTTCCTCCTAGTAGGACTAGTAGTTCCTCCTAGTAGGACTACAAGTGAGTCTTGTGTGTGAAATGCTTGTCTCTTGTCTATAAAATCCTTGCTAAATATAGCTAAAGTATCTTCTTGAGAAAAGAGGATGAGGTATATAATGTCCTGAGGACATAGCATGGAAGGTGGCCAAGTTTGCTTGAATTAAAATATGTATCTTTATTTGATAAAAGCTTCTTGGGAAATATATATAATGTACCCAAGATTTGGAGCATTCATTGTGAAACTGATTGCCGGGCAGAGAGAAGCAAGGACAAATACTCCGCAATTGCCTGGCCTTCTTCTTCAACCTCGATGTCATAGTCTGCTACTAGATCTCCCCTCACGTTATTTACAATATCTTCTTCCATCTCCTTATCTCGCCCTTTCACTTGTCCTTCCAAGGTTGCACTTTGAGGCTGTCTTTCTTCCTTAGAAGCTGCAGAACCTACCTCTGCACGGCCCTGGCTAGAAGCACTCGAACCCGCGCCTACATTTTGGAGTTGTTGAAGAAGCCTGCCTATTGCTTCTTCCCTTGTACCTCCATGTAATAAGGCACTCGAACCAACGACTGCATTTTGGAGTTGATGAAGAAGCCTGCAAGGCACATTCTTAGTTATCTTTGATCATGCATGTAATGCATAATCATTTCACTAGGACTTAGAAACTAACTAGAATCATAATGCAATTAGCGTATATATATATATATATATATACGCTAATTGCATTATGATTCTAGTTAGTTTCTAAGTCCTAGTGAAATGATTATGCATTACATGCATGATCAAAGATAACTAAGAATGTGCTTCTAGGCACATAGATATTCATCCCTAAATTCTTGAGGAAAGAGTATATTACATATATACATAAATATAGTCTCATCTTAAAGAGTATGCATACTTCATGTATGAAGATGCAGGATTTTATGAGAATTTTCTTGAAAATAAAAATAGAGGTTCTTTCCTTAAAGACACATTAGAATAGTGTTCATACAAGAAACAAAATCCTTACTTGTTTCACGAAAAGAACTATGTGCATCGAAGTAAAGTAATTGTGTCAGGAAAAGACATGTTGCATAATGGTAGCTATTGTGACTTTGAAATTGTAAGTCGGTGTGTACTTAGAGGAAGGGGTCATGTTAGCTTCTTTGAAATTATTAATCTCTTGGAGAGATTGTCTTGTTGGATGAGCTGTGTTGATTGCTTGACTTGATGCATAAAGGATAATTAATCCTTGTTTTTGTATCTTGATTTTTATGCCTAAAGATAGATATCTTTAATAATTTCTGGAAAGGGAATCTTGAGAAACCCTCACATCTGATGATAGAGAAATGAGGATTAAAATGACTTCCTTTAAGAAAGAGGTATGTGGTTTGTCATATGAAATGATGGTGGTCTTCTAGTGAAGGGAATAAGTGTTGCATACATTAAAGAAGGGCTTATATGATAAGCAATAGTATGCACAAAGATTAGTCATTGTGACATAAGAGTTATGTTCTTGTATGTTAGAGAGATTATGTTTAATTACATTAACAATGCATGACCCAAGCTAGCCATAGTAAACGTAGGATAATACTCCATTAATGATGATTTGAATTGGAACAACAGACTATGGCAAAATTGGGAATGCTGAGAGTATTAACTCAACTGTTGTTGACATTTATACATTAATGAGTATTTGCATATGCTTTTATACATGACAATATTGTATGCATGAACATTCTTGGAAATGGAATACATGTTAACTGATGCATATTTATAACTAACGTTGCTGATGGGATTAAGTAGTGGTAGCTTAATGGCAACAAGAAAACTCATCACATAAATTGCTGCAATATGAACTGCAATTATAAATAAGAAAGAATGATGTTGTATGATATGCATGGATTATGTTATTGGAAAATTTGCATGCATACAATGTGTATGATGGATATGTTTCCCATCAATCTTGATGTTGTGGACCCATGATGAGGGATGAGTGTAAATGCATGGTGTACATGCATGTTTATTTTGTAATGATAATGATTATATGGTTCATTGCGTAATTACTTTGAGAAAGAGTAATAAAAGAGAAATTTAACATGCCAGACAGTTGCAGATAGTTGGGTTGATGACAGTTACCTGCCTGGAGGGTTGATTGTACTTGTCTGTCCGGATTGTGAAAGGCTTGAATGCCTTGGGTTGATGACAGTTACCTGCCCGGAGGGGTTGATGGTACTTGTCTGCCCGGATTGTGAAAGGCTTGAATGCCTTGGGTTGAAGACAGTTACCTGCCCGGAGGGGTTGATGGTACTTGTCTACCCGGATTGTGAAAGGCTTGAATGCCTTGGGTTGATGACAGTTACCTACCCGGAGGGGTTGATGGTACTTGTCTGCCCGGATTGTGAAAGGCTGGAATGCCTTGGGTTGATGGCAATTACCTGCCCGGAGGGGTTGATGGTACTTGTCTGCCCAGAGTTGGGTTCATGGCAGCTACCTGCCCGGAGGGGTTGATGGTACTTGTCTGCCCAGATTTCCTCTCCCTGGAATCCTTGAGCTGGTGGGCCAGTGGAATTCCATGTTAGACCTGGTAAGGTCTCTATCAAAGAAACTGTCTGGATGTGAAAATGACTCGATTTGGCTGTGGAAACCAGTTCCCATGGGTTGGGAATTCTTAGCCTGTTATGGTTCTCATAGCTAAAGAAATGAACGAATCAACTATATGATATGTTGAAGATGAATTTTACATATAGTTGTGTAAAATATATTATGCACATTTAACAAGAAATGAGCTTAGTGTCCAATAAGGAGTTATTCGAAAATTTAATTCCTTTATTGTATTATTAATTTTGTGAACATCTTAGTGGGAGCTAAGACAGTTTTTGCTGGATGCAGTGATAGACTGTTTTGATGATTAGAGAGCTAGGTGCTCTTTTGGTACTTCTCGAAGTACTTTGCGGATGTCTTTAGTAAGAATTCGTTCAGTATACACGTGGAACGGTGATTTATCATTTGATGATTAGTATTAGTGCTCTTTAAGTACTTGTAAAAGTACTATGATTTAGAAAGCATCTAATATTGCACAATTGATTGCTAGTCAAAAGTATCTCATTTGACTCAGAATATTGGGACTAACACGATTGAATTTGTTAGTCATACATTACAGGAATTACTCACCATGGAGGATTGAAGAATTGTCCAACCACTACTAAAATGCTTACATGAAAGTATTCATGATTTTCAAGCATAAGATGGTAAGTTATGGTAAGTTAACACAGAGAATTGTTTATTATGAAAGCTTATGACTATTGATGTTTATAACTAATGATCCTTCTTATGATTATATCATTACTATTTGGTGTGGACTCGATGGTGGTACCATGAGTAAAACCTCAAGTTCTCAATGAAGGATGAACACCGAGGACGGTGTTCCTGTTAAGGGGGGGAGTATGTAACATCCCTACCGTGTCATA
The DNA here is from genome assembly GCA_031772625.1 of Pinus tabuliformis. Lineage (NCBI taxonomy): Eukaryota > Viridiplantae > Streptophyta > Pinopsida > Pinales > Pinaceae > Pinus > Pinus tabuliformis. The sequence continues at coordinate 320,761,915 of CM062819.1, forward strand.
ATAAACCGTATGAGATATTTACGGGTGCAAACTGTTCGCAGGCTATTTTCTGGCGGGGCTTGCAGTTTCGGTTTGGCGTTATACGTATTCCACGTCGGATAGTTTGGTGCCACACATGTCATATGCGTGGCGGAAAGAACTTGGCGATAGACGAGTATACCTGTTGAAATGAGAAAATGAGAGAACGCCAAATTGACCACAAATAAATTTGGCGGTTGTACCCTATTGTTTCTTGGTAAAAACAGTGCCACTCGTTTAGTTAAGCCAAGCGTTAACTTAATGGTTTTTTAATGGCGACTCCTGCCTAGGATCCATTTTTTTTTGGAGATGGTGGGCTATGTGTAACCCGCTGGAGTCTCCACGGCAACAAAGAGAGGAGTGCCGTTACAAAGTTCAGGAGAGAAATGACTGGGGATAGTTAGCAGTTAGGATCGGAACTGATTCTTGGATGGAGAAACCGATACCTTTCCTGATTAATGAAGTCTCTTTTCTTGGTCGAGGGGGCTACATGTTCGGCACATGACCTGTTCATATGAATTTGAATCTCGTGTTAGGTGCTCTGCTATAATTTGGGCACATGACTTGTTCATATGAACTCCAACATTATGTTAGGTTCTGAGTTGGGAAGTATCGAGAACCAATCCCTTGCTTGTATGTCGAGTAATAACATCGACAACAAATTGCAGGGACTGTTAATCTCTCCTTCAATTGAAAAACTGAGACCTGCCTCTGCTGCTCAGTGCCAATATTTGCAAGGTGAAGACGCAGTGGCTATGGAAACTGAGATGTCCGAGTCCGGATGGACAATGTATTTGGATCAGTATGTAGATAGTTGGAGCAGTAATTATAGAACCAGCGATGACGATATTGAGGAGAAGCAGAAGGAAAGTTCGATGTTTACGAAGGATACAAAGAGATATCGAATTTATGACTGTCGTGCATCAAGCATTACAGGAAGGGAGGAGGAGTCTTCGCTGGTTTCCGATGCTTCGTCTGGTCCCCAGAAGCTTCCTCTTCCTGTGCAAGATATTGAGTATGAGAAAAGGCGACGAACGACTGGTTCATATTCGTTGGTTGCTATAAGAAAACCTGATGTTCATGTCAATAAAGATCAGGATTTGGAATGCATTGCATCTTGCTTGTTGGCGGATGTGGCTCCAAGGAAGAATGAAATGAGAACGCTGAAAAAAGATGAGCATGATGATCTATTACTTCAGGACACAGCCACCTCTCCTATGCACAGCCTAGAGACGGACGTATGTATTCTCCTCCGTTCCAGAAGAGAGACGTATGTATTCTCTTCTGAGGGCATCAGCTCCAGAAGACATCAGTTGCAGAAGATATCCAGAGGAGATCAGTTGCAGAAGATATTGTTTACTGCTTTTAAGAGAGCCTAGTGCGCGGCTGTAGCGGTTATCATTCTTTCTGTGATAGATAAAGAGATCTTGCATCGAGGAATAAATGGTTGTGATCGAAGATGGGATCTTAGTTATAAGGTTGATCTATAGAGTCGGAAACACATATTTAAATTCCACGGTTAGGTTCTTGGTAAAGCTCAATTTATTTGGTTGTCTTTCTTGACTACTAATAACTAGGTATGCCGAAGCCTTTTACTTGGCATATTTCAATATTATACATGCACCATGATCTGTTTTTGAATGTGTATAAGGAGAACTCAAGCTATTTTCTTAGTAAAGAAAATATATCTCTACATATAGATCAAGATTGTTATTATGACATGCTTGCTCATGCACATGAGCAGATATTAAAAGATCTCTTTTAAGGTTGATTATTGTTTGAATAATATTGTAAGTAATCTTGTTGCCAAGATTGTTGATGTCTGCATTGACAGGAAACGATGGCAGATGGTGCCAAGGAAAGTGATGTTTAACATTATGGCAGGAAAAAGGATTATTCGTCCATGCAAATGAAGTCAAGCTGCAGTATTGCCCATTGCTAGAACAATTATGACACAAGGAACTTTGCATGTGGCGGTATGTAAATAAAAGATTACATGTAAATGGTATTAGCTTTTAGCTAGTTGTGTGACGGCTTAATGATCATTCATTGTAAAGATTTTAAGACAATGGTTAAGGGATGGAATCCATTATAAACCATTGAGTGAGGGGTGAAAACCCTCACGAGCGTTTAATAATAAGATTAAACGTTTGCTGGTTTTCACCCTACGGGGTTTCCAGGGTATATCCGTGTTCTATGGTGTGATTGATGTGATTGCCTTATGTGTCTGTTGATAATGATGGGTCCTTAATGATGATGGTTCTTTATTTGATGTGACAACCATAATGTCTTAGTACGTGATTATCTAACATAGTTAAGGATATCAAGAAATGGATGCATGGATTCATGAGACAGTTATGTTATTACAGTGATGGTTAAAGGTTATGCAATGGTTACGAAATTTACTGTCCTTGATGGCCATTTACTTGATGTACTAATAAATATTATATTTAATGGATAATGATGAATTGTGGAGTTGTGAATTGGTTAATTACTTGTGGTAATTTGTATGAAAAATTCTAACTCCCTACTTTTACATGCGAGGTTACCGGGGTATGTGTCACTTGTGCAGGTGATTTTTATATTTTCAATATCAATCATATTTTCCAGCAGAAAAAAGGGTACAGAAATGGATGATACTGAATCAGAACTCTGATCCTCTGTATGATGGTCATTAAAATGACACGTATGATGCTCATTAAAATGACCGTGTCAGAACTCTGAGTCTCTGTATCAGTTTTGTATGGTGAACCATAAAAATTAAAATTAAAATTAAAAGTCCAAAAATAAAGAACAATTAAAAAAAGTAGAAAGAAAATAAATAAATAAATAAATATTCAAAACATTAAATATTCAAAACATTTAAATAATATTGGCTCAAAAAAAAAATTCCAGGTGAAAAAATTAGATGGGTTAGATCTCACCATCTAGGGTTTCCCTCGTTTCCCTAGAGACATATCAAAAAGACTTATTCTTGATTTCGAAGTTGATCTTATTCTTTATTTCGAAGTTGATATTAGTTTCTCTATCTGGTGGAAAGAAAGTGACCATCCTGACCCTCACTTAGGAGGGAATTAGCTCTAACGGAGTGCTGTTTCGCCGAGAGAGCGCTTCTCCCAAAGTTCCTAGAGCTCAAGCGCTTCGCCGTGCCGAAACTTGATCGAAATGACATATATAATGTAGAGCAAGAGCCAATGAATTTCTCACAGAATCATGAGGCCCAGAGAACTGGGGAGGAAGGGGGGGTAGGGGGGGATGGGAGGGGGCGAGCCTAACATTTCACTCTACAACTACGTTCCTTCAAATTGCGAGGAACGGGGGGATGGGAGGGGGCGAGCCTAACATTTCACTCTACAACTACGTTCCTTCAAATTGTGGGGGCCTAAGCTTGCGGACCCTTCAAATGAAGGCCGCCATAAAAGAAACGATGGACGAAATGGTCGATCGATATTTCAAGGCCCGAGACCGCTACCACTTGATCCAGCCTTTCCCGAAAGAGTCTCTTCGCATCGCCGAGCCTACTCGAGATATCCATTATATATGTTATTTTCGTTAGTTCTACAGATCCTTTTTAGTTTGTCTGAGCCTATTCGATATATCCCCATTATATATGCTATTGTCGTTAGTTCTACAGATACTTCTTAGTTTGTCGTTTTTTAGTTTGTCCGAGCCTATTCGATATATCCCCATTATATATGCTATTGTCGTTAGTTCTACAGATCCTTTTTAGTTTGTCGTTAGTTCTACAGATCCTTTTTAGTTTTTTAGTTTGTCGTTATTAATCCTTTTTAGTTTTTTAGTTTGTCGTTATTAGTTCATGTTAAATCTGTATTTAAAATAAATTTATACTAATAAATTTATACTAATTACCACACATTCAGTTCATGTTAAATCTGTATTTAAAATAAATTTATACTAATTACCACACATTCAGTTCATGTTAAATCTGTATTTAAAATAAATTTATACTAATTACCACACATTCTATTAATTACCACACATTCTATTAACGACATGGGAAGATTATGGAAACATTCTATTAACTACATGGGAAGATTAATAGAAACATTAGATCCCTACAGTTTGAAAGATTATGGAAACATTACATCCCTACAGTTTGAAAGATTATGGAAACATTAAATCCCTACAGTTTGATATCAATTCATGGAAACCTCCTCCATAATAGAAGACTTTTTACTCCTGCCTTGGCCCATAAAGGATTTTGGAAGCTAAATAAGGATTTTGGAAGCTAAATAGGTTACATTGGAAACCTCCTGCATAATAGAAGACTTTTTACTCCTGCCTTGGCCCATACAGGATTTTGGAAGCTAAATAGGTTACATAAGAATGGCTTAACACAAGGTGGCCAGATGAATAACTTGTTATAATCATGGCTGAGCAACTATGGAAAAGATAATCAATAATAAACATGTACAGCTACTTAGCACTAATCTATGTACAGCTACTTAGCACTAATCTTTTTAAATTCGCAAGATTTAAAGTACTTCTTCTGAATTTGGAAGTCCTCCCTTCATAATTCATCTGCAAGCTTTAATGGACAGTAAACACAACTGCCTACGGAATGCAACTGCCAATGGAAAATCAGTAAAAACAGAGGGAACAGGTTATGTTACAGGCCAAGGGTAACAAGAAACATAAATTCTTGCAATGGAAAATCAGTAATGCCGGAAAGGTGGTAAGAGTTCAGGAGCAGGCTCTGTGAGCTATGGCAGGACCGGCCCTGACGAAGGATTCTACCAAGCATTCAGTGATAGAATTTAGCACCCTGCATATTTTCAGCTTGATTGTGGATCTTGACAGACTATACAGCAACAATAAGATTCAAAAATGCACCACCAGTCACCTATCTTAATAGGAAAATCTGAACAGGGCTTGTAGATCACTACAGACTTCTTCAATTTGTGAATTATTGCCCAGAACATGTTGACTAAAACCATACTCTAAACAGATATCTAAAACATGCTGACTAAGGCCAATTCTGATCAGAGACACTGAGGATAGCCGGGTTTTAATTCATACTTTTCACCCATATTATATTCTTTAGGATAAAGCCAAGCCGGGAGTGCTTCAGTAGTCCAAATAAACGGTGACTGCTATGCTATTGATCGAACTTTAAACACTATTCCAGGAGCCAGAATAGAGATGGAGAAAAATAAAAGAGCAGTGTGTCTGTTCTGCTTCAGAAGTAAAACTTCACTCCGGAGACTAAAAAAACTTAAATTTTATCCAGTCTTTCATCTCATTTATGTATTTCTAAAAACACCCAGACTTTCATCTCATTTATGAATTTCTAAAAACATCCAGACTTAGAAACTGTAAACTGTAAGAGAATAGAAAGACTGACCTTTTCCAGGTGCCTGCCTGCCGAGGGGAGTGCGTCCTTGTACCTCCAGCAAGACCAAAACCAGAGCGCAAAAAGACACCCGAGCCCTGCGCGACCAGAAAAGCTGGCTAAAAACTCTACCACAAAATGAGGTTTTATAGACGCTTCATGGATTTGAGGCCGGAGGAAAAAGGAATTGAGCGTGTCATTCTATAGATGAACATGTAGAGGAAAAGAGTCGTTTGCTGACAAGTGGCTAAGAGGAAGCACGTCGAGCATCAGGTGTGCATGGGCGGTAAGACCTACCAGGGTGCGTGCGAGGTGGAAGAAAACTGGAGAGCATGCATAGGGTTCTCGCATACCTGCTGGGCTTTGATAGGCTGAGATTGTATGTGAAGACATGGTTGTGGCGACCTGGTTGGTTGCTTTCAGCACGCGGCTCCGACCGGCAGCTCCCACACCATCTGCAAAACAAAATAGGCAACATAGTTCATAAATCATCTTTAATATTGCCATCTATCATGATGCTATTTGCAATACAGGCCATAAATTTTAATAATTTGATTATGAGAGTTAAATAAAACAACTGGTTTCTTTTCTATTCTTTATTTAAAAAGATTGGTGAGTTCATTTAACCTAAATGCTATTAGGAAATTGTATTGCTGGTTTAGAATGGTTATAATCAATGGTATGCTTTTTCAATTTTAATTTTCCGTCAGTTAAAGAGTATCTAGAAGTGTTTGTTTAAAAAAATGAAATGAAATTAATTTAATATAAATGTTTTTTATTTTTATTTTAATCATTATTATAATAATTTTTTTAAAAATAAAAAATGTAGTTTTAAAGTAATGTGTTTTATATATAAACATAAAATTTAAAAATCAATTTAATTTAAAAAAAAAAAAGATTTTTCTTTATTATATATATAAAATAAGAAAAATAATGTTATGTTCTATTTAAAAAAAAAAAAATTAAAACAAAAATTATATGTATATTATTTTTTAAATATTATAAGGTTTTGTATTAATTATTTTAATTTTTAATTTAGAAAGTTTTTAATTTTTTATCATTTATTTAAATTTATTTTTTTATTATTATGGTTATAAGCTAAATGTTTTTTTAACCAATATTCAATTTAAATTATTTTTGTAAAGTAAAAACAAAATTTTAAATTGAAAATTTATTTGAATGAGTAAAGTCTGTTTAACTTAATTGCATTTTTGGAACTTTTAAATTGAATATTTTAATTGAATGAAAATTTAATTTAATTGCAATTAATCTAAACCCACCTTACACATTTTAGCAAACCATGATTTTGTGATCCGAATTGGATCCTCAAACACTCGTATAGTTCTTTGAACTCTGTAAAACTCATACCGAAGATTCAAAGTGCTATGGATGTCGAGCTTATCATAAATAACCTCTAAACAATGGCAATTTGTGGTCAGCACAGAGCAACAAGGACCCTCGGTCAAAGCGCACAGACCGTTGGCCCATGGTAACTGCGCGCTGGTGCAAATTGGCAAACTGGAGGTCAAATCCAAAAATAGAGGCAGTTTATGATACGCGGAGGGCATCCCCCTCAGTGAAGGAAAGCCCTGAGCGCTCGGTCACGAGGAAAGTATAAAACCATATGGAAATCGTCGATTTCCTCAAAAGGCGGGCCCTGCGCTAAAACCGGCAGGATATCGGAATGACTTCAAGGGGTAAGCGGGTTCGACCGAGTCCTGCCTGATGCCATACAACGGGTGACACGCGTCCGGCAGATGAGAGAGAAATCCGCTCACATCGCGCAGGTAAAGGGCATGCTACTTACCCACCCGATATGGACGAAGACCGTAGGATCTGGAGGCCCCAGATCAATGGCGGAGAAGCAATCAAATGGATGATCAGATTCGACATGGAAATAGGCTGCGGCAGATAAGATTTGAGATCTGGCATGACTGATGAGTTGGCAGAGGAAACAGTTTCGCAGGCGATCTTGGTGCAATGGAAATAACAACCATTCAAAGAGAACTGACACTTAGTTTGTAAGGAAACAGGTGGCCACCTCTCTGTGAAGCGTTACAATGATGATGACGTAGAGCAAGGGAATTCCAGTGGACAGAGGTAGGAGATCCAGAGAGCCGGGAAGCAAAAACAAACAGTCAGGGAGCAGATTAGCTTTAAGCCACAAACGGACAGAGGAAGTAGGGGGAAGCAGGAAATGAGAGCAAAGAGAGAGAGAGAAGCAAAATTGCAAAGAACAGAGAAACTGAGCTGACCTGCAGAGCAAAGGTAGCATCGAGCAGATAGAGACAGAGAGAGTTCAAGAGTTTGTGAACTCCAGGGAAGGCTTGAGAGGTTCAAGCAACTCTTCTGCGTATACTTGTCAGGTATTGACTACCAAATTGGACTCATACCACTAAGACCAGTTGAGGTTGAGTTTCAGTAAGGGGAGTCTATGTACTTTAGAGACTTGGGGGATCCAAGTACAGTCCTACTGATCATCATCTGTTGAGTGAGACTCAATTTGAGCTCATTGTTGTAAAACTCTACTTTTTAAGACACAATAGAAAGGCCACCACTGAAGGTTGGACCAGGAGATGTAACCTAGGAGGATTGGGTGAACTCTTTATTAAGCTTGTTGTGTTTTATGTGTTTTCTTACTGTGTTTTCTCACAGTTTCAGTGTTTGTGCATTACCAATCTTATCGATCCGTTGCATAAAATAACATAGGCACACCCCATCACATAAGTCTGTAATACCTTCATTAATTAACTGAGATCATTCACGAGTGATTTCAAATCAAGTGGTATCAGAGCTCCTAGGTTGTTTAAGGTTAGACAAGCTTGTGTTGGATTTTGTTGTTGAATGCTAACTATATTAAAGCTTAAATTAGGAGAAGGAGAGTTGGTCGAAACTAACCCAGAAATTGGAAGAGTCTGTCCTAAGAAGAAAATGTCAGAAGAAAGTCCCTTGGGACCAAACCCCCAATTTATAGATAGTTTCTTGGCCATGAGGTCCATGGTAGAGGAAATTTATAGGGAGTTTAAGAAAGGTAAATATGTAGATTCATCACACTCCAAAGAAAAAGGAAAAGAAGAATCTCTCCTCCATGGCCACTCAAAAGGCAAAGGGAAAGAAGCAAACTTTCTCACACCTCCTAATAGCCCTGAACATAAAAAGAAGACGTCTTTGATTAAATTAGATGTTAAATTTGATTTACCAATATATGATGAAGAGTTGAATGCAAAGAAGATGGATAATTGGATCAGACAGATTGATGTTTATTGCAGAGTGCAAAGTATCGACTCAGAAAAGAGTAAGATTCAGTTGGCCAGCCTACGCCTTGGAGGCATTGCCTTGGTATGGTGGGAAGGCAGGACACAAACTGACATGAAGAAACATGGTAAGATTCTCTCTGTCTTGATTAAATTTGTTTCTAAAATCAAAAAGCAGTTCTATCCACTAGCTTACATGCAGCAAGCCATGATGAGGTGGCAAACTCTTCGCCAATTGAAAGGGAAAAGTGTACAAGGTTACACCTAAGAATTTAGGAAAAGAGCTTTGATTGTAGGAATTTCATTAGACTCACCTGAGACTCTATTGAAGTACATAGGTGGTCTACACAGCTACATGAGGCACACTATCCTCATGTTTAATCCCACTAGTATAGATGAGGTATCTGTGCAAGCTACGCATCTAGAAGCTAGAGGAATGAATGGGAACCCAGAAGTTGGGGGATCATCCAAACCCACTACAAGCAAGAATAAGGAGAAAAGAAAACAAAAATGGAAAGAGAGGAAGGCCAATGCTGCACAAAAGACAAAGTCTTCATGCACTCACTGTAAAAAGGATGGGCATGATGATGAACACTGCTAGATTTTGCATCCGAAGCTGAGACCTAAGAAGTTCGAGGGCAAGAAGAAGAAGACTGTTGCAGCTATTCAAAAGGATTTGGGGTCGGACTCAAGAGATGAAACAACTATTGCAGCCACAGGTATATAAGGTAAAAATTCTTAAGCATCTACTAGTAATTTTGTACAATCTACTAATAATGAAGAAAATGAGAGGAAAAGACAAGAGCTTTTCCATATTTGAGTTATTTCCAAGCATCAAAATATTGATACTTTGTTTCATAGTGGCTCATAAGTAAATGTAATTTCTGAAGCAATTGTAAAGAAGTTGGGATTACTGACTACACCTCACAAGAAAGCATACCCATTAGGTTGGTTAAGTGATAAAGAACAACTACAAGTGAGTAGCCAATGTAAACTTAAGTTTTCTTTTGGGTCAACATTTGTAGATGAGCTTGAGTTAGATATAGTTCCTCTGGATATATGTGGAATTGTTTTAGGAAGTCCTTACTTGTATGATAGAAAAGCTATTTTCTATAGAGATGAGAACAAGTATCTATTCGTTAAAGATGGAATTGAATATTTTGTAAGAACTCATAAGCTCAAGAATAATTATACTCTCACAAATTCAGGGCCGATGAAATGAATTGTAAATTCATACAAACAATTTTTACTGATGGTTGTAAAGGAAAAGAAACCTGATAAAACCAACATATTTGAGGGCTGTGATGCTAAACATCAAGCTGATTTAGAAAAAATTGTTTCAGAATATGATATCTTGTTTCAAGAGCCTAAAGGTCTGCCACACAAAAAGGAAATAGTGCATGATATTAATTTGCAGCAAGATGCTCCATTGCCTAACATCGGAATGTACAGGTTGTCCACTTTAGAGAATGCAGAAATCAAGAAGGAGGTGCAGGAGTTGCTCAAGAAGGGGTTCATCATGTAACAACCCAAAATAAACATGTAATTAATTAGATTAATCAAGTAATCAACATGAAATTATCCACTAATGAACATCAAAGTTCAAAACTATGAGTAGAGACACTTACCTGTAATTTCAGTTGAAATCTGCTAACTACAACAAGGTTTTGGGGATGACTCTCCACCCAACCGTAGGCTCAATTGTACAAAATCTTTCTATAACTGGCCACCCCAGAGCCCTCAACCAACGTACTACTATCAGAATATCCTTTGTCTCACAACACTATTCTCCCAAGAGAATGGATGGTGGAATCATGGAATGATGGAATGCCTCTCATCTTTCTCACCATCTATTAAATAGAGCAAACATTGGAAGGGGAACCACATGCACACACTCCATGTCTCTACATGAAACTTTATTGCTTTCTTGTTTTATTTCTTTTGTTTTTACTTTTTGATAGCTTTACTAATTTTTACTACTTTCTTGTTTTATTTATTTTTATATTTATTTAGAGCTTTAGTATTGTTATTTATTATTTTATTATTATTTATTATTTATTTACTATTACTATTTTTTTTTATTGTTTATTATTTATTTTCTTGTATTTTAATATTATATTATATTATTTATTATTTATTATTTTTATTATTATTTATTATTTATTATTAAGGAACATTACATACTTCCCCACTTTAAGGAACTTCATCCCGAAGTTAAGTTGAATTATCTATTATTTATTATTTATTATTAAGGGACATTACATATAGTTATTTATTACTCCATGTTTGCCCTACACTCTCTGTTGAACTAGTATAACTAGCAGGCATCGAAAGTTTCACAACACCCGGAAAATCTCAAGGAATCTCTGTCCTTTTTCCCTCTTTCGGAACTAGGCATAAGCCTTCCCGGTCTGTATCCTACTCCAAGGCTGGCCCCAAGGCTCATGCCTGACTCAGACCTCATCTGCCCCAAGGCAGGCATCCGGTACAATACTCAATGACTCTGGGCATCTCGCAAGGCTGCCCACTCCCTCCACAACTACTAAGGCGCACAGCCCCAGGCATTGAAATCCTTACACCCCCACCAGACTTCGGCATCCCAATTCAATAACAGGCACCTAGGCTAGAACATTAGGCACTTGGCCTCCTCAAGATGGTCCCATAGCCCTTCAAGTGCTATCCATCAAGAGCTATCCATCAAGAGCTACACAAGACAAAGGAACCACTAGCATATGTAGTGTTGATTGAGTTTCTTCCCAGCCCATATGGTGTTACTTATTCTCCCTCGTGCATATCGGCTCGCATGAGATCATCAAATAAACCGGCCCTCTCAACCCATTTGTGGAGTCCTGTGAATCATCACATCTCAACATGCAACCAATTCATTAGCTATACCATCATAGTATCATAGAAAATAATCCACATGCCAAGTCTTGCATGTCATTATGAGAACATCATCATTGTTAATTGCAACATTGTGAATAATAACGAACTGCATACTCATGCATGTCATAAATTTGTACGCAACTATCACATGCTTCACCTCATGAAATACCATCATAAGTTATAACATCAACATATTTACATCAAAGATATATCATGACTTCACATAATAAATGAACCACATGTCAATAAACCTCATATTATATCATCATAATTCCTATGCCACGTTATGCATATCATATCCATCATGAGTATTCAATATTAAATACCTATCATCACGTAGTAAATGAATATTTCAATATACCTTGACGTAACATCATCATGCCTATGCATATCATCATCATCATAAGGATACATCATCACTATTGTAACAACTATATAAATATGAACCACATGTGCATGATCACCCTCATACCATCATATCATGAATCATCATCAATATGAGAAACATCTTAATACTCATCAAATATAGAATAATACTCTATAAGCATTCTTATCATGATTCATCAGAAAAATCAATTTCATTTACTTTACAAACTTTCATCTATGAACTAAGATTATTCAACATCCATCTAGGATCTATATTATCTCATCAGTGTTATTAGTGTTATGTTTTCATCAAGATACCAATTACTTTTTCAATAATTGTTTCCACTTCTTTCAACTAGGAAGTTGACCATTTACACCATAGGTATAATCATCTAAGTACATCGTTAAATTTCACATGAGCCTCATCATCTTGAGTCTTAATCTCTCATCATATATTCTTCCTTCCCCAAGGAAATTCTGGTGAGATTCATTGTTAAGATATTACTAGTCATACAATCATTATTTAAATCATCTATCTCAAAATTAAAATCCCTTGGTTTTACATCCATTTACCCTTTGGCTTACTGATTCCAATACCACTATATGCAATTGCATATAAACACTAGGTCATCATGATTTAATTTTATATCACGCTTAATTTACTTGCATGAGGGTTTGTTGATCCATGTTGACTTATACATACATCACTTAACAATTATCATTTTCATCTACAAAAATATTTTCTTATCTCGTCAAGTTCCTATCTCAATACCACTTGATTGCTTTATCATAAATTCACCCTTCTTCAAGTTGGACAAGAGATTCTTGCTCATTAAATAATATCTTTATTTTAGATTTTGAAACAGTGGGAAACACTACTACCATCATTGTCCATGAAAAATTTGAATGTGTGGTGTTTTGTGTGTTGGCAAGGTAAATCCCCTTTGCAGACAGAGGCGATCCCCACTAGCCCAAAATGGGTCTAGCAACAATCAAACAATGCTATCACACAAGTTCCTAATTGCAAATTAAAGGTGGATTATGAGAGCCTACTTGGATTCCAACGCTAGTGTTGTAGAAGAGTTGACACTCCCATTCCTTTGCTTCGGCCGGTCACGATCCTCCCGATCTCCGTGAATGGACACCTACACATGCAAAGAACGACACAAATACAAGCATAAAATCCAATAGATGCGATTATATATCGGTCAGAGAAGATATAACTCAAATATCATCACAATGAACAACAAGAATGGAACCATAATGATAGTCATCTATTATTGATAATCAACAAAGGAAAATACAACCATAGTTATGACATCAAATCCTCCTTTGGCTGGGTGATCAGCTACATATGTCTTGCAAAGCTTGTCGGGATTTGGAACAAGCCTCTCTCTCTTTGATTATGAATGCAAAGAAGACTCTTACAGCAATCTCTCAGACTTCTGACAGTATAATTCTCCCTATGCTCCAAACTAGCTTGTCAAATGCAACAGAACAAGCTTTTATAGATGGAGGAAGAGGAGGAGATACAATGAATCAAGACATCCATGGGATTGGCATTATCCTCAAAAAGCTATTATGGATAGAGGAAAGGGAGATACGATGAATATCGACATCCATGAGATTGGCATTATCCTTAAAAAGCTTCATCAGTCGAAAGGAAAAAACCTTCGGGCGTGCGTTTGTTATAAAGCTTTTCCAAACTCGGTTGGTGCGGGTATAACTCTGAGACAGAGCGCCAATTGGCGCACCCTCTTTGGAGGATTCCCCCATTGGCGCGAGTAATACACTGTGGATCCGCGCTAATGGAAAAAGGGAAATTTTTAAGGATATTCTGCAGGAGATGTCTTCAGGGCATATGAAGTCCATACTTAGGGGAACATAATGCAAGTGTTTTCAAGTTATGTCACTTCTCACAGGTCCCGGAATGAGTCCTCCGAAGTGTGGGAAAGGGATAACAGGGACGATGACAAATGGTGACAAATTACTGTGTAACACTGTGGGAACAAAACTTGATAAGTTTCTCTATGTGAAGTCCCACTCATGAAATAATGAGTGCAAATCAGTTAAGTACAACCTCTATTAATTGACTCTCACTTGTTTTGTCAATATGTACACAATCCCTCTCAACGTATCCTTATAAAATTTCTAGCAACATTCCTTCTATACTTCAACTATTAAACTATGTAGATCATCACCATGACCATTACCAATCATGTTTCTCGGTCCACTCATCAATACCCTTAAAAGAACTTTCTTCTTAATAGAACATCCCTTCATTTCCTCCTACCCGCTATTCATAGATATATTTTTATTTTTTTCTTCGTCTTAATTTCCTAATATTCCATGTCTATGAGATTCAAAAATGGAAACTTCTTCACTTCATTCTATTTTATGAAATTGACTTTAATTTCTCACCTCCAGTCATTGTGGTTTCTTTTCCTTCTCTCTTAGAAGCATAGCATTGATACACTTTGGAAATGTTGTTACTATTCCTCAACTTGGGTAATACCCTATAAATAAATTCATTAAGATGGCTACCAAATGTAATTTTCTTATCATTTCCTATTTTAAGACATCAACATAATAAAATTTCCTGATCATACATCTTGTTATCCATAATTCATAGTTAGTAACCTATGGAAAACTTTACAATGTGGCTCTCCCATTAGAGGGAAAAACTAGTATAGATGTTGTCATGCACACAACTTATCTAATCCAAGTTGACCATAATCACATTAGTTATCATCATTAGAAAAATTGCAAGTTTCTCCTTTCCATTTCTCCTTAGACAACTTTATCCAATATATGTAATTAACCTTGAATCACGAAACCTCATGTAACATCATACTCAACATCATAACAGTTAATTAAACTAAACTGAAATCATAGTGTATGATTTAGATGTATCATAAAGTTTAAACAATAAAACATGTTTTTATATGCTCCATAAAAGTATCTGTCTTAGCTAAGTAAGAAATCCATCAATGGAAATTTTCATAAATTTGATAAGCAATCATCATTTCGAACCTCAGAAATCATACTATTACTGGACTATATTATTTTAGTGGTGTGTGCACTTTTAAATTTAATTCAAGGTGTGTATCAGCTGTTCTTGAATATCTCTTTTATGTATGCTTAGTACTGTGTATGTTATTTTAATCACAATTTGGAAGAGAAACACCTACAATATACTGTCTACCAAATGTTATAATACCACAGTGACCCAACAAGTAAACTCAGATTTCTTTGTGGAAATTTCTAAGATATTCCAAGTGGGTATCTTTTGACTATGACTGATATAAATGAGTATTTTTGGGGCCGGACCATTTTTGGGCAGAATATATGTTTCATGCTTGTGATTTAAATAGTCTACGCTGTTCCTAAACTCCCATCTAAATAACTCGAGAAACATGGATTCTTGCTGTAAAGAAGACTTTGCCCTTAATATTAAACCAATTATTCAACCAGAAAATGCAAGACTGAAATGCAATGAAAATGCTCTAATGAGACAATGTAGATCAAGAGTATTGAATAACCTGCTATCCAAGATTACAATATTACAAAAAACCTTTTCCAATGAATCAATAAGTCACAACAAAACTATATACCTTTAATCATGTGACTCATTTAGAATTTTGCTTTGTTATATGGTTGTAATGGAATATAAAGTGTACAAGCACAAGTAGCTAGAGATAAACAAGCTGTCCATAGAGAGCTATGTGAGCAACACCTTGGATTAATAAATGTTTAGATTAGTGAAGCACTGTCACACCTTTAGTTGTTGTAGTTGATTATAGCACTATTCATTTTATGAAACAACGTTTAGAAAATGGTAAGAGGATGCAAGCACAAAAAACTCAAGAAAATGAGATTTCTATCAGTGGTTTTACCATGCAATGCGATTCTAATGAGAGCAGATAACCACATAGGAAAAGGTATCTAAACCAGAGAAGAAATAAGAAAGGAGGCTCATTCCAATACTATTGCAAATATCAATCTGCTGTCTATAAAATGGCACAATAATGCATGATAAAACCAATGAGGAGGTAATGAATGCACCAAACTTTAAGTTATAACAATGTTAGTCTGCTGTCAAGAAATCTGATTGTTGTAGTTTATTGCCAAGTATATATTAGTCCTTAGATACCAAAAATCAATAACTAATTAAAGCAAAACTGTAATGTGATGTGAGTCACTAGATGATCCAATTAGTCCACCAAATCACTTCTCAAATGATCACTGAATGCAAGATAAGGAGTACTAATGATCTAGATTCAAGCTTAGTGCCAAATGCAAAGGTAATATATCATTGTAATGTCAAGATCAGACCTATATGATATCCCTTAAAAAAAATCAGATTTCTAACAGTGAAATCAAGTCAGCTGCATATGCATGCAATGATAGCCAAACACTTACATTTGATCCTCCAAAACAGATGGTGATACCCCTGGAATTTTAGGTCTCACTTCCATAATTTAATATCAGACTTTTGTAATGATTATAAAGAAATAAGCTGGCTGTAGCTAGTTTAACAAGTATATTAGTCTACCAAAGCCAGATCAGTTATCAAAATGTGATGAGAAAGAAAGTTGAAACTTGAACAGTAAGTAGGAGGTGCTTACTATGATGAGACAAGTTCAAATCTTATGGACACCTTGTCCACCATTCATGAATGTGGTGCGGACCAATAAAGTAAATTTTAACTTAGCACCAAGCGAAGGTATGCTAAAGTTCTGACGAGTGAGAAAAAATGATGCCACCGAAAATAGTAAACGATATATGGCAGAATTAATCGAAATGGAATTATAACATCCCGTGAGCAAGATGACGAGATCTATCATCCTGGGAAAGAAAAGGCCTGACCCATCTTAAACATGAACATGTTGGAAGTGAAATAAAAAAATGTATTGCAAGAAACAAACGTAAAAGGTAGTTATAAAAGTAACTGAGCTTATTTTAAGTGGGACTCTCAGACCTTGCACAAGGGAGATTTGGGTGGCTGGAAAATGAGGAAGGAATGAGACTAAATAGCAATCTTCATTAAAAGATAACATAGGGATGTCCGAGGAAGCAATAACAAAGTGTTTTATGGTGCTCTATTCAATTGGACAGCCAACAGTCAGAATGGAACACATTATGTGCTCTTTCCCTATTTTTTGTGTAAGATTCCTTTGAATTTTTGTCGTGAGTGTTTGTTTACTTTTTGCAGTATTTCTTCTTGCTTTAGGATTTGACCTACTGTAATCTTGCCATAAAACATCTTCAGCATAGAACCAAAAATAGATTAGGGTGCAAATCAATTTCAATAATGAAAACCTCAAAAAGGAATTTATCTTTAATCAAGTCACATGTCCTATTAATCTTGATCACAGAATAAGATCTTAAAAATCCAGCTTCTTTTATCAAATTCTTGATTAATTCCCCTTATACTTTTCTTTCTCCTCGACCAATTTCAGATTTAATTCACTTTTCTATCTATTTCAATTTTGATTCAAGAAGAGATTAAAAAAAACATGACTGGGTAAGAAAAGGAAATTCTGACTTTAAGAGGCTATCTGGGTCCGACCTGTATAGTTAGGGTAAATAATGATCACGATGGAATCAAATTTGAAAATGAATTGTATGTAATTCTTTTTTTAAATCGCATAACTATAACATAATGAATAACACTAGATTAAAATAAAAATAAAAATTACATGTGAAAATAAGCTGATAGACAGAAAATATACCGATCTTCAAGAGAATTATACATCGTCAATTATGGGTAGATTATCACCATCCACGAGTTTATTAAGTGTGACCATAACTATAGAGCAAGAATTTATAAATATTGTCAAATCACACTGCTGAATTGATAACTTGCATGATCAACCAAACAATTTCAAATTTGGTAATGGTCTGATTGCATGCCATGCATTAGGGGAAAAATCTACAAAACAGGAGATTGAAATGAATCAAGAATCTTCAAAACTTTGTTGAATAAATTTGGCATGGTTAATAAATATCTAGTTAAAAATTCACTGGATAATTAGCACAACAATAATCTAAGTATCTTGGCTCTTATTTTATGCTTCTTCAGTGATGAATCTTGATATTGAGCGACTGATAGTATTATCATAGTGTTTGGTTGCATTATTCGAATGGTGTCTTTTGAGCGTACAAGGTCTCTACGTCAACCTTCTTTTCTTGTCTTTTACAGTTCATCAAATTTCTTTCTCATCACATTTTGATAACTAATCTGGCTTGGTAGACTGATATACCTATGAAACTAGCTACAGCCAGCTTATTTCTTTGATCTTACAATAGAATCATTACAAAATTCCGATATTAAATTATGGAAGTGAGACCTGAAATTCCAAGGGTATCACCATTTGTTTTGGAGGATCAATTGTAAGTGTTTGGCTATCATCGCATGCATATGCGGGTGAAAGTCAGAGAATACTTGACAACAATAAAGATTACAAGGTTGTATAATGTCAAAATACTTGACAACAAGAGAGATTATAAATGTGCTGTATTACTTTTGTCTAAATTGTAAATGATATTATGAATTTCAAAATTTACATAATATATATATACCTATATCTATGTGTGTGTGTGTGTGTGTACATACATACATATATATATATATATATATATATATATATATATATATATATATATATATATATATATATATATATATATATATATATATATATATATATATAGGTGTATGTATGTATATATATATATACACACACACACACACATATATATAAGGCCATAAAGAAATAAAATAAAATTAGCATAAAATAGCATAAGTTGGCGCAAGCATACTATCATAAATGAAAAGGGCACATCATGCATAGCTACCTTGCTACATGTATAGCATGTTAAAAAATAAGATACAATGAAAAACAGACTACTACTAGCCTACTAGGCTTCAACCCCCTATAAGAATGGGAAATTGAGAGCAGACATAGAAAATAGAGGATTAGTCCCACAGTCATGAATGAACTACATTGGCAAGATCTGGTATAGATGACTCATAAATCCCATGGTGGATTGTATTCAAGTAGCATTTGGCAAAGTGGCAGTAACCCCACTACAGGCATACAATGTTAACAAATACAATATAATGTGAAATAAACCACCAATAGGCTTTAACCCCTATTAAAATGGGAAATTGCAAGCAGAATAAGGAAATAGTGCAGTAATCCCACAATCATGAACTGGTCAGCAATCATAAGCTAAATGGTGACACTACAACATACAAAATACAAAATCACAAAAAGACATACTTATTACAAGCAGACAATGAATGATTTCTTCACTCCAATGTAGTGAAATAACCTTGTAGCATCACCAGTTGCTCTGCATATGAGACACTACACAAACCTCGACACAATTAATGGACCATGCACAAATTTAATTGCATCTTTCCGCACACCCCACAATCAAAAGTCATCAAGGGCTTGCTCGAAAGCAAGAGCAGGAAATCCACATCTAGAAAGTTCATTTTTAGACACGATTGCATGCCATAAGGTCCAATATCAGAAACTTGGGATAGCCAAAACAATCATCAATTAGCACATAGGTACTGCAAATTTTATAAACCCACCAAGGATTTCAGTTTCATAAGCAGATCCAAAATATTTCTAATATTGTTACTGTGAAGCAAATGAAAACAACTACTTCACTGATAGCTCAAAGCCTCAAGCAACCATCTAAGAGAATCCGGATACTTGAAATTTAATGAGTATAACGAGAATCTTACAATGGACAGGTGAAATAGCTATTTAAAACAACAGTTTTGGTAATTAATATCTACAGCCTATGAAGACACTTGGGCCAAAATGCCATCCACAATAATATAGATTCTTAAAATTCTGCAAGCTGATAAAAAAAATCAGGAAGATCAACTAAAACAGCCTAAGTGTGGGAACTCAAAATTCTGCAATCTCACAAAAGATTGGGAATTCAAAGAAGAATGAAGAACCATGTAAACAGAGATTTGGAATTTAATAGCAGATTAGCAATTCCAGCATTAATCAAAATCAACTGCAATTGTAGTGTACCAAATGAGCCTTGCAGAGATATGAAATATGTTGTTCAAATATCAGTATTTCAAGGATTATTGAGAGACATAAATAATGTTGTTGTAACATTAATATTCAACATCATAACAATTAATTAAACTAAATTGAAATCATAGTGTATGATTTAATTTGGTGGATTTATAAAATTTGCAGTACCTATGTGCTAATTGATGACTGTTTTGGCTATCCTGAGTTTCTAATATTGGACCTTATGGCATGCAATCATGTCTAAAAATGAACTTTCTAGAAGTGGATTTCGTACTCTAGCTTTCTAGCAAGCCCTTGATGACTTTTGATTGTGGGGTGATCCGGATTTAGACAGGAACGCAATAGATTACAGAGATAACCATAAATACAGAGATGCAATAACCATCAACACAGAGATGCAGCGGAAATAATGCTTCATTTCATTAATGGAAAATATTGAAATATGCTTACAACCAGAAATGGAAATAAACCAGCTAGGGCAATGGTAGCTTATCTCTGGAAGAGATGTGCGGCTACATGCCTCTGAACTGTTCCGAACTGTATTACAGTGAGGCTCGAAGGCATATTTATTGTTGAGAAACAATGAAAAACCCTTCACATCCCGAAACCTAACCCTAGAAGATGAAACGCCAAATTGTGGGCCCCGTTTGGGTAAATTGGTACATCAATTTCCCGGGGTCATAACTTTGGCATACGATCTCCATTTGATGCGTACGATAGCTCGTTAGAAAGATCTATCCGAGTACTACCACTTTGGGAGGCAACATCGGTCCATGGAACCATGTTGCCCCAGATTCCCCAAAAAACGTCATTTAGGGCCTCAAAACGGCTCCGGAAGTTCAGGACCCGAAAAACTACTAAAAAGAGTAAACTGTGCTACAATTTAGGAAACTGAAAAGACTAAAAGAGACAGTTGTGGGGGTCCAAATGGGTTGGTGGGTGGCCACCAACATCCACCTGGATCATTCCTCCCCCCTTAGGAAGCAATGGTCCCCATTGCGTTGAGCTCCTCCATCTGCTGAACTTGTCCTGCAATTTCTGATGTGTCCAGTGATGGTGGGAAGCATGGTCGACGATGGTCCACATTGAACATTTGGTGCAGGCAAAGGAATGGAGGAATGATGTGCTCCAAAGCATTGTTCCCCATAGCCTTGGTACTGCTGTAAGGACCATGTCGGAGTGGTTTGAGCTTCTGATGGGTTCTGGTAAGGCGTTCTTTCTGTCGATGCAACCAGACTTTGTTGCCCACCTGAAACTTGTGTGGTACCCCTGTGGGTGAGGAGAAGTTTTTCCTGTGTTCTGTCATGACCGTATCCCTTTGCTGCTGCTGCGGCATGGAGGAACCCTTTGCAGGGGTCATGGAGGTAGCAACGATCTTCCCCTTACTTTGGGAGTGAACCAGACAGATAAATTTCCTGGTCTGTGAAATGAGCTTGCTGCCTTTCTTAGCAGTGATCAAAGATGTGGCGGTAGGTGGGGCTACCTCTGGTATCCTGTATAATGAATTATTCAAAGAAATAATGACAACACGAGGCCTTGACTCATACACAGCATGTCGCCTCCACAAGTATGGCTGGCCTAACAATACATCACAAACATCCAAAGGTGTAACATCACACAATACCTCGTCTGTGAAGGGCTTGATGCTGTATGGAAGGCGGCACTGTTGGCGAACTTTCAGATCTCGTCCTTCGTGAAGCCACCCGATACTGTATGGCTGTGGGTGTGGTGTAGTCGGTAGGCCCAACCGCTTCACGACCTCTGCTGAAATGAGGTTCTTTTGGCTGCCACTGTCGACAATGAATTGTAGCGGCGAACCCTTCACCCACATCTGTGAGTGGAAAAGACGCTCCCCCTCTTCTGGATCTGTGGGCTCATCTTTCTGGATCTTGGCGGTGGCAATAGTGGTGCTAGGATCCGCATCAATGATCTGCTTGCCTTTACCATTCCCCTTGTCAAGTTCTGGCTCAGGGTCTGAACATGCATCTGATTCAGAAGCCTTCAACTCAGCCACCAGCGACTGCTTGGTCCGACACTCACTTGTGTTATGAGTGGGACTCTTGTGGAACTCACACCACTTCCCTGTGTCCTTCTTCAGCTTCATGGTGTTGTTCTTTTCCTGCAGCTTTGACGGGTTGTCTTGGGTCACCCCGCCTTGGCTTTGTCCTTTGGGCTTCGGATTTGCAGATCCAAAGTCTCGCTTCTTCTGTTTGAACTTTTGCTCGATTTTGACAGCATATCGGTATGCTGTGTCGAGTGAGGGGATGTTCAAGAACCCCATCTCTTCCTGGATGTATCTATGCAGGCAGCCGCAGTATTTGAGTACCAGATGCAGCTCAGAATCTTTGATACCCAACTGTGTGCGAAGGGTATGAAAAATGTTTGTGAACTCCGGCACATCTTGGTCTCGTCCCTGCCGCAGTGTGGTCCATTTGATATATTTGTCCTCATAGCTTCCGACAGGGTAGTACTGCTCCTTGATGGCATCCCAGAAGTCATTCCAAGTGGGTGCGGCTGAAAATAGTGAGCCTGTACTTTCATCCTTCTGCTCGCAGTAGGTTTCCCACCAGTCCTTGACGTGGGGGGCTGCTTTGAGAAGAGCGAAAACAATCTTTTCCCGATTTGAAAATTCATGAACAGAAAAATACCCATCTAGCAGATTTAACCATTTATCTACGACATCTGCGTCTATTTGACCCTCGAATATGGGGATTTCAAAATTAACTTGTACCTTAAACGGTGTGGCGTTTCCAGAGTCGCTGTTGAAAGCCGATGCGTCGCCTCTGGGTAGCCGCTGAAGAATCTGCGCAAAGCTATGCATCATCGCGTTCCTTTCCCGCTCGAGGACTTCTTCGAGCAAGATTTTGATAGGATCTACTGCCCCCTCGTCTTTCTTCTCATCCGCCATGGGAGGCCGTCGGGATTTGCGAGGCTGGTCTTGAAAAGGTTCGACCAGTTCAAGCCCTAACTCCTTATATCCCGACCTCGTTGGGGACATGCAAAGAAAAACAGAGAAAAAGCAGACCGCTCTGATACCATTGATCCAGATTTAGACAGGAACGCAATAGATTACAGAGATAACCATAAATACAGAGATGCAATAACCATAAACACAGAGATGCAGTGAAAATAATGCTTCATTTCATTAATGGAAAATATTGAAATATGCTTACAACCAGAAATGGAAATAAACCAGGTAGGGCGATGGTAGCTTATCTCTGAGCAGAGATGTGCGACTACATGCCTCTGAACTGTTCCGAACTGTATTACAATGAGGCTCGAAGGCCTATTTATTGTTGAGAAACAATGAAAAACCCTTCACATCCCGAAACCTAACCCTAGAAGATGAAACGCCAAATTGTGGGCCCCGTTTGGGTAAATTGGTACATCAATTTCCCGGGGTCGTAACTTTGGCATACGATCTCCATTTGACGCATACGATAGCTCGTTAGAAAGATCTATCCGAGTACTACCACTTTGGGAGGCAACATCAGTATATGGACCCATGTTGCCCCAGATTCCCCAAAAAACGTCATTTAGGGCCTCAAAACGGCTCCGGAAGTTTAGCACCCGAAAAACTGCTAAAAATAGTAAACTGTGCTACAATTTAGGAAACTGAAAAGACTGAAAGAGACAGTTGTGGGGGTCCAAATGGGTTGGTGGGTGGCCACCAACATCCACCTGGATCATGGGGTGTGTGGAATGATGCAATTAAATTTGTGCATGGTCCATTAATTGTGTCGAGGTTTGTGTAGTGTCTCATATGCAGAGCAGCTAATGATGCTACAAGGTTATTGCATTGCATTGGAGTGAAGCAATCATTCATTGTCTGCTTGTAATAAGTATGTCTTTTGTGATTTTGTATTTTGTATGTTGTAGTGTCGCCATTTAGTTTATGATTGCTCACTAGTTCATGATTATGGGATTACTACACTATTTCCTTATTATGCTTGAAATTTCCCATTTTAATAGGGGTTAAAGCCTATTGGTGGTTTATTTCACATTATATTGTATTTGTTAACATTGTATCCCTGTAGTGGGGTTACTGCCATTTTTCAAAATGCTACTTGTATACAATCCACCATGGGATTTATGAGTCATTTGCACCAGATCTTGCCAATGTAGTTCATTCATGACTGTGGGACTAATGTTCTATTTCTTGAGTCTGCTCTCAATTTACCATTCTTATAGGGGGTTTAAGCCTAGTAGGCTAGTAGTAGTCTGTTGTTCATTGTATAATATTTGTTAACATGCTATACATGTAGTAGGGTAGCTATGCATGATATGCCCTTTTGATTTATGATAGTATGCTTGCGCCAACTTATGCTATTTTATTTTATATCTTTTATGGCCTTTTACATAACAATATATATATATATATATGTGTGTGTGTGTGTGTGTGTGTGTGTGTAAATTTTGAAATTCATAATATCATTTACAGTTTAGAAAAAAGTAATACAACATATTTATAAACTCTCTTGTTGTCAAGTATTTTGACATTATACAGCCTTGTAATCTTTATTGTTGTCAAGTATTCTCCAACTTTCACTTAATTAGTCATCAAGCTCATGTATTTACTGATTCACAATATATAGGTTTTATCTTTTCTCCTCTCTTGACAAATACGGTATGTTTATCTAGGTTAGTGATTATAATTTACAAGTCACAACCTAAGATTGAATTTCAGTTTACTTGAGGAGTCATAATGATGACCTACAAAATTGAAGTGTCAACATTGGAATTTGTGAATACTTGTAAACTAGGTGGATTAACGAGAAAACATTGAACATGAAGCATAAGAACATATGTTGTTGGAAATTCCAAATGATACTTCAATAAGAATATGCACATTTGAGAATGTATAATGGATAACCAAAATATGAATAGTGATCATGAAATTTTAATTTTGGTGTTGAAGATTTAAAAAATAATTGTGCAACAAATAATATCTTAATGATGAATTTCACTAAATTTCATTGAGCAAGAAGAATACATGGCTAAAGTTAGAGGCCATTTAAAATTTAATGATGTACTTAAAATGAGTATACCTATGGGGTAAATGGGAAACTTAGTAGTTGGAAAAAGTGGGAATGATTATCAAAAAGTAATTAGTATCTTGATGAAAACATGACACTAATAAGATTGGTGAGATAACCTAGATCCTAGGGAGACGTTGAATAATCTTATTTCATAGTTGGTATTCAGAATTGATTCATGACAAGAATGATTATAGTATTATTGTTCTATATTTTATGTGTATTGAGATGATTCTCATATTTATGATGAGGTTTCATGATATGATGGTATCAGGATAATGATGCACACGTCATTCTTATAGTGATGATGTATCCTTATGATGATTCTGATATGCATAGGCATTATGATGTTATGTCGAGGTATATTGACATATTCATTTACTACGTGATGATAGGTATTTAATGTTGAATACTCATGATGGATATGATATGCATAATGTGGCATAGGAATTATGATGCTATAATATGAGGTTTATTGACATGTGGTTCATTTATTATGTGAAGTCATGATATGTCTTTGATTCAAATATGTTGATGTTATAACTTATGATGGTATTTCATGAGGTAAAGCATATGATAGTTGCATACAAATTTATGACATGCATGAGCATGCAGTTCGTTATTATTCATAATGTTGCAATTAACAATGATGAATGTTCTCATGATGACATGCAAGACTTGGCATGTGGATTATTTTTTATGATACTATGATGGTATAGCTAATACATTGGTTGCATATTCAGATGTGGTGATTGCTAGGAAATCACAAATGGGCCGAGAGGGCTGGTTTATTTGATGATCTCGTAGGAGCCCATACCTGCGAGGGAGAATATGTAACACCATATGGGATGGGGACAAACTCAATCAACACTACATATTCCAGTGGTTCCTTTGTCTTGTGTAGCTCTTGATGGATAGCTCTTGAAGGGCTATGGGACCATCTTGAGGAGGCCAAGTGCTTGATGTTCTAGGCTAGGTGCCTGTTATTGGATTGGGATGCCAAAGTCTGGTGGGGGTGTAAGGACTTCAATGCTCGGGGCTATGCACCTTAGTAGTTGTGGAGGGAGTGGGCCAACCTTGCGAGATGCCCAAAGTCATTGAGTACTATACCGGATGCCTGCCTTGGGGCAGATGAGGTTTAAGTCAGGCGCGAGCCTTGGGGCCAGCCTTGGACTAGGATACAGACTGGGGAAGCTTATGCCTGGTTCCTAAAGTGGAAAAAAGGACAAAGATTCCTTGAGATTTCCCAGGTGTTGTGAAACTTTCGATGCCTACTAGTTATATTAGTTCAGCAGAGGGTGTAGGGCAAACATGAAGTAATAAATAACTAAATAAATAAATATTAAATAATTCAACTTAACTTTGGAACGAAATTCCTTAAAGTGGGGAAGTATGTAATGTCCCTTAATAATAAATAATAATAATAATAATAAATAATATAATATAATATTAAAATACAAGAAAATAAATAATAAACAATAAATAAAAAAATAGTAATAGTAAATAAATAATAAATAATAATAAAATAATAACAAACAATACTCAAGCTCTAAATAAATATAAAAATAAATAAGACAAGAAAGCAGTAAAATCAGTAAAGCTATCAAAAAGTAAAAACAAAAGAAATAAAACAAGAAAAGCAATAAAGTTGTATGTAGACACATGGAGTGTGTGCATGTGGTTCCCCTTCCAATGTTTGCTCTATTTAATAGATGGTGAGGAAGATGAGAGGCATTCCATCATTCCATGATTTCATCATCCATTCTCTTGGGAGAATAGTGTTATGAGACAAAGGATCCCTGGCAGTAGTACATTGATTGAGGGCTCGAGGGTGGCCAATTGTAGCAAGATTTTGTGCAACTGAGCCTACGGTTGGGTGGAGAGTCATCTCCAAGACTTTGTTGCAGGTAGAAAAATTCAAATAGCATTAAACTAGCATTCCGCAGGTAAGTTGTCTCTCTCTTCACTCATATTTTTGTAATTTAATGTTAACTAGCTGATAAAGTTCTTTTGATTATAAACTGCTTGATTAATCCAATTAATTATGTGTTGTTATTTCGAGGCTGTTACATATGGTATCAGAGCACTTTATGTAATAATGGAGATCAGAGAACTTTTATGCAAAAACAAATTTCCGAGAAGAATTGCATCTACAAAACAGAGGATTGACAGTTTAATAATGAGATTAACATAGTAATTTCGAAGAATTGCATTTTGCATTTGCTAAAATTAAGTGTTTCTTCTGAAATATCATAATAATTCATTACGAATAAGATTTTGATAGAAGAGTATGGAGAAAAAGAAAAGAAGATTAAAATTAACGAAAAATTGAAAATTTTGGTAGTTAGCATACTAGAGTATTAGAATAATAAAAAAATGTCTTCCATTAAAAACAAAGTTATTTAAAAGTAATCATACAAGATTATATTTAATTTGACACCAATAAAAGGAACTAAATATAGAACAAGCATGTTTATGGGTTAAACCCCCAAAGCATGAATTCTTTATGAAAGTGAAAAGCGAATGCAGTGTGCAGCTCCCTCCCCTCAATTACTAGCACCTCCAATGTTCTTCCTTCAATGAATTAATCATCAAGTTTAGTGGTATTAAAAATCATTTTGGATGATTTGGGTACACTGGAGCAGCTAACTGTATATTTGGGTATGGATATGATAAATTCCTTTCAATAGATAGGTCAGTTGGATATAAAAAAAATGAAAATGCATGCGTATAATATTATAATGATTTACCTCAATTGAGAATTATACTTTGGGAAGGAAGATTGCATACCTAGTAACAAAAATTACTTTCACCATGTTATAAAAAAAAGGAATGACATTAGTACATTTTTCCAATACTAGAGCAAATACCCACTACTAACCATATTAGCACAAATAGAATACACAGAAATAAAAATGATCTAACGCTAAAATTGAGAGCTCAAAGGCATTGCTTCTGCAACCAGAAAAGTAAAGAACTTCAAAAGGCTTCTTTTGTACAAGTTGGTGTCACACAGCGCACTAACTTCCATGGAAATTTCCTCTGCACACGTTGGGCATTACGTAGGGCACAAACTTCCATAAAGCTTGATCATGACAGATGCTAGTCTTTCCTCCAATGCCTAAACAGACTTAATAAATTATACTGCTGCCAAACTTTTCTCAAATGTTGTGAGTACACATCCAATGCATTCTCAAATTAGGCATGTCAAGTACCTTCCTGAGCAGAGCTTTCTACTCATGCACCACTGTAGACCCCTCATTATAAATATATTTGATGCAGTCCTTGCCAAAGTATTCTCATCATCTTTAAATAATCCTCACATCAAAAACTTCAAATTGCACACAAGTTGATATGCAAGGAATGGTAGTCTTGGTTTCACAGCCACCAAGGACTGTAGTAAGAGACAGAATCTTGGTTGATATCCACCAATGCCATTTAAACCAGTCTAAAAACACAAAATAGTGCGCCTTGAACATGATAAAATGTCGGCTCTTGAGTGAAATACAAAACCTGAGAATTTGTAACAATGACATTAGAAAGTGGGACACTGGGAAAAATTCCCTTTTTCCCCTTTTGAGAAAGGGAGGGAAATGTAGTTATCAATGCCCAAGAGACAACCAGGTTAGAGGTTAGTAGAATAAATATGTTGAAAGTTGAAACTAAATATTTACCCATTGACATGGATGCATGTTATCTGTAAAGTAATATTCTAAACTTTTGCTGCAAGACTAGGTTCATAAGGCATTCCAATGAGATTGTTTCGCCCATTCAACTGTGATCTAGTTTGCGTGTAAGCCCTATTTTTTGGCAACCACTGCCAACTTCGGTCGCTCATGTCATAGATTAATGATTGCCACCCATGGTTCAAGTTCAAAACTATGGGTATAACTCTTACCTGTGATTTTGGTTGAAGCCTACTAACTGCAACAAGGTTTTGGGGATGACTCTCCACCCAACCGTAGGCTCAATTGTGCAAGGTCTTGTTACAATAGCCACCCTCGAGCCCTCAATCAACGTAATACTGCCAATGAATCCTCTGTCTTAGAACACTATTCTCCCAAGAGAATGAATGATAGGATCTTGGAATGATGGAATGCCTCCCATCTTCCTCACCATCTAATAAATAGAGAAAACATTGGAAGGGGAACCACATGCACACACTCCATGTATCTACATGCAACTTTATTGCTTTCTTGTTTTATTTCTTTTTGATAGCTTTACTAGTTTTTTTACTATTTTCTTGTTTTATTTCTATTTATTTTTATTTAGAGCTTTAGAATGGTTATTTATTATTTATTACTATTTTTATTTTTATTATTTTTATTATTCATTGTTTATTATTTATTTTCTTATATTTTTTTAATATTATGGTTATTTATTATTATTATTATTATTATTATTATTTAGTATTTATTATTTATTATTTTTATTACTTATTATTTATTATTAAGGGAGGGACATTACATACTCTCCCGCTTTATGGAACTTTGTCCCAATGTTAAGTTGAATTATTATTATTATTATTTATTATTTATTATTTATTACTTCATGTTCGCCTGACACCCTTTGCTGAACTAGTATAACCAGCAGGCATTGAAAGTTTCACAACACCTAGGAAATATCAAGGAATCTCTGTCCTTTTTCCCACTTTCGAAACCAGGGAAAATTTTAAGAACCCCCCCTAAATTTATAAATATAATAAATGGGCGAATCTCCATGGTATATAGGAAAAATGGAAGGCGATTTTATCAATAATATAATATGTATATATAATTTTTTGGTCAATCTCTCACCAGGCATGGCGAATATTTTACTCAATTATAAAATCTTGTAAGATCTTGGCGAGTCTTTTATTAACTAATAAAACTTTGTAAAGTCCTAGTGAATCTTAGCATAGGCTACATGGTGGTTTAATTCCCCCATTTAAATAGGCTACATTCCAGGTGAATACCATGGGTCAATACCATGTGCCATTTTGGTGAATACCATGGGTCAATACCATGTGCCATTTTTATTTTTATTAATTCTAATATTAGGGTTAATAATGGTTTTTTGGATGGTATTAATAACAATCTAGTCGATGGTATTTGTCCCATAGTATTTTGGCCATAGGTTTCACCTAAATATAACCCATTTTTTGAGTGTTCATAAATATAAGGTGACTTATGGAGTAAATATAAAAAAATGTTTTATTTGTTTACCATACCTCTCATTTATTTATATTTTTATTAATTTACCGTACCTCTTTTACAAATATGGTATTTGGCCCATAGGATTCACTTAAATAAAACCTCTTTCTTGAGCCTTCATAAATAGAACGAGGGTTATGGATTAAATACAAAAAGACGTTTTATTTATTTACGATACGTTTAGTTTATTTATATTTTTATTTATTTACCATACCTTTTGAGTAAGTATAAAAAGACGTTTTATTTATTTGCCATACCTCCACTTTACTTATATTTTTATTTGTTTACACCCTTACATGTATATAAGGTGACTTATGGAGTAAATATAAAAAATGTTTTATTTATTTACCATACCTCTCATTTATTTATATTTTTATTAATTTACAATACCTCTTTTATAAATATGGTATTTGGCCCATAGGATTCACTTAAATAAAACCTATTCTTGAAAATGGGCGAATGGATTCACTTAAATAAAACCTATTCTTGAAAATGGGCGAATGGAAGGTTGTAAGTCCTAATTTCAAGGGCTAAATTTACCTTTTTTACCTCTCCCTTAAAATAAGGTGGGCTATTTGAGGTGATTTGTAAAAATGTACTATGATACAAAATATTCACCCACTAAAAATTTAAAACCCCTTAATTTCGCCAAAGGGCGAACATTCGCCCCTAAAATTATCCTTGTTCGAAACTAGACATAAGCCTCCCCGGTCTGTATCCTAGTCCAAGGTTGGCCCCAAGGCTCGCGTCTAACTCAGACCTCATCTGCCCCAAGGCAGGCATCCTACGGTTGGGTGGAGAGTCGTCCCCAAGACTTTGTTGCAGGTAGCAAATTCAACTAGCATTCCACAGGTAAGTTGTCTCTCTCTTCACTCATTATTTTTGTAATTTAATGTTAACTAGTTGATAAAGTGCTTTTGATTATAAATCGCTTGATTAATCCAATTAATTATGTGTTGTTACTTCGGGGTTTTTACATATAGAAAAGCTCACTAAATCATTAACAGACCTCTCGTATATCATCTAAAGGGTACCTTACTTCAAAACTTATATTTATTTGCTTATGCGCAACTGTGGAGATTTCTGTATTCAATGTGTCAAAGAAGCTGGACTTAAAAGTATGATTACAACACAGATTCTAAAATATGTGAAGTTTGAAGATTCTCTAGTTCACTATTGATATATCAGATTGAATTCTTGTACGATTAAGGTGTTTCTTGACAAATTGGATAGCAAAACCTAATTAAACAGTAAGGTATAGTTAATATAGAAATGAGTGCAAACTAAGAATTGCTACTGAATTTTGCATAAAATAGACCTAACCAAAAAAATAAAATAAGACCACAGTTAATGCAAAAACAACTTACGAATCAGCTATTTAGATTAGGTTTATATTAAAAAAAACCTAAAGCAAGCCAAAAATGGCTGGTTTGACACAAGACATAAATAGGGATATCTATGATATAAAAACAATTTAGTGCTTTGGCTAGAAAATAGCAATAACCGAAGATGAGACATCGGATAAAAAATATTGACCTGAAACCCCCGATGAAAAATGGGTATAGCAAATATTATGGGCTGAAATCCAAGATCAAGAAAAGAGATATTGGTCTAAAGGTGAAAAATATGATGGATGGCAGAGATGTTAGAGATGTGATAAGCCTTGCAAGAAATTTACTATTCACTCCTTACAACCCTTTCGGTTATGCCAGAGAAAATTCTTAAAACTCCTAATACGATGATATGCCGCTAGATCTTGGTCAATTAAGAGGAAGAAGAACCATTGGCTTCACTAGAAAATTAACTAGTCTTGCACAATGAATGTTAGAAGAACTCCTGGAAAATTTTGCAAAGGATTTTATTTATTAAATTCCTCACTAAAGAGCAGATCAAATATTTTAACGGCTTTTTGCTATTAGATTGGCTTTTAGTTTTTTGTTTTGTTTTGAAAACCCTGAAATTAAAAATTACGTGTACAGCAAGGGTTTGTAGACCAAAAGGGACATGCGGCCTCCTTGAAGTAACGATCCTAAAACTTTCAGAACAAGTCGAGTTAAAAATTCCCAACAAAAAAAACATTTTTTTTTTTAAGATGCCTATAGTCCCTAAGGGTTGAGCTTAAGCCTCTGATACCATATGTAACAGCCCAAAAGAAACATGTAATTAATTAGATTAATCAAATAATCAACATGCAATTATCCACTAATTAACATCAAAGTTCAAAACTATTAGTAGAGACACTTACCTGTAATTTCAGTTGAAGTTTGTTAACTGCAACAAGGTTTTGGGGACAACTCTCCACCCAACCGTAGGCTCAATTGTACAAAATCTTGCTACAACTGGCCACCCCCAAGCCCTCAATCAACGTACTACTGCCAGGGTATCCTTTGTCTCAAAACGCTATTCTCCCGAGATAATGGATGGTGGAATCATGGAATGATGGAATGCCTCTCATCTTCCTCACCATCTATTAAATAGAGCAAACATTGGAAGGGGAACCACATGCACACACTCCATGTGTCTACATGCAACTTTATTTCTTTCTTATTTTCTTTCATTTGTTTTTACTTTTTGATAGCTTTACAGATTTTTATTGCTTTCTTGTTTTATTTCTTTTTATATTTATTTAGAGCTTTAGTATTGTTATTTATTATTTTATTATTATTTATTATTTATTTATTATTACTATTTTTTTATTGTTTATTATTTATTTTCTTGTATTTTAATATTATATTATATTACTTATTATTATTATTATTATTATTATTATTATTATTTATTTGTTATTTTATTATTATTTATTATTTATTTATTATTACTATTTATTTATTGTTTATTATTTGTTTTCTTGTATTTTAATATTATATTATATTACTTATTATTATTATTATTATTAAGGGACATTACACATCAGACCTAGCACATCACCATGTGGGTCTCCAATTGTCTTGGTGAGAAAGAAAGATGGCTCGTGGAGAATGTGCATTGATTACCGAGCATTGAATAAGATAACGATAAAAAATCGTTATCCCCTTCCTCGCATAGATGATCTATTAGATCAATTGAAAAAATATATTTATTTTTCCAAGTTAGACTTTCATAGTGGATATCATCAGGTCAGAGTTGCAGAACAAGATGCATGGAAGACTTCTTTCAAAACAAAGCAGGGATTGTACAAGTGGCTAGTTATGCTTTTTGGCTTAACTAATGCTTCAGCTACTTTCATGAGAATAGTGAATGATGTACTCAGAGCTTTCCTTGATGATTTTGTTATTGTATATTTGGATGACATTCTTATATTCAACAAAACATGGAAAGAACATTTAAAGCATGTTAAGAAGACACTAGATGTTTTGAAAAGAGAAAAACTTTATGTTAAACTCTCAAAATGTGAATTTGGTAAAACATCTTTGAATTATTTGGGTCGTATAGTAGGGGGTGGTGAATTGAAGATAGATCCCTCTAAGGTTGCAGTCATTGTAAACTGGCCTAAACCCAAATCTGCTACGAAAGTTAGAAGCTTCTTAGGAGCAGCACAATATTGGAGAAGGTTCATTTCTAACTTTTCCTTAACTGCAGCTCCCTTACATGCTTTAACAGGATTGAACAAGGTGTTTCAGTGGGGAGGCAGATAGCAGAAAGCCTTCGACACCTTGAAAGAAAAGATTAGTACAACACTAGTACTAGCACAACCTGATCTTCAAAGACCATTTGAGATCCAAACAGAAGCCAGTGACTATGTCATGGGAGCAGTGTTGATACAACACGGTAAACCCATATGTTATCATTCGAAGATATTTAATTCTACAATAGTTAACTACCCCACATATGATAAAGAATTGTATGCATTCGTACAGAGTGTGAAAAAGTGGAAACATTACTTAATGGGCAAAGAGACAGTTATACATACTAATCATCAACCACTTCAATATCTACACTCCCAAACTAAGTTGCAGCAATCAAGGCACTATAGATGGATGGGTTTTCTACAAGAGTTTCATTGAGTCATCAGATATAGAAAGGGCATACACAATAAAGTTGCAGATATATTATCTAGACTAATTATAAATGCATCCACTATACTTAAGCATAATTGAGTACTGCAAGAGAGCTATATTGAACAATATGCTCAAGATATAGGGACTGACTCTTGTATCATTTGGGAAAGTTATTCATTCCACAAACTGAAAGAGTAAAGATAATTCGAGAAGCACACACTTCTCTAATATCAGGTCACTTTGGTGTAAGTAAAACAGTTGCACAGCTGTAAATATTTTGTTATTGGCCAAAAATGAATGAGACAGTTTCTAGATATATAAGAGGGTGTACCATGTGTGCTAAAAGACAGCCCAGCAATAGAAAATTAGGCTTGTACACTCCACTACCAGTTTCTTCTCATCCTTGGGAAAGTGTTTGCATGGACTTTGTTGGAGGACTACCTAAATCTAGGAAAGGTCATGACTATTTATATGTTGTTGTGGATAGGTTCAGTAAAATGTGTATTTTGATACATTGTAATAAACATATTACAGCTGAACAAACTGCAAAGTTTTTCTTTCAGCATGTATGGGTTCATTTTGGATTACCCACTTCCATTATATCTGATCGAGATACTCGAATTGTTGGGAATTTTTGGTCAAGTCTGTGGGAACTGATGGAAACCAAACTGAAGAAGAGCACAGCTTTTCATCCTCAAACAGATGGCCAAATAGAAGTGGTCAACAAGACAGTGATCCAGTTGCTCAGAGGTTATTGCAGCAAGCATCCCAAACTTTGGGATGAACATTTATGTTATGTGCAGCATGCTTACAACCGAGCTAAGCATTCTTCTACATAGAGATCTCCTTTTGAGACCTGTTTTGTTTTCACACCAAGGTCTCCCTTGGATTTTGTCTTCGGTAAAGACATAGTAATTGATGGACATAGTGATGTGGACAAGGCAACCAAGTTCATTGAAGAAATCCAGTAGATTCACCAGGCAGTACAAGAACGACTGGAAAAGAGCCAAGCAAAGTACAAGGCAAGGCATGACAAGCATCGGATGGAGCATAGTTTCCAAGTTGGTGATCAAGTCTGGCTGTATATCAGCAAGGACAAAATGCAAAGTGAAGGTAAAAAGTTAAAGCCAATAAGGTATGGGCCTTTCAAGATACCTGAGAAAATTGGTGAGAATGCTTTTCACCTTGATTTACAGCTTACATGCACATCTACTTAGTCGTTAATGCAGAAAGCTTGAGACTATTTGAACCTTCACTAATTGAAGATCCCAAAGAGTAGAGTCAATTGCCTTCTATTAATGATCTGTTACCTGAATATCTCAATGAATTACAGGAAGACACAGTTCTGGACAGGAAGGTGAGGACGACGTGCAGGGGAGATGTTGAGTACCTCAAGATTGGACTCAAGGGTTCAGAGCCAAGTAGTGCAAAATGGATGGACCCTCGGTCAAAGCATGCAAACCGTTAGTCCATGGTAACCGCGTGCTGGCGCAAATTGGCAAACGGGAGGTCAAATCCAAAAACAGAGGCAGTTGCCGATGAGCGATATCACAGGGTGTCCCCCTCACTGAAGGAAAGCCCTGAGTGCTCGGTCATGCGGAAAGTATAAAACTGTACAGAAATCGCTGATTCCGTCAAAAAGTGGGCCTCATGCTAAAACCGACAAGATATCGGAAGGACCTCAAGCGGTAAGCGGGTTCGATTGAGTCCCGCTCGATGCCATACAACGGGTGACACGCGTTCGGTGGATGAGAGAGGAAACTGCTCACATCGTGTGGGTAAAGGGCATGCTACCTACCCGACCGATATGGATTGGACCATGGGATCTGGAGGCCACAGATAACTAGTGGAGAAGCAATCCAATGGATGACCGGATTCAATAGGGAAATAGGCTGAGGCGGATAAGATTTGAGCTCTAGCATGACCGATGAGTTGGCAATGGAAACAGTTTTGTGGGTGCTCTTCGTGCAATGGAAATAACGATCGTTCAAAGGGAACTGACACTATGTTCGTGAGGAAATAGGTGACCACCTCTCTGTGAAGCATTACAGTGATGATGACGCAGAGCAGGGAAATTCCAGCGGACAGAGGTATGACATCCAGAGAGCCGGGAAGAAGAAATGAATAGTCAGGGAGCAGATTGGCTTTAAGCCACGAAAAAACAGAGGAAGCAGGAAAAGAGAGCAAAGAGAGAGGGAGAGAGAAGCAAAATTATAGAGAATAGAGAAGCCTAGCTAACCTGCAGAACAAAGGCAGCATCGAGCAGATAGAGACAGAGAGAGTCCAAGAGTCTATGAACTCCAAGGAAGGCTTAAGAGGTTCAAGCAACTCTTATGTGTATATATGTCAGGTATTGAGTACCAAATTGGACTAATACCACTAAGACCAGTTGAGGTCGAGTTTCAGTAAGGGGAGTCTTTGTACTCTAGAGACTTGGAGGATCCAAGTACAGTCCTACTGATCATCATATGTTGAGTGAGACTCCATTTGAGCTCACTGTTATAAAACTCTGCTTTTTAAGACACAATAGAAAGGCCACCATTGAAGGCTGGACCAGGAGACGTAGCCCAAGAGGATTGGGTGAACTCCTTATTAGTCTTGTTGTGTTTTATGTGTTTTCTTACTGTGTTCTCTTACTGTTTTAGTGTTTGTGTATTTCGCAATCTTATCGATCCGTTACATAAAATAACATAGGCACACCCTAGCACATAAGTCTGTAATACATTCATTAATTAACTGAGATCATTCACGAGGGATTTTAAATCATTTTTCCCATAATATTCTTCTCTAATGGTAAAATTACATTAAAAAAAATTAAAACTAAAAATAAAATAAAGTAAAATTAATAATTTTAAGAACAATGAGATAAAATAATTTTTGGTCTCTAGGTTTTCACAACTAATGGATTTTCCAATGGTATTCTTATGCAATGATTAAATTACATTTAAAAACAAAATAAAATTAATACTTAATAAATAATAAATAAAATAAAATATAGTAAAAATAAGGATGGAGGTTTTTGGGCTCTAGGATTTCACAATTGGTGTCAACAAGTCGAAACCCTCAAATAAATGACCATACATTAACACCAAAAGAGATCAAACAAACACACACCTTAGAAAAAATAAAATTAAAAAGCACACTTTTTTATTCACTTTAAAATATGTAAAATTTGGCCAGATTCACAATATAAGCATCATTTTGTGCTTGACTACTTGCTTACACACTTTCTCTTATTCTCCACTCTAACATGCCTCGTAGAATTACGTAGATTTATAAAAGTAAATCTGAAACTAATTTTGGTTTTAGATCCTAAACTAACTCCTACAATCTCTCTAGATCCTAAAAATGCTCTCATGATCCACAAAATCCTCACCTAATCTTACCCTTAACTAACTCCAAGAATATCTCTGGATCGTAAAAATCCTCCCATTCCACAAAACCCTCACCTAATCCTCAAATCTCTCTAGCTCTCCCAAATATTCTCAAGATATCTCCTAAAGAGTAGATCTAATTACAATAATTATCATTCTCATACAATTCTCCTAGAACATAGGAAAATACATTCAAACTAAACAATTAAATGCATAGAAATATAATTAAATTTGCAACATCATTCACTAAACATAAAAAGAACATAAAAGTTTTTATTTAATTTAATTTAACAAGATTAAATACATTCATAACATAAATTAATTTATTAAGACATAATAATGAATTGGGTTAATCATTATTAGTCACTAAGTATTAATTATTATTTATTTTTAATCATTCAAACATAACTTAAAATTAAAATAATCATATAGTTAATAAAAATTAATCAATAATACACACAATGATTAATTAGTTCATAATCACTAATTAATATTAATTATGGGTGTTAATAATTATTAATCACTAGGTATTAATTATTATTTATTATTTTTATCATTCAAACATAACTTAAAATCAAAATAATCATATAATTAATAAAAATTAATTAATAATACACATAATTATTAATTAGTTTATAATCACTAATTAGTATTAATTATGAATTAATAAATTTCTAATCCTAATTTTAATCTTAAAGAAGAAAAAAAACTA
Source organism: Pinus tabuliformis (assembly GCA_031772625.1). Lineage (NCBI taxonomy): Eukaryota > Viridiplantae > Streptophyta > Pinopsida > Pinales > Pinaceae > Pinus > Pinus tabuliformis. The sequence goes on from CM062819.1 coordinate 320,800,179, forward strand.
GACATTTAATTAGGAACTAAAAATAAAAATGAAAATAAAAATAAAAACAATAATTAAAATAAAAATAATTATATAATTAACAACAAAATAAAAATAAAAATAATTATATAATTAACAACAAAATTAAAAATAAACAAATTTGAATTAAACCTGTGGGCTAGTATTCATTTCCAGACCAACCCTAACCTTATTTATCAACCCTATTGAGTTCTGACTTATTCATTCTTGGATCTATTCCTGAAGATGAACCACCGAGGTTGGTTCGAAACGTCGATTCCAACAAACATGAATGCGATGACTCCGGAAGATAACACTACATAGAACATAGATCGCAGAAGCCTCAAATCATTAATTCAATCAAACTTTAGAAACTACTCCCTCAGTGAAATGAAACCCTAGGTTAGATGCTCCTACATCATACTCCCCATGTAAAAGAAAGTGATGGTCTCCTGACCTTATGTCTTCATAAACAAATTAAACTCTTCCAAGATCCCAAACTATAATTTTTCGTTGAGCATTTGTTCGGTCATGTTGTTGTTGTTCTGTTGTTTTCTTCTTCTGCCCTCTAGGCTTCCAAAATTTATGTTGCAGTTCCCATCTTCCTTCAGTCATTTGGAATCACTGTCATCCTTCATTTTTATCTTTTTAATAAAGCTCTTTTGAGGCCCTTTCAACATCATCTTCCTCATCACTTCAATTTTTATGTCCAACTTCTCCTCTCGCTTGTATGAATTACTGCTTCCTTGTAACATTGTTGTTGTTGTTTTCCACTAGCATCTTGATGCTTGAAGCTTCCTTAGTCATTTCATGCATTCCTTCATCTTTTTAAAAGGTGTTACATCTATGTTGGGATTGATTATTGTTGTTTTTCACTAAGTGTTCTATTTCCTTCATGGAAAACTTGTCTTTATTTTCCTTTGAATTGTTGTAATTGACTATAATTTTGTTTACTTCACACTCTGGCCTCGATTGTCCAACCATTTTTTCAAAATTCTCAATTTTTCATTTAAATATGCATTTCTAAGGTTGTCACCTCTTGCTTCACATGCTGGACTCTTCTCGTTTATGTTATCACCCTCTTGTGTTGAATGAAAGAAAATGTCATTCTTGGGTTCTTTCATCAACTTCTCTAACAATTTAACTTCCTCTTCAAGCATAGTATATGATTGATTCTCTTCATATCTCTGATCCTCTTTCTGACTATCATCATAAGGCAACTTTTCCCTATTTACTACAACAATATATGTATGCATATGCAAATCCTCCTTTGATATCTTCGTCTTAAGGTCTTTATGCTAATTTGAGTCCTCCTCATCATTATATTCCCCAACCAATGGTCCTTGATCTAGTTTTGAATAGTAAGATTTGTCTTCCTTGTACTCAGTTATTTGGAGTTCCTCTTCCTTCAACCAGATTCTCATCACGTGCCTCATCTTCTTCCTTAGTTTCCTTGGAATTTTTTTTAATAGCCCATTTCACCTTATTCTTCATTCGCCATCTACATATTCTTGCATTTTCTTGTAGCAACTCCATTAGTACGCTAAGTTGTACTTTAATCTCAACTATTCCTCATTCAATTTCCTCTTGAGGCATCCTCTTCATCTTCATGCCATTTTCCTTGACATATTCCTCCATCCTACTATAATTTCCACTAAAATCCTTGCCATGACTATCAATAGCCATCTTCACTTTTCCCTATGTGAATTGATGAGCCCCAAAAATGGACAATTATTTGGGCTCATTCAACCTCCTAATTTGACTTAAAACACCATTCTCATTAGTTTAATGCATGTTTTTGATTATATTTATGTTAATAGAGTGAATTTGGTTAGTCATTATGCCAACAAGTCTAATGGGTGCTTTGTGTAGTGTTTTTTGTCAACATGGAGACAAACTTGAAGGTCTTAATGAGCACTTGGCAGCCAAATTCGTGGGAGAACAAGCTAGAGGATTTGTAGGAAGGTGTCCCCCTCATTTATGGGCCTTTACCTTGAATTCTCCACCATCAGCTCGGAGTTCAAGGGCCACCGAATCAATCAACACAAGGGTAGCCAAGCAAGTCAAGTAGGACTACTGTTAACTCCAAGTTTTGGGCAGCCGAGTCCCTAAATTCTAGGAGGACTGTTGGTTCCTCAAATTGTATAAATAAGAGGGCTTAAGACCTCATTTCAGTTAGTCAATTTGGTTAGTCAGTTAGTCTTTTTGTAAGCCAGTTTTGGCATGATGTTAGACTCATGATTATTCAATAAAGGCAGGCAGCTTTGGATTCAATTCTGAGTTTTTAAGGGAGCGATAGCTCTCAGGTTAGGGCCCAACCTGAGAGCAATAGACCTCCTCTTCCTTGTATTGTTACTTGTTTCCTTGCAACACTTTATTTCCTCTGTTTTGACATGCATTTAGAATTTACAGTCTGCTGATTTGATTTCTTTTATGTGATTGAGTAGGATTAGTTTACATTTCAAGTGCTTTCAGTTGCTTATATTAGAGTAGGAGGATTGTAATTCATTAGAGCTCCAAAAAAGGTTGATAGTGCACTCGCTGCCATCTCTGTTTAGAGATTGGGGGTGTGGGCTGTACCAACCACCAAAAACGCAGTCTTATGCTTTCATGCAAGCTGCCACATAGTCATTTCAATTATAGATCCATTCATGCATTCTGCTCTTGAGCACTACTGCTTCGTTCCAACACCATGCACGATATTTCTCCACACTTTACATTGTTGTTCATTGGTTTAATAACACAGTTAGAATAGGTTGATGGAATTCTCGGTTTTGTGCAAGATATAGAGGATTTGTTTCTTTTACACTACATAGCATCACTTTATCGTGTTCTTCTTCTTCTCAACCAAACCTGAATCCACTTGCCCGACCTCTGTTCAGCTCATTAGCCCTCCAACCCTTCTACTTCTCACGTAGCTCCATCTTTTCAACTTTTCCTTGCTTCCACCCTTCTATTCACCAACCAACTGTACTCACTCTTTCCTCACCTCAGATCTCTGTCCCTGAGCCACCACAAACTCCTCCTTCACCTTACCCATTCACTCATACCACTCCTCCACTCCTCCATCACCCAAAACTCCCACTACAGCACATCCTTTAGAAGTTAGCAGACTTCCTGTAGAAATCCCAAGTTTCCTGTAGGATCCCCAGCAGACATCCTGCAGAAGCCTGCAAACTTGGTTGCCGAGCACCTGAACGTTGTGGACTTCTGTGGACTGATGCTAGAAATCCTCTCGGACCTCTCCTAGCCCTCCTGACCTTTCCCAAGCTTTCTCTCTCTTTGCACCACCTCTGCACAGCCAAACCCTAATAAGAAACAAAACCATAATCACTCTAACCACTTAAGCAAAAATACAAAAACAATGTTCTTCTTAATGGAAGTAGTTTAAGTTCATGCATTTCATATCACTAGTAGTAATGGCATCATTCTTAGACATTTGCACACCCACCATTGCATCATAGAGATTAAGCTAGTCAGATTAGGGTTTACTAGGGTTTCCATGTTTTGGTTGGCTTTCAGTTCATTTTTGCAAAGTAGATTACTTTCCTTTGAGATAGCCTTCGTCCATCATTTAGAAAGCTTCTTCTGAGAACATATAGAAGTTGGCTTGAGCCTTAGCGGACTTGTGCCAGCTGACCAAGTGACAGTTGCGACAAGAGCTAGTACTTGTGCATTCAGCACCGTCGCTTCCAAGTTTGTACGAACTACCGGGTTGATAAAATTAGAGATAGGAAGCTCCAGGAGTTGTAGCATTATTGCTACAATACTGGAGCCCACCATCTTTTTCCCTTGCAGACATCCTGTAGAAGCCTACAAACTTGGTTGTCAAGCACCAGAACATTGTGGACTTCTGTGGACTGATGCTAGGAATCCTCTGGGACCTCTCCTAGCCCTCCTGACCTTTCCCAAGATTTCTCTCCCTTTGCACCACCTCTTCAAAGCCAAACCCTAATAAGAAACAAAACCATAATCACTCCAACCACTTAAGAAAAAATACAAAAACAATGTTCTTTTTAGTGGAAGTAGTTTAAGTTCATGCATTTCATATCACTAGCAGTAATGGCATCATTCTTAGACATTTGCACTCCCACCATTGCATCATAGAGATTAAGCTAGTCACATTAGGGTTTACTAGGGTTTCCATGTTTTGGTTGGCTTTCAGTTCATTTTTTCAAAGTAGATTACTTTCCTTTGAGATAGCCTTCATCCATCATTTAGAAAGCTTCTTCTGAGAACATATAGAAGTTGGCTTGAGCCCTAGCGGACTTGTGCCAGCTGACCAAGTGATAGCTGCGACAAGAGCTAGTACTTGTGCATACAGCACCGTCGCTTCCAAGTTTGTACGAACTACCGGGTTGATAAAATTAGAGATAGGAAGCTCCAGCAGTTGTTGCATTATTGCTACAATACTGGAGCCCACCATCTTCTTGGCGCCGTTGCCGGGGAAGCGTCAGGGCATTGGTGATTGTCGCCTTTCTTCTATTTTCCACTACAATCTTCTGCTAAGTAGTTTATTTCATTTCCATTATGCAATTTAGTTTATGCAAAAGTAGATTAGCATTTCCCGCTTTCATAGATTAGCATTTCAATTCCGCAATTTCATTTCTGCAAGCGTAGATTAGCATTTCAATTCCACAAGCGTAGACTAGCATTTCATTCGTGCAATTTCATTTGAGCAAAATAGATTAGTCCTTTCCTGCTTTCATTTCAATTATGCATTTTCATTTTAGCAAGATAGTTAGTTGCAGTTCAATCTATTTCAGTTTTGCAAGTAGAAGTAGAAAAAAGCAAAAATCAACCAAAAAGATTTCATTTCATGCCTTGTAGGAGTAGAGATAAGTTAGAAAAATGATTGCACAACACCCCCACTGCTTCACACAGCCAACGTTCTCTCTTCTTCGATGGCTGTGATTAAAGAACTCCTGGGTGGACATCAAGGCATATTTAAAGAACCTCTAGGGAAGAAGAAGAAGAAACCATTCCTCTGGAGCAAATGGCTACAAGGAGAAATGTTGGGAGCAGTCCCTTGTCCAAAGACGAATTTGAAAATCAGATTGAAGATTTCAAGAGTGATATGAGGCAGTTTCTTTCCATGCAACTGGATACCTTGCGGATCCAACAGAAGCAAGAGGAATCCAAGAGGGCTTTGGTCATTTTTTGTCCTAGGTGCACTAGAAAGCATCCTAGGAACGAATGTCCAATGTACTCCATAGAAGTGTGTTTTGTCTATGAAGAATACCATCCTACAGATCAGTGCCCTTCCTTACCCAGATTCAAAGCTGCATATTAGAGAGCCAAAGGAGCCACTGAATCACTCTATTACATGAACCAAAGTTGGCCGCATGGACCTAGATCTTACCAGCAGGAACTGCAAGGGACACCCAAGACCTATTATGACCCCTATCAAGCCACTTTCATGCCTTCTTGGGGTCCCCCTGCTCATCCTTCCTGGTTCACACCTCCTCCTTGTTCCTTCACAGATCCATATTATTCCCAACCAGTTGCTCATTCATTTCACTCTTATGCTCAGCCACAGCCTCAGTGGAATGCACCTTATCAGGAGTGGAGGCCCAAGTACAACTCTCATCCCGCTCATTTTCCTCCACCACCTGCTCATCCACAACCATCACCTCCTCCTCCACCAAGGCAACCCCAAATGCCTACCCAACCACAATGCCATCCATCTCCATCTCAATTTCACACCTCCACTCAAATACTTGTACCACCATTTCCAAAACCATACCATGGAGCAGCTCAACCCAATTGCAAAGCTGAGGCACAACATATCCAAATGACTCCTCTTGAGCTCAATGATCTTCACCATAGCTCAGAAAAAGAATTGCAAAAAAGAGATCATCTTGAAAGCATTGAAGGATCACATCCATCAAAAGAAGATTCAAAGGAAGAGATCAAAGAACCATGGGCTGCACTTGATGAAGAGAAGAGATCAGAATCAGAGATCGAGAAAGCTTCATCATGGTTACCATCAAATCTTCCATGTATTCAAGAGAAAGATCAGCAAAAACTGGAAGATGAGAAAGTCATGTTAGAAGGTGACATGAAACATGATCCAGATCAGCAAAAGAACCAAGGATATCAAAGCTACTTTGAGATATGGTTTCAGAAGGTCACTAAGTTGTAGCAGTACTTTCTTCCTCAACTTTGTTTGATCCCTCCAAAGCCAGATCATTTGGTCTCTGAGATCTGGATACCTATCCAAGCATGCATTTTGAGCCTCCACATCATTTTGCCTCTAATCTTGATGTGCACATGGCTCCATTGGAAGTATTCTTATACTTGAGAATGATTTTGTTTTTCAAGTAGGGTAGGGTAGAAAAAAGAAAAAAAATGAAAAAAAAAAAAAAAAAAAAAATGAAAAAAGAGGAAAATAGAAATCTAAGGTGAAAACCTCCTCGGAGGTGCCTTAGATTGGCTCATTGATTGAAAACCTCCATGAGGCGGTCAATGTGTTGGAAAAAAAAGAGAAAAGAGAATAAGATCTTTGGGTGAAAACCTCCCTTGGAGGCACCCAGGGTAGACAATTAGGGTGAAAACCTCCATGAGGTGCCCTAGTTGTTTTTTTCAAAAAAAGAGAGAAAAAGAAAAAGAAAAATAAAGCTAATCCCCATTGAATAATTTCATGTTGCAGCAATGACATTGCAGGTTGCAAGAAGGACGTTTCATGATAGGAGGAGCACTTAAGTCAAGGCTAAAGGAATTTTTCTTGTGCCTTCTACAGGAAGCTCTGTATTTCTACTGGAAACATCCTGTAGAACCTGTGGATGAGCCAAATCCAATTTCAAAAGTGAATCTAATGGTGGGTATCTGTTGATTAGGCCTAAAAGTACTTGTGTGTCCATCCCTTGCCTTTCTCCATCATTTTTCCACCTCCTTGTGCTTCTCATTGTGCTCCTACAGGAACTTCCAGTAGAAATTGTGGGAAACTAGACATGGACTTCAAAAAGTGGTTTGGCGAACATGGTAGCTTCCTCAAGGGTTCAGAAGCCCTCATGCAATCTTCCAACTCCTCCTCCATCATCTCCATACCTGCATCACAGCCCAAGCTCAGTTTTTCCTTCCATGCAAACATTTGCAAAATGCCTTGAAGCAAAAATCCATAGAACAAAATTTGTTTCTGCCATAACTTGAAGACCATGCATCCATTTGACAAACCGTTTTATGGGGAGTTGTACAAGGGTCATGAAAACATGCCTGAGCAGTTTCATGCCGTTCCGGTGCACGGTTTCCAAGGAATCAGCCTCCATCACCATCAGCGATTTTTGCATTTTCTCCATATCCGTGCATCCGTTTTAAAACCTGTTTCATGGGGATATGCATGTGAGTGATGGTAACCTACCCAAGCAGTTTCAGCCGATTCAGATGCACGGTTTCCGAGAAATCGAGCTCTGAAATCTTCAGCCATTTTCCATTTTTCTCGAAATCCGTGCATCCATTAATCACGATTTTGCTATGGGAGATGCATAATGATGATAGGAACATGCTCACCGAGTTTTAGATCAATCCGGTTTACCATTTGAGAGCAATGGCAAAAACAAGTTCTGGTTTTGTGACCATGCAGCAGCAGCAGCTTGAGGGTGCAGATCTGAGCATGGAAACAATTTCCTGGAGCTTAGATCTGGCCAGAGGACACCTGCACAAGAAAAAACAATCAAATATTAGCAGCCAAGCCACATGCAATCAAAGGATCCAAGCATGCAGCAGCAGAATCAGAGCATGCAGCAGCAAAAAGCTTCATAAGTAGCCGTTTGACTTCAGGTATGTGACTAAACCTTGTTCATCTGTTTGCATAGATCTAATCTAAAGAATTGCATGAATCAATGAGATGGTGAGATTTAGTTAGGAAGGTAGCCATATTCGATTGCACTCATCTAGGCAAAAATCACACAGCATGCATGGGTAAGTCATTCACGTGGAAGTTGAAAAACACAGTTAGTGGTAGATCAGTTGAACTCCAGTGCACAAGACATCAAATAATTACTGATAGAGGAGAACATACAGTTTATAACATCACTGTAGTTCGAATGAAGACAACACACGTTTTTTCCAGATCACCACAAATCACGCTGCAGTTAAACAACGCTCGGCTGAAACTCTCACCACTCTTTGTTCAACTACGGTCAACTGAAGCACATGTCTACCACTTCCAGATCAGTTAACCAATGGTCCTCTACAAGTTTTCTTCCTGATTTCTTAGATTTCTGTCTTTTTTAAAAAATCTCCCACCTATCACACTCTATAGGCGTTTCTACAGGAAGCTGTGCTACAAGAAACCCAGCATACGAAGAAGCTTGGACTGTTCACGTCGAGGGTGGAAATTCTCAGTTAGGTAGGCCTGAACATAACTTTCCCATGCAAATATTCAAAAGGTGGTGAATTCAATGTGTTGAGGGGGTAAGGAAAATGTGAATGGAAGTCTGTCTACGAATTCAAAAGTTGTTTTATTATCGCTGCCTGGAATTGTCTTCATGGTCTGCATGTGAGATTTTCTCCAGGGTCTTGAATTAAAATCTCTCTTGTAGAAAAGATAAATCACTGTCAGGGCTAACCTGTGTGAAAAATGTGAATTTTACATGGTTATATGTATGCTGGTGGGTGTGAAAATTAAGCTCTGCACTCTGTCTGTGAGAGCCTAATTTCATTTTGACAGTCAAGTTTTGGGGCAGCAGCAGCAATATAACCAGGGAATTGGTGAAAAGGGAGATACAAACATCTGAGAAACCCTGTCTTGAGAATCAAAGGAGGAAACCATACACAAAATTCCCCTTCTGATCAGAGCACAAGCCAAAACAGTGCATTATATCTGAATTCTGGCCAAGGAACTCACTTCATCCAGCAGTGAGAAAAGGGAGCATATTGAGGCAGAAGAGAAAGCCAGGGGTAAGGAAACCCAAGACAGACCACCACAGGAAATGCCACAGGTAAAGCAACAGGAAAAGCTAGAGGTAAAGCAAGAAAAAGGACCAGCTGTTGAGACCAAAGCTGCGGGTGAAATAAAGACACAAACACCCCGGAGGAAACAATTGCAAAGCAGGGCAGAGAGGACTGAAAAAGTCCAAACAAGTGAAGACAAAACCAAGGCAACCACACCAAAATTAAAAGGGAAGACACCCCCAGCCACGCAGACCAAAATAGTGAAGACACTTTCTACAGGAAGCTAGAAATCAGGTACAGGACTTTCTACAGGAAGTCCTGGAAACACTATTTTGGCTTGGTTCTGATTGATTGTCTTGTGTCTCCTTGTTTCACTGATGTTTGTGAAATTTATAAAAGAGGAAGGTGTTTTCAACTTGGGACTTGGGTGTGTTCGTATATTGCTACTTATTCCATTTACTAATATGCTTAAGCACAATAACCTGCTTACCAAAGCCTTTGAAAAGTGGGGTGATTTGGTGATGGCTTCATTCTGCTAACTGGTCCAACTTAGCATTTGAGGATTGTTGGCAAGATGTTCATCTTTGATTATTTCTCTGAAGATCTTACTTTGGAGCTGAGAGGTGATAGTTTGATGGTATATTTGCTTTCACACAAAATGCTGGTGAATTGTCTTTGACAGAGAAGAGGGCACCATTTCTTCCATATGATTGCATATACTTGTGCACTCATAACAAGGCTGAGGATTCACTAAGAAAAGTAGCAGACAGTGAGGAAGAAGAGCAGAAGGGCGAGAAGACGAAGGCTGCCACAGCGAAGCTGAAAGGAAAAGCACCCTCAGCCAAGCAGGATATAGTGGTGTTGTCTGTTTCTACAGGAAGACAAAGGACTGTTTCTACAGGAAGACAAAGGACTGTTTCTACAGGAAGCCAACGAACTGTTTCTACAGGAAGTTTGAAAAGAGGGAAGCCAAAGGAGAAAACAACCGAGATGTTAGCCAAAGAAGCCACCAGGGCCATCAAAGAGGAGGAGAGAGATTGGTTGCTCAGAGGATGAGCAACACTTTCAGTAGGGGGGTGATGATGAGCCCCAAAAATGGACAATTATTTGGGCTCATTCAACCTCCTAATTTGACTTAATCCACCATTCTCATTAGTTTACTGCATTTTTTTTTTATATTTATGTTAATAGAGTGAATTTGGGTAGTCATTATGCCAACAAGTCTAATGGGTGCTTTGTGTAGCCTTTTTGGTCAACTTGGAGACAAAATTGAAGGTCTTAATGAGCACTTGGCAGCCAAATTCGTGGGAGAACAAGCTAGAGGATTTGTAGGAAGGTGTCCCCCTCATTTATGGGCCCTTACCTCGAATTCTCCACCATCAGCTCAGAGTTCAAGGGCCACCGAATCAATCAACACAAGGGCAGCCAAGCAAGTCAAGTAGGACTGCTGTTAACTCCAAGTTTTGGGCAACCGAGTCCCTAAATTCTAGGAGGACTGTTGGGTCCTCAAATTGTATAAATAAGAGGGCTTAAGACCTCATTTCAGTTAGTCAATTTGGTTAGCCAGTTAGTATTTTTGTAAGCCAGTTTTGGCATGATGTTAGACTCATTATTATTCAATAAAGGCAGGCAGCTTTGGATTCAATTCTGAGTTTTTAAGGGAGCTATAGCTCTCAGGTTAGGGCCCAACCTGAGAGCAATAGACCTCCTCTTCCTTGTATTGTTACTTGTTTCCTTGCAACACTTTATTTCCTCTGTTTTGACATGCATTTAGAATTTACAGTCTGCTGATTTGATTTCTTTTATGTGATTGAGTAGGATTAGTTTACAGTTCAAGTGCTTTCAGTTGCTTAGATTAGAGTAGGAGGATTGTAATTCATTAGAGCTCCAAAAAAGGTTGATAGTGCACTCACTGCCATCTCTGTTTAGAGATTGGGGTTGTGGGTTGTACCAACCACCAAAAGCGTAGTCTTATGCTTTCATGAAAGCTGCCAAACAGTCATTTCAATTATAGATCCATACATGCATTCTGCTCTTGAGCACTACTGCTTCGTTCCAACACCATGCACGATTTTTCTCCACAATTTACATTGTTGTTCATTGGTTTAATAACACAGTTAGAATAGGTTGATGGAATTCTCGGTTTTGTGCAAGATATAGAGGATTTGTTTCTTTTACACTACATAGCATCACTTTATCGTGTTCTTCTTCTTCTCAACCACGCCTGAAGCCACTTGCTCGACCTCTGTTCATCTCATTAGCCCTCCAACCCTTCTACTTCTCACGTAGCTCCATCTTTTCAACTTTTCCTTGCTTCCACCCTTCTATTCACCAACCAACTGTACTCACTCTTTCCTCACCTCAGATCTCTGTCCCTGAGCCACCACAAACTCCTCCTTCACCTTACCCATTCACTCATACCACTCCTCCACTCCTCCATCACCCAAAACTCCCACTACAACACATCCTGTAGAAGTTAGCAGACTTCCTGTAGAAATCCCAAGTTTCCTGTAGGATCCCCTGCAGACATCCTGTAGAAGCCTGCAAACTTCGTTTCCGAGCACCTGAACGTTGTGGACTTCTGTGGACTGATGCTAGGAATCCTCTCGGACCTCTCCTAGCCCTCCTGAGCTTTCCCAAGCTTTCTCTCCCTTTGCACCACCTCTGCATAGCCAAACCCTAATAAGAAACAAAACCATAATCACTCCAACCACTTAAGCAAAAATACAAAAACAATGTTCTTTTTAATGGAAGTAGTTTAGTTCATGCATTTCATATCACTAGCAGTAGTGGCATCATTCTTAGACATTTGCACTCCCACCATTGCATCATAGAGATTAAGCTAGTCACATTAGGGTTTATTAGGGTTTCCATGTTTTGGTTGGCTTTCAGTTCATTTTTGCAAAGTAGATTACTTTCCTTTGAGATAGCCTTCGTCCATCATTTAGAAAGCTTCTTTGAGAACATATAGAAGTTGGCTTGAGCCCTAGCGGACTTGTGCCAGCTGACCAAGTGAGAGCTGCGACAAGAGCTAGTACTTGTGCATACAGCACCGTCGCTTCCAAGTTTGTACAAACTACCGGGTTGATAAAATTAGAGATAGGAAGCTCCAGGAGTTGTAGCATTATTGCTACAATACTGGAGCCCACCATCTTTTTCCCCTGCAGACATCCTGTAGAAGCCTGCAAACTTGGTTGCCGAGCACCTGAACGTTGTGGACTTCTGTGGACTGATGCTAGGAATCCTCTGGGACCTCTCCTAGCCCTCCTAACCTTTCCAAAGCTTTCTCTCCCTTTGCACCACCTCTGCACAGCCAAACCCTAATAAAAAACAAAACCATAATCACTCCAACCACTTAAGCAAAAATACAAAAACAATGTTCTTTTTAATGGAAGTAGTTTAAGTTCATGCATTTCATATCACTAGCAGTAATGGCATCATTCTTAGACATTGCACTCCCACCATTGCATCATAGAGATTAAGCTAGTCAGATTAGGGTTTACTAGGGTTTCCATGTTTTGTTTGGCTTTCAGTTCATTTTTTCAAAGTAGATTACTTTCCTTTGAGATAGCCTTCGTCCATCATTTAGAAAGCTTCTTCTGAGAACATATATAAGTTGGCGTGAGCCCTAGCGGACTTGCGCCAGCTGACCAAGTGACAGCTGCGACAAGAGCTAGTACTTGTGCATACAACACCATCGCTTCCAAGTTTGTACGAACTACCGGGTTGATAAAATTAGAGATAGGAAGCTCCAGGAGTTGTAGCATTATTGCTACAATACTGGAGCCCACCATGAACTTCACCTTGTTCACTTGTGAACCACACTAAGCCTTTGCAATAACAAGTTTTTTTCACCCTGCTACAAGTAGCTCACCATACTTCTCTCTGAACTTGGCCTTTTGGTAACACTAGTTCTTCCGTTAATCCTTCTTAGCTTTCTCTGCTCCTTTAGCCTTTGACACTCTCAAGAGCTTCATCTGCTATTTCCTTAGACAATTCTCTGAGATTTTCAATTTCTACTGCAAGGGTTACCATGATCTCTCTTCCTCTTTCAACAATCACTTATGGATAGTTCCTTCAATAGATGTTATTTCCCAATGATTCTTCTTTCTTTGCTCCAATTCACGGCAAGGTCCTTTCCGCTACCGATCTTCTCAAGTTTCCTTGAAACTGTCATTACAGTTGCCTGGTTTGATTTTGATAGATTTGTTTTATGAGAACCCACATTCATGCTCGGAATATGGCACGGGGGTGATTGGATGAAGCGAGACTTGGTTCATCCAATCTATGGTCAGGTGGAACATGAAAGTCCCAGACTTGTTTGGCCTTTGCATTCATCGATAAGATCTCTCTTTCTCCTTGATATTTTATGGGTAAATATATTTGTTTATATGTGGCTTATATGGCGGTTAAAGCCTTGATATTTATGTTGTTGATATGTTGGTTATGAATGAGTTTTATGATAGTAATAATGTATGGCTCTCATCATGTTTTGGTTAATCATTGAATGCACAATGAATATATGACTTAATATATGGTAATTCAGTTATTGTGATGAGGCATCAATGATTCTTAGTGATTCTCAGATAAGTATTAGACCCCCATGTTCAGATATGTTGTTTAAATGTGTAGAATGCATATTTATGAAATGTTTGATGAAATGCTTGTCATGGCTAGTAAGGGTCCAATCAAGTCCTTGTTGAAGTATTTTCATTTGTACCATTGTTTTGATGTTACTTTTCATTTCTGAAAGTTTCATGGAGTTTTGTGTAGTGACCTGAGTCCTCGCCCTAAAAAAGTGGCACAAAATCTGGAGTCGCTGGCACAAAATTACCTGGAAAAGTCCCCAATCGCATGCATGCCCATGTCAAGGGAGAGACTGAGGCTTTAAGGTAGAAAAATGTCAGTTTGTCTCAGGGGTTGGTCACCTAGATGGCTCCTGCGAGTTATGTTGCATGTGTAGAAGGTCAGCTTGTCTGTGTTCCATCGGTTCCACTTCCTTAACTATTACATAGGAAGTTGAATCATATCATGGTAACTCTTTGTCACATGTTTACCCCAGTTGACCGGTTGCGAGGAGGCTATTACAAAGATTGAGTCAAGTCAGTTGAATTTGGAAATTAAAATTTGCTTATTAATAGGATTCTTTAGCCTTAAATGAATAAGCATGAGGAGAATAAAATACTTAGAAAATGGATTTATGAATTTGTTAGAGATTTTGGCATCATATTTGAAATGAATTGGTTACTGGAAATTCAATTTCTAAATATTAAAGTTTAAAATAACCTTTTGTTTTGTCTTGTAACCAATTTGACATGTGTTGGGTAGATAGAAAAATGCTAAAGAATTATTTATGTAATATTTTTATAAGAAAATTATCTTATTTAAAATAGAAACAAGATTACCATAGAATTTTGAAGGTCCTATTGTTCAAGTTCACAACTTTTATCTCGCAATATGTCATTTGCACATAGTATAAGAGTTTGGTAGTGAAATTTTCTCGGATAAAATTGAGAGTGCTCCATGCAAATAAAAGGACGGGCTGACCCCTTTAGTAATATTACAACTACCTTAATGGAAGAGGGATACATGCACAAAGGTAGTATTTCAATACTTTCCTAAGGGAGTATAGTTCAACATACCTAGTATTGCAAAAAATGTTAAGACAATCATTGTCCAAACTAGTGAATAATCAAATGAGAAATAAAATCTCACTCTTTCAATATTAAGGAGATTAAGCTTAGAAAACCATATTTATGGGGGTTACTTAGCTTTGAACTTATGATTCTATAAATTCACAAAGATTAACTAAAACTTTGAATCTTATGAATCTATAAATTTACAAAGACTAAGAGATTGAGCTTACGAAGCCATATTTATGGGGGTTCCTTAGATTTAAATCTTATGATTCTATAAATTCACAAAGACTAACTAAAACAATGAATCTTATGATTCTCTAAATTCACAAAAACTAACTAAATTAAAAACCACTTCATCCACATGGTAAGATCATCTTTTATTTTCACATGCATGTCCTTTTAGAGTTAAAATAAAAAGTACTAACTAAAATATTAAATCTTATGATTCTATAAATTCACAAAGACTAACTAGATTAAAAACCCTTTCATCCATGTCCATGAGGTCTTGTATTGATGGAAATCGAGTGCTTTGTTAAGGCACTCTTTGATGTAAATTCCCTGTTTCAATTCCCCACCCCGATTAGGGTGATATATTGGACACGTTGAATATGTAGTCATGTTAAGCTTACAAAGAAACCCTCTGTAGTAAAATTTACAGTAACCACATCATGTATGATGGAGAGAAACCCAACTAGCAACCAATGATTGAGCTACACACTTTTAAATTTCAACTTAAAGAAACATTGAAAGAAAATTAGACTAATGAATTTAAAGAAAAATTGAAAGAAAATTATATTGCACAACCCAAATAAATGGGGTTGAAGTTCAATGTGGGCTACATAGCCACCATGTGAAAAGAGAAAGTATACCATTTTATTTGTTAGTGAGATGAAGTATTGGAAAGCAAATGAAATTTGATTTGAAATCAAATGTTAACGTAGCCAGAATAGGGTGTGATTAATTATCAAAACTAAATAAATACAAAGAGCACATAAAATATAGAAAAATTTGATTTTTTTCTTTCTATCCTATGTTTTTAGCTCTTCCTTACCATCTCCTATGCGTAAATAAGTCTTCAAATCATTTTACTTCTAAGCTAGTGGTTTAAGATAGGCTCTCCAAAGAAACCATTCAGAATACATCAAAAATTAGTGTTAGGAATATGTGTATATAAAAAATTAGTGTTAGGAATATGTGAATAAATAGTTAATTGGATGTATTTTTTCACTTTTAACCTTTATTTTTATATAAAGGAATTTTGTATATTTTCAATAGCTATATACATTTATGAGAAAATTGCACCTTGTCAGGCGGAAAGAGTCGATAGTGCGGACACAACCAACCTCCCTAGGAGCCTAAGACTCTCTAGCGACAAACAAGACAAACAAGAGCAATCCTTCTCTAAACATGCATTTACTATATAAGAAATCAAGTGTTTAGATCCTACCTGTAGTCCAACGCTGTTGTAGTAGTCCAGCCTCGCTGATCCGGATGAGCTCCTCCTTCACTTCGAAACCTGCATTCACTAACAATCAAACGATTAAATAGCACTTGATAATCTCATAAAATAAAACATATTTAACACATAGACCAAGGAGTACATGAAACAACTCATAAATAACAAGTTATTGAGAAGAATGGACTCATTTGCATTAATAGGAAACAAAAGGAACAATTACAACCTGAGCCTTGGTTTTGTGCAAGTTCCTCCCAGGGTCCATCAAGAGTTCTCCTTTACTTTGACAAAGCTCACCCACCTCCAAATAGAACAAGCAAACATGGCAATCTCTCCTCACAAGCTTCTAAATGGGAGTCCTAATTCCAGCAACATCTACCCTTAGAAATGTTTAGCTTTCAACCTCTCCTCCTTCTGGCCCAATGCCTGTATTTATAGTGCTCAAGAGGAAGTTAATCAGGTCCACCATCAATGGAATAATCCCCTCTTTGGATGGGATAGCTCCCTTATTAATGGGATAAGTTCCTCTTTGGTAGGGGTACATGAACCATCTGGAGGCGCTTCATACACGTCAAACATACTTCTAGAAGCCTCTAGAAATGACCAAAAGTAACTTTTTTGGAGTGAAACTTGCGCCTTTTGACCTTTACAGGGGTACGCAACTGCCCCTTTACATACAGAGCGTACAAGTACGCAGCTTTTGTGAACATTAGGTGCGTATACGCAGGTAAGGCCGAGAGAATCTGCGTACCCAGAGATAAACACATTTACAAAGACTTTCTCTCTTTTTGGAGTTTGACATGGAGAGCAGAGGCATAAGACTTGCCCAGGAGGATAGCATGACTATTGATAGAGCCATACCAACTGTAAATAGCCATGGTGACATTTTTTAGTGTAACAGATTGCCCCCTAAAGTGCGAAGCCTGTAGTATATTAAGGTTTTGTATTATCTAGGAAGCGTGAAGCGCTTTATCATTTCAAGGATTATCTCGTGGAGAGCCTGGTCAGAAACTGCAATTTTCAACACAAAATACATGTATAAGATTATATCATCGCTGAGGTAGGCATTCCTATACTCAGATCAAAACTTTAACTAACAGACTAACTACTCTGATACAGGAACGATCTTGCAATACATCATAATCATAGACTTTTGTAGACATAGTATGGGCGCAGCCATCTGTTTATGATTAGTCTACTAGATAATGAATACAAAACTCCTCGCAGCCTGGATGGTGGAAATTAGATCCAGGGTCTTCATTTCTACTTCCCGAATTGGTACGATCCTAGCCATGCGAATAAATGAGTTGATGTCGAACATGGTAGAAACCACTTGATTACCAGTCGATGATGTAAACTGTTAACAAGTGTGAGAGAGACCACCAGTAATGTCAATGGTTCTCAAAGTACCCCGTACAATCCATGAGATGTGAATGAATGAGTTGATGTCGAACATTTCACGGAATCCTTCGATCGAAAGTCAATGATGTAAACCGATGTCAAAGGCGAGAAACCTGCCATTGATGCATGCAGACTTCAAGGTACTAACGATTTCTAAGTCATCTCTCTAGATAATGTGCTGATGTCGATAGAAAGCGAACCGTTGCAGGCAAGCCCACAACACGAAATCATTGTTCAAGTTGAAGAAATGTTGTTGTAAGGACTGACTCAGGGATGGTCAAATGGATGACAAGTATTTTGCAGATGAAAGTTTTGTTTGCAGACCTCTTGAACACATAACGACACAACAGATGGCTTGGTGACGAATGACTCAAAGTTAATCCCCGGAACCCGGCTGAAGACTTTGAAAGTGGTTTGATCAACTTTTTAAGGCAAAGGATTTCCCAACCCAGGTGAACGGAAAGTGTCGTGTTCAAGAGTGGTGATAAGGTTCTTTTGTAATAAAGGATAACAAATAGGTTCATTCTTCTCTCTTTTCCCCCACCATTTCTGGCAAGTACCTCTTTATTTTTAACAAGCTTGAGGAGGATAACATATGCTTGATTATAAGCTCATCCTTCGGATGAGTCCAACCTAGTTTTGATTCGAACCCTAGGAAGGAGTGGTTCGTTCCTGTTTGTAATTGAACAGGTCCTTTACTGTGAAATTTTAACGAGCCCAGTATAGGAGAAACTCGGCGTTTTTCAATTTTAGAGAGTTTGAAAAACTTAAGAAGACTCCAGGTTGAACATTTTCGTAAATTTGTGTCCTCCAAGCCCGAAAAAGTATAAAATAATACCTGGGAGAACCGCTTGATCTTGCGACCAAGGAGTACTTTCATGATTAGTGTCTCTGACCTGAAAAGTAAAAAGCAATCAAGGACACGTCATTTTATTTCCATATCGAGTTTGAAACGACAAAAACCCGGCAATCTTTTCCTGTTTTTACGGTCAGAAAAGAGCTATAAGGGGACCGCCTTTTAATTCTGTTTTAACAAGTGTAAAAGAAACGCTTGGCGATCTTTTCATGTTTTAGGAGTCAGAAAAGAGCTTAAAACATGACTCTGATGTTTTGGTTCATGAAAAATGATGATTTTACTCTAAAGTCCTTTTGTCCTGCACAAAAACGACACATTACTCATACCTGTTTAAGATGGGTAAAAATACATTGAAAAATGTCCTTTCATGGTGAAAAATAAACAAACTTAGCATTCATTCATCCAAAAAACCTATAAAAAGACTTTTTACCATGTCATTTTTACCATTTTACTGTTGAGGTTGAGGAAAGGGCTTTTGACAAGAAACTTCCCGTGGTCATTGCGGAGAATCCGACCGTCAGAATCGAACGTCGTCTCATCAGGTATTCTACAACATCCCTCTCTTGATTTCCATCCGTTTAGAATTCATTTTTAAGCTTTTATTTGATTTTTTGGGGGTATTGGGGTTTCAAGATGCGCACTTCGGGGTACGCAGGTCATGCACTGCTGACCTGCATACCCAGATACTTTCTCAATGGGAAAATTACGGGGTGTACTAACTCGGACTTAAGGGCAGCTGCGTCCAGACGCTCTGTTCCTAAAGGCCGGGGTGCGTACCCCGCAAAACGCAAATTGAAACCCTCATACCTCCAAAATAGACCAAAATTTTTAAATTTTATGGATCCTAACTGATGTTTTATGATGTGCAGGGAGCACACCATGCTTGATTGGCGTGAAAGAGAGCACGAGGACGTTGATTTGGCCGCGATAGGTCATCAACCTTCCATTGATGCATTAAAAGCATGCGGACTATACAAATACTGGGCCATACCTGGCATGAGGGGCCAGGTGCCATTTCTTGAGTGGCTGGTTGAAAGGTGGAACATTCAGGAGCAATGTTTCTACATCGGAGAGCACCAGCTCGAGATAGAGCCCTCCGACATATATTTTCTCACTGGCTTGCCTAACAGGGGCGAGCAACTTTCTCTATTCGGGACTAGGCCGGGTGGCCAATCCCTTGCTAGTCTCCGGCTAGAGTGGTGCAACAATCAAAACCATGAGAAGGGGATAGAAATCAAGTACATATCCCGACCTGAACTTATGGTGATAGCCTTTACTGTTACCAAACTTTGCGGCGCGGCCGCTTTGCACCAAGCCACCGGGTCCCAAATGCGGATGGCTATAGACTGCTTCCAAGGCACCATTTTCAACTAGTGTGATGCTGTGTTGGCTAATTTGAAGGGCCAACTAACCAGGGCAAAGAGAGGACAACTGAAGACCTTTGGATATGGGCCTTTAGTCGTGAGCTTTACCCTAGAGAGAGTTCCAATGCTGGTCCCCCAGCATCTTACAATTCCAGTTGGGGCTCCTTGAGAGCCCAAGTTGACGAGATGGGTTGCAGTAATGGCCCGGCATCCTGATGAGGGCGCAGCAGTTGTTCGATTTCCTGATGGTTACTTTTGCTGGCTAGAGAGCCAGGTCTTTGCTATTCAGGACTTTCCTTATGTCGGAATGGATTTTTGGAATGATCTGGACATGGTTCTTCCACAGGAAGAACAGTGGGACGACAGAGGTATTTCATTTTTCACGAGTTTTCAAATTATGTATATTTTTTTTTTGTTTTTATATATCCCCTCAAAATTGACAGCACAAATTTTCAAAATGCAGATGTAGGTCCACGGCGTCCAGCCAACCTCCGGGCTTTTGAGAGGAGAGTACCAGCTGTACCAGCACTAGCCCCACAGGATGCGGCCGCAGAGACCTTAGCCGAGCTGGAACAAGATCTAGAGCGTCTGACGGCGGATATACCAGAGACCACCATAGATGACATTCCCATTCGACTTCAGCGCTATGTGGTTGCAGTCCTAGGACCTTTTAGGAGGTTCTTGTGTAGGGTAGCGTGGGCAGTGGTCTCGTATAGAGAGCACCACCAGTGATTGGCTAGTCACTTTTGTAGACACATATGACATTTTTGGTTTTTTGTACTTATCATTTTTGCCGATCATAAGGTGTTTTTCAACCTATGATCGAAGACGATGTATATTTTTGACACACTCCTATCTATCTATATATATATATATATATCATCATTACCGGCTCATTTTGTTTAACATATGTGATGAAATGTTTTTTAAATTTACTTGTATGATTATCGTAAATGTCTGTCCAACATTCGAGAAGCAATTGCATCTGCTAATGTATTTAAAGACCTTGGAATATGCTGATACTCAATGTAATCAAATTCACGTTCCAAGAGACGCACTCTCAAAAATAACCTTAATAACACAGGATTTCTAATGGCATATACTCTTTTAAGCTGTGATACAACGAGTTCAGAATCTAACCTCACTATCAAACGTCGAATTCCAAATGAAATAGATTCAGACAATAATTCAACCACTGCATTGTATTCTGCAATGTTGTTCGTCGTTTGACCGAGGCTCATCCCATGCATAGAAACTAACTCGTCAGAGGGCGAATAGATAACCCAAGCTGCGGAAGAGATATTCCGTGTACTACGACAAGCACCATCAGCAAATCCAATGTACGTTTGGAGAGGTGTCGACATCTGCAATATCAAGAGTAAAACCAAAAATAAGCCAGAATAACGACGAAAAACACACTTTCTAAGCTAAACACACTATCTAACCTAACAAACATACTAGCTAGAAAGAAAACCTAACCTAACTAAAAATTCTCCATACCCACCATTTAAGCATAATACCTCTTTAGGTAAAGTCCATTTCTGGGTTTACCCAAAGAGTCCCCATCAAAATCTACCAGCTCATAGGCCCCTTTTGCTAGATTTCGCTTTACAATGTAGGGTCCATGCCACATAGGAACGAATTTTCTAGCACCTAGCTTATCGTTAGCTTGATCATATAACAGCACTAGGTCTCCCTCCAAAAAACTCCGAGGGGTCACATTTCTATCATACTGAGCTTTCATTCGCTTCGCATGAGTCTCGATTGCCAATGCAGCGTCACGTCTAGTCTCATCTAATTGAGCTAAGTATAATAAACGTTTCTCCTCTTCGGAAGTAGCTGGGAGTAATTCGACAGCCATTTGAAGTGATGGGATTTCGCATTCAATGGGTAACACAGCTTCCAAGCCATAAACTAGCTGGAAAGGAGTGAACCCTGTTGAAGTTTTCACTGAAGTTCGGTATGCCCATAGCACTGAAAATAACATGTTGTGCCAATTCGACCGATGAATACCAATGATTCGTCGGATCATGATAACCAGAACTTTGTTGATAGACTCAACCAAACCGTTGGCTTGCGGATAATAAGGAGTAGAGCTATCGTGGCGCAAACCAAGCTGGCTTGTAAGCTCAATCGTCATGATGTTTCGAAAATGGCTCCCATGGTCAGTGATGATTGCTTGTGGGACACCAAACCTAGTTATAATGTGATTGAATACGAAAACTGCAGCTGTTTTGCCGCTTGCGTCGAATGTAGGCATCGCCTCAGCCCATTTAGTAAAATAATCAACCGCGAGGATGATATACGCATGCCCCCCGGCCGAGTGAGGGTTACAAGTAATAAAATCGATACCCTATTTGGCGAAAGGGCCAACGACAATTATTGGATGGAGAGGAGCAAGTGGTGCGCGCATCTTGCGATCAAACACTTGACAGTTGTGGCACTTCCGGACCGCAATGATACAATCTTTAAACATGGACGGCCAGAAATAGCCAGCGCGCAACACCTTCTGAGCTGTGGCATACCCAGACATATGACCGCCACATGCTCCAGAGTGACAATCATTCAAAACCCTCTCAGCCTCTTCGTGAGTTAAACAATGTCGAAAAACTAAGTCTGCCCCCTGGCGATAAAGTGTATCTCCAATAATCCTGTATTGCTGGGATTGACACCAAATTTTTTGACGTTCCGACTTTGAAGCTTTAGGCTGAAAGGTTTGGGTTTGGAGATAGATGATTATATCCCCGTACCACGGATCTAAAGTACTGATAATAAACAAAGATTCGTTCACAATGGACTCCTCTGCCACAGTTTCTGTGTCAGCACGCGGGAAATCACACATCAATTCCGCAAAAACTAAGGATTTCTTAGACTTGGACTTCTCAAACTCCAAGTCGAACTCTTGCAGAATAACGATCCATTTAGAGTACTTGCCCCCTAGCAGTTGTTTAGTCAAAATATAAACCATAGGGTTGCAATCCGAAATAACTGTAGTTTTACAGAGAAGAATGTAGTGACGAAAACGCTGGACAGCTTGAACGGCTGCCAGGGCCAATTTCTCCACATGCGAATATTTTAGCTCAGTGGGGTTTAATGTCCTACTAAGATAATATATCACATGTTCCGCTACGAATTCATCTTCTTGAACTAACACCATTCCGATAGTGGAATGCGAAGCTGCGAGGTATAAGAAGTAGTCCTGGTTGTAGTTGGGAGGATGCAACAACGGTGCATGGGTCAACGCGTGCTTAAGTGCATCAAAAGATTGTTGGGCAATCTCGTCCCAAAAGAATTGAGCGTTCTGTTTCAACAACCGTGTAAAACCTTTAGTGACCTCGACGTAGTTAGGAATGAATTGGCGTAAAAAGTTTGCTTTCCCTTGCAAACTTTGGAGTTGGCGCAAACTCGAAGGAGGAGGCAATTTGATGATAGCTTCGACCTTCGAGGGATCGACGCGAATGCCGGCTTTTGAAACAACAAATCCCAGCAATCGACCTGTCTCTATACAAAATACACACTTGTGGGGATTCAACCGAATTCGATAATGCCTACACCTCATAAAGATTGCTCGTAAGTGGACAAGGTGATCAGCTCGATGTAAAGAATGAGCAGGCAAATCATCAAGGTATGGTTGCACAATGTGCTTGATGTCATGAAATGCGTAAGACATCGCCCGTTGAAAAGTGGCTCCGGCATTCTTAAGCCCAAAAGGTAATTTGCAATAAGCAAATGTCCCCCATGGACAAATGAATGTCGTTTTTGTTTGATCGGCAGGTAGAATATTGATTTGATTATAGCCCGAAAAACCATCCATAAAGGAAAACATTTCACTTTCGGCACAATCATCAATAATTTGATCGATATAAGGCGTAGGATAGTTGTCTTTTGGACAAACTCGATTTATATCCCTATAGTCGATACAGATTCTTATTGTTCCTTGTTTCTTGTTAACCGGAACAATATTCGATACCCAATCCGTTAACGAGATTGGATAAATGAAACCTGCTTTCAACAGCTTCTCGACTTCTGCTTTAATCGCAGCCGCTTTCCGAGGGTGAATCTAACGCAACCGTTGCCGGACGGGTTTAGCGTCCGGGTAGGTCTTTATTTCATGAACAAAAATGGCAGGGTCGATTCCTGGCATTTCCTCGTAAGACTAGGCAAACACATCGCGGAATTCTTGGAATAGGGCCTTGTAAGTTCGAATTTCATCTTCTGTACATGAGGCACCTATATGAATGTTTTCCTCAATTCCGGGCTTCACTGAAATGTCAATGGGAATAGTGCGAGAAATATTCCCTAAATTCAGCTCTGAATCAGAATGTTTCGTTGGATTCTGAGCGTCTTTGACATATTCAGTGGTAAAGATAGATGAAAAATCATTTTCAAAAGCATCATCCTTAGGTAAAAACGAAGATCGGTGATGGAGATCTTCCCATGGTAGATCGTCTACACTTAGGATTTCGCGAAGTTGCTCGTCAGATGACACGACTTCGGGAAACGTTATCCGTTCTGAGGTTGATGTGAAAAGTGATTCTTCACTGACCACATTCATTTGGTCGATTCGGGTTGAATGCGAGTCGGTAAAAGACATGACGGCTTCATAAGAAATTTCATATGGACTCAAAGGCATAGCATCACCGAATGAGTCTATCTCAGATTCAGATGGGACAATCCAAGGATCATCGTAAATAATGGTGTCTGATGTAATCATATGAATTGATGCAAATGAAGGGTCTGCGTTGATTGGAGGGAAAGGAAAAGTTCCCAGTAAACCAGAATCTTTAACTAAACCTACGCCAACGTCCCTATAAGGGATTGTCGTCTTACCGACATGATGGATACTCTCTTAAGAGGCTGGGTCGGATGAAAAGTATGTCAGCTGATCAATGGTCACGATCTTACCGTTATGTGGAAACTTTATTACTCTGAAGACCGATGAAACGACCGCTGTCATAGCATATGAACAACTTCGACCCAAAAGAAGGTTGTAGTCTAGAGGGGCATCAACCACCTCCACATCCAGACTAACAGTTTTACCTTCTACCCCTATAGGCAATTCCTGTAGAATACCAAACGGACGGAACCCACAGCCATCAAAGGCCTTAAGGATGGTCGGGGATTGGTTCAGCGAAGGAGAACCAAGCGATCTCCAACATTGAATCGACATAATACACGTAGAAGCTCCCTCATCAATCACAGTCCGATGAATAGGCCTGTTTTTGACTATCACTGGAATTTGGAAAGCCATTTGATGGGGTAGACGCGGTGTACTATTTTCTAGATCGAAGATTATCAGATTCCGGTCCTGAACATCAACAGCTCCGATAGCCGACAAAAGTAATTTTCGTTGTGCTGGGCATGATTGTAGCACTTCTAAAGCCGACATTGCTGAGGGTGAAACAGCTAAGTCCTCAACAATGTTGTAATTCTGGGTCGCTCTCACATGTGGATTGAAAGCAGACCTTCGAAGTACACCCTTGGCGGGCGGTTTGATTACTAAGTTCGGGTTAGGTTTTTCGATCTGTAGTGGATCGGAACCAGGAGCTGAGGTTGATGGATTAGAATGAGAAGATTCTGCTTCCTTACCATCAACAGGATTCTTACTACCATAATCTTGCGACCGAGTCGCAATCCTCACATGAAACATCATCAAAATGGGTTCTTCACTGGCAGTCGAGGAAGAACCTATCATCTTACTCTCCTACTTGGGAAATGGATCTTTTAACACAGCAGGAGTGGGAGAACCTTTGACTATTTTCACAACCTCGACCTGATGAGGGCAATCTCTTGTAAAATGATCCTCTTCACAAATAAGACAAGGATATCGAGGTTTGCGCTTTTCGTCATTGGTTTCCGACTTTTCCGTTTTCTCCTTCGGAGCTTTGTTTGCTTTAGCCTTCTTCTTTCCTTTCTTCTTTACACCGTTTTTTGATTTGGCCGTAGATGACTCTACAGCGTGAATATCGGCAGAAAGTTCAGGATAAGACTCTCCTGTCGGGGAATCAGGCAAGGTGATTATAGGAGTAGTAGAAGTCTTGGAAGATTTCTTCTTGCTCTTTGTGTTCACGATGCCAATCATACCATCAGCGGCATGAGATCCCGAAGGAGCAGCAGCGATTTGATTCGATTTTGGAAGATCTGGAATCTTCTCGTCTAACGTACCTGACTGAGTATAAACTAAGTCAAGGTACTGCGCCTGAGCAATGACTTGATCTTCAGTAACTACTCCGGCCTTAGCTACATCTTCAGTAATCTTCGGTAATAATGATTTAACAAACCATTCAGCTAAGATTTGGTCCGGAATAAAAACTTTCACTAACCTTCTTCGACGTCTCCACTCATGAATGTGATCAGAAATATACGTGGACGTCGATTGTTTTAGTGAAGTTAATAACTCCGTGCCGTTATCGTATCTGACCGGCAACTGAAAGTGAGTTAAGAACGAGGTAGCTAACTGGCTGAAATTGTAAAAAGAGGCCCGTGGTAACTCAATGTACCACTTGGCTGCAAGACCAATGAGTGTACGCTGGAAAAGACGTAAGCAGATTGAATCATCTGAGATAGAATTGGAAGCACACCAGAGGTGGTAAGTCATCACATGATTGGACTGATCCTCTCCAGACTTACCTTCGAACTTGGGTATATCACTGGGCAACTTATTTGGCATTGGCGGCCAGAACGGAAGATATTGAATTGGATCGTTCGTTAGGCGCGTCAAGTCTGGTAAATCCAAAGTTGAGATAAACGATAATTGCCGGTTAGGATCTCTAAAACTCTGGGTCACAAGACCAATCCCAGGAGGAGGATATCCAGGATAACTAGGAACAGGAATCGCATTAGGGATATTATATCCTCCTGGAAAACCAGGATTAACCGGACCGTACTGGGGTTGTTGAGGTTGTTGATAAGTGTACCCAAGATACGGTTGATACTGGTAAACTGGCTGCTGGACAGCTTGCCCATGTTGTTACTATCCCTGGTACGGTTGATGAACAAATTGAGGTTGAGTAGTGACAACCGTACTTATACCAGGCTGACCTATAGGCATCTGGACCATGGTTTGAATCGTAGATCCAGACAACGGTAAATATGTCTGAGGAGTGGTTGCAGAGACAATAGAAATCAGAGCTGTCGATACTCCAGAAGTAAGTGCGGGAGATGTAGCGGTACTTGTAGCAGCCGTTTGAGATGGAGTACTAGGTGCAATTGGCGGCTGAGTAACTACCGAAGTTACAGAAGTTTGAACATTTGACTGGACAGGTTGCGGTTGCTGGGGTGGACCAGAAACTACGGGTTGTCCAGCTTGAGGTACCAACTGTATACTTGGCTGCAACACCTGTTGACCCTGTGATGGATCCCACACCATCATTCCGGGGAATTGACCCGTAACAGGTTGAGAATACTGAGATCCATAACCAGATTGAGGATAGGATTGATAACTGAAAGGTACAGTTCCCATACCTTGAACATATGACTGACCTTGAGGTGGTTGATAACCTTGACTCGAGTATTGACCTTGAGGTTGATAACCTTGGGGTAAATACGGATACTGGGGTTGACCTTGACCTTGAGGTTGATACCCTTGAGGTTGATACCCTTGGGGTAAATATTGATACTGAGGTTGACCCTGGCGTACATATTGAGGCTGGGGTTGACCTTGAGGCATGTATTGCACCATAGGTACATACTGACCTTGAGGTTGCCCCCCAGGGGTTAATTGAGGCTGCCCCCCAGGCGGTAGTTGGCCACCTTGAGGTTGAGAAACGGGAACTGAACCTGACATCATGTAAATGTCTCCTACACCCAACGGTATATGACCATTGTTTCCAGCTAATAACCCATGATCAATGGGTTGAGGAGATGCCCCCGCAAAGGTACCAGAAAGTGATTGATACCCGGTGGGAACAGAAGGACCGTCGTGTAAGAAAGATTCAGGAGTTTGAGTAAACACGGACGACTGACCAGACATATTTACAGGAGTATAAATACCTGCAGGTGGAAAAGGAGTACGAGGTGTAGAAAAACCTATCCCTGAGTTGTCGAAATAATTGGTTAACGAAAGGTACCAAGTAGTACTTCTAGGAGGACTGTAAAAGATAGATTCACGCTCCCTGAGCTCAATAGTAAGTTGATCTTCAAGGTTAGAGACGCCTATTTCTTCCTCTAGAGCAAGTTCCTCAATAGCAATCAGACCGGTAGGAAGATTTTCGGTGATAACTCGTTCTACTCTTGGTGAATCTAGAACACTAGAAGTTGGAGTAACAGGTTCAGATATTTCAGGTTCTTCGCCTGTATCACTAGTAGACGAAAAACTACCAGCAAGCTCAGAAACTGTAACAGCTTCGGGATTATAACCTGTCTCTAGACTTTGGTAATCTGGATGGACTTCCAAGGAAGATTCTCCTTCTTCAGGTGAACCTACTCTACTGCCACTAGGAGGAGTTACAAGGACCTTCAATCCTTCATACTGACCCGGGACGTTTTCAGGAGATCCACCCCATGATCTACGAAGTTTCCTCAACAAATCAGTTCCGGTAACAATCTCAGGTGACTTGCCCCGAAGTCTACGGGACTGTCTCGATAATTCTGCCACAGCTAAAAACTTTTAACTACTACACACGAAAACAAAGTAAAATCTCAAATCAAACCACCTAAAGTCACTAAAGAACCAAAAAAATTTGAATCACATGCCTAAAGAATCTAGGGCGTCAAACCAAGCACAAACAGTAGCCTTCCAGACCGAAAACTCTAGTTGGAGATGAAACCCAGCATCGCCAGATTCAATACAGAAGTGGCGGGTGGAACAGTTACCCCGGCAACCTGCTTAATGAATAGGCCGGCACAAGTTCCTCCACTTTAACCGTCTCGAGTGAAGTGAACCCCCCGGAAAATCCAAGTGAGTCTAGCCAACGTCTGCTCCAGGTACAGTGGGTTCTTCCCTCCACCGTCACCTCGGTAGAATCCTAAAGATAATGGTCACTAAGGTTACCAACCGCAACAAATGCACCTGGGGGAACAGTCTACACTCCGACAGCACGCAAGGGCAGAGTATCAAGCTTAATCCCCTTGCCGGTTCCTTGACAATAATCCAAGGTTTATCGACAAGTTACCCCTGGCTCCTCGACAATGGTTAATCCGAGGTTTACCGTTTGTAATACGTGTGTGTCTAGCATCGTTCCCAACGAGGGAGGATTGATCCCCTCACTGGTTCGGACACGAGCTCGTGCTTCTCCTTTAAGAGGAGCTTTCCCAGAGTACAAATGAGACAATTGGATTTGTTCTATCACAAGATAAGCTACTTGTTTGGTTTTGTTGTCTTGGAGAGTTAATTACTCTCCTACTCCAAGACACTAGCCTTATCTAAATTGGTGTTTCAGAGCCCTAGTAAATAAAAGTTACTAAGTTGATTTTACTTTAAGCGTTAATTTTATGGTTTTTCTTAAAGACAAAAGGTAGCGGAAATGAAACCAATGGTGTGTAGACTCGACTCAAACCACTACAAAGATGCACCTAAGATGATTTACGCTACTTTTCTCTTTCAATGAAACTCCTAACTAAGAGAGTTGGAAAACGCAAATTTTATAGAAAACAACTTTCTTAGTAAAGACAATCAAAGAAACAATTCTCTTTATCTTTCCAATCATACAAACATGACCACTCCTTACATGCACGAAAAATTCTTTTTCTTTCAAAATCCCTCAAAGCTACTTGAAGCAAAACTTTTCAAAGGAGATGTTTTTGTATTTTCTCTTACTTAATAAAGCATATAAATCTATTTTAACGAAAATCAATCTCAAAAGCTATAAAATCTATGAAAAATTGACTCACAAGAAAATCAAAAAGAAATTTACTCTAAAGCAAACCTAACGAGGAAAAAGCCTACAAAGATGATTCTAGGTTGTTTTACTTGACCACAATCAAGCCAAGGACCAGCTAATGCAGAATCCAAAGACCAGTCAAAACAAAACTCAAATCTTTTTGTTCTTTTTGTAAAATGGAATTCAATACTCAATCAACAAGCACTTCGAAATTTTCCAAAGAGACAACTCAAAGGTAAGTTTCTCTCACAGGTAGACTTTATGACAGGTCCGACTCCTAAGAAGGCTGACAAAACCAGAGAGATCTAAGGCTTGACAACTTCTACCGCCAAAGTCACTACGAGACCTACTCAAAAATCAAACCCTAGGGCTTAAACTTCTATGAAATCCACTAAAACACTCAATGCTATCGAAACAAGTTCAGGTGAAGATCTTTGACAAGAGACTAATGGATCTGGGCAGTAAAAACTAAGAAAAAGCAAAATCTAAAAGGAAAAAAGTAAAAAATGGAAATTTCTTAATTTTTAGCAGGGTACGCAAGCAACCTGTTAAGACAGGTGCGGGCCCGCTCTGTGCACACAGCAACAGTGCGTACAGGTACGCACTGTGCAATACTCAGAGGGTGCGTACTACTGAAAAAGCCAAGAAAAACTAAATTCAATCTAACCCTAAGCTAACCCACCCAAATACAAAGTCACAGAGCCAAAAACCAAAAAATAAATGATTTTTCTCAGATCAAAGTTGCATACAAAGGAAAAGACTTTCACATCAATGGATTCCCCAGTGGAGTCGCCATTTTGTCAGGAGGAAAGAGTCGATAGTGTGGACACAACCAAACTCCCTAGGAGTCTAAGACTCTCTAGTGACAAACAAGACAAACAAGAGCAATCCTTCTCTAAACATGCATTTACTATATAAGAAATCAAGTGTTTAGATCCTACCTGTAGTCCAACGCTGTTGTAGCAGTCCAGCCTCGCTGATCCGGATGAGCTCCTCCTTCACTTCGAAACCTGCATTCACTAACAATCAAACGATTAAATAGCACTTGATAATCTCATAAAATAAAACATATTTAACACATAGACCAAGGAGTACATGAAACAACTCATAAATAACAAGTTATTGAGAAGAATGGACTCATTTGCATTAATAGGAAACAAAAGGAACAATTACAACCTGAGCCTTGGTGTTGTGCAAGTTCCTCCCAGGGTCCATCAAGAGTTCTCCTTTACTTTGACAAAGCTCACCCACCTCCAAATAGAACAAGCAAAGATGGCAATCTCTCCTCACAAGCTTCTAAATGGGAGTCATGATTCTAGCAACATCTACCCTTAGAAATGTTTAGCTTTCAACCTCTCCTCCTTCTAGCCCAATGCCTGTATTTATAGTGCTCAAGAGGAAGTTAATCAGGTCCACCATCAATGGGATAATCCCCTCTTTGGATGGGATAGCTCCCTTATTGATGGGATAAGTTCCTCTTTGGTAGGGGTACATGAACCATCTGGAGGCGCTTCATACACGTCAAACATACTTCTAGAAGCCTCTAGAAATGACCACAAGTAACTTTTTTGGAGTGAAACTTGCGCCTTTTGACCTTTACAGGGGTACGCACCTGCCCCTTTACATACAGAGCGTACAAGTACGCAACTTTTGTGAACATTAGGTGCGTATACGCAGGTAAGGCCGAGAGAATCTGCGTACCCAGAGATAAACACATTTACAAAGACTTTCTCTCTTTTTGGAGTTTGACATGGAGAGCAGAGGCATAAGACTTGCCCAGGAGGATAGCATGACTGTTGATAGAGCCATACCAACTGTAAATAGCCATGGTGACATTTTTTAGTGTAACACACCTATTAAAAATAATTTTTTTTATATTATCTATTTTTAAATTATAAATCAAATTTATAATAATCTTCGTAATATATATATATATATATATATATATATATATATATATATATTCTATCATAAAAATATATATAACAAAATTATCATATATTACCATTATATTTCTCTCTCTCTCTCTCACACACACACACACACACACACACACACACACACAGATATATATATATATATAGTTAACCAAAACATAATGAGAGTAACACATGCTCGTATTATTGTAATACAGGGTAATCCCACATGATGAAATACTGCATAATCAAGCAAATATGGCCATTCTAAACGAAAGCTTATATGAATCTAAGTCCATTCATTTAATTCACTATTCATTAACTGAAAATTATAATAATGTCAACCATCTATTTCAACTATGATCATGCGATTAGTAACTTCTCATGTTACTTGTTATTTCATAATTTTATTTATGATTTATAATAAAATTTCAAAAATTAAAACATAAATTATATTCATTTATTAATTATAAACCAATAAATGAAAAGCACAATTACAATTGATATTATAAATAAATTTACTAAATAATATTTCCCCATTTTATAAAGAAAACATTCCAGAATAATAAAGAAGTCCCTACCCTTTTGACCAACAACCAAGAAACTTCAAAAAGTATTTGGGATTGAAACTATTCAACCAAGAGTTTTTAAATTCATTCAATTCATGTAGTAGGAAATTCAATTATTGATCATATGTCAATAATAACAATTACAACTACGATTTGGAAATCACAAATATTATCAGAGTTTAGTCACTAACTGATTCAATCAACGATGATATGCTAAGCCCTATGATTTTAATTTTAAATCTCAAAAATAACGACACACCGAATAAATTGATCACAGTCCATAGGTGGACTTCTTAATGGGAATGACACTCCACTCTCTAGATGCTTCATCCTGCGATAATTCTGCTCCACATTCCATACACAGTACTGCTGCTAAATGCCAAACTTTTTTATGTCTTCGTAGAACTGGGGGCTTTTCACCATGGCCCGCGAGCTTCTACATAAGGTTGGGGTGAGACGTGTAAGGTACTCTTAGCAGACATTCCCTAATTAGTTCGGGTATAAGAACGTCCATGATCAATGCAGGCAGTAGCCATAGAAATGCAGGTCCCACCGATGATCTTTTTTATATACCTGAAGTCATAAGTCAGGGCTGAAACGAGAATCTTCAAGTCGGCTCAAATACCCTTGAAGAGCAGAGTAATGTCATCATAACATCTTCAAGCCCCCCCAAATAGCCTTGAAGAGCAGGAAAATGTGGAGCGCAAAATCGGAATCGGTACCTTTGAATATGCCTCCCCAGTCTCTTAAAATCGACCAGATTGAGAGTGGAAGTTCGAATTTTTTAAAACTAAAATCTGGCCTTGTGGCTTTGGCACAGGGAACTCCCCGAATTGCAAGACGTGTAGGATAGGATCCACATTCGTTGTAAAAACATGCTCTCTGCAGTTTACTCAGGTTTAGTCTTTGGTTGTTTGGAGAAATGGAACTTGGTGAGAGGAGACCCTCTCCCTCGGTCCCAATTGAAAATCAAAACAGATTTAAGGTAAAGCGCGACAATTAAAAGAATTAAAATTTCATGGACAATGTATCCATACATGAATGGAATGCTATGGGGTTTACATGAATGACATGCTAATCTATGGGGACTAAACCGTATTGAGGGCGTAGTGGCGGTCGACTGACGGCGACGAACAAGAGACATTTGGTGACTGGAGAGAAAACTCCAAGCAATGTTACATTAGTTGGGAAAGAAGAAAAATCTGTTTCCGGATTTCCGAAAAGTCGCATTATAGACTACGCCATTTTTAAGTATATGTCAATATTAATTCATATTAAAATATTTCATTCATAATTTACATTGGATATTTTATTATATACAACATTAAAAAAAAAATTACATTTTCTTCTTATATATCTATACATAAGAAGTTGAAGTTGATATTCACATAAATTCGCTAACATATTGATCTTTAAATAATTTATTTAAATAACTTATTAAAATATTTTTTAAATGTATAAATTTTAAACATCTTACTCTTTTACTTCTAATTACTTTACATGAAATTATATTAGGTGATATGGATGCCTAATTAAATATGCATAAGATTTTATTTTTTATTATCACTAATATTGTTTTTTATTTAGAAAATATTTTATTTATTTTAAGAAGGACTCATTTTAATTTCAAGTTGAACACACACATACTTACACATATGGTTCCACTAGGTTGTAGAATGAGCCTATCGACTCAAGAAAGATAGTCACTAGCAAAGCTGACATTTCAAAACACACGAATTAGTCAAATTTGACGGTTTTCACACCTCCCCTATCTGTTTTCACAATTTTAATTTTAACAAAAAAATCTTTGAAAATTTAATTTTTTTTTTAAATGTATTCGGAAATTATTCTTATTATTATTATTATTTTTTACGAACGCATAACAAAAATTTACCTATCAAATTCCATTAATATTTCTAAATAAATTTCATTTTTAATTATTATAACTTAATACAATCGGAGTAGTCTATAATGTGACTTTTTGGAGATTCTGATCATCCGAAAAGCGCATTATTCCGGCCAACCACCCAACTGGCGTTCCCTCACCTCCGTCTCCGTCACCTCGCCGGAACGTGAACTTCGTTACCTCCGTCACTGTCACCTCGCACACCGACTGCCTGTTTCAACTTCACCAACCCCGCCAATGCCTTAACGAGCGTATGGCAATCGCGCCAACTCGATTTGAAAAATTCATGTGAACCGGAGCATTATAGACTACTCCATAGTTAAGCGCCTTCAATTGCAGCTGGGTTCATAGAATTACAATCCAGTTTCTGCACAGTGGGGGGAATACCAAATTATAACTTGGTGAGCTCGTACGTTTGTTACTCTAGCCTGCCCTCCTTTTATATGATCCTCCTCCAGTCATGTACTCAAAAACAATTGAAAACCATTGTTTTTCTGGCTGAAAAATCTTCAAAAACGTGATACTAACTGTTATTGAATTAATGCAGACTTTGATGTTCAGGTTGCTCTGTAACGCCTTCCGACAATTGTGGGAAGCATGCTGGAATTGATCCGTGGACTGCAATATTGGGATCATGGGGCGTAATTGTGTAGGTCTGTGTGGGGGATATTAATCAGAGAAGCGTGCTAAGGCCATGCCATCCCACTTCTGCTGCCACTAACGTGCCTCCAACTGAGCCATAATTTCATGTTTCTCATCCTATAAATCCTACTGTTGCATCAAATCTAATGAACAGTACAGTCTATTGGGATCCCTTGCTACCCCGCCCTTCCCCAGAGCAGAACCACCGAGCAAGTGAAATGCAGTTTTATGGACAGTGATGATTGTTGGGTATGCACAGAATGGATAGGTGGGTGAAGCGTTCAAGCTGTTTAAGGAGATACCTGAGCCAGATAGACTACTCCAAATCTTTACCGAAAAAATAATAACTAAGATTTTTTTGGATGAATATAGTCGATTATGCTTTAAAAAAAGGCTAAGGTTATGTTTAAAATTCCAACAAAGAGGGCCAGCGAACAATTGAGCAGGCGTCTCCAGATTACTTCGAAATTATGTGTAACTCTGCAGGCTATCGTTCAACAGAAAATGCTTAAATTCTAGTCCAGACAACCAATAGAACAACACAATAAATTGATTTATGGTATCATTCTTCACTGTGAGCGGGCCAGCCTATTGTAGCACACAATATTTAACTTTATTCCAGGTCGTCTCTGCACGCTTAAAGTTGTTAAAGAACCAAATCTTTACAGAAAAAATAATAACAAAGATTTTTTTGGACGAATATAATCGATTCTGCTTAAAAAAAGAGGCTAAGGTTATCTTTAAAATTCCAACAGAGAGGGAGAGCGAACAATTGAGAAGGCTTCCCCTGATTACTTCGAAATTATGCTCAAAACGATGAATACACCTAGGTGGAGCTAAAAATGACTAAACCAAAAAGGTGGTGAAAGGTTGAGCATGGAGCAAAGTACATGATCGGTTTCATGAATACCTGCAGATCACTACATGAAAACGGGTTTGTATGAATTGGTTGTTGGTGTATGTCAATGAAGGGGACCCACGACAATAGTCTACTTGTAAATGAAACTATTTATTCTCTTTTAAAACTTCAATTTTTAGATTCAAGTTCCTAATATGTTTCCACATTTTTTGCAGACATTGAGACAACATGGAAAAGAAATGGAAGACTATTATGGGCCTTGAGGTGCAAGACCCTAAAGAGAAAATCATATTTTCTAGTAAAGATTTAGTTTGGTCTGAAGTGTACAAGACAAACATGAATATTGACCGCGTTGCAAAAATTCTTGAACTAAGAATTAATGATTCTATTCACGGAGAGGAATCGAATCTAGATGCTCCATGTTCCTTCCAACGTCGAAAAAGCAAAACTCCAAGCTCAAGGCCTAGTGCTGCCTTACTATGGGAACTGTAAGTATTTTAGAAAAGCCTTCTTTACATGTTGATATTAACAATGCTTTATCATTTGTCATATGTGTTGACATTTCAAAATTTATTTTGTAGTTATACTTGCTCATATGGCCCAGAGGACAAGAGAGAAGAATGGAAAACCAAACCAAGGCGTTCAATTGTCAAAAAGAGGGGTTGTCGATGCCATTTTATTATAAAGGTCATGGTTCAAGATCCTGATGTTGCAATAATAACATACAACATGTATGATCATGAAGATGGTCAAGGATGGCCTTGTCATGGAAAACATGACACTTTAGGTGATGATGGTCCTCAGAGGAAGCCAAGACTTTCAAGAGACATGATTTCTTATTTAGAAAGTTGTTTTTTCCTTCAAGTGCCAATTGACTCTATTTGTAAAATGCATATTAAGAAATATGTTGACATACATGCCATAGCTTGTGTTAGGGATTTTTTCTTACGCAAAAAAGATATTGTAAACATCTATAATCGTCTAACAAAAGAAAATTACCAACTGCATAGCAAAGATGAAATGAGTGTGAATCTCTGGTATGAAAAACACCATAATGATTTCTTCTTCTACCAGAAGCCCAATGGTGGAGAGATCCCTTTTATCGCTGGAATACAAACAAAATGGATGTTGGAAACTATGGTCAAGTTATCCCATAATAGCTTGATAGCCATGGACTCAACATTCAATACAAATAAATATGGAGTGAGTATTTTTGAAATGATAGCTTTAATGAATCATTTTGGTTATAATGATTCAATATGATTATTGACTTAAAGTTAACTTCATTTTTTTTAATATGACAGTATCAGTTGTACACGCTTGTGGTGTTTGATGAGCAACAAAGTGGCGTTCCAGTCGCGTGGGTGGTGATGTCACGTAATACATCACAAGATATAGCGGTATGGCTGGAGCACCTCATGCATAGGTGTTTTCAGCTTTGTCCTGAGTGGAAGGTCAATGCCTTCATGGTTGATGATGCATTGGCTGAAATCATTGCTTTGAGGTAACATCAATATTCTTATTTGACATTGCAAATTGCATTCATTCTAAATATTTCTCACTTAAAATGAATTAAGTTTGGTAGGAGAATCACTAGATGTGAAGTGATCTTGTGTATTTGGCATGTAAGGAGGGCATAGCTAAAGAATGTTAATCGATTGGCCAGCAGTTCAGAAAAAGAAAAAGAGATGTTCAATGAAATTGGTTATATCATGAAAAATGTTTCTACTGATGAAGTGGATAATGCAATCAATGGTTTTTTCACCAAATTTGCAACCGAGGAGAAGTTTTTGGACTATTTCCACAAGAATTGGGTTGCTGGTGAAAAGATGCATAAGTTCGCATACTATTTTTTTTAGTTCATACGTTTTTTATTTTATAATGACAAGATTTATTTACTAGTTCGATTTTTACATTTAGGGTTGTGGGTTAAAGGCTGCCGAGATTTTCTTCATGCAAATCAGGAGACAAATAATGTTGTGGAGTCATACCATGGTTATCTCAAGACAACCTTTCTATGTGATAGATGAAAGAAATTTTCTTGTAGGATGGATTGGCTATTCTATACTCTAATAAAAAATGTTGAGCCATGTTATCGATTCAAGGAAATTCTGAAAAAGAAGGATATTTTAACAACAACAAGAAAGAGATGCAGCTTGAATCATCAATGGAAAAGGCTAGAAGAATTCCAGACAGTGATTGCAGGCCTCATGAGAGCATATCTCATGCTTATTGGGTGAGGAGTCAAAGTAAACCTAATAAGAAATATCTTATCATATGGCATCGCACAAATTTTATCACTTGTGATTGCCCATGGTCTATTCGTGGAAACATTTGCAAGCATGCCATAAAGGTAGATTGGTTACATTCCTCCTTAATGGATTCAGACCCTTTATTGGATCTTGATACCACACCTAATACATTGAATTCCCCTCCTGAGATAAGTATAGAGGCACCAAACCTTGCTCCAGATACTAGCACAACTATTTTGGATGATGAAAATGTTGAAGACCTTAATTTGTTG
Source organism: Pinus tabuliformis (assembly GCA_031772625.1). Lineage (NCBI taxonomy): Eukaryota > Viridiplantae > Streptophyta > Pinopsida > Pinales > Pinaceae > Pinus > Pinus tabuliformis. The sequence continues at coordinate 320,838,024 of CM062819.1, forward strand.
AGAGAAGAGTTGTTTGGCTATCTAGACCTGTTTCGGAATAGTCCTCCTTCAAGTATGAGCAAGACAAAACAATTGATTGATTTGGGTAAAAAATTTGTGGATGATGTTAATGATCTTCATATTATGGATTATGACTTCACCCTTGGGTTGGGTGCTTATGAGTCATCTTTGAAGAGGAAGAAGAGTTTCCTTAGTCCTAAAAAGAAAAGTAAAAGAAGCAAAAATAATTCCAGCTTGGATATTGATTTGAAAGTCCCTGCACCTGAAGATGAACCATTTCAATTTCAAGACCTCAACAAGCGTGGTCGTCCTCACTCTAACAATGCATCCTCTTCTGTCCCAAGTAAGTTCTATAGAGAGATTATATGATATGTGTTTTCTCTTAACTATGTGCATTGGTTGTTGTTGATGTAGTTAATGTAGTGTTTGAATGTTTGCAAGGGTGCACCATCCAAATATTGTGCCTTCACTTGAAGAACGTAGACAGAAGACCCGTTGCTCTATTTATCACATGAGTCAAGGCAAATTTGATGGGACACCTAATGATGCAGTATGTCTTCTGATGCCTCTATAAATTAGCAACATATTATTTGCTCTGATGGAAATTACATTGTTATCTTACAGATACAACAGCTTCTTCAATGGATCGCCCTCCATCCGAACATGATTGTCTCATTGACAACTCCCAAATTGGTGATTTGTTGGGTTTGTTGCCATTATTTTTCTCTTAAATATGTGCACTGGTTGTTATTGATGTTGTTAATGTAGTGTTTGAATGTTTGCAGGGGTGCACCATCCCTCTATTTATCACATCAATCAAGGTGCATTTGATGGGACACCTAATGATGTAGTTTGTATTCTTATGCCTCTATAAATTAACATCATATTATTTTCTCTGATGGAAATTACATTGTTATGTTACAGATACAATAGCTTCTTCAATGGAGCTCCCTCCATCCGAACATGATTGGCTCATTGACAACACCCAAATTGGTCATTTTCCAGGTTTGTTGCTGTATCGTTTCTCTTATCTGTGTGCACTGGTTGTTGTTGATGTTGTTAATGTAGTGTTTGGATGTTTGTAGGGGTGCACCATCCCAATAATTTACCTTCACTTGAAGCACATAGAAAAAAGCAACATCCCTCTATTTATCACAGCAGTCAAGGTGCATTTGACGGGACACCTAATTGATGTAGTTTGTATTCTGATGCCTCTATAAATTAACATCATATTATTTGCTTTGATGGAAATTACATTGTTATGTTACAGATACAATAGCTTCTTCAATGGATCTACCTCCATCCGAACATGATTGGCTCATTGACAACACCCAAATTGGTCATTTTCCAGGTTTGTTGTTATGCCTTTTCTCTTATCTGTGTGCACTGGTTGTTGTTGATGTTGTTAATGTAGTGTTTGAATATTTGTAGGGGTGCACCATCCCCATATTGTGCCTACACTTGAAGCATGTAGACAGAAGAACCATCGCTCTATTGATCACATGAGTCAAGGTGCATTTAATGGGATCCCTAATTGATATAGTTTGTATTTTGATCCTTGTATTAATTCACATGATATTATTTGGTCTGATGGAAATTGCATTGTTATCTTACAGATACAAAAACTTCTTCAATGGATCAACCTCCATCCGATTTACCTCAAGGGGTAAATGAGGAGGATTTACCTCCTACAATCTCTCTCCCTTGTCCCATTCGAGTTTCAAACCTTATTCTTGCCAAAATTCCTTGATCTCCTCTTCCAAACCCGCGTTCAATGCATTTTAGTCCACTAGGCATAATATGTCACTTTAACTCATCTCATTAAAAAAAATATAATCAAAAAATGTAATAAATTGTGGGAAAATTTGATTTGACTAAGCTAGGAGGTGAATTAAGGCCCATATAATTTCCCAATGATGAGGCTCATCGCCTCTACAATAGCAGCCTCCAGTTGTTGACTTCATGTTGTGACCTCCGCTTTTTCCTTAAGGGCCTCCCCCTTTTGCTCAAAGATCTGTGTTATGAAACCAGCTCACAAAAAGATAGAAATGATAGATCAATGACTTAAAAATCAACCTCTTCGAGGGAGAACCTCCTTTACATTACTCAAATGCACAATTCTTGGATGATACAAATGACAATACCTCCTTTCTATATATAGGAGTATAAGGGGTCGCAATACAATCAGAGCCTGCATAACAATAATATTGTAGGGACACAACAATAACAATAGTGGGCTTCTATGGGGCATAATAATAACAACATGGGGACTATATGGGAACAATAATACAATAAGGGGGTTGCACTAATAACAATAAGGAGTTACACTAGTAGTATAGGGACCTAACATGCCCCTATCCTTCAAAAAGTGTTGTCCTCAATGCTTGAGTAGTCCTGGATGCTTCTGTATAAAATTATCATCCTCCCATGTGGAATATTCAACGGGTAAGTTCTTCCACTTGATGAGATACTCTAAAATGGATTGATTTCATAGCTTTCGATTTCTTGTTTTTGTGACTGCTTCCGGTTCCAATATTATTTTTCCTTCCTCGTTAAGTTCTGGCAATATTGTTTGAATTGGGATCTTCTCACTTATAACCTTCCTTAAGCATGAAATATGTAAAACCGTGTGCACTCTGGAAGATGCAGAAAGCTCCAATTTGTGTGCTATAGTACCAATCCTTTCAAACGCCTTGTACGGACCATAATACTTTGGTGATAATTTATTATCCTTCTTAGCTTGATTAAGGGACATTTGTTTGTATGGTTGTAGTCATAGAAATACCCAATCACCTAAAGTACCATAAATGGGTTCATTTTTGTTGCAGTATGGAAGGAAGTGTTGTACCACCATTCAGCCACAGGTAACCACTTGACCCATTATGTTCGTTTATCAAATACAAGGGAATGAAGATATCCTTCCAAAAATTTGTTCAATATCTCAATTTTGCCATGAGATTGAGGATGATAAGATGGGCTATGACTTGCTGAGTACGAAAATATTCCATCTCTTGTACTCCAAAGAAAAATTTAGAGCTTTTTGTGTATGATTGTTCTCCTCCAATAGTTTGAGCACCTTGTCAAAATGTTAACATGATCCTTCCAAGACTTGTTGTAGATTAGTATATCATCAAAAAATACTAACACAAATTTTCTAAGTAAGGGTTTGAAAATGGAATTATATAGAGTTTGCCCTGATGCTGGCCCTGATTCTGCTGAAGTGTTGGGCTGTGCTGCAATTTGAGTTGTAGCAAAGGCATTGACCCTTTTAGCATAATTTTCATGGGTAAGCAGTCTTCCCACACTGCTTAGTAGGCTGGGGAGGCCTCTGTTTTGCAATACCTGAAACCTGTCCATGAACTTGTTGATTTCGGTCTGCATGTCTTGGGTTCTCCTTTCTAATGTTCCAACCATATTTCTTAATGTCAGGACCCTTTTAACCATTGAGATTGTCTCAGTCCTGTGAGCAATTCCCATGGTGGCCAGTTGAGAGCTTGTCCTGTTATTCAATATGTTGATCATTCTGTTGGCAGCATCAGGCATGTTGCCAAGGCTTGCTCTTGCTCTGTGTATTTCCCTATTTGCCTTTGTAATGAGTACTGACTGTTCATCTATGGTCTCAATGAACTGCCACTGATCAGTAATGGACTGGCCAATATTGGCCCAAAGGACTGTTTTGAGCTCTGCTGTCACCTTGTCCAGTGTGAGCTCTTTCTCAAGCTCAGTTATTCTCTTTTTGAGAGCTCTTATATCTCTTTCCTTCTCAGCCACATTCTGTTTGCTCTTGTCATATCTTTCATTTACTTTAGCCAAAGATTATTTGGCTTGATTAATCTCTAACATTTGAGCTTCCAGGACTTGAATTTCATTTTGAAGCTTCTGCATATCCACACTATGAGTCTGCTCTGTTGTTGGTGCAGCTGTCGATGTAGTTGGTGCTGTAGGTTCTGTTTGCTGAGGAGGAGGAGCAGTAGTTGGAGCAGCTTCCTCAAAGTTGATCACTTCAGGAGGAGGCTTGGAGGTTTGCCCTTCTTCTCTTTGTTTTAAGGCTGCCTGTAGTGTTGTTTTTGTAGCCTCCGATTTTCCCAGCTTTTCCTGAGTTTGGATTAGCTGCTTATACAGAGATATCAACAAGGTTGTGGCCTCTTGATCATGTCTTTGCTGGGCAACATCATCTGTTTGAGGGTGAATTGTGGCTGGGAGTTTGATCTTTCGCATCAAGGCTGCCATGTCTGCATCCCTCAATTTTAATATCTCTTGTATGCCCTTGATATCTTTGGGATCATGCCCAATCTCTATGATGATGTCCTCTAAGGACCTTATTCTGTTGTCCTTTGCCTGGGATGATGCTCTCTCCAACTCTAGCTGAGAGGCTGTATTGTTAAGGCTATTTTGTAGCCTGCAGTTATCCAATGTTTGGTCTGCCAAGGAAGCATAGACCATCTCACCCGTTTTCTTATGCAGTTGTATCTTGTCCATTGGGTGGATATCCTTGGCAAGGACTTCCAGGTTAGTCCTCAAGTAGTCAGAGGCAGATTGGGGCTGCACTGCTGTTGGCATAAAATGACTCATGATCATTTTGCCTTCATGCACATCATATGCAGACATGAGTCTTTGTTGATTGGTGGGAGCCATGTTTAACAGATGGTTATACAACTGTATCTTGATGGGCTCATTTCTCCTCTTAATGTCGATGAACTGCTATTTAATGCTGGGTCCACCTTCTCTTTGCTGATTTGAGGAACTCACTTCACCTCCCATTGCTCTATCCTGTTCCTGTTGAAAGGAACTTGCTGATGCTTCCCTGCTGGGTGGGACCATACCAAAAGACTGTCCTATTGGCATTTCTTCCTCTGAGAATGGATTGATTCTCTGTCTTTTCTCCCCATGAGTTGCTGATGTTGTAAGGGGAGTCTCTCTATCCCTTTTCCTGCTTGTATCCTCCTTTTGTGGAGTTTGGAGGATTGATGCCTCAGCTGAAGTTTCTTGCCTTGGAGGCATAGTTTGTTCAGTGGATTTAGGGGCTTCCACTGTTTGCTCTTGCTGGACAGGTTGTTCCTGCCTTTGTTCTTCCTGTTGTTGCTGTTCTTCTTGCTGATGCACTTCTCCCTGCTGCTCCATCTCTTCTTGTTGCTGCACTAGTGTTTCCATTTGCTCTTCAGTCATAGGAGGTGGCTGTTCCACCTGCTTTTCTTTGCTTTTGTTGGCTGTCTGTGGAGTATTCATGGCAGCTTGCTGATGTGTTGTTGAGGATGACGCAGCTGCTCCAAGTTGTGTTTTATATGAGAGGGGGACCTGTCCACAAGTTTCTAAGTCAGCTTCTTTTTGAATATTTCTAGCCTCTCTTTCTAGCAGCTCTTCACTAGTAATTTCCTCTTCTAGGGTGCCCTCTTCCCAGCTCAATGCATTGGCATACTGCTCAATCTCAGGCTGCCTCACATGTGAATAGGTACCCAATTTGTATCTTATCCTCCTGAGGGAAACAAAATGATTGGGGTCATAGGGTATCCACTCAAAACTGGTTTGCAGTTTGAGAGCCTCTAGGATACTATTTGCCTCTTTCCATCCCTCTTCTTTTTTATTATATATGAAAGGGCCCAGCTGGCTCCTTACCTTCAACTGTGCCTTCTTGTTCTTACTTTGGAAGCGGAGGTAGTCGGCATTCCCAAATTGCCTAAAGTATTCTAGGGCAAAAAGCCTCATGGGGACATACCTGGGCAGCCTATACGGCTTCAACTCACATCCATATACTCTAATGACTGTGTGGTCTTGGTAAAAGTACCAATTACCAATGTTGTAGGTTTTGTTTAGATGGAGAATTCTCCTCATGTCATCGGTTAACCTTGGAGGAGGAACACCATACAATAATGTCATAGCTGGATGAATGAATAAGTCTATGAACTCACAGTATGTGTATGGTGACACAGAGGTGCAATGAAAAACAGAGGTCCAAAACACAACTGACCTTGGATTCCCCTGGGTATTAACTTGCTTCAGGGGAATAAGGAAGCTGCCTGCTTGATTAAGCAAGAATAGATGGTAAATGTAGGAAGTATATCTGAACAGTCTTTCCCTTTGCAGATTCATCAGCTGGTCATGGATCCTATCTGCAATATATGTGGCATAGTCATAATGTACAGCTGGAGGCTTTCCAGGAGAGAATATAGACAGCATTGCCATTATAATATCATCAACATCCTCCATTCCCCTGAACCCTAGGACATAGCTAATCAAATCCACTAGCATTCTGCCCAATTCATTTAAGTATGCATATCCAACAGGGAAAATTTTAAGAACCCCCCCTAAATTTATAAATATAATAAATGGGCGAATCTCCATGGTATATAGGAAAAATGGAAGGCGATTTTATCAATAATATAATATGTATATATAATTTTTTGGCGAATCTCTCACCAGGCATGGCGAATATTTTACTCAATTATAAAATCTTGTAAGATCTTGGCGAGTCTTTCACTAAATAATAAAACTTTGTAAAGTCCTAGTGAATCTTAGCATGGGCTACATGTTGGTTTAATTCCCCCATTTAAATAGGCTACATTCCAAGTGAATACCATGGGTCAATACCATGTGCCATTTTGGTGAATACCATGGGTCAATACCATGTGCCATTTTTATTTTTATTAATTCTAATATTAGGGTTAATAATGGTTTTTTGCATGGTATTAATAACAATCTAGTCCATGGTATTTGTCCCATAGTATTTTGGCCATAGGTTTCACCTAAATATAACCCATTTTTTGAGTGTTCGTAAATATAAGGTGACTTATGGAGTAAATATAAAAAAATGTTTTATTTGTTTACCATACCTCTCGTTTATTTATATTTTTATTAATTTACCATACCTCTTTTACAAATATGGTATTTGGCCCATAGGATTCACTTAAATAAAACCTCTTTCTTGAGCCTCCATAAATAGAACGAGGGTTATGGACTAAATATAAAAAGAGGTTTTATTTATTTACGATACTTCTAGTTTATTTATATTGTATTTATTTACCATACCTTCTGAGTAAGTATAAAAAAACGTTCTATTTATTTACCATACCTCCACTTTACTTATATTTTTATTTGTTTATTTGTTTACACCCTTACATGTATATAAGGTGACTTATGGAGTAAATATAAAAAATGTTTTATTTATTTACCATACCTCTCATTTATTTATATTTTTATTAATTTACCATACCTCTTTTATAAATATGGTATTTGGCCCATAGGATTCACTTAAATAAAACCTATTCTTGAAAATGGGCGAATGGAAGTTTGTAAGTCCTAATTTCAAGGGCTAAATTTACCTTTTTTACCCTCTCCCTTAAAATAAGGTGGGCTATTTGTAAAAATGTACTATGATACAAAATATTTGCCCACTAAAAATTTTAAAACCCCTTAATTTCGCCAAAGGGCGAACATTCGCCCCTAAAATTATCCTTGATATCCAACAGGAGGAGTTCTGATGGCTTCAGAGCCTGGTTGTACAAACAGCTGGTTGATTTTGATGATCTGGTCATTTGACAACTTAGTCCCCTTCTTTATCAAGTTCTGCATGTAGAGGGGGGTCAATGGTTTTGCAGTGTGGAAATGCAGCATCTCATTTATGCTCTCTGGGGTGATATGGAACAGAATTGAGCTTGTGGGGCTGAGGACAGCTCTTTGGCATGGATCATAGCACTCCTGGCATCTGTGGATCAACTCTGGCATAGGATTTACCTGGGGGAGGTTGTAGATGGGCAAGTTTGAGTCCCAAATCCCTAGGATATCAGCTCCACTAAGGTGCTGGGCTTTCAACTCATTTAGCATCTGAATATTATATTTAGAGCCTAATGGAAACCAATCCAACATTTGATAATCCATATCTCCCAGAGCTTTCCATTCTAACTCCCTATGAGGGGTATTGAGAGGCTTGATGTTCAGTGCAATTGGAGTTTCCATGGTCTATTTAAGCTTCTGACTTGTAGGTGAACTGGTTTGAAGTAAGCAGAATAACACAAAGGTGATTCCTTACAATGAAAGTGTGAATTTCAGGGACCAGAGGGTGAAGTGGGCACACAGCAAATTGAAATACTATTTGAATTACGAATAAGACCAATGTCTGGTCTCACTCTGTCTTTTGTGGCAGGTTTTTAATGGATTGACCAACTGTCTCACGATTGCGCGAGCAGTTTACAGTTTTTGATAAGAACTCGGGAAATCAAGGCTCAGCTGGTGGTTTTCGAGCTTGCAGTTGGAAATAGAGGCTTTGCAGAGGGAATTTGCCGGTAAAATGATGAGTTTTAGTGTCCTTTGAGCCTTCTGAGTAATTTACAGACAATTTAGGCGTATGGAGGATAAATGATGAGAAATACCTGGTAAACAGCGAGCAGTGGTCGTAAATGTGGGCAGAATTGGTGCTCTGGAGGTCTCCAGGTCGATTCCAGCGGGGTGGCGCAGTTTTGGACGTAAAAGACCATGCAGCGGAAACAATAGCGAATGAGCGAAAAAGTATGCAAAACGTGATTTTTGGCCAAAATATGGACCTTTTGGCAATTTGGCGCCTTTTCTCAGATGACGTCAACATGACGTCATAGGGTGGGGTCAAGCTCGGATGACGTCAGCATGACGTCATCGGGTGAGGTGGCGAGCTGCTATTGGTCCACGGGGATGATGCGGTGGCAGACGCGTTGGCACAGGGGCGGACAAAAGTACTGATGCGATGGCAGGGTGGCGATGACGTGGGAATGACGTGGGACCAGCAAACCGGGCGGTAAGTGCCATAGCGGTTACGGTTTTCTCGGAGCGCTTACGATACGGCCCTGGTTTTGTCAGAGGCCACTCCGAGAGCCTTGAGAGGGTGATGCGTGGCCGAGGACTGACGTAACCCTTCGTCATTTTCTCGGGCGCTAACTGTCGGGCGTGGGGGCCGCTCCGATATCAATGAGGACCGTCGGATCACTTGGGTCCGATCCGACGGTTGACGGAAGGGCGATGTGATCGGTGGATACGGACGCAGGCGGAGGAATAAACAAATATTTCTTTTGGGACATGTGCTCAGCGGGAAAGATTTAGATATGGTATTTTTCAATGTTTTTCAATGTATTTTGGAAATATACAATACGGCGAAACTTTGGATAAGCAAACAAAGTAGGTGTTTTGGGTTATTTTTGCAAATGAAGTGGGTATAGGTAAAACAAGGTCATTTATGAGATTTTCTTTACCAAATGAAGCTTTTTAGGGGCCAAATGAAATCAGAAGAGGGGAGGGGGTTAGATTTAGGTTCATCAAAGTGACCAGATGCCAATTTGATCCCTAACAGAGGACCTATTGGCTATAATGCCAAGGGGAGGGATATTTATACAAAATTTGGGGTTTATACACCATGGTGTTAATAATATTAGGGGAAAGGTAATATAGGGGATTTACATAGTAGAGTTAGAGTTAATATGGATGAAAGAGTGAATGAGGGGGAAATCACTAAGTTTATTTGAAACTTACTTAGTTTAGGGAGTAGATCAAAATGAAAAGAACTTTAGACAAGAAATGTGGCTTCTAAAAGATTAAGAACCACCATGAAACCATAATCTCTTACATGAATCTCAGCTGATGAGGGAGTGTTAGTAATGAAATGGAGAGGGGAAGAAGGGAGGTTAGACATGCTTCTTGTTTGCTGCCACTTGATGAAGAATGACACCTTCTCAATTTATTGATTTTGCTTTGGTAAACAAAGTTAGCACACATGCAACTTGTAAGAAATGACCCTTCTGCAACCCCAACTGCCTACCCATCTATTTGCCTAGCATTTTTTATTTCTTCTTGGAGGGTGCACTTGGACTTGCAGACCCTCACTTGCCTTTTCTTTTCTTTGGCTTTTCTTTTGTTTTTCTATCTACTTCTACCCTTATTTCTTCCAAGGTCCCAGATTAAGCTGTTGGGAGCCTTTTTTCTCTACCTAAACTACTTGTCTGCCAAGATTGAATAGTTTGGACAGACTCCTTTCTCTATTCTACAACTGAAAATTTAAAACACGACATGGTCCAGATTAGACTGTTGGACCATCCATCAAAATTTGAGTCCATACCAAGCTATAAGCACAGATTGGATTCTCTTGGAAATATGTGATCTTTGAATCATCAAAGCAGAGCATATTTGGACCTTTCATTGCCAATCATTAAATATGAAACCTATTGATATAGGTAGCTAACAATGGCTCCACATGGGGATGGTGTTTCATTTGAAAGACCAAGAACAGCAGGTCAGATTGCCTTGCTCCTTGACTGCTCTTGCCAATCTTGAAGTTTTCTGCTTTGAAATGCCAAAATTGTGTGCTTCTCTTCTTGGTAGACCTTTGATTCTATTTACCTTTTGCTGGCAGTTTTAAGAAAACTTCGAGAAATTTCATATTTACATGTTGACAGAAAATAATATATACATCTGGATATGTACAAGGGAAGCTCAGGTTGTACTTATGGGTGGTAGTCAAAATAGAGCTTCAGCATCCTACCATTCATAGGACCTTCATCCAAGTCAATTTCAGTTAGACTTTTAAGGAAATAGGTATTGTTTCCTTGCACTGCTTGGACAGCAAATGGTCCTCTCCAAAGGGAATCAAATTTTCCATGTTTTCCCTTATCCTCTCTTCTTGAATCCCACTTGAGGACTTTGTCACCAATGTTGAAGTCTTCTGCCTTGGTCCTTCTGTCAAAGGCCTTCTTTAATTTTTCTTGTAAAACTTGGACTCTGCTGAAAACTTGGTCCCTAGTTTGCTGTAAACAAATTATTTGATTGATCCTTCTTTGCATATCATTTGGTTCTGCTTGGCTTTCTTGAAGAAGTTTCATAACAGGCACCCCTAGTGATGAAGGAAATTTGGCTTCTAGTCCATAAACCAACTCATATGGGCTGGTCCCAATTGATCTTTTGGTTGTTAGTCTATCTGCCCATAGGTCATTCACAAGCGTCTTGTGCCAATTCTTTTTGTTCTCTTCTAGTACTTTCTTTATGATGTTTACCAGACTTTTATTTGATGACTCAGCAAGGCCATTACCTTGGGGATAGTATGCAGTAGAATGGCCCAAGGTGATGTGAAATTTATGGCAGAAGTTCACCATTTTCTTGGATCTGAAAGCAGCAGCATTGTCTGTTATTATTTTGTCAGGACAGCCAAATCTAGCCAATATGTTGTTCTCCAAAAACTGAATGATAGTCGAATCATTTGCTTGTCTGCATGGAACAGCTTCAATCCACTTGGTGAAGTAGTCTGTGGCTGTCAAGATCCATCTATGTTGGCCTGAGGATGAGGGGTGAATTTCCCCAATGAAATCCAATCCCCATTGTTGAAAAGGTCTCTCTGTTGCAATAGGCCTTAAGGGAAGTGGCAACAACTGTCTCTTTCCCTCAAACACTTGACATTTATGACATGAGGTGGTGAATTTCTTGACATCAGAGAACATGGTGGGCCAGTAGTACCCAGCCCTTAGTATTTTATCCACAGTGGACTTCCAGTACAAGTGTCCACCAAAGTCACTTGCATGAAATTCCTTTATGATATTGTCAGTTTCATTCTCAATTAGGCAGTTTAGCAATATTCCTTCATGGTTTTTCCACAATAAATTTCCATCCATAACACAGAATTTAGAAGCTTTCATTTTTAGGAACCTACATTTAGTTCTGGACAATCCTGGGGGAGCACACAGGTTTTGCAATACATAACATATATCAGAGTACCAAGGGGATTGTTCAAAGGCTACATTGATCTTTGGAGTCGCCAGCTCCGGTTCACTGTCCAGCTGATTGATGTCTAAGGCTTAGAAATTTGCTTCTGTCATTAATTTAGCCAAGCCTTACCCTTTTATTAGTTTTGTAGGTTTTATCTCAATGTCAAATTCCAAGATGTTGGCAATCCACTTTCCTCTTCTGCCCTCTAAATTTTCTTGGGTGAGAATGTCTTTGACAATAGGACTTGGCACATATGCTATAACATGGGAATAAAGGATATAAATCCTGAAGTCTTTAATGGCTTTGACCAAAGCATAAGCTTGCTTTTCCATGATTTGATACTTTAAAGGTGCATCTCTAAGAGCTTTGCTAAAGAAAGCAATTGGCTTCTCATTTCCTTGGTCATCTTTTCGCAGTAAAACAGCAGCGATAGTATGCTGGGAGGCAAAAGAGAAAATGATAAAGTCCCTGTCAAATTGAGGATTGGTCAGGACTGGGGTTTGGGTAAGGGCCAGTTTTATACCTTCAAAGGCCTGATTGGCTTCAACAGTCCATTTGACTTTTGAATCCTTTTTTAGCATGTTATTTAATAATCTGATTAGTTCTGCTAAGTTTGGGATAAACCTTCTTAAGAAATTGATTTTTCCCAAGAATCCTTGCAACTCTTTGACATTTCTTGGGTGTGGCATTTGTAGGATAGCCTGTATCCTATCTGGGTCAATTCTAATGCCATCTTTAGAAATGATGTGGCCCAACAGCTTACCTTCCTCTAAACCAAACAGGGATTTCTTGGGATTCAGGGAAATTCCATATTTTCTGCATTTTAGGAAGATCTGTCTCAAATGTTTTATATGTTATTGGTCTGATTTTGAGAAACGTGTAAGGTCATCTAGGTAAATGACTAAAAAGTCATGAATCTCCTGGGCAAAAGCAATATCCATGGCTCTTTGAAAAGTTGCCCCTGCATTTTTTAACCCAAAAGGCATCTTTTTAAAAGTTCCCCATGGGGTAGTGAATGTTGTTTTATCTTGATCATCAGGGTGCACCAGGATTTGATTGAAGCCTGAAAATCCATCCAGTAATGAGATCCTTGAGGCCCCTACCACCCTTTGGAGAATGTGATCCATCTTGGGTAAAGGATAGTTGTCTTTGAGGGATACTTGGTTCAGATTCCTTAAGTCCACACACAACCTAATTTCACCAGTCTTCTTTCTTGTAGGGACTAAGTTGGAGATCCATTCAGAGAATCTAATTGGTGCTATGATGCATGCCTTGAACATTTTTTGTACCTCTTGTTCCATTGCTGGGAGAAACATAGGATTGATTCTCCTCAATTTTTGTTTAAAGGGCTTTTGATCAGGTTTGAGAGGGATTGTATGCTGGATAACAGAGGTGTCATAGGATTTTAGGTCCTCATAACTCCATGCAAAAACATCCTGGAACTCTTTAAAGAGGTCAATGTACTTAGGCTTTTGGCCAGGAGGTAAAGAAGCCGACAATTTAATTATTTTGGGGTTTTCAATTGTGCCTATGCTGCATTCTTCAATGGCTGCATTTAAGGGCTGCATTTTTGGTTTTCTGGGGATATCATTTGAATCAAAGATGTCCTCTAGTGGAGTTAGGCCTGTTGGTAGAGAATTGTCTTTCAGCTCTATGATTTTAGTTTCAGCATTGGCCACTTCCTCACAATTGATTGATTGAATTTGTTGCATGTTTTCCTTATTGAAAATAGTTGGATTTAGCATTTGTTTCGCTGTTCTAGGTGATATTGGGTGAGTAATCTGTTGAAACTGTATTTGTGATGGACTTGCTCCATCAAGTATTTGTGATTGACTTGCTCCATCAAGTATTTGTGATTGACTTGCTGTATCAGTGTCAATATTTAATCCTGCAAATTCTTGCTGCAGAGTTAAAAAATGGTTTATTTGCTTGTCATCCTCAAATACTTGCCAATCATTAACATTGTTTGGAATGGAGGGTCTGTGTTTTACCTCAGCTGTAAAAAAATGATGGGGCTCAAAAGGCAGCTTGCAGGTACTTGCAAAGGTGGCTAAGCTATGAGCATGCAGATTGTGGGTTCTAGGAATTTTAGTAATTTGGAATTCAGAGAAAAAGTTTAGTTCCTCAGCAACAACAGACCTATAAGTCCTTAGTCTTTTGTCATTGGTGACAAAATTTCCCTTCACTTGTTGGATAACTAAATCTGAATCACCCATGATTGAAACCCTGGCAGCTTGTAAGAACTTTACTAACTTGAGGCCTAGTAAAAGGGCTTCATATTCTGCCATGTTGTTAGTACATCTGAAATTCAATATATAGGCTCTGCCTTCTGCATGACTATTTTCTTTATTGTGTACCCAAACTCCAGCTCATGCCCCTAACTTGTTGACTGAGCCATCAAATTCAAGGAACCATAGAATATCCTGTTCGGAAGGAGATTTAATGATCTGTTCATGGGCTGGCAATGTGAGTAGAAGTTGTGGTTTTTCATCTAGCTTGTCTTCTAGGGCAGTTTCATCATTTGATTGGGTATGCTTGATATTTAGAATAGCAGCAGTATCTAGTGTTTGATTGACTGTTGTCTCATAGGTGATAATTCTTTCATTTGAGTCTTCCTCTTGTATGAGTATCTTGGTGTCAACCTCACCTTTTAAGGGAGTTGTGGTGTTATTGAAGAGAATGTACGAGTCTATGTCTGAATGGACAGCATATATGGGAAAGTTTTGAGGCTTTTCTTCACTGGTGACCATATATTTCATGAGTGTTTCTCTGTACAGTCTTTTTGGTTGCCCAAAAACATAGATGGTGGCATATGACATGTCTAATTGCAGGGAACTTTGGAGTTTAGCTCCCCAAGATCTTGATAACAGCATCCCATACTTAGGTGGGATATCAGCAACTACCACATCCATTAGGATTGTCTTGTTTGGGTATTGAACCAGAGACACACATAAGTCTTTTATGAGACCTAGACACTTGACTTGGCTGGAGTCAAAGGAAAACAGGTCCTTGTATGGTCTTGTTATGTCTAGATTTAATCTCTCCATGACTGCTTTTGGCATGAGATTGTGAGAGGCAACTGAGTCAAACATTGCATTATGTAATATTTTATCATGAATATGTAAACTGACATAGAAAGGTAATACCCCTGTGACTACTGTTTTTCCATCCACTTCTGGGCCAAACAAGAGTTCTGGGGTGTCATCCAGCACATTGACATCATCTTTGTTGCTAGTGAGTTGCAGGGACTTCTTAATTTGTAGTTTATAGATGTCATGTTTGGCTAGTTCTGAGAGAGGGATTGCTATCTTTAGTTTGCCAATTTCAGTCTCTAGGTCAAAAGGTTTTTCAGATTGGGTCTTGGGGTTATGGATAACAGTCCTTTCCTTGTTCATTAAATCTTCTTCTTGATTTTTATCTTGACTTTGGGACTTATCCTTTTTACTCATCTCTTGAGGAGTAATAGTTGAATAAGGATGAGAAGGTGAAGTGGCCACAGGCTGCTGTTTTAAGGACAGTGGTTCAGTGATCTCTTCAACAATCACTTCTTCTGTAGGTGAATTTATTTTGTCATTAGGTTCTGTGACTATGACTCTTTCAGGCTGCTAATTATCCTTTATCTTTTCAGGCTGGTTTACGTTCACAGTTCTGCTCCTCATCTTGTATTGTTTATGGACTTCATAAACAACAGTGTCATAGCCTTGTTTGAAGTCAAAGGATTCCCCTGATTTAGTTTGGAACAGTTTGATTTCATCATCCTCATGATCTTCTTATGTTAAGAAAACTTGACTTTCACCATCTAGACCCATTAAATTAATCTCAGGATCTTCATTGGGTTCTATTGATGTGGAAGTTTCTGCATAATTTTCTTGAAAAGGGGGTCTTATGTCTTGGTCAGCACTGGTATTGCCAACATTTGGGTTTTGAGTTCTCCTAAAATTTGGATTCCTAGGAGGGTTGTTTTGTGGTGGTTCCCATGATGATTTTCTCTCAACCGATTCCACTGTGTCCCCTAATCTTTTCATTCCATTGAGTATTGCATCCATCTTCTGATCAAAGGCAGAGGGTTCCTCTTTGAAAGCAGTCCTCTTTTCCAACCTTGCCCTGTTCCTTTTGGCAATTAGGTTGGCTTCCACTGTGACAGCAACCCTTTGGGCCTCTGCAAGGGATTGAGGATCTCTTTCCTTCAACTGATAGGCCATGTCAGGGTAAAAACCATCAGGGAATTTGTACAAGGCTAAATCAGGAGGAGGTCTTAAATTTTGTGGAATCGCATTATATACATTGTTAAATCTTGCACAATACTCCAAAACAGTCTCTTGGGGACCTCTTTTGATAGTGTCATATTCCCCAAGTATGTGCAGAGGATCTTTCTTCTTCTCCCATCTACTAGTAAAGGCTTGATACAGTTCATCAGGAGTTGTAATAGAATTTGCATTCAGGGATCTAAACCAAGTTCTTACATCCCCAGTTAGGCTTTGAACACACATCCTCATTCTGACACTGTCATCATCTATTTCATAGGTCTCAAAATGGTCTTGCATCCTCTTAGCATGCTGGACAGCTGTCAGAGGACCATTGGAGTCAAAATATGAGATTTTGGTTTGGTAATCTTGGGGTAGAGCTGCAACATTAGCTGGTATCTGCAAAGGTGCATATCTGTTAGCCATATTTACAGGGTTTAGAGGATAAACAGGGGTAGCTGGGATAATAGGAACGGTGGGTACCACAGGGGTGACAAGTAGGGGTGAACCTAGAGTGTTGGTCAAGGAGATATGTACAGTGGATGAAGATGTGAGAGGAGGACTTTGAGATGTGGATGGTGAACTAGGGGAATTAGGGGTAGACCGGAAAAGGACCTTGCATGGGGTAGAGATAAGGCTAGGATGATCTGAATCTGAGGTTAAATCAGCAGGCTGCTCCTGCTTTTGCTGCCTCCTAATGTTTCTTGGGATGGTATTTGGATTATCAACAATGATGGGTGGATTAGGGTCAGGATTTGCCCTAGTGTGACGTGGATTTTTCTTAGGAGCCAGTTTCTAACTGTTTTTCAGGACTTTACAGGAAGTTTTTATATCTGCAAAGACTGGATGAAGATTTTGGAATGGCTATATATATTTCAAAACTAAGATGAATATTCCCTAAAAAGCTCCTCCGTAAAGCTGTCAATGTGATACAGAAACAGATTAAAGGCCTCTTGACTGATTTCAGGCATGATAGTAGCTATGGAAGATAGATAGTAATTGAAAAATCTCAAGCACTCCCCAGTGGAGTCGCCAATTATGTTAACACCCAAGTTGTTCCCTATGACTCCCAAGGGAATACGGCCGGGGTAACCACTAACCAATCTTTGGATCACAGTTCCTAGCCAAACTGTAATCAGAGAGGGCTCTCTCTTTATAATTTGTCTCTGTTTTGAGGGTGTTTTAGGCTAGTTATTATGCTCAGGTTTTTGGTTTATATTTTGGTTGAAGGATATCTTTCTGTACTTGAAGTGTGCAATCTGCAGATAAGTTTATTTCATTGGGCAATGGAGTCTGTGGCTACAAGTGTTTAGAAACCTTGAGATGATTTACTGAAATTACAGGGCCATTTAAATACTTCATATAACAAAATTAGATTATGATGGTGATATGTGAACAACCAGTGAAAAGCATTCAAGAATTTTCCACTAAGCTGGGGTGTGGGAGTGAGATAGATGCCTCAGGAGCAAACTTGAATTCCTGAAAATATTTATCACAGTGAAAGATATCGCTTGAAAGTGTAGCAATTAAGAATTACACCTTATTTACTCTATCTGAAGAAAACATTTATAACAGCTTAGATTGAGTTCAGGGTAATCTGCGATTAAATCCTGGAACTATTCTTTTACTTTGCCATTAAGAGTAAAACACAGAAACATTAAAGAACATGAAAGACTAGAAAACATATAACACAGAGGTTAAAAGAAGACTTATTGTGCTATGAAACATGCAGGAATCCTGTAACAATCAGCCAACCACCATCGTGCATCAAAGAACACAGAGCTTTGGAAATTCCATCCACCTTTTGTATTATTTCTCTGAGAGTTATACAGCAACAGAAGTATAGAAAGGAAATCAACAACAACCCTTGCAAACTCATGCGAAGGGGACTTTATAGAAATGTTTATACAAAATATCTCAGGCATTGAGTCATCTGAGAGAGAAATATCTTCATTACTTCGTACAGAAAGTAGAAAAGAAGTTATTACAGCTTTGAATGCAGCATAACTGCTCTTTAAGTCTGTCAGAGGATATTTTGACCCTTGGAGGTCAGTGAGTCGGTTGAACCGCTTTGCTTTAATGCTGGAAAATGTGTCTTTACGTTTGCTGCGCTGTATTTTCTCGGCCCTGCCACCTGTGACTGTGCTTGCTACTGTGGTGACCGAATGGCCCTGCTGAGTTGGCTCAGCCTTTCATCTTTCCTCTGTATGCTGATCTACCAAAATTTTCCCTGTGTATGATCACTTATAAATTGGGCAAAACATAACATTACAGGTTCTGGCTTGATAATATTATCTGTGTCAATTTATTCCAGACTTCCTGTGTGGGCAATTGGTGCTTGACAATTGCCTCTATGGTTTCATCTACTTCTGTATATTTATAGAAGTTTGGAGGCACATCGAACAGATGATTGATCTCGTTCATGATAAAAAACAGGTTTTCCACCCTATTATATAGAGTCTGCCCTGATGCTGGCCCTGATTCTGCTGAAGTGCTGGGCTGTGCTACAATTTGAGTTGCAGCAAAGGCATTGACCCTTTTAGCATAATTTTCATGGGTAAGCAGTCTTCCCACACTGCTTAGTAGGCTGGGGAGGCCTCTGTTTTGCAATACCTGAAACCTGTCCATGAACTTGTTGATTTCGGTCTGCATGTCTTGGGTTCTCCTTTCTAATGTTCCAACCAGATTTCTTAATGTCAGGACCCTTTTAACCATTGAGATTGTCTCAATCCTGTGAGCAATTCCCATGGTGGCCAGTTGAGAGCTTGTCCTATTATTCAATATGTTGATCATTCTGTTGGCAGCATCAGGCATGTTGCCAAGGCTTGCTCTTGCTCTGTGTATTTCCCTATTTGCCTTTGTAATGAGTACTGACTGTTCATCTATGGTCTCAATGAACTGCCACTGATCAGTAATGGACTGGCCAATATTGGCCCAAAGGACTGTTTTGAGCTCTGCTGTCACCTTGTCCAGTGTGAGCTCTTTCTCAAGCTCAGTTATTCTCTTTTTGAGAGCTCTTATATCTCTTTCCTTCTCAGCCACATTCTATTTGCTCTTGTCATATATTTCATTTACTTTAGCCAAAGATTCTTTGGCTTGATTAAGCTCTAACATTTGAGCTTCCAGGACTTGAATTTCATTTTGAAGCTTCTGCATATCCAGACTATGAGTCTGCTCTGTTGTTGGTGCAGCTGTCGATGTAGTTGGTGCTGTAGGTTCTGTTTGCTGAGGAGGAGGAGCAGTAGTTGGAGCAGCTTCCTCAAGGTTGATCACTTCAGGAGGAGGCTTGGAGGTTTGCCCTTCTTCTCTTTGTTTTAAGGCTGCCTGTAGTGCTGTTTTTGCAGCCTCCGATTTTCCTAGCTTTTCCTGAGTTTGGATTAGCTGCTTATACAGAGATATCAACAAGGTTGTGGCCTCTTGATCATGTCTTTGGTGGGCAACATCATCTGTTTGAGGATGAATTGTGGCTGGGAGTTTGATCTTTCGCCTCAAGGCTGCCATGTCTGCATCCCTCAATTTTAATATCTCTTGTATGCCCTTGATATCTTTGGGATCATGCCCAATATCTATGATGATGTCCTCTAAGGACCTTATTCTGTTGTCCTTTGCCTGGGATGATGCTCTCTCCAACTCTAGCTGAGAGTTTGTATTGTTAAGGCTATTTTGTAGCCTGTAGTTATCCAATGTTTGGTCTGCCAAGGAAGCATAGACCATCTCACCCGTTTGCTTATGCAGTTCTATCTTGTCCATTGGGTGGATATCCTTGGCAAGGACTTCCAGGTTAGTCCTCAAGTAGTCAGAGGCAGATTGGGGCTGCACTGCTGTTGGCATAAAATGACTCATGATCATTTTGCCTTCCTGCACATCATATGCAGACATGAGTCTTTGTTGATTGGTGGGAGCCATGTTTAACAGATGGTTATACAGATGTATCTTGATGGGCTCATTTCTCCTCTTAATGTCGATGAACTGCTGTTTAATGCTGGGTCCACCTTCTCTTTGCTGATTTGAGGAACTCACTTCACCTCCCATTGCTCTATCCTGTTCGTGTTGAAAGGAACTTGCTGATGCTTCCCTGTTGGGTGGGACCATACCAAAAGACTGTCCTATTGGCATTTCTTCCTCTGAGAAGGGATTGATTCTCTGTCTTTTCTCCCCATGAGTTGCTGATGTTGTAAGGGGAGTCTCTCTATCCCTTTTCCTGCTTGTATCCTCCTTTTGTGGAGTTTGGAGGATTGATGCCTCAGCTGAAGTTTCTTGCCTTGGAGGCACAGTTTGTTCAGTGGATTTAGGGGCTTCCACTGTTTACTCTTGTTGGACAGGCTGTTCCTGCCTTTGTTCTTCCTGTTGTTGCTGTTCTTCTTGCTGCTGCACTTCTCCCTGCTGCTCCATCTCTTCTTGTTGCTGCACTAGTGTTTCCATTTGCTCTTCAGTCATAGGAGGTGGCTGTTCCACCTGCTTTTCTTTGCTTTTGTTGGTTGTCTGTGGAGTATTCATGGCAGCTTGCTGATGTGTTGTTGAGGATGAGGCAGCTGCTCCAAGTTGTCTTTTATATGAGAGGGGGACCTGTCCACAAGTTTCTAAGTCAGCTTCTTTTTGAATATTTCTAGCCTCTCTTTCTAGCAGCTCTTCACTAGTAATTTCCTCTTCTAGGGTGCCCTCTTCCCAGCTCAATGCATTGGCATACTGCTCAATCTCAGGCTGCCTCACATGTGAATAGGTACCCAATTTGTATCTTATCCTCCTGAGGGAAACAAAATGATTGGGGTCATAGGGTATCCACTCAAAACTGGTTTGCAGTTTGAGAGCCTCTAGGATACTATTTGCCTCTTTCCATCCCTCTTCTTTTTTGTTATATATGAAAGGGCCCAGCTGGCTCCTTACCTTCAACTGTGCCTTCTTGTTCTTACATTGGAAGTGGAGGTAGTCGGCATTCCCAAATTGCCTGAAGTATTCTAGGGCAGAAAGCCTCATGGGGACATACCTGGGTAGCCTATACGGCTTCAACTCACATCCATATACTCTAATGACTGTGTGGTCTTGGTAAAAGTACCAATTACCAATGCTGTAGGTTTTGTTTAGATGGAGAATTCTCCTCATGTCATTGGTTAACCTTGGAGGAGGAACACCATACAATAATGTCATAGCTGGATGAATGAATAAGTCTATGAACTCACAGTATGTGTATGGTGACAGAGAGGTGCAATGAAAAACAGAGGTCCAAGACACAACTGACCTTGGATTCCCCTGGGTATTAACTTGCTTCAGGGGAATAAGGAAGCTGCCTGGTTGATTAAACAAGAATAGATGGTAAATGTAGGAAGTATATCTGAACAGTCTTTCCCTTTGCAGATTCATCAGCTGGTCATGGATCCTATCTGCAATATATGTGGCATAGTCATAATGTACAGCTGGAGGCTTTCCAGGAGAGAATATAGACAGCATTGCCATTATAATATCATCAACATCCTCCATTCCCCTGAACCCTAGGACATAGCTGATCAAATCCACTAGCATTCTGCCCAATTCATTTAAGTATGCATATCCAACAGGAGGAGTTCTGATGGTTTCAGAGCCTGGTTGTACAAACAGCTGGTTGATTTTGATGATCTGGTCATTTGACAACTTAGTCCCCTTCTTTATCAAGTTCTGCATGTAGAGGGGGGTCAATGGTTTTGCAGTGTGGAAATGCAGCATCTCATTTATGCTCTCTGGGGTGATATGGAACAGAATTGAGCCTGTGGGGCTGAGGACAGCTCTTTGGCATGGATCATAGCACTCCTGGCATCTGTGGATCAACTCTGGCATAGGATTTACCTGCGGGAGGTTGTAGATGGGCAAGTTTGAGTCCCAAATCCCTAGGATATCATCTCCACTAAGGTGCTGGGCTTTCAACTCATTTAGCATCTGAATATTATATTTAGAGCCTAATGGAAACCAATCCAACATTTGATAATCCATATCTCCCAGAGCTTTCCATTCTAACTCCCTATGAGGGGTATTGAGAGGCTTGATGTTCAGTGCAATTGGAGTTTCCATGGTCTATTTAAGCTTCTGACTTGTAGGTGAACTGGTTTGAAGTAAGCAGAATAACACAGAGGTGATTCCTTACAATGAAAGTGTGAATTTCAGGGACCAGAGGGTGAAGTGGGCACACAGCAAATCTAAATACTGTTTGAATTATGAATAAGACCAATGTCTGGTCTCACTCTGTCTTTTGTGGCAGGTTTTTAATGGATTGACCAACTGTCTCACGATTGCGCGAGCAATTTACAGTTTTTGATAAGAACTTGGGAAATCAAGGCTCAGCTGGTGGTTTTCGAGCTTGCAGTTGGAAATAGAGGCTTTGCAGAGGGAATTTGCCGGTAAAATGATGAGTTTTAGTGTCCTTTGAGCCTTCTGAGTAATTTACAGACAATTTAGGCGTATGGAGGATAAATGATGAGAAATACCTGGTAAACAGCGAGCAGTGGTCGTAAATGTGGGCAGAATTGGTGCTCTGGAGGTCTCCAGGTCGATTCCAGCGGGGTGGCGCAGTTTTGGACGTAAAAGACCATGCAACGGAAACAATAGCGAATGAGCGAAAAAGTATGCAAAACGTGATTTTTGGCAAAAATATGGACCTTTTGGCAATTTGGCGCCTTTTCTCGGATGACGTCAGCATGACGTCATAGGGTGGGGTCAAGCTCGGATGACGTCAGCATGACATCATCGGGTGAGGTGGCGAGCTGCTATTGGTCCACGGGGATGATGCGGTGGCAGACGCGTTGGCACAGGGGCGGACAAAGTACTGATGCGATGGCAGGGTGGCGATGACGTGGGAATGACGTGGGACCAGAAAACCGGGCGGTAAGTGCCATAGCGGTTACGGTTTTCTCGGAGCGCTTACAATACGGCCCTGGTTTTGTCAGAGGCCGCCCCGAGAGGCTTGAGAGGGTGACGCGTGGCCGAGGACTGACGTAACCCTTCGTCATTTTCTCGGGCGCTAACTGTCGGGCTCGGGGGCCGCTCCGATATCAATGAGGACCGTCGGATCGCTTGGGTCCGATCCGACGGTTGACGGAAGGGCGATGTGATCGGTGGATACGGACGCGGGCGGAGGAATAAACAAATATTTCTTTTGGGACATGTGCTCATCGGGAAAGATTTAGATATGGTATTTTTCAATGTTTTTCAATGTATTTTGGAAATATACAATACGGTGGAACTTTGGATAAGCGAACAAAGTAGGTGTTTTGGGTTATTTTTGCAAATGAAGCGGGTATAGGTAAAACAAGGTCATTTATGAGATTTTCTTTAGCAAATGAAGCTTTTTAGGGGCCAAATGAAATCAGAAGAGGGGAGGGGGTTAGATTTAGGTTCATCAAAGTGACCAGATGCCAATTTGATCCCTAACAGAGGACCTATTGGCTATAATGCCAAGGGAAGGGATATTTATACAAAATTTGGGGTTTATACACCATGGTGTTAATAATATTAGGGGAAAGGTAATATAGGGGATTTACATAGTAGAGTTAGAGTTAATATGGATGAAAGAGTGAATGAGGGGGAAATCACTAAGTTTATTTGAAACTTACTTAGTTTAGGGAGTAGATCAAAATGAAAAGAACTTTAGACAAGAAATGTGGCTTCTAAAAGATTAAGAACCACCATGAAACCATAATCTCTTCCATGAATCTCAGATGATGAGGGAGTGTTAGTAATGAAATGGAGAGGGGAAGAAGGGAGGTTAGACATGCTTCTTGTTTGCTGCCACTTGATGAAGAATGACACCTTCTCAATTTATTGATTTTGCTTTGGTAAACAAAGTTAGCACACATGCAACTTGTAAGAAATGACCCTTCTGCAACCCCAACTGCCTACCCATCTATTTGCCTAGCATTTTTTATTTCTTCTTGGAGGGTGCACTTGGACTTGCAGACCCTCACTTGCCTTTTCTTTTCTTTGGCTTTTCTTTTGTTTTTCTATCTACTTCTACCCTTATTTCTTCCAAGGTCCCAGATTAAGTTGTTGGGAGCCTTTTTTCTCTACCTAAACTACTTGTCTGCCAAGATTGAAAAGTTTGGACAGACTCCTTTCTCTATTCTACAACTGAAAATTTAAAACACGGCATGGTCCAGATTAGACTGTTGGACCATCCATCAAAATTTGAGTCCATACCAAGCTATAAGCACAGATTGGATTCTCTTGGAAATATGTGATCTTTGAATCATCAAAGCAGAGCATATTTGGACCTTTCATTTCCAATCATTAAAAATGAAACCTATTGATATAGGTAGCTAACACTAGGTGTTTCTATTTTCTTGATTCGAGACATTCTTTTTCTAGCTTTTAGCAGCTTGATCTTGAATCTATTTTATCTCTAAAATTTCAGATATCCAAGATCTAAAATTTCAACCTGCAGTAGCCCTCTGTGTCCTCTTTCCAATTCCACCAGCCTGGTTGAAATTGGATTCTCCAAGAAATAATTATGCCCAATCTCCCAAGATGATCTAATTATATACTTTTTCAGTAGAGCGAACTTGTACGATGTTTCACGTGTCATTGTTTTGACCTTCGGACCTGAAAAAATATGCAAAAAAGTACAGTATGTCCTCTTTTGTAACTTCTTACAAAATTTCAATATGATGCCTAGAGAGAATGTTATGACAATTTTCCCAAGGTCATCTGTTTGGGATGTAATTCGGGTCCCTGCAGAAACCCTAAATGTTTGACCATATCTTAAAAAATATAGCAAAAAAAGTTATGAAATGTGGATCCAAGCTTCACCAAGATGTCAGCTGAAATGGGTTTTAATTTTAGTGTCTTCACATTCGTAGAAGAAAACATTATAGAAAACATTCCAAGATGACCTGTTTGAGATGGAACTCCGGAGCTTGCAAAAACCCTAACTTCTTCATATCATATATCTGAAACTATAGCGAGAGAAGATCTGAAATTTGGACTTGAGGTTAAAAACTATTTCGACTCAAATAGGTTTTTTTTTATATTCTGAAAATTCATATAGAAAAATCTATAGCGAAAATTCCACGATGACCTATTTGGAGTAGCGAAACCCTAAAATCCAAAGCTCTGATACCAAATGTTATGAAACCAACTCACAAAAATGTAGAAAATATAGATGAACGACTTAAAAATCATTCTCTTTGAAGGGGAAACCTCCTTTACATTACACAAATGCATAATTCTTGGATGATATAATTGAAAAGGCCTCCTTTTTATACATAGGAGTATAAGGGGTCCCAATACAATCAAAGCCTACATAACAATAATATTGTAGGGGCAAAAAAATAACAATAGTGGGCTTCTATGGGGCATAATAATAACATCATGGGGACTCTACGGGCACAATAATACAATAAGGGGGTTGCACTAATAACAATAAGGGGTTACACTAGTAGTATAGGGACCTAACCATCTGTTGATTATTTCTTTTTACCTCGCTGATGATCAGCAATGCGCGTTGTTCCTTGATTTGGAGCTCATCTGACACCCCTTAGTTTAGCTTGTGCTTCTTGTGCATCCCAGTCAAACTTCTTTATTGTCTCTTCTTGATGATGAAGGGGGACTCTAAGCCTACGCGTCCTTCCTCTTCTCCCTCTATATCTTCCTCAATGTCCGTGCACTCAGTGCCTATCTCACTGAGGTCAATGGTGGCATGCAACATAGTCTTTTCCTTTGTTGTTGTTGTTTCCTTGGTAGATGCATCTTTCTCAATGGCTTATCCCTCTTTTGAAGTAGCTTCTTTCTATTGTGCAACCTTTTCTCTTGCTGCGACCTTCGCTCTAGCAGAAGTCGTCTGTGCTTCCTTCTTCTTTTCTGTTGTTGTCATCACTATGGTCTGCACTGCTTCGCCTACAGTATCCTTACTCGTTCCTGCGCTGACATAGAGGGGGTTAGCCAGTTGCTTGACCACTTACTGAAAACTCGTCTAATATCATCTACGACGACTAAATATGGCAACTTGTACCATATTCCCTTACCATATTTCTTTGAACGAATGTGAAGATTGTGGAAATCTACCTTGAAGTCCGCAACATTAGCATATTTTTCGTGCAAACTTGGTGATAACATTGGCCACTAGTTAATCACCATCCTTAGCTCTGACTAAAAAAAGACCCAAAATATCTTTGTCTCCATAACTCGTGGGGGGTCTTTGGTAGCCCATAGTGAAGCGAACTTCACAGCCTCAGGTAGGTCTGAGTCCTGCTAAGGGAATTGACTCTCTTTGGGTATCCTCCAGGCCACCAACATGATCAACAATAACAACCACACTTAGTGGAATGAATTTCCATCATCCTCGGCCTCTGTGTAGTCTTCCAAAAATTCATGACATAAATATTGAGCCCAGTTATACTAGATTCCTTTGGTGCACTGCATAGCTAAAGAGACGAATGGTACCAGTACTTCATTTTTGCGACACTTCCTCATGATCTTACCAGCCAAGATCAGTACAACAAACTGCACCGTGCCATCTGATATGGACTGAATGGAATATTTGCATGACTTCTTAACCAGAGCAAACTCACTCTTCATTTGGTTCTCAAACTTCTTTTCCTGTGACTTTCCTATGAAATCCTCTGCAGGGTCCACTCCTTGGGATGGCAACAAATTCAAATCTATCCATTCCCTCCAATTGTCTATCATTAATGCAATTTTGGTAGCAAATTTTCAAAGATATAAATCTTAAATGTCCCCCCCCCACTCCTTTTAATGGAAAAGTATCCATCCAATCAGCTACAATGCTTCCAATGGTCACCTTTTGGCTAGGCTGCGTAGGACTCACCACCATAGCACATCAACTTCATCACAACTTTCCTTTTTTCCTTTCTTTGATTCGTCGTACAACCCCTTTGCTTTGCCCAAACTTACTTTTGGCAGTGTATTTTATATTCCCGTGTTGCTTTGAAATTGCCTAGAACACTAAGACTATCCCATAATCATATAATCATTACACAGGGGCGGGATCACCCCTGTACAGTTTTAACTAACTTCCATTGAATTTTCCCGGAAATAATTTTCCATTCATCTTCGCAAGTTGTGTAGGTTTTAACCCCGTATAGAAATTACCTGCATATGAATTCTAAAACACAGAAAATAAGCAATGTGAGATCATAACACATAAAACACATATACACATAGATTTTCCCCTGGATCCCAAAACCCAGACTACGAGATTGATTTTTCATTATGTTCCTTTCATATGTTACAATACATATATATACATGCCGAAGCATCCAATACCATTGACCGAAAACCATCACACCCAAAACCATGTGTGAAAACCATGCATAAAACCATAGGTAGGCCTTCCCACCTAGTCGTGGAAAGAATATAACACAACCCAACAAGCTGCACTGCACCTCTATCTGCAATATCCTTAATAACATATGGCCCCAGCCAATGCATTTATAACTTCCCTAGGAACTTTGTGAACTTACTGTCATACAACAGTATCAAATATTTTTGCTTGAAGGTGCGTTATGTGATATGGTGATCATGCCATGCCTTTTCACGATCCTTCTGCACCTGTTGATGAAAACCTGCCAAGAAGCGATCTTCCTCCAACTCAACGAGTTGTGCGAGTTGTTATTCCAAGATATCTCAATCGTACATGTCTATAACCGCAACAATTCATAAACTGGGCACTATGTATTCCATCAGCATCACAACTTCTTGTCCATAGACCAATATGAATGGAATTTGTCCTATCAACTTCTTATAATTAGTTCTATATTCCCATAGAACAGTGGGTATGTGCACATCCCAGTCATTTCGCTTTGCATTGAAAATCTTTATTAAGGCATTCTCTAGAATTTTTTTAAATGCTTCTACGGTGTCGTTTGATTGAGGATGATATGGCACACTCTTCTAGTGATACATCTAGAATTCCTTGAGCAAAGCAACAATTGTTTCATTTAAGAAGTGCATACCTCTATCGCTCATTAAGATCTTAGGGCAGCCAAACCGAGATAGAATATACTCAAATATGAATTTCACAGTTGTGGCCGGACTACAATCCTTCACAGACTATGCCTCATCCCACCATGTTAGATATTCAATCGTTGTAATGATGTATATGGCTCTAGTCTTCTTTCCTAGTGACTAAATTGGCCCTACGAAGTCAATTTCCCATTTATCAAATGTCTGCAATGACACTTGTGAATTTAGAGGTAATTCATCTCTTCATGATGGTCTCTTAATGGTCTCCTCATTCTCTAACAAACATCACATGCCCTGTAATAAACCTTGGAATCCTTATGCATAGTCGACCACCATAGTCATGCTTGTAGTATCTTCTGTGCAGTTTCTCTTCCTGCATAATGTCCTCCTGTAACTCCTCCATGTGCTTTAGCGAGGATACTTTGTCATTCCTACTCTGGGAAATACCTACGCAATATCTCATCCAATCCCATTTTATATAAATGTCCTACAATAATAAAGAAATTTGCTTCCCAGACCACTAACTCTTTCTTCTGCTATGTGGAATACCCTTCAAGGGTTGTGGCTGTATAAAAAATTGGATGATGTCTATGAAATGGTCGTCAGCAAAGAGTTGTGCATCAGGCAATCCTTCCTCTAGATTTGTAGGTTTGTCACCATTCTCAATCCGCGAGAGGTGATCTGGTCCATCATTCAATCATTGTGGCTTCACAATTAATTCAAAATCATATTCTTGAAAGGGTAGCAACCATCGACAAATTCCCCCTCCAACATAGGCTTGTTGACCAGGTATTTCAAAGTAGAATGGTTGGGGTACATCTTGAAGTGTGCACCCAACAAGTAGTTCCTAAATTTCTGCAACACATACACCATTTCTAGTCCTTCGCGCTTTGTGGTAGAATAATTATTTTCCACCTTTGATAACTTTCTACTTGCAAATGCTATCTGATAATCGATATCACCTTCACTTGGTTGAGTTAACAAAACCCCTAGTGCGATGCAGGATGCATCGACATGTACATGGAACTTTTTTTCCAGTCGAGGAACACTAAAATGAGTGTGGTGACCATTTTCTCCTTCAAACATCCAAACTCTTTTGGCAATCATTGTCCCATAAAAATTTCACATCCTTTATCAAAAAAGATTCCATTTCAGCAGTGATCTAGACATATGCCTTGATAAATCTCCTGTAGTACCCTGTCTAGCCCAACATCATCATAATTGCTTGACATTCTTTGAAGGTTCCAATTTAATAATTACAATAATCTTGGCAAGGTCTATCATCAATCCCTGATTATAGACTATATGACCCAACAATATCCCATATGGTACACAGAGGATGCATTTCTTCAAATTAAGGGATATCTGATACTTTCGACAAGTATCCAACATAAGGTGAAGACTGGAGACATGTCTCTTTACTAGTTCAAACACAGTCCAATACTCGAAGTATACCTCCAAAAAATTGTGAATAAACTCGTTGAAGATTTATATGCCACCGAGAGAATATTGCAGGGGCATTCTTAAGTCCAAAAGGGTTAACTATATACTGGAAACAACCCGATTCAGTAGTGAAGGTAGTCTTACTTCTATCCTTCGATGCGATCTTGATTTGATGGTACCTTGAGAACCCATCAATAAATGAATAAGCCTCCTAGCCTCCAACATTTTCCAGTAATTTGTCTGTCAATGTCATAGGAAATGGAACGTGAACATAGGCATCATTCATCTTCCTCAAGTCTATGCATATCTGAATTTCCCCTTGCATTTTCTTTCCTTGAATCACCATAGGGCTAACCCAATTCGATTCTTCAACAGGCTCAATGATTTCGACTGCAAGCATCTTATCCAATTCAGCGCACACCTTTTATTTATACTTAGGATTCAACTAGTTGGGGCACTACTTCACTGGCTTCACATCTAGCTTTAAAGTGATCTTCATGATGCCCAGATCCCCTACTATCCCCTTTAGATTAGAAAACCTGGTGGGACACAAGTCCTGATACTCCTGTAGTAATTAAGCGACTTTTCCCACTGTATCTTCATCCTAATAGGCACCTATATTTTCAAAGTTTAGCTATGCTTCCGATCCAATATTCACCTTCTTGGTCTTCAAAGACTGTGAAATATCAAGGACTTCTTCTCTAGGCCCAACAACTTCGCGTTGTCCTTCTAACTTAAGAATATTGATGTTCCTAGGATCTTTTTCGCCTTCCTTAGTGGTCACGTTTTAATATTCAAGTGCATGGTGCAACTGCGTATTCCAATCTAGTTGTACCCATACAATATGTTCTTCACGCATTTTGAATATTGCAGCTTTGATCTCCTATAATGCCTAATCAATGAATTCAAATCCATCTTCAAAGCTAAACGTTAACAGAAAAATTTCTTTCAGAGCATCCCATTCCACGGTTCCATGTCGCACCTTCGTTTCCAGATGCCAGTTCATCAGAAACATATC
Organism: Pinus tabuliformis; assembly: GCA_031772625.1. NCBI lineage: Eukaryota > Viridiplantae > Streptophyta > Pinopsida > Pinales > Pinaceae > Pinus > Pinus tabuliformis. The sequence goes on from CM062819.1 coordinate 320,868,381, forward strand.
CAAAGTGTGGAAAAATATGCGAACCCATTTTCGCTATAGTTCTTCTCCCCATGTTTTCGTCCATCGAGCTAGATGCTCCGGATCGCCCTCACCTGTGTATTTCTCTGTAATGCAGGTATTGACATACCTAAATCATAGCTTCATCATCCACCTGTATTCCTTCCAGTATGCAAAGTTTTTCTTATGCGTACACTACCATCTTGCAGGCGTAGCTCGCAACGCAATGTCTAGTGCTTGGAACCGATGTTCCTTTGATACATCCCTTTCAAATTTATCCAGAAATAAATTAACATCTTCCAAACCGTCATAATGTGGTAAGCTGCGTATCGCAGTGGATATACATTGGAGTGATTTGGTAAGCCTGTTGCATTGCAATGACGATACCTCATGGAACCTGTTTTTCCAGTATTCAAACTCCTCATCTGAACTTGAATTACAAGAGCTTTCCTTCTCCCATGTAATTCGCCCATCCGTTGTAGGGTTGATCCAATCTTCATCTCTCGTAGTCAACTGATAGATCTTCTCAATATCGTCATCCTCCTCATAATTGAAAATTCGTTCAATATATCACGCACCCTCGACTGGATCAAATGGAACAATAACCCTTAGTTCTTTCTTTTCGAATGTCATAATGCGCTTCTTCAGGTTCATGACTATGTTCATATCAAATTCCCAATCAATTCCAAGTAGCACTGGGTACAAGTTATTTTCATATACTATTTCAATTACTTCAAAATCGGCTATGGAGCACGCCCCTTCAATATCCATAGTAACTCTATTTAGGCACCCCATAGGAATAATAATCTGTTGATTCATGATCCTCAGCTAGATCGGGGACCACTATAGTGTTGGTATTCCCATTTTTTCCCAAGTTTTCTTTAGCAGAACATTTGCATCAGACCCTAAATCAAGAATTAGCTAGTCCATTTTGTATTCTCCAATCTGCGTAGTCAATCTCATTTCACGACTAGGCCTTTTCTTACTTTTGTCCACCTTATGTACCACACTTTGTTTTGGTAGAGGCTTATTATTGCCAGTGCAGTTATCTATCAGTTCTTGCAATCCCTCTACTACCTTATTATCCCTTATGAGCTTCGTGCAGTTTTGTAAGAAAGATGCCACCCATGAGGGATTTGTCTCTTGCCAAGTACTAACGTCCTCAGGCTTTCCTCTACATGTATTTTGAGTCCTTGGTGTAGAAGCTTCTGCATCCACGAAGCTCCTTTTTGCTTCCATAAATGTTTCCCTTACCTTATTTACATCGAATCCAGTCTCCTTCTTAGTAGCCTTGCGAACCTATATGTTTTCCTCTGGTTTCTTCTATTTATCCTCCCCGGTAGCTATGCCACTTTTTGTGATAATATTAACACTAAGAGCCTCTTCACAAGGTTCATATCTCATCATTTAGATGTTTTGGGTAGGTTGTTGAGTCTGAGTCTTCTTTTCTTGCATCTTCGTGATGAGCACGGGGTAATCTTCTATGACATGATCAAACTAGAAACAATATTGACATGACGGGTGCTTTGGATTTTGAAAATCTCTCACAAAGTGACCTGGTTCTCCACAGTTGTAGAAAATGATCTGGTTGTGACCTCTTCCAGCCCCTCCTCCTCATCCTCTTCCTTGACCCTAAAATCCTCAGCGTGCTGCAGTTGCGCCTTGATCCTTAGGACGAACCTCCATATGTACACTATATGTTGGTGTTCTGTCCATCATTAATTTGTAACTTCAGCAATTGTGCTCGTCATGACCCACAGGCTTACATAAATTACAGAACAATTGTTGTGGAGTCTTCGCAAAATTTTGGAGTAGATGACAATTTTCTATCATATGCTTTCCTATAATATGATAAATCACGCACCATGGTAAGAAACCTATAGTTGTTCCAACAATATTCTCAGGCTTCAGGGGAACAAGACTTCCCCCTACTAGGTAATGTTAATACACTAGGAAATGATCATTATTGTAATCATGTCCTTTACATCTTAAAAACCATACTTCTGCGTGGACCTCATTCTAGAATTATTTTCCCTTCTCAAATCTATACAATTCCATATGCAGGATAACCAGTTGTGACTGGTTCTGCTGCACTCCCAGATTCGTATGGTGAATAGGTAAGGTTTCCAATTCCATGCAAATCTCCAGTGCCTTAGTCTGCATTCCAATCTTATGCTACGACAGTGGCAATCTCAAATGGATCAATAATGAAGAAATGTAACAGTCATTGCATTTATCATCTGTGATCTGCATATTAGCCTACTGAAGCAGACATTTCAACCTATGATCAAAATCCCACATGGACTCATTTACCTTCTGCTGGATCTCTTTGACCTCTGTCACTAACTTGACTTGCGACTTAGGGTTCTTGAATTCATTACTGTGTGATTTCTTTGTTTTGTCTAGTGTTTCATTTGGATGAGTCGAAAAATACTTAATATACCATCTTATTTCTCTATCTTGTAGTGTTGTAACCAACTGCGCTTTCTTCAAATCATCATTTACAATCTGCAGTGACTTCCAACATCATCTACAAACTAGAATTGTTCAGGGTATTCTATCCCTTGACCCTTGAATATGGGCATCTTCATAGCGTTGGCCATGTTGAATAGTGGAGGTGGAGGCGGAGGTGATGGTGGAGGTGGATCAGATGGATGTGGTATGCCCTTGATACCCTGCCTTACCATCTGAAGCACACCTAGAGTTGTCTTCAGAACACTACTTTCTTCGTCACTATCAGACGCTCCCAATAGAGGACTGTACTCAACACCTGAATCTATATCTCTTTTGAATTTTTTTCCACTTCACATAGCTCCCATCAAATCTCTTCCTAACATTAATTTAATGGCATAACCATTTTTGTAGGAATTTACAGAGTAAGTTCCTTAGATAGAACACCAAATGACACCGCTCACAAATAGATTACATATCAATACACAATTATTCTTATTGTGGTTAAAACCCTCAAAGAGGGAAAAAATCCACGGCAATGCAGCCACTTCAATTAATTTATTAATAAAAGAAAGAAAATTTACATAAGCTTATCTCATGAACAGCCACCCTACAAATGACCCTCCATGCTCTTTAAATAGGGATCATGGACCAATTGGGTGTTAAGCCACCGATCAAGTGTCAGTAATACCGAGGAGAGAATGTGCTGTCGGATCACTTAATGTCTAGAACATATCATGACCATCAGATTTTAAGTTACAAAAGTACATAGTAAAGAAACACACTTTACCTAACTCTACACTAGACCAAGTTATACTTAACTATTTCCTATGTGTCGGAATATCCTAGCATCCCCCCTCAAGAACAACTTGGCATAGGATTGAAGGATGTACAAATATGACACAATAGGAGAAGGAATGAGGCATTAGAGCCTATGCCCCCTTAGTGCCAACTTCCTAAACTCCAAACATAAATCGAATTTTAGTAAACTTCACCTCTCTGAGAGCCTTTGTAAAGATGTCTGCAACTTGATCATCAATTGAACAATATTGCGCTTCAAGAACATGTTCATGAATGAGATTTCTGATGAAGTGCATGTGTATTTCAATGTGTTTGTTGTGCTAATGTTGGACTAGATCTCTGCATGGTTGAATGGCACTTTGATTATCAAACCAAAGTGTAGTCAGATGTTGCTGCAGAAAGTCAAGCTCTGACAGGATCTGACAAAGCCATAGGGGTTCCTTACTAGCTTCTACGACACCACGATACTCTGCTTCTATTGAAGAAAGAGAAATGGCATTTTGTTTCTTACAAAAACATGTAATAGGTCCAGAATCAAGAGTGAACACATAACCTGCAGTACCAGCCCAATCAGAATCAATGAAACCAACCAATAGAGGAGATGCTTCTATACTGTAATGAATCCCAAACTAAATTGTACCTCGAACATAACGAAGTATTCTTTTAGCTACTTTCCAATGACTTTCATGGGGTTTTTTCATAAACCAAGAAATAAGTCCAACATCAAAGGAAAGGTTAGGATGGGTATGGGTCATATATAAAAGTTTTCCTACAAGTTGACAGCATAAGGTAGCATCAACTTCAGGGGAAGTACAAGTGACTGAAAGTTTGGCTCTAGACTAAAAGGGAGAAGGGGTTGGCTTACAATCTTCCATGTGAAAATGGCGTAGAAGATCACAGGCATAATTGGAATAGGAAAGGGAAATACCTTCCTTGGTTTGCAAGAATTGAAGACCAAGAAAATAATGCAAGTGTCCTAAGTTTGTCATTTCAAACTTATTTTTAAGGCTAGACTTCACATGGTTTATAAGGTTGGGATCACTACCAGTAAGGATAAGATCATCAACATAAATAAAAAGAACGATAAGATACTTCCCACTTTCTTGGTGTAGACAATATTGTTAGAATGACACCTAGAAAAGCTAATATCTAAAAGAAAGCTATCCATTTTGGCATACCAAGCCCGAGGGGCTTTCTTGAGACCATAGAGGGATTTCTTAAGCTGACATACAAGGCTAGAATCTGTTTGTATAAAGCTAGGAGGTTGTTCCATATGGATTTCTTCATACAAGTCCCCATGCAAGAAGGTGGATTTAACATCCATCTAATGGACTTCCCATTTGAAAGAGGCAGCAAAAGAAAGAACAAGGCGAATAGAGTTCATTTTTGCAACAGGGGAGAAGGTTTCAGCATAGTCAATGCCTTCAAATTGTGAAAAACCCTTAGAAACAAGACGAGTTTTATGTTTATCAATTTTTCCATATGGTCCAAACTTGGTTTTGTAAACCCATTTGCATCTAACAAGTCTTTGTCCCTTTGGAAGAGGAACAAGATCCCATGTATCATTTTCCAATAATGAATAATATTCTTCATTCATAATTACGTCCCAATCTGGATGGCCTGAAGCTTCTGCAAAGGTGTTAGGATCACAATTCATTAAAGCTTGAGCTAGTAAAGAAGATGTTCTATTGAACTGAGAACATGCACGTCGTTGATCTGTAGGATCACTTGCTGCATCCCGAGTAGCACGAAACCGTTTTGGAAGCTGAGGAGCTGAAGGAGGATCCTGATAAGGTGGGGGAGGATTGTCATCCTCGCTGTCATTATCTGAAGAAGAAATATTTTTAGAAGTAGAAGGGATAGAGAGAGGTGGCACATCCGCAAATTTAGGCTCATAGGGCAATATATTTTCAGCAAACTTTACATCTCTTCTAATGATAACATTTTTGGACTTAGGTGAAAAAAGTCTATATCCTTTGACATCTTCAGAATATCCAATAAAAATACATTTTTCACTCTTAGGTTCTAAGGCTTTATGGTTCTCATTTGGAATATGGGCCAAAGCTTCACTTCCAAAAACACAAAAGTGACTTACATCTGGTTTAATTGAGCTCCATGCTTCATCTGGAGTGATATTCTTTAAAACCTTAGTAGGAGTGCAATTTACTATGTAATTTACACAGTTAATTGCTTCTGCCCAAAAATTATGACTAAGTCCTTTAGATTGAAGCATACAATTAGCCATTTTATTTAAGGTGTGATTCTTCCTTTCGGCTACACCATTTTGTTGTGGTGTACATGGAACAATATGTTGCATTTGAATTCCATACTCAGTGCAAAAGTTGATGAATTTGTTTTTGACATATTCTCAGCCATTATTAGATCTTAGCTTATGAATTTGATGTCTAGATTGTTTCTCAACAAAGGCCTTAAAGGCCAAGTACATGTTAAATACTTCACTCTTGAGTTTTAAGAAGTATACCCAAGTGCATCTGGAGAAATATTCAATGAAAGTTAAGAAATATTTGTAGCCAGAGAATGAAATAGCTGGAAGAGGACAACATAAATCACTATGCACAAGTTGTAAAGGGGTTGAGGCATGCCAAGAGGCACGTTGTTCGAAGCTATCCTGATGATGTTTTTTGAGTACACATCCGGAACAAACACCAACTTTGCAAGATACCATAGGAAGACCTGTCACCATATTTTCTTTACATATATTTTGAAGGGAGCGATATTTTAAGTGACCAAATCACACATGCCAAAGTTTTCTCACTTCATAATTATGAGCAACAAATACCAAGGGAAGTGTTGATGACCCAAAGTTGTTAAACTTATATAACCTTGTAGAATCATCAACAATGTTAGTAGCTAAAATCTCTCTAGGAGCTCTTAGGTCCTTAATTACAACATCATGAGGTGAAAATTCAATGGTTTTACCTTCACCTGAATGAGTTATCTAATATACAGATAGAAGGTTGCAGGATAAGGTTGGAACACATAGTACATCATTAAATTGACCATTGTCTAGATGAATAGTTCCAATCCCTACAACACTAAGAGATCTATCATCACCAACATATATATTTTTGGGGTTACAATCATTTAAAGAAGAAAACATGGCTTTGTTTTTGGCCATGTGATAAGAAGCTCCAGAATCAATGAGCCACTCATGAGCATGAGAATAATAAGATACATTTAGTGCATAACCAGGTTGAGATGCTTGACAACCACATGTAGAAAGTGTTATTCGTGAAGATGAAGTTGAAGTTGAAGTTGAAGAGTGCTCCAAATGGATGTTATGCTTCTCCATTGCTGGTTCCAAGGTTTCCATCTTCTTAAAGCATTTAAATTATAAGTGGCCATATTGATTATAAAAGTTGCAATGTCTATCAGTATTCTTCCCTTTGTTTTTATTTTCCTTATCATTTTTTTGAATTTGTTTTTCATTTTGAGATTGAAATTTCTTAGGACCCTTGTTTGGTCTAGGACCATTCTTTTTAGACATTGCTTCTTAGGATTCTTTGAATTTTTTTGTTTCTGGGCAGCTAAGGCTTTCTTAGAAGAGTTTCCAAGATTAAGAAGACCAAGATGTAAGAGTTTTTCTTGTTATTTTATTAAAGAATCACAAAATGCATCAAAAGAGGGGGATTTGTAGTCTTTCCCTTGAGAAATAAAGGCTTCTCTAGCAGAATGGAACGTGTAAACAAACATAGATTAGTCTACTCCCAACTTAGTAAGAATGGAATAGATAAGGTTTCCATCTTCTTTCCTCACCTTAACACCTTCCAAGAGAAGTCTAAGGGTCTTTAAATAGGACAAAAATCTTCAATGGAAGAAAAATTATTGGGGTCCAATGTAAGAAACTCATTTTTGAGTTGATGGGCTCTAATTTCATTTTTTATTCCAAAAACTTTAGTGTGTTGTTTCATTGCTTCATTAGGGGTATCAAGTTCTGCGATATGGAATCTAAGGTCTAGATAAATAGACATCCATATAAACCCACGTGCTTGACCTTGTCTATTTTCCCATTTGGCTACCTTATCTTCATCTTTAGGTTTAGTTTCTTGGCCTGAGGCTATTCTGGAAAGACCTTTACTTCTAAGTAAATCCACAATGTAGGACCCCCATTGGAAGTAGTTGGTGTTTTCAAGAATAACTTGGCATGGACTTTCCGTTTTAACAAAAAATGAAGTTGTAGATGTTGATACTAAGTGTTCCAATGGAAATATCTCAAAAAATTAGGCAGATTAGAAACAACGAATCTCAAAATGGCTTCCGGATGAAGAAGTTATGGTTTTTTTAAGAAAAGATATTGAAGATGCTGATGAAGTGCGTGAATATGTGGAAGTGAATGATAATGTTATATTTCAAACCCTCCCCCACCTCGCCACCCCTTTCCAAAATTAATCTAATTATCTCACTTCAAAAAAAAAAAATATGTGACCCACTTTTATAAATAAGTGAAAGTCACTTTTACAATGGTACTTTATGAGCTACCCACTAAATTGTAACTTAAATAAAAGATAAAGAGATTTTAGAATTATAGGTGACTCATTTTTTATAATGGGTGAGAACACTTTTACATAAAGTAGCTTTAAAACATAAGTTACATGTGCTTTTTGAAAAAGTAACTCAACAAAAAGAAAGACTTGAACTCAAGACCTCTATTCTCATAAAGTAACTTTGGAGCAAGTGAGCTAGTTTAAAAGGTTAGGGGGTTTAGCAATTTTTGGAAAAGAGGAAGGGTTATTTTTTTAGTCACTGAAGCTTTGGGGTGCATGCTTACTTGAAAAAACCATTTTTTCCTACAAAACAAAAAAACACACAACCCAACATGGACATACAAAAAAAACCAAACCTTGTGGCTTAAAGTTAGCTTTAACCGGAAACTAAATACTTTCCTCAATGTTTTTGATTTTCTGAGATCACACTAAGGTGCAGCGGAAAATGGCATACACATGAGAAAAATCCTTCCTTTCTATTTCTGATTTGTCCAGATCGCACAGAGTTGCGGGACAAAGAGCATATGCAAAAATGAAAGGTATAGATCCGGTAATAAAAAACAAAGAGATAAATAAAATGAAATAAACAGAGAGATAAATAACTAAAATTGCAAATCAAGACTATAAATCTCCAGATCTTAAAAATGATGTAGCTAGGGCTATCGAAAACCTTTTCGCGTGAAACGAAAGGGGTTCCTCACTGGAACAGATGGTACTAACACAATAGAGCAGTCCTCTCGGCCCGAAAGTAGTCAGAAACAGTATATCTAGAAACAATAGTTGGATGTAGTTGTATTGGATTCTGATTTGGATCACCAATGGATGCAGCCCTCAAATAGCTCTAATACCATGTAGGAATTTACAGGGTAAGTTCCTCAGATAGAACACCAAAGGACACTGCTCAAAAACAGATCACAAATCAATACACCAGTATTCTTGACGTGGTTAAAACCCTCAAAGAGGGAAACAGTCCATGGCCTGAGCCAACGGAGCCATTTTAGGCAATTTATTAATAAAAGAAAGAAAATTTACATAAGCTTCTCTCATGAACGATCAACCTACAAATGACCCTCCATGCTCTTTAAATAGAGATCATGGACCAATTGGGTGTCAAGCCACGGATCAAGTGTCAGTAATACTAAGGAGAGAATGAATCATCTGATCACTTAATGTCTAGAACATGTCGTGACCATCAAATTTTAAGTTACAAAAGTACATAGTAAAGAAACACACTTTACCTAACTCTACACTAGAGCAAGTTATACTTAACTATTTCCTATGTGTCAGAATATCCTAACACTTGTCTCACACAATAAAATTTTAATCCAAGTATTCAGGGATTTGAGATACTTACCTCTTGGTCCTTTGAAAAATTGTCGCTCATCTTCACTATAACTGACAGAGGTATTGATCATGAACTCATTAATTAATCAGACCAAAATGCTATCGATCTAGTAATCGAAAACCCTTGCGATCTTGTTTTCTGAAGCTTCCAGATGCATTAGAAATTATGGAGTCCACACAATAAGGTCATCCAACTTCCACATACCATGAATGTCCGCCAATTTAGATAATCGTTGGTGTAATTCACATGGAAAATAGAAGAATAAAATCTTTTGTTTGCCTGTATATAGGTATCTATTCAACAAATCTTCCTTGGAGAGCCGTGGATTCCTGTTTTCTTGGGCTGTAAATTTGTGAAGATTCTGATCTATCCACTTCTCCATTTTCTTCTTAGTTGGAAACCATTTATTCAAAATCACAGATTCCTCAAATAGATCCCAGTCCCGACAATGGAACCATTTGTTGGCTTAAGAGGGTCTGGACATAGGTTCAGAGTTAGTTGCGCCAACTAAAAAAACCCTAAATCGCTGGCCCTTTCAGAACCAACCCGCATAGCGCAGGATGCAATCTCACCCGAAATAGTATTGGGGGATGACAGAACCAGGTTTATGCATCCAAAGTTCTGTGTGATGGTTTTATGTTACTCTAGGGCTTATCCTGACCCTCACAAACCCTATTCCTTGAATTGTGGAAATTAAGATAACTTACAAATAACAACTTCTAATTCTATGCCAATTGATTTAGACATCTATATCATCAAGTAAACTAACAAATCTACTACTTTTGTGAATTAATTAAGTGTTTCTCAAGATAATTACAGAAAATGGTGTGAATACACAGAAAATGCATAAGTAAACAAAAAGTCACAGATACATAGATATGCTCCAAAATAGTATTTATTATAATCAATGCTTCTGTTATAGACTCTTTCTTCCCTGCGCACATAGCTGCTGGGGCCCGCGCACTCAATTGTAGACTTACTAAGGTCTTTGCACACATAGCTGCAAGAGCATTCCCCTTTGCCTAAGCACAAAAAACAGATTTTTCTACCTTAGATCACTTTCCCATACATAGAACTTCAATCATTGAGCTACTTCATATGACTTGTTAGGACTCCTTTATATAGCTTATTTCATTACAATACCATGGTTCGTGAACCATGGGCCAGTGTTACAGATCCATTTGGGAACATCACTCCCATCATTCAGATCAGTACCATTAGGGCTAATCAAACCCTAATTCAATTGCTACATGCCCTAGATAAGTCATCACTTTGAATGCCTCCTTCTGTGAGAGTTTCTTGGCCCAAATCCCTCCAAAATTTCCTCCTTGAGGGACCAGTGCAACCTTGGACAGGGGTAAGTGCACTTTAGTGTAGGTAGGCCCACTTCAAGGTGCTTTCCAACACCTAGGCCCACTCTAACCTGTGTTAGGCGAGATTGAGGAAAATTCACATAGGGTTCTAGGAATATTCTTATCTTCTAGACCCATCTAGAAGATTCCCACACTTATCATCTCCTATGAGCTCGAAATTGGATAGGGAATGAATTAAGTAACCTCCTATCCTCTCATCCCTTCCTCCATGGAAACTAACTCTAAGTTTGGAAGGCCATTCAATACCCTCATTTATGACCAAACCTCCTCCATTTGCTTATAAATTGAGCACTCATCTAAGTGATCAGGGGCTAGACTTTGAGAATTTGTAAGGAGATATTATTGATGTGAGGATTGATATTATAAGCAAGTATTGTTATGTTGCTAGAGTGTTGTGCTGTTGATGTGATGTTGGTTGCAACCCAAGTTAGAAGAGTGATAATGGATCGAACTTCATGGTTGTAATTCTTCCTTCTACTTCATAAATTTGTTTACACCTTTTTCCATATTCTTATCTTGATATATGATGTTTATATGTGTGAACGTATCTTATTCCATTTACTTGTAGTTGATAGATCTGTTTCTTTGATTGGTTCTCTGTCTTATGTTTATGCTTGCAGGTACTTTCTGAGTGAGTTAAGTTCGAGGAGCAGCAACATGAGCCATACAAAGGAGACAAAAGGAAAGTGAAAGAACAAGTAGGTCTGTTGATTCCATTGTCTTATTTATCATCTATAGAAAAAGGATAAGCACTTTAAATCTGTTGTTCTAGGTATAACTACCTACCTAGGGAATTAGTATTTATTTGTAGATGCAAAATTCCACATAATAGCGGGTCACTAGGGAATTAGTATTTATCTATAGATGCAAAATTCCACATAACAGCGGGTCACAGAACATCTTACCTTATAACAAAATAAGATTCTTTAACCTCCCTGAAGCCCCTTCAACTCCTATGACCTTCGCGCTCTGCTTCCTCAAAATGTAGATACTTTACAAGGATAAAACAAATTATTACATTGACCCCAGGAGGCCTTGTCCCAACACTTTGATTTCACTACATATCAGAATCACATGTTTGGAAAGTGATTTTAGACAATTAATTTGAAATGAACATAGAAATGAAGTTAGTATTATTCACCTTTTTACTTCCACAATGAATTAAAAGTTAAAACCTTCGTAACCTAAATATAGTTTCATTTAGATTACCCAAATGTTAATTCACATGCCCAAGTAAATGAATTAAAAGGTGAAGATGATTGTGAAAGCTTCCAGAATTTGAGATAGGTGAAGAATATAACACCCTAAGTTGAAGACAACAATTGTTACTAGGATTCAAGTTGGTATAAAGTATATCCATACAAATAAACATATAAATCCAACCAGGAATTTGGATCAACATGCTTAGAGAGTTACAGGGATGGATTTTTAAAGATTCGATCCAAAAATGAAAAAAGTGTCATATTTGAGTCTAATTTCATTGCATATTAGAAGACACGTAATCCTAATTAAACATAGAGATGAAGTTAGTATTATTCCCATTTTAGCTTGCACATTGAATTGGGACTAACTACCTTCACTATCTAACTATAATTTCATTAATATTAGTCAGATATTAATTTACATGGAAAACTAATTAATGAGAAGGTAAGGAGGCTTGTGGACACTTCCAAAATTTGAGATAGTGGAAGAATACAACATCCCAAGTTGGAAGTAGCAATTGTTACAAGGATTAAAGTTTGTCTAAGAATATGCATGCAAATCAACATAAATTCTAAACATGAATTTGGCTGAACACACTTGAAGAGTTCTATAGGATGGAATTTGACAGATTCAAGCCAAACTTCACGTGTCATGTTTTCCTTTGATTTCATTGCACGTCTGCTGCATGATTTGTTTTTGGATTTTTAATGTATTGAGTGATTAGTTTCAATGGATTTTCTCCTTATCCAAGGGCCATGGATTCATTAATTATAAAGAAGATTTAAATCTTAACCAAGAAGCAAAAGAGAAGTTAGCAAACTCACTAACAATGATCATTAATAACCCTTGATTGTTCTAAAACACAAGCAACAATTACATGTAAATGTTCAGAAAATACATCAGGACTTCTAGAAAATGTTTATATGAGGATATAAAATTGAATATGAGAGAATTAAGTTGACAAATGATCCTTCTATTGAAAAGAAACCATGAGAATCAATACACAACAGATCTGAAATCATATCATCTATAAGAGGATGAAGATATCTCTCATAATACCCCTGTTGTGTAAGAAAATCTACCCTTTTAATATCAAACACTATTCCTCAACATTAAAGTGAATAAACACATGAAATGAAAAGCGTACAAAACTATTTGAGCCACTAAAAAATTGGAAGCTCCAAATCAACATAGTCTAACCAGGCAACACCTTATTTTTTTGGTCATAATCCAGTGACATGATGCTTGGTCGTATTGCAATTTTTATCATTTAAAAATAATTTTTGAATGAAAAAATGGATTCAACATCCTAAAAACCCCTAGGGGCACTTTCATTGTACAGACTCAACATTTAAACCTACACTTTTCATAATTTCTAGCCATATTTTATGAAAAATCAACTAGACTGGAAAAAGGGAAAAAAATGTTACCTCCTCTGACTACTGCATCCAAATATAACCCAAAGACCTATAACAACGATAACATGATATGAGGTATTTTCCTCCACCTGAAAACCAACCTTCGCAAATGAGATGAAGCCTATTTTTTATATGATTCACTCCTAAATAGCTCATGAACAAAATATTCGTGGAATGTTCTAGAAGCCCTTTCAAGTATGGTTCTTCGCTATTTTGATTTGATGAGATGTTTTCATTGATCTATATTACCACAAAATCCTTCATAGCCAAGGTACCCTCCAAATTAACCACTTTGACCAAATAAAATACTGATAGACCTCTTAAAGAGGTGATGCACCATTGGTACATGTGCATGAGTGGGTTAACGTTTTCATTCAAGCCCTTGAAGCCAATACACCCTTATTAATTAGGCTAATTTTTCATCAAATATGCCAATAATATATAATTAACTCCCTTAGGCTATGGAGCACTCCTCTACTCTTAAGCTATATCTAGATTTAGGGCTTTTAGGATGGTTATCAAGTCAATATGTACTCTTCCATGGAAGGAAATTATTCTAGATAAGTATGTTTACCCTTGTTTCCTATGACTTGGGCCATGCTTTCCCATATAATATGTTCTCTCAAATAAAAAAAATCTCTTGGTATGTCCCCTTCTTCCTTCTTTTATTCCATTATATGAAAAAAGATCTTCTATTGGAATGTATGCTTCGAACAGGGGTGCAGAGGAGGTCCTGGAAGCATCTTTGACCATGGCTTTATGAAAAATGCCTTAGCCCCTCTCAAATTGGAACACTATAGGAATATGTGCCATATTATCCTTGAAAGCTAATTAGATGCTTTCCTTAATTGGAACATGCATCTTCTCTTGTGCATTTGAAATTTAATTATGCCACAAAACCCTCCAACACCTAATAGGGTAGGGAACTCCTTGTCACATTTGTAATCTTGTGAGTTGATCATTCCATTGGGTACATGTTTCCTCCACATATGTAAATTATGCCTTGTAACTATAAATATTCCCCAAGGAATTATTCAATGGAGAAACATGCATCAAAATATTTTGCCAAAAATTGCACAAATGATTGTCTTGCCACATGTGCCATAGTGCCTCCAAATATGTGAATGCAACAATTAAACACACCTCCAAGTACATGAACAAAAATAAACATGAAAAAATTAATATAATCGCATGGATCTGCATCACTACCTCTCTTGTGCATGATAACCAAGGTGTTTCTTGAACCATTGAGTCCTACCAAGATCCCACAGTTACATTGTTGGTACAATGTTGCTGAAAAGAATGCCTCTAAAATTGAAAAATGAACTTGCATTTTCAGGAAGTAAAGAACCATAATGTCATAAAACCAACTACATAGAAACCTACACTTGATCAATGTTTAAAATGTTTATAAACTTTAGTAATCTTACCCAAACCACTTAACTAACCCTTGTCACCAACGAGAAAACTTGGTTCTTCACTGTGTTTGGGTTACATTTATGAGAATTGACACTCATCTTCCTTGCTTTATGGTTTGTGATGTCCATGTTCACTTGTATGCCCTACATATATGTCATCACTCAATATTGGTTTGCAAGCTTTATGACTTGTCATTGTAACCTTGGGTGAGAAATTATCTAATGAAATGTGAACTTCCATGCCTAGGAGGTCATCTACAAATGCAATGAACAAGCTCTCAATCCTTGTGAAAACATTTGTGTGCCATAAATATTTCAGTTCCCTCAATGGAACATCAATCACTAGATGAGGTTTCATTGTATGGTTATTGTTCTCATGTCGGGAGGGAATGCTTGTGTTCCCATCGTTACTAATCGAAGTCATTTACATACCTCTAAAGTAAGAAATTGACAGACCTTGCACCCTCTCTCCTCACTCACAAACTCTATAAAATAAATTCAATCCAAACATGATTCCATGTCAAGTCACCTTCATCAACTAGCTTTGATGAGATAATCTCAAAGAAAAGACTATGTTGAACAAATAGGTAATTGTATAATAAAAACTTAAATTATTGAATATATATTTATACAAATATTTGGAAGGTATTGTGACTCTATTCAACATGCCTAAATAATTTTATTTGAGTGTTGGAATTATTCATCCCTAGCCAAGCTATCTCAATTTTTGCAGTGGTTGTTTCCCTACAAAAGGTTACATTTTTCAAATTTTAGGCTTTTGGGTATCAATGCCTTGTAGTGATCCTCCTTTATGTTTCAATTTTGAGTGTGTCATCGCCCTGCAATGAATAGTATAAAATATATTGAAATATCATGGGGCCAGAGAGGAGAATCAAAATTTGTTTACAATATTGACTGTGAAGATGATCAATGCACAAAAATATTCAAACTCAATGAAACAGGGTCAATTGAATGAAATAGAGGAGTTTATGAAGATGGAAAACTATCTCTATAAAATTGTGAACCATTGAAAAGTAAAGTTACTTGAGAGTTATGAAATTGAACTATGAATTCATGGAATTGAATTTGAAATTAATGAAGGAGCTAGATATGCCTTGGTGTAGGAGGAAGTTGGAACCACAAAATCAAGGGATGCATTAGACATCTTATATTTATATTGAATAGTAGTCATCAATTTTTAAACTGATCACTCGTGTCTTCTTCTACTGAATTTTTTAATCTCAATAAATTGGGCACATCAAGATCAGCCTGTCAACCTAGTGTTTTAATCAGCATGGCATTGTGAAATTTTCCTAAGGACAATAAGGTCTTTTAAGAAAAAATTTTTTTTTAACACCGATTATGTATATCATCACTGGAAGGATACTATCATTGATCCATATTAATACGAGACCTATTAATCACAACATGGGAATATTGTAATTGATATAAATAACACATTAGCTCTATTCACACCTAATCTTCAACGGTTAGGTAAACTGGAACGTGAACAGTCATCAAGAAGATGAACTGATCCTTCCCATTTATGTATATAAATGATAGTTATCTAATGAAATAATCAATCAGTTTTCTTCTACCCATTCTGGAGTTACCCTAGCCTGACATGGTATCAGAGCGCAGGTCCCAGATTCCTTGTAACTCCTCTGGCCATAACGCCTCTACCTGAACGTTTGCCTGGCGCCTCTGCCTGAACGTTTGCCTGCCCAGAAATGATGGTGCACTGCACTACCTCTGTCGCTGCCCAGAGATGCGTTGGACCCAACGCTCATTGAGGCACAATAGTCTTCCGCCATAGCCTACCAGTCTTCGTCCGAGGAGGTAGACGGTTTGCTAGCTGCTGTTTCTTTGGAGTTTTGTCTACGAAGGGCAAAGAAGCGCCGACAACTGAGGGCTTTGTTGTCCTCTCTGCCTCCACCTCCAAACGGCAACACATTGCATACTTGGTCACCAGTTTGGTTGCTAAGAAAATGTTTTGATCCAACCCCTAAATAAATATATGGGCATGGATTTGCGTTAATGTTTTTCTATCTGCACAGAGCTGCAAGAGAGATGCGTAAGTATTGACGTTTTATTCGACTGCGAGCTCGACGACATCAATAATCCTTTTCAAGAGATCCTCTCTGAGCAATGACATTGGTATCGGCTCTTACCTTTAATTGCAAAATTTTTTGATAGATTTTCTGGAGTTAAGGTGAATATACACTCGGATTTGTGAACTGAGTATAGTTTTTGAGACTTTGAAACTAAACTCGTGGTATCCCAAGAACGCTGGCGACTCCGCATACGACTGAGATGTGAGACTGTGGTGCGTTGCTGAACTGTGGTATCCCAAGACTGAGATGTGAGACTGATGCCATACCAATTTCGCCTGGACTTTAGCACTCGACAAGGCAGAGACTCCGCATGAAAAGGCTTTGCATTTGTCTTCTGCGAGGAGGTATAACGTGTCCCTTAAGTTTGAGAATGCCGATATATGACAAGAGAGATGTTTTTAACTTCAGTATGGCGGTTCTGGTATAGTGTTGTGTAGATGATTTTAACTTCAGTGTATAGCAGTTTTGGTATAGTGTTGAGCAGTTTGTCAAATTCATGATATTACACAGTTTAAATAATTCAAAGCATTTGTATATCATTCAAAATATTGCGGTGTTTCCAGAATGTTTTATATACCAAAAGCATTTGTAGTATTTCATGATATATTGATATATTGAAGTGATATATTAATACAATGAAGTGATATATTGAAGTGATCCCTTGCGCATTTTTTCAAAACATAGTAGTATTGCAGTAATATGTACAATGAAATGCTGATGCTTTTAGCAAATATTAGAGGGATTTGAAGGCTATAACGTAAGGATTTTTTTAGCAGAAGTAATTTTTTACAGAATGCATTCAATCATCTCTATGGTAGGAATAGTTCTCACTGGCAAGGAGAACTATTCTGAATGGTCTCGGATAAAACACACCCTCATCTACAATGAGTTGTGGAAAGGAGTGTGTGTCGGAGAAGAAGACAAAGACCCTGTGCAGCCTACATCAGATAAAGAACTTGTCATTTGGGAAAACAAGAACAGCAAAGCCTATGCATTAATCACAGCATCTGTAAATGAAGAAGTAAGTCGTCATATTTCATCTTATTCCACTGCCTTTGAAGCTTTACAAAAGCTAAAATAACTCTATGACTCACATTCTGCACTTGAAGTTGTTCACCTCATGATTAAACTCTTCACTCTTGAACTAAAAAATAATGATCCTCTTGCTCTTGCATCTGAAGTAAATTCTATAATGCATGATATTAAATGCACTAAGGTTGAGCTGGATATCCCTCTTATTGCCTTGCTCAAAGCACTCTATCCTACCTACTCCAATTATCTTGAGTCATTACAAGCAAATGGAAATCTTAAAGATATAACCTTTGACTCTCTTGTGAAAAAGTTTGTTGAAAGAGAGAAAGCCTTTGGAAAGAAGACAGTCCCTGAATCTTCTGAAGAGACTGTTTGCCTTCCTCATAAAGAAAAGCATCCTGCTCAAGATTCTACAAGAGGAAGAGGTGGACGAAGAGGAAGAGGAAGATACTTCAGAGGCAGGGGGGGCAGACATTTTCAAGGAGAAAAGGCAGATCTGCATTGCATTCGCTACAAACGAAATGGATCACATGATGCTTCTACATGCAAGCTACCATGGGACAAAATTGAGCAGAGAAGAAACCAGCAGAAAGGTAAAACTGATGACACAGACAAAGGTAAAGCACCTGAATCCACTCACTATATTGAGGCACAATGTAACATTGGAGTAAATGAAGATTTGTTTAATGCTTCACTTGATTCTTCGAAAAATGATTGGTTTCTTGATTCAAGAGCAACCTGTCATATGAATCATAGGAAATATTTTTTTGAAGATTTCACTGACAATGTTGATGGAGCCGTATACTTTGCAGATCAGTAAAAAATCAAGCCATCAGGGCTTGGCACAATCAAGCTTAAACTGCCTGGTCTTCCAGACTTTCTTCTGGATCATGTTCTATATCTCCCACAGCTCAAGAGAAACTTGTTGTCCTTGGTCCACATTCGCTAGCAAGGTCACTCCATTCATATGTTTGATGGAAAGCTTGAGGTAAGAAACGCATCTGACCACTCACTTGTCATGAGGGGAATAGAAGAAGAAAGACTTCTTAAACTACAAGGAACCTCTGCTCATTCACAAAATTTCTCTTATATTTCTCATCATGAAGAAGGTACACTTCCATCAAGTTTTTTGTGGAATGCTAGATTTGGACATTTAAACTATGATAGTCTTCGCTTATTAAAGAAAAATGGTGTTGCTGGTTTGCCTACAATTCCTAGAAAACATAAGCAATGTGATGCTTTCATTCTAGGAAAGCATAGCAAACAGTCTTTTCATGATTCACATTCAAGAGCACATAGGAAGCTTGAACTCATTAATTCAGATTTATGTGGTCCAATGCCTGTTCCTTCTGCAAATGGAAATAAATATATCATGACATTTATTGATGATTACACCAGAATGTGTTGGGTTTATTTATTGAAGAACAAATCTGATGTTTTTCAAACATTCAAGAATTTTCATAAGTGGATTGAAAATGATGCACAATCTCATATTGGGTCTATTCGTACTGATAATGGAAAAGAATATACATCAAATGAATTTGAAAAATATCTTCGCCAACATGGGATCAAACATCAAACAATTGTACCTTATAATCCCCAACAGAATGGTGTAGCAGAAAGAATGAATAGAACAATCTTGAATATGGTACGATCCATGCTTTTCTTCAAAAATGTAAAGATAATGTTTTGGGCTGATGCTATTCTATGTGCTGCATATATAAAGAATAGATGTCCATCTAGTGCTATAAGAAACAAGACTCCTTATGAATTGTGGTATGGACATGTTCCTTCGGTAAAACATCTCAGGATTTTTGGTTCCACCTGTTATGCTTTAATACCAAAGGTACATAGAAACAAACTTGGTGCTAGAAGTCGTAAGTGTATCTTCCTGGGGTATTCAAACACCTCTAAAGCATACCGTCTCTATGATGAAGTAAATAAAAAGTTTGTTGTATCTAGAGATGTCATTTTTCTTGAATCATCCAAATCTGACAGTTTTGTTGAGCGGCAACTTGATCGCTTGGATAGATTCACATAAACGAAATCATTCCAAGAGTTTGATAATCAGATTCGACATCTTGAAGGGGGGATTCCTATACTAGATCAACATGTGGAATCTTCTTTTGAAGAACAATCTCCCTTGCATGAAACTCCAACACTGGATGATCCTTTAAGTGATGTAATTGATAGAATTGGGAGACTTAATCTTGATTCAGTCCCAACTCAATCAACAGAGCAGCCTGGACCATCTCAGAAAGGTCCCCCAAAGTGGCTGACAAAGAAACTTGAAAGTGTTCATCCTGATGAAATTGGAAAAACAAGAACCAGAAATACAAACCGACAAGATGGAGGTGATGTAGATAACTCTAATTCACCTGTTGATATGGATGTTACTTATTATTGTGAATTGAACTTGTCTACAGATTTTGAACCAACTTCCTTCAAAGAATTTGCTTCTCATGATGAATGGAAATAAGCGATGCAGAAGGAGTATGATGCCCTCATAAAGAATGGCACTTGAAAGCTGGTTGATCCTCCATTTGGAACCAAACCAATTGGCTACAAGTGGGTCTACAAGAACAAGTACAAAGCTGATGGCTCACTTGACAAGCACAAAGCTAGGCTTGTGGCAAAAGTTTTTGCACAAAAGGAAGGGGTCGATTATGAGGAAACTTTTTCCCCCACAGCAAAATGGGCCACCATCCGGACACTCTTTGCACTAGCTGCTCAGAACGGTTGGAAAGTCCATCAAATGGATGTAAAAACTGCATTCTTGAATGGAGATCTAAAAGAGAATTTTTTTATGTCCCAGCCTGAAGGATTTGCTGTGAAAGGACATGAACACAAAGTATGCAAACTTGTGAAGTCCTTGTATGGCCTGAAACAAGCACCACGAGCCTGGTATGAAAAACTAACTGAGCATCTTCTGAAACTCAACTTCAATCATTTTGATCTTGATGATGCAACTTTATTTGTCAAGAAAGTTGGCAAAACAATTGTATATCTTGTGGTATATGTAGATGATCTTTTAATGACAGGAAACAATGAAAGCTATATTGCATCCATAAAGAAAGAATTAGGAAAAAGTTTTGAAATGACTGATTTGGGCTATGTTCATTACTATCTTGGCATTGAAGTAACCCAACATCCAAAATCCATATTTCTTTCTCAAAATAAATACATTGGAGATTTGTTAAACAGATTTGGCATGACAGAGTGCAATCCTCTTTCTACTCCAATGGAAAAAAACTTGAAGCTCACATCTATTGAAGGAAAGGAATTTGAGGATGCAACAAAGTATAGACAGCTTGTAGGAAGTCTCATCTACCTCACTACTACCATACCAGACATTTCATTTGTTGTTGGAATCCTCTCTAGGTTTATGCAAAAAACTTGTGAGGGACATTGGTCTACTGCAAAAAGAGTTCTAAGGTACTTGAAGGGAACTCAAGACCTTGGAATCAAGTATACACAGGTGGACGACTTCAGCTTGATTGGATACTCTGATTCAGACTTCGATGGAGACAAAGAAACTGGCGTATCTACTTCAGGATATGCTATGAGTCTTGGATCAGGAGCTGTCTCCTGGAGATCACGCAAACAATTAGTTCCAGCAGATTCCACAACAGAAGAAGAATACGTGGCAGCAGCTGAAGCAACGAAAAAAATTGTATGGCTCAGGAAAATTCTTGAAGATTTGCAGGTAAAACAAGTACAATCAACTCCACTCATGATTGATAACACCTCTGCAATAAAGTTGGCCAAGAACCCAAAGTTCCATGATCGTACTAAGCAAATCAATACTAAATATCATCTGATCCGACATCATGTTGAGGCCAAAAAAATCCATCTCCGTCATTGTTCCACAAATGAGCAAATTGCAGACATCTTCACCAAAGCGCTTGGAAGAGAAAAGCTTGAAAGATTCAGAATGATGCTTGGACTCACCAACATCCCTTCAGATTAAGGGGGGGAATGTTCACACCTAATCTTCAACGGTTGGGTAAACTGGATCGTGAACAGTCATCAAGAAGATGAACTAATCTGTCCCATTTATGTATATAAATGATAGTTATCTAATGAAATAATCAATCAGTTTTCTTCTACCCATTCTGGAGTTACCCTGGCCTAACAAGCTCTTTATTTTAATCTCTATATATTGGGCACATAAAGATCAACTTTTCAACCCATTGTTTTAATTAAGTTTTCATTTTAAAATTTTTCTAAAAGAAAACATGACTTGTTGGGCAAAAACATTATTTAGCATCTACTATGTATACCATCAATAAAAGGATACTCTAGGATAGATTCATTTTAACACCAGATCTACTAAGTACAAAAAGAGAAATATTCTACTTAAAATAAATAACACACTAACCCCTTTCTTTTAATTTTATTTTGAGGCTATGTTCACTAAGAGAAAAAATATAATCTAACTTTTCTTTTCATTTGTACTACTACATGCACAAATAGACACATAGTGTTAAAGATATCCCCCCAACCAAGTTGTACAACATCTTGCTTCCCTTTGTGCAATAAGAATGCGTGTAGAGAGAAGGTTCACAAGATGTATACCAAAGTTGCTATGAATATATTTGTGTACACAAGAGGTATACCAAAGCTGTTATGATATGTTTATGTACAGGTGTATGTGAACTGGACTGCAACATATGCAGGATGTGTGCAACAGATGCAATGAATGTAGATAATGTAGAGAATAGCATTAACTTGCATAAATTAAATTTCAATCGAAAAATTAAAATGTTTGCAAAAGTATTAGGTGCGTATCACCAGAGGTACATTCACGGAAATCTACGTAAAATGGTCGTCCAAAAGGAATCACAAAGCACATATCCTAGAACAACACATTCCCCTAAATTTGCGGCATTGTGTGCAAGTAGAGGAATATATTTTCTTAGCTTATTTTCCATGTAAATATACAATTTTTCAACAGTCATATTCTTAGGTTGAACTATGATAGAGCCTTTCAATTTTCAACACAACAAATAATGTCATAATAAAAATTTGACAAGTATTGGAGGAGGATGGATGAATGGGAGGAAAAATGAGAAACCACTGCCTTTCTCTCACCCATGTAGCTCCTAGACCAAAAATTAATAGGGTTTCACAAATATGAAGCGAAAGGCATGTCGGTGGCATGGAAGAGCAAGGAGGAATTTGCATTGAGGTTGAGGGGCAAGGCTAGGTAGCTCTAGTGCATCGCAGAGTAATGCTTCTATAAGGTAGGGGATGTAGCAAAATAAGTTATTAATCATGAGCTAGTTTAAGGTGGCAAGAAGTCACATGTTTCTATGCAGATCTTGGCATGAGATGGAAAGTTTCTTCTATTTCAGGTCAATCTCAAATGATATAAATGATACTAGAGAAGAATCCCCTAGTCATGTAGTGATGTGGACTATGATTCCCATTTCTCCTATCTTAGACTATTCATGTATATACCACTGGATGCCAAAATTACCCTATTTGTATGCATGCATCAATGGGGACATGATTTAGGATGCAAGTTCTATCTTTCTTGATGTAGAATCTTGTGAATCTGGTTCAAGATCTTTGTCTTTGGAATCTTAGCTATTTCTTTTTCTCTCAGGGTCACATTGCTCCCTCGCAGGACACCCTATGATTTTGTAAAGGGGATTTTAGTTCAGTTTATTAATGCTTGTGTTTAAGGTCATGTTTATTTTTGGTAAGGGCCTATATCCATAAGGGAAATAATTGAAATAGATTGGCATATTAGTTCAAAATTGTTCTTGCATGATTTTAGTTGCAGGTCTTGGTTTTGAACTAGTAAGCTAGTTGGTAGTGTGCTTCTCTCAAGGCCCATTTTTTGTAATATGTACCTAATAAACATAAGAATCATCTTCCAAAAAGAATACTTACAATTTGAAGCTTGACTGCCTTGCCATCCAGCACAATTGTTCTGATTTTGTGTTCAGCATAACAAATATTCTACATAAGCTCTAAAAACACTATTTGCAGAAAATATTCATGTTAAGCATGAAAGTGCCATTTCAAAGCACAAATCTATAACATAGCCTGATTAAAAATTTCAGATCTTCATATTACAAAATCTACACAAATGGTTTTGATGCAATTGTCCACATATGAGTCATCCTGTAAGAGAAACATATTGCAAAATGGCATGAATCAATATCCCAGCTAGATTTATTGTAGCAAAGCATAAATTCATGAAAATTACACCATCCTTCAAATCATTTTAGCATTCAATCCGGGGCAGGAAATATTACCGCAAACCACAGTAACAAACATGACTTTCCAACCCTAGAGTCACCAATTAGCAAAAGCTTGAACAAGTTAAATCGCTACACAACACAACCAAGGCACATAAATTAATAGGGAGTACACAATGTAACCATGGAATTGAAACCAATTTTGTTTCCTAAAAGTCGTAAAAGCATAATTTCATGTTCTAGAATAATTTCCCTTTTTCCAAACACGCTCGACCCAAATGAGATTAGAAACAACCTAGCGTTGAAGACTAATTTAAAGAAATCTGCATTGCATTGCAACAAGTAGATTTTGCAATCTATTGCATAACAAAACCCACATTTCTCATGTTGAGAAAGAGTAGACTGATTTTTATAAAATCATCAAGTGGAAGATATTCATTGCATGGTGCCCACCATAGAATTAAAGCAACATAGAATACTCATAATATAACAACATGCATTATGCTGAAAATAGAGATCAAACCCAACAAACGCAAAAGAATGAAAATATGCATAAACTTGTACAATAATACCTATAAAAGCAAATTCCTTAAATGATGAAACAAGCCATTGGAATGATAAATCCCCATGAAATTCATCAGGAAAAAAATTTGCATAACCCTAAATCCCAAAAATAGCATATAGAAACCCAACATCTACAAATCCCTATTTCATATACCCTAAAGCTTTCTTCCAATTTATTTCACTATAAATGAATGTGAAAATCCAAAATTGAAATATTATTACAATATATGGAAATTATTCTTCTAATTGTTAATTAATTTTAACGATTTATTTGCTACAAAAAATGTTGAATAAATAACAATGCAACCTTCATAAATAAAATACTACGGAACTTATAGTGTTGGAAATTGAGAAAATTCAAGCACAAACACACACACAATAAAAATGGCACCATTATTTTTGGACAATTGTCCCCGGAAGAACCCAACTTAGGAAAATTGGTGTAACTATGAGGGTTTTTATTATTATACAACAATACAATCTTAGTACAATTTATTTATTCCCAATTGGCAATCCAAAAAACAAGAAAATCTAGCCAAAATTATTTAAACGAATTTCCCTTCTTCCACAAAAAATCCCAACACAACTCCCCTTTAGAAAAATGTGTCCTCTTGGACCCTCTACGTCAACCTCTGCGTAATGATTGCATAGACCCTTGGACCTCGAAGCCTGTTAATTCCTCTAATGAAGTCATTCTGCCCGTCTCTACTGAGGAAACGGATTCTTCAACCCTATGGAAGATTTTCCTAGCCTCTGGAAGCTGAATCGATTTTTCCTTTAGAAATTCGAATTTCTTTTCTGAAGCAACTACACAATCCTTTGAGATGCCTCGCTAGGAATAACTCGGCCTCCTTGCTGCTGCCTCTATGGATCTAGAAAATTTCCTCTGGATCACTTCTTTTCCCCTCACTGTCTCTACTTCCTCACTGAAGCTCGAACTCTCTAGCACCTAACTACTACTACTCTTGAATATCAAATTCTCTAAGTGACTCTAGTGTCTTCTCCATCACCACATCGATCACTTCTCATATATTCTTGTTGGGAATCCAATGTCCAAGATTAAATCTTAATCAATCGATTAGATCATTTCTGGATCGATCCATGTGAGTCTCTAGAGAATTCTCACCTTGACTTAATTAATTATGATTAATTAACCGGTTTTCCTATGTTTATACTTAGGAAACATTAAAATATTGGTTAATAATATAATTAAGTAATTTTTAGGTGGAATTTTCAGAAACGACTTCTGAGTTTTGAAGATATCATTAATTATAGCCTCTCCACCAAATTTCAGGGCTATAACACATTCGATGCTATAGAAAATAACACTCCATTTTAGCAAAAACCTTGTTATCGCTAGTGCTGCACATCCTGCCGCAACACCCTATCTTTGTATCGCCTCCTAACACACAACTGATTT